>CM055204.1:2821-1202821 GCA_029224185.1 Karalla daura
GAGCCTCATCTTCGGCCCAGCACCGCCTCTTCTCTCCAAAAGCCCCCATTCATTTTCCCACCACTGCCATCAAAGTTAAACGTTACACTTCTCCATGCAACTGTGGCCACAGTTTTCATACTACACACAACAAATCGCCTCAGGGCGTTCTGGAGACTCTCCCCTACGGCGTGACAGTGAGCTCATATTCCAGATAAGTGAAAACTTTGTCTCCGTAGAGCCAAATGTTTATCACTTGGCCAATTTGGCTTTTTCCCATAAGAATGAATAGGAGAAACAGAACTCCACAAACAAACATTCGCTACGTTGCCATACTTTGACGTAGAAACTTCATTTTCATTTCAAAAATTCAAGAAACTTGAGGTGTGTTTGTGTAGTGAGTTGCACGCTGATAGGTTGTATGGTTTTTCAGCAGCGCCACTTCTCGAGGACCATGTGCTCAGGTACCTGCTCCAATGTCTCCTCTGCTGACATAGTAATACAAAGTGGACAGGCGTCCAGCTTCAATGCACCCCAGCAGATGGCCCAGGCCCTGGGAGACTCCCAGAGTGGGAAAGGGCCCCCTCAGCATTGGGCAAGCCCAATCTCTTCTTAGTACTGGGCCGACAAGCGAAATCACAGAAAAATCAGCTCTCGTTTCGCTCTTTTCACGCTGCTCCCAGCCACACCCTAAGCAGCAGAAAAATACTTTTTCCAGTTTTTTAGGGACATTGGTGCTCTCTTATGTGGGGCATGCCATAAACCCGTGCACCTTGTGAAATTTAAACGGCGAGCCTCATCTTCGGCCCAGCACCGCCTCTTCTCTCCATAAACCCCCATTCATTTTCCCACCACTGCCATCAAAGTTAAACGTTACACTTCTCCTCGCGACTGTGGCCACAGTTTTCATAGTGCACACACCAAATCGCCTCAGGGCGTTCTGGAGACTCTCCCCTACGGCGTGACAGTGAGCTCATATTCCAGATAAGTGAAAACGTTGTCTCCGTAGAGCCAAATGTTTATCACTTGGCCAATTTGGCTTTTTCCCATAAGAATGAATGGGAAAAACAGAACTCCACAAACAAACATTCGCTACGTTGCCATACTTTGACGTAGAAACTCCATTTTCATTTCAAAAATTCAAGAAACTTGAGGTGTGTTTGTGTAGTGAGTTGCACGCTGATAGGTTGTATGGTTTTTCAGCAGCGCCACTTCTCGAGGACCATGTGCTCAGGCACCTGCTCCAATGTCTCCTCTGCTGACATACTAATACAAAGTGGAGAGGCGTCCAGTTTCAATGCACCCCAGCAGATGGCCCAGGCCCTGGGAGACTCCCAGAGTGGGAAAGGGCCCCCTCAGCATTGGGCAAGCCCAATCTCTTCTTAGTACCGGGCCGCCAAGCGAAATCACAGAAAAATCAGCTCTTGATTCGCTCTTTTCACGCTGCTCCCAGCCAAACCCTAAGCAGCAGACAAATACTTTTTCCGTTTTTTTAGGGACATTGGTGCTTTCTTATGTGGGGCATGCCATAAACCCGTGCACCTTGTGAAATTTAAACGGCGAGCCTCATCTTCGGCCCAGCACCGCCTCTTCTCTCCAAAAGCCCCCATTCATTTTCCCACCACTGCCATCAAAGTTAAACGTTACACTTCTCCATGCAACTGTGGCCACAGTTTTCATACTACACACAACAAATCGCCTCAGGGCGTTCTGGAGACTCTCCCCTACGGCGTGACAGTGAGCTCATATTCCAGATAAGTGAAAACTTTGTCTCCGTAGAGCCAAATGTTTATCACTTGGCCAATTTGGCTTTTTCCCATAAGAATGAATGGGAAAAACAGAACTCCACAAACAAACATTCGCTACGTTGCCATACTTTGACGTAGAAACTTCATTTTCATTTCAAAAATTCAAGAAACTTGAGGTGTGTTTGTGTAGTGAGTTGCACGCTGATAGGTTGTATGGTTTTTCAGCAGCGCCACTTCTCGAGGACCATGTGCTCAGGTACCTGCTCCAATGTCTCCTCTGCTGACATAGTAATACAAAGTGGACAGGCGTCCAGCTTCAATGCACCCCAGCAGATGGCCCAGGCCCTGGGAGACTCCCAGAGTGGGAAAGGGCCCCCTCAGCATTGGGCAAGCCCAATCTCTTCTGAGTACCGGGACGACAAGCGAAATCACAGAAAAATCAGCTCTCGATTCGCTCTTTTCACGCTGCTCCCAGCCACACCCTAAGCAGCAGACAAATACTTTTTCCAGTTTTTTAGGGACATTGGTGCTCTCTTATGTGGGGCATGCCATAAACCCGTGCACCTTGTGAAATTTAAACGGCGAGCCTCATCTTCGGCCCAGCACCGCCTCTTCTCTCCATAAGCCCCCATTCATTTTCCCACCACTGCCATCAAAGTTAAACGTTAAACTTCTCCTCGCGACTGTGGCCACAGTTTTCATAGAGCACACACCAAATCGCCTCAGGGCATTCTGGAGACTCTCCCCTACGGTGTGACAGTGAGCTCATATTCCAGATAAGTGAAAACTTTGTCTCTGTCGAGCCAAATGTTTATCACTTGGCCAATTTGGCTTTTTCCCATAAGAATGAATGGGAAAAACAGAACTCCACAAAAAAACATTCGCTACGTTGCCATACTTTGACGTAGAAACTTCATTTTCATTTCAAAAATTCAAGAAACTTGAGGTGTGTTTGTGTAGTGAGTTGCACGCTGATAGGTTGTATGGTTTTTCAGCAGCGCCACTTCTCGTGGACCATGTGCTCAGGTACCTGCTCCAATGTCTCCTCTGCTGACATAGTAATACAAAGTGGACAGGCGTCCAGCTTCAATGCACCCCAGCAGATGGCCCAGGCCCTGGGAGACTCCCAGAGTGGGAAAGGGCCCCCTCAGCATTGGGCAAGCCCAATCTCTTCTTAGTACTGGGCCGACAAGCGAAATCACAGAAAAATCAGCTCTCGTTTCGCTCTTTTCACGCTGCTCCCAGCCACACCCTAAGCAGCAGAAAAATACTTTTTCCAGTTTTTTAGGGACATTGGTGCTCTCTTATGTGGGGCATGCCATAAACCCGTGCACCTTGTGAAATTTAAACGGCGAGCCTCATCTTCGGCCCAGCACCGCCTCTTCTCTCCATAAACCCCCATTCATTTTCCCACCACTGCCATCAAAGTTAAACGTTACACTTCTCCTCGCGACTGTGGCCACAGTTTTCATAGTGCACACACCAAATCGCCTCAGGGCGTTCTGGAGACTCTCCCCTACGGCGTGACAGTGAGCTCATATTCCAGATAAGTGAAAACGTTGTCTCCGTAGAGCCAAATGTTTATCACTTGGCCAATTTGGCTTTTTCCCATAAGAATGAATGGGAAAAACAGAACTCCACAAACAAACATTCGCTACGTTGCCATACTTTGACGTAGAAACTCCATTTTCATTTCAAAAATTCAAGAAACTTGAGGTGTGTTTGTGTAGTGAGTTGCACGCTGATAGGTTGTATGGTTTTTCAGCAGCGCCACTTCTCGAGGACCATGTGCTCAGGCACCTGCTCCAATGTCTCCTCTGCTGACATACTAATACAAAGTGGAGAGGCGTCCAGTTTCAATGCACCCCAGCAGATGGCCCAGGCCCTGGGAGACTCCCAGAGTGGGAAAGGGCCCCCTCAGCATTGGGCAAGCCCAATCTCTTCTTAGTACCGGGCCGCCAAGCGAAATCACAGAAAAATCAGCTCTTGATTCGCTCTTTTCACGCTGCTCCCAGCCAAACCCTAAGCAGCAGACAAATACTTTTTCCGTTTTTTTAGGGACATTGGTGCTTTCTTATGTGGGGCATGCCATAAACCCGTGCACCTTGTGAAATTTAAACGGCGAGCCTCATCTTCGGCCCAGCACCGCCTCTTCTCTCCAAAAGCCCCCATTCATTTTCCCACCACTGCCATCAAAGTTAAACGTTACACTTCTCCATGCAACTGTGGCCACAGTTTTCATACTACACACAACAAATCGCCTCAGGGCGTTCTGGAGACTCTCCCCTACGGCGTGACAGTGAGCTCATATTCCAGATAAGTGAAAACTTTGTCTCCGTAGAGCCAAATGTTTATCACTTGGCCAATTTGGCTTTTTCCCATAAGAATGAATGGGAAAAACAGAACTCCACAAACAAACATTCGCTACGTTGCCATACTTTGACGTAGAAACTCCATTTTCATTTCAAAAATTCAAGAAACTTGAGGTGTGTTTGTGTAGTGAGTTGCACGCTGATAGGTTTTATGGTTTTTCAGCAGCGCCACTTCTCGAGGACCATGTGCTCAGGCACCTGCTCCAATGTCTCCTCTGCTGACATACTAATACAAAGTGGACAGGCGTCCAGCTTCAATGCACCCCAGCAGATGGCCCAGGCCCTGGGAGACTCCCAGAGTGGGAAAGGGCCCCCTCAGCATTGGGCAAGCCCAATCTCTTCTTAGTACCGGGCCGCCAAGCGAAATCACAGAAAAATCAGCTCTTGATTCGCTCTTTTCACGCTGCTCCCAGCCACACCCTAAGCAGCAGACAAATACTTTTTCCGTTTTTTTAGGGACATTGGTGCTTTCTTATGTGGGGCATGCCATAAACCCGTGCACCTTGTGAAATTTAAACGGCGAGCCTCATCTTCGGCCCAGCACCGCCTCTTCTCTCCAAAAGCCCCCATTCATTTTCCCACCACTGCCATCAAAGTTAAACGTTACACTTCTCCATGCAACTGTGGCCACAGTTTTCATACTACACACAACAAATCGCCTCAGGGCGTTCTGGAGACTCTCCCCTACGGCGTGACAGTGAGCTCATATTCCAGATAAGTGAAAACTTTGTCTCCGTAGAGCCAAATGTTTATCACTTGGCCAATTTGGCTTTTTCCCATAAGAATGAATAGGAGAAACAGAACTCCACAAACAAACATTCGCTACGTTGCCATACTTTGACGTAGAAACTTCATTTTCATTTCAAAAATTCAAGAAACTTGAGGTGTGTTTGTGTAGTGAGTTGCACGCTGATAGGTTGTATGGTTTTTCAGCAGCGCCACTTCTCGAGGACCATGTGCTCAGGTACCTGCTCCAATGTCTCCTCTGCTGACATAGTAATACAAAGTGGACAGGCGTCCAGCTTCAATGCACCCCAGCAGATGGCCCAGGCCCTGGGAGACTCCCAGAGTGGGAAAGGGCCCCCTCAGCATTGGGCAAGCCCAATCTCTTCTGAGTACCGGGACGACAAGCGAAATCACAGAAAAATCAGCTCTCGATTCGCTCTTTTCACGCTGCTCCCAGCCACACCCTAAGCAGCAGACAAATACTTTTTCCAGTTTTTTAGGGACATTGGTGCTCTCTTATGTGGGGCATGCCATAAACCCGTGCACCTTGTGAAATTTAAACGGCGAGCCTCATCTTCGGCCCAGCACCGCCTCTTCTCTCCATAAGCCCCCATTCATTTTCCCACCACTGCCATCAAAGTTAAACGTTAAACTTCTCCTCGCGACTGTGGCCACAGTTTTCATAGAGCACACACCAAATCGCCTCAGGGCGTTCTGGAGACTCTCCCCTACGGTGTGACAGTGAGCTCATATTCCAGATAAGTGAAAACTTTGTCTCTGTCGAGCCAAATGTTTATCACTTGGCCAATTTGGCTTTTTCCCATAAGAATGAATGGGAAAAACAGAACTCCACAAAAAAACATTCGCTACGTTGCCATACTTTGACGTAGAAACTTCATTTTCATTTCAAAAATTCAAGAAACTTGAGGTGTGTTTGTGTAGTGAGTTGCACGCTGATAGGTTGTATGGTTTTTCAGCAGCGCCACTTCTCGTGGACCATGTGCTCAGGTACCTGCTCCAATGTCTCCTCTGCTGACATAGTAATACAAAGTGGACAGGCGTCCAGCTTCAATGCACCCCAGCAGATGGCCCAGGCCCTGGGAGACTCCCAGAGTGGGAAAGGGCCCCCTCAGCATTGGGCAAGCCCAATCTCTTCTTAGTACTGGGCCGACAAGCGAAATCACAGAAAAATCAGCTCTCGTTTCGCTCTTTTCACGCTGCTCCCAGCCACACCCTAAGCAGCAGAAAAATACTTTTTCCAGTTTTTTAGGGACATTGGTGCTCTCTTATGTGGGGCATGCCATAAACCCGTGCACCTTGTGAAATTTAAACGGCGAGCCTCATCTTCGGCCCAGCACCGCCTCTTCTCTCCATAAACCCCCATTCATTTTCCCACCACTGCCATCAAAGTTAAACGTTACACTTCTCCTCGCGACTGTGGCCACAGTTTTCATAGTGCACACACCAAATCGCCTCAGGGCGTTCTGGAGACTCTCCCCTACGGCGTGACAGTGAGCTCATATTCCAGATAAGTGAAAACGTTGTCTCCGTAGAGCCAAATGTTTATCACTTGGCCAATTTGGCTTTTTCCCATAAGAATGAATGGGAAAAACAGAACTCCACAAACAAACATTCGCTACGTTGCCATACTTTGACGTAGAAACTCCATTTTCATTTCAAAAATTCAAGAAACTTGAGGTGTGTTTGTGTAGTGAGTTGCACGCTGATAGGTTGTATGGTTTTTCAGCAGCGCCACTTCTCGAGGACCATGTGCTCAGGCACCTGCTCCAATGTCTCCTCTGCTGACATACTAATACAAAGTGGAGAGGCGTCCAGTTTCAATGCACCCCAGCAGATGGCCCAGGCCCTGGGAGACTCCCAGAGTGGGAAAGGGCCCCCTCAGCATTGGGCAAGCCCAATCTCTTCTTAGTACCGGGCCGCCAAGCGAAATCACAGAAAAATCAGCTCTTGATTCGCTCTTTTCACGCTGCTCCCAGCCAAACCCTAAGCAGCAGACAAATACTTTTTCCGTTTTTTTAGGGACATTGGTGCTTTCTTATGTGGGGCATGCCATAAACCCGTGCACCTTGTGAAATTTAAACGGCGAGCCTCATCTTCGGCCCAGCACCGCCTCTTCTCTCCAAAAGCCCCCATTCATTTTCCCACCACTGCCATCAAAGTTAAACGTTACACTTCTCCATGCAACTGTGGCCACAGTTTTCATACTACACACAACAAATCGCCTCAGGGCGTTCTGGAGACTCTCCCCTACGGCGTGACAGTGAGCTCATATTCCAGATAAGTGAAAACTTTGTCTCCGTAGAGCCAAATGTTTATCACTTGGCCAATTTGGCTTTTACCCTTAAGAATGAATGGGAAAAACAGAACTCCACAAAAAAACATTCGCTACGTTGCCATACTTTGACGTAGAAACTTCATTTTCATTTCAAAAATTCAAGAAACTTGAGGTGTGTTTGTGTAGTGAATTGCACGCTGATAGGTTGTATGGTTTTTCAGCAGCGCCACTTCTCGAGGACCATGTGCTCAGGTACCTGCTCCAATGTCTCCTCTGCTGACATAGTAATACAAAGTGGACAGGCGTCCAGCTTCAATGCACCCCAGCAGATGGCCCAGGCCCTGGGAGACTCCCAGAGTGGGAAAGGGCCCCCTCAGCATTGGGCAAGCCCAATCTCTTCTTAGTACTGGGCCGACAAGCGAAATCACAGAAAAATCAGCTCTCGTTTCGCTCTTTTCACGCTGCTCCCAGCCACACCCTAAGCAGCAGAAAAATACTTTTTCCAGTTTTTTAGGGACATTGGTGCTCTCTTATCTGGGGCATGCCATAAACCCGTGCACCTTGTGAAATTTAAACGGCGAGCCTCATCTTCGGCCCAGCACCGCCTCTTCTCTCCATAAACCCCCATTCATTTTCCCACCACTGCCATCAAAGTTAAACGTTACACTTCTCCTCGCGACTGTGGCCACAGTTTTCATAGTGCACACACCAAATCGCCTCAGGGCGTTCTGGAGACTCTCCCCTACGGCGTGACAGTGAGCTCATATTCCAGATAAGTGAAAACGTTGTCTCCGTAGAGCCAAATGTTTATCACTTGGCCAATTTGGCTTTTTCCCATAAGAATGAATGGGAAAAACAGAACTCCACAAACAAACATTCGCTACGTTGCCATACTTTGACGTAGAAACTCCATTTTCATTTCAAAAATTCAAGAAACTTGAGGTGTGTTTGTGTAGTGAGTTGCACGCTGATAGGTTGTATGGTTTTTCAGCAGCGCCACTTCTCGAGGACCATGTGCTCAGGCACCTGCTCCAATGTCTCCTCTGCTGACATACTAATACAAAGTGGAGAGGCGTCCAGTTTCAATGCACCCCAGCAGATGGCCCAGGCCCTGGGAGACTCCCAGAGTGGGAAAGGGCCCCCTCAGCATTGGGCAAGCCCAATCTCTTCTTAGTACCGGGCCGACAAGCGAAATCACAGAAAAATCAGCTCTCGTTTCGCTCTTTTCACGCTGCTCCCAGCCACACCCTAAGCAGCAGAAAAATACTTTTTCCAGTTTTTTAGGGACATTGGTGCTCTCTTATGTGGGGCATGCCATAAACCCGTGCACCTTGTGAAATTTAAACGGCGAGCCTCATCTTCGGCCCAGCACCGCCTCTTCTCTCCATAAACCCCCATTCATTTTCCCACCACTGCCATCAAAGTTAAACGTTACACTTCTCCTCGCGACTGTGGCCACAGTTTTCATAGTGCACACACCAAATCGCCTCAGGGCGTTCTGGAGACTCTCCCCTACGGCGTGACAGTGAGCTCATATTCCAGATAAGTGAAAACGTTGTCTCCGTAGAGCCAAATGTTTATCACTTGGCCAATTTGGCTTTTTCCCATAAGAATGAATGGGAGAAACAGAACTCCACAAACAAACATTCGCTACGTTGCCATACTTTGACGTAGAAACTTCATTTTCATTTCAAAAATTCAAGAAACTTGAGGTGTGTTTGTGTAGTGAGTTGCACGCTGATAGGTTGTATGGTTTTTCAGCAGCGCCACTTCTCGAGGACCATGTGCTCAGGTACCTGCTCCAATGTCTCCTCTGCTGACATAGTAATACAAAGTGGACAGGCGTCCAGCTTCAATGCACCCCAGCAGATGGCCCAGGCCCTGGGAGACTCCCAGAGTGGGAAAGGGCCCCCTCAGCATTGGGCAAGCCCAATCTCTTCTTAGTACCGGGCCGACAAGCGAAATCACAGAAAAATCAGCTCTCGATTCGCTCTTTTCACGCTGCTCCCAGCCACACCCTAAGCAGCAGAAAAATACTTTTTCCAGTTTTTTAGGGACATTGGTGCTCTCTTATGTGGGGCATGCCATAAACCCGTGCACCTTGTGAAATTTAAACGGCGAGCCTCATCTTCGGCCCAGCACCGCCTCTTCTCTCCATAAGCCCCCATTCATTTTCCCACCACTGCCATCAAAGTTAAACGTTAAACTTCTCCTCGCGACTGTGGCCACAGTTTTCATAGAACCACACCAAATCGCCTCAGGGCATTCTGGAGACTCTCCCCTACGGTGTGACAGTGAGCTCATATTCCAGATAAGTGAAAACTTTGTCTCCGTAGAGCCAAATGTTTATCACTTGGCCAATTTGGCTTTTACCCATAAGAATGAATGGGAAAAACAGAACTCCACAAACAAACATTCGCTACGTTGCCATACTTTGACGTAGAAACTCCATTTTCATTTCAAAAATTCAACAAACTTGAGGTATGTTTGTGTAGTGAGTTGCACGCTGATAGGTTGTATGGTTTTTCAGCAGCGCCACTTCTCGAGGACCATGTGCTCAGGTACCTACTCCAATGTATCCTCTGCTGACATAGTAAAACAAAGTGGACAGGCGTCCAGCTTCAATGCACCCCAGCAGATGGCCCAGGCCCTGGGAGACTCCCAGAGTGGGAGAGGGCCCCCTCAGCATTGGGCAAGCCCAATCTCTTCTTAGTACCGGGCCGACAAGCGAAATCACAGAAAAATCAGCTCTTGATTCGCTCTTTTCACGCTGCTCCCAGCCACACCCTAAGCAGCAGACAAGTACTTTTTCCAGTTTTTTAGGGACATTGGTGCTCTCTTATGTGGGGCATGCCATAAACCCATGCACCTTGTGAAATTTAAACGGCGAGCCTCATCTTCGGCCCAGCACCGCCTCTTCTCTCCAAAAGCCCCCATTCATTTTCCCACCACTGCCATCAAAGTTAAACGTTACACTTCTCCTCGCGACTGTGGCCACAGTTTTCATAGTGCACACACCAAATCGCCTCAGGGCGTTCTGGAGACTCTCCCCTACGGCGTGACAGTGAGCTCATATTCCAGATAAGTGAAAACGTTGTCTCCGTAGAGCCAAATGTTTATCACTTGGCCAATTTGGCTTTTTCCCATAAGAATGAATGGGAAAAACAGAACTCCACAAACAAACATTCGCTACGTTGCCATACTTTGACGTAGAAACTTCATTTTCATTTCAAAAATTCAAGAAACTTGAGGTGTGTTTGTGTAGTGAGTTGCACGCTGATAGGTTTTATGGTTTTTCAGCAGCGCCACTTCTCGAGGACCATGTGCTCAGGCACCTGCTCCAATGTCTCCTCTGCTGACATACTAATACAAAGTGGAGAGGCGTCCAGTTTCAATGCACCCCAGCAGATGGCCCAGGCCCTGGGAGACTCCCAGAGTGGGAAAGGGCCCCCTCAGCATTGGGCAAGCCCAATCTCTTCTTAGTACCGGGCCGACAAGCGAAATCACAGAAAAATCAGCTCTTGATTCGCTCTTTTCACGCTGCTCCCAGCCAAACCCTAAGCAGCAGACAAATACTTTTTCCGTTTTTTTAGGGACATTGGTGCTTTCTTATGTGGGGCATGCCATAAACCCGTGCACCTTGTGAAATTTAAACGGCGAGCCTCATCTTCGGCCCAGCACCGCCTCTTCTCTCCAAAAGCCCCCATTCATTTTCCCACCACTGCCATCAAAGTTAAACGTTACACTTCTCCATGCAACTGTGGCCACAGTTTTCATACTACACACAACAAATCGCCTCAGGGCGTTCTGGAGACTCTCCCCTACGGCGTGACAGTGAGCTCATATTCCAGATAAGTGAAAACTTTGTCTCCGTAGAGCCAAATGTTTATCACTTGGCCAATTTGGCTTTTTCCCATAAGAATGAATGGGAGAAACAGAACTCCACAAACAAACATTCGCTACGTTGCCATACTTTGACGTAGAAACTTCATTTTCATTTCAAAAATTCAAGAAACTTGAGGTGTGTTTGTGTAGTGAGTTGAACGCTGATAGGTTGTATGGTTTTTCAGCAGCGCCACTTCTCGAGGACCATGTGCTCAGGTACCTGCTCCAATGTCTCCTCTGCTGACATAGTAATACAAAGTGGACAGGCGTCCAGCTTCAATGCACCCCAGCAGATGGCCCAGGCCCTGGGAGACTCCCAGAGTGGGAAAGGGCCCCCTCAGCATTGGGCAAGCCCAATCTCTTCTTAGTACCGGGCCGACAAGCGAAATCACAGAAAAATCAGCTCTCGATTCGCTCTTTTCACGCTGCTCCCAGCCACACCCTAAGCAGCAGAAAAATACTTTTTCCAGTTTTTTAGGGACATTGGTGCTCTCTTATGTGGGGCATGCCATAAACCCGTGCACCTTGTGAAATTTAAACGGCGAGCCTCATCTTCGGCCCAGCACCGCCTCTTCTCTCCATAAGCCCCCATTCATTTTCCCACCACTGCCATCAAAGTTAAACGTTAAACTTCTCCTCGCGACTGTGGCCACAGTTTTCATAGAACCACACCAAATCGCCTCAGGGCATTCTGGAGACTCTCCCCTACGGTGTGACAGTGAGCTCATATTCCAGATAAGTGAAAACTTTGTCTCCGTAGAGCCAAATGTTTATCACTTGGCCAATTTGGCTTTTACCCATAAGAATGAATGGGAAAAACAGAACTCCACAAACAAACATTCGCTACGTTGCCATACTTTGACGTAGAAACTCCATTTTCATTTCAAAAATTCAACAAACTTGAGGTATGTTTGTGTAGTGAGTTGCACGCTGATAGGTTGTATGGTTTTTCAGCAGCGCCACTTCTCGAGGACCATGTGCTCAGGTACCTACTCCAATGTATCCTCTGCTGACATAGTAAAACAAAGTGGACAGGCGTCCAGCTTCAATGCACCCCAGCAGATGGCCCAGGCCCTGGGAGACTCCCAGAGTGGGAGAGGGCCCCCTCAGCATTGGGCAAGCCCAATCTCTTCTTAGTACCGGGCCGACAAGCGAAATCACAGAAAAATCAGCTCTTGATTCGCTCTTTTCACGCTGCTCCCAGCCACACCCTAAGCAGCAGACAAGTACTTTTTCCAGTTTTTTAGGGACATTGGTGCTCTCTTATGTGGGGCATGCCATAAACCCATGCACCTTGTGAAATTTAAACGGCGAGCCTCATCTTCGGCCCAGCACCGCCTCTTCTCTCCAAAAGCCCCCATTCATTTTCCCACCACTGCCATCAAAGTTAAACGTTACACTTCTCCTCGCGACTGTGGCCACAGTTTTCATAGTGCACACACCAAATCGCCTCAGGGCGTTCTGGAGACTCTCCCCTACGGCGTGACAGTGAGCTCATATTCCAGATAAGTGAAAACGTTGTCTCCGTAGAGCCAAATGTTTATCACTTGGCCAATTTGGCTTTTTCCCATAAGAATGAATGGGAAAAACAGAACTCCACAAACAAACATTCGCTACGTTGCCATACTTTGACGTAGAAACTCCATTTTCATTTCAAAAATTCAAGAAACTTGAGGTGTGTTTGTGTAGTGAGTTGCACGCTGATAGGTTTTATGGTTTTTCAGCAGCGCCACTTCTCGAGGACCATGTGCTCAGGCACCTGCTCCAATGTCTCCTCTGCTGACATACTAATACAAAGTGGAGAGGCGTCCAGTTTCAATGCACCCCAGCAGATGGCCCAGGCCCTGGGAGACTCCCAGAGTGGGAAAGGGCCCCCTCAGCATTGGGCAAGCCCAATCTCTTCTTAGTACCGGGCCGCCAAGCGAAATCACAGAAAAATCAGCTCTCGATTCGCTCTTTTCACGCTGCTCCCAGCCACACCCTAAGCAGCAGACAAATACTTTTTACAGTTTTTTAGGGACATTGGTGCTCTCTTATGTGGGGCAGGCCATAAACCCGTGCACCTTGTGAAATTTAAACGGCGAGCCTCATCTTCGGCCAGCACCGCCTCTTCTCTCCATAAGCCCCCATTCATTTTCCCACCACTGCCATCAAAGTTAAACGTTATATTTCTCCTCGCAACTGTGGCCACAGTTTTCAGAGAACACACACCAAATCGCCTCAGGGCGTTCTGGAGACTCTCCCCTACGGCGTGACAGTGAGCTCATATTCCAGATAAGTGAAAACTTTGTCTCTGTAGAGCCAAATGTTCATCACTTGGCCAATTTGGCTTTTTCCCATAAGAATGAATGGGAAAAACAGAACTCCACAAACATATATTCGCTACGTTGCCATACTTTGACGTAGAAACTCCATTTTCATTTCAAAAATTCAAGAAACTTGAGGTGTGTTTGTGTAGCGAGTTGCTCGCTGATAGGTTGTATGGTTTTTCAGCAGCGCCACTTCTCGAGGACCATGTGCTCAGGCACCTGCTCCAATGTCTCCTCTGCTGACATACTAATACAAAGTGGACAGGCGTCCAGCTTCAATGCACCCCAGCAGATGGCCCAGGCCCTGGGAGACTCCCAGAGTGGGAAAGGGCCCCCTCAGCATTGGGCAAGCCCAATCTCTTCTTAGCACCGGGCCGACAAGCGAAATCACAGAAAAATCTTCTCTTGATTCGCTCTTTTGCACACTGCTCCCAGCCACACCATAAGCAGCAGACAAACACTTTTTACAGTTTTTTAGGGACATTGGTGCTCTCTTATGTGGGGCAGGCCATAAACCCGTGCACCTTGTGAAATTTAAACGGCGAGCCTCATCTTCGGCCCAGCACCGCCTCTTCTCTCCATAAGCCCCCATTCATTTTCCCACCACTGCCATCAAAGTTAAACGTTACACTTCTCCTCGCGACTGTGGCCACAGTTTTCATAGTGCACACACCAAATCGCCTCAGGGCGTTCTGGAGACTCTCCCCTACGGCGTGACAGTGAGCTTATATTCCAGATAAGTGAAAACGTTGTCTCCGTAGAGCCAAATGTTTATCACTTGGCCAATTTGGCTTTTTCCCATAAGAATGAATGGGAGAAACAGAACTCCACAAACAAACATTCGCTACGTTGCCATACTTTGACGTAGAAAGTTCATTTTCATTTCAAAAATTAAAGACACTTGAGGTGTGTTTGTGTAGCGAGTTGCACGCTGATAGGTTGTATGGTTTTTCAGCAGCGCCACTTCTCGAGGACCATGTGCTCAGGCACCTGCTCCAATGGCTCCTCTGCTGACATAGTAATACAAAGTGGACAGGCGTCCAGCTTCAATGCACCCCAGCAGATGGCCCAGGCCCTGGGAGACTCCCAGAGTGGGAAAGGGCCCCCTCAGCATTGGGCAAGCCCAATCTCTTCTTAGTACAGGGCCGACAAGCGAAATCACAGAAAAATCAGCTCTCGATTCGCTCTTTTCACGCTGCTCCCAGCCACACCCTAAGCAGCAGACAAATACTTTTTCCAGTTTTCTAGGGACATTGGTGCTCTCTTATGTGGGGCAGGCCATAAACCCGTGCACCTTGTGAAATTTAGACGGCGAGCCTCATCTTCGGCCCAGCACCGCCTCTTCTCTCCATAAGCCCCCATTCATTTTCCCACCACTGCCATCACAGTTAAACGTTACACTTCTCCTCGCGACTGTGGCCACAGTTTTCATAGTGCACACACCAAATCGCCTCAGGGCGTTCTGGAGACTCTCCCCTACGGCTTGACAGTGAGCTCATATTCCAGATAAGTGAAAACGTTGTCTCCGTAGAGCCAAATGTTTATCACTTGGCCAATTTGGCTTTTACCCTTAAGAATGCATGGGATAAACAGAACTCCACAAACAAACATTCGCTACGTTGCCATACTTTGACGTAGAAACTTCATTTTCATTTCAAAAATTCAAGAAACTTGAGGTGTGTTTGTGTAGTGAGTTGCACCCTGATAGGTTGTATGGTTTTTCAGCAGCGCCACTTCTCGAGGACCATGTGCTCAGGTATCTGCTCCAATGTCTCCTCTGCTGACGTAGTAACACAAAGTGGACAGGCGTCCAGCTTCAATGCACCCCAGCAGATGGCCCAGGCCCTGGGAGACTCCCAGAGTGGGAAAGGGCCCCCTCAGCATTGGGCAAGCCCAATCTCTTCTTAGTACCGGGCCGACAAGCGAAATCACAGAAAAATCAGCTCTCGATTCGCTCTTTTCACGCTGCTCCCAGCCACACCCTAAGCAGCAGACAAATACTTTTTCCAGTTTTCTAGGGACATTGGTGCTCTCTTATGTGGGGCAGGCCATAAACCCGTGCACCTTGTGAAATTTAAACGGCGAGCCTCATCTTCGGCCCAGCACCGCCTCTTCTCTCCAGAAGCCCCCATTCATTTTCCCACCACTGCCATCAAAGTTAGACGTTGCACTTCTCCTCGCGACTGTGGCCGCAGTTTTCATAGAACACACACCAAATCGCCTCAGGGCGTTCTGGAGACTCTCCCCTACGGCGTGACAGTGAGCTCATATTCCAGATAAGTGAAAACGTTGTCTCCGTAGAGCCAAATGTTTATCACTTGGCCAATTTGGCTTTTTCCCATAAGAATGAATGGGAAAAACAGAACTCCACAAACAAACATTCGCTACGTTGCCATACTTTGACGTAGAAACTCCATTTTCATTTCAAAAATTCAAGAAACTTGAGGTGTGTTTGTGTAGTGAGTTGCACGCTGATAGGTTTTATGGTTTTTCAGCAGCGCCACTTCTCGAGGACCATGTGCTCAGGCACCTGCTCCAATGTCTCCTCTGCTGACATACTAATACAAAGTGGAGAGGCGTCCAGTTTCAATGCACCCCAGCAGATGGCCCAGGCCCTGGGAGACTCCCAGAGTGGGAAAGGGCCCCCTCAGCATTGGGCAAGCCCAATCTCTTCTTAGTACCGGGCCGCCAAGCGAAATCACAGAAAAATCAGCTCTCGATTCGCTCTTTTCACGCTGCTCCCAGCCACACCCTAAGCAGCAGACAAATACTTTTTACAGTTTTTTAGGGACATTGGTGCTCTCTTATGTGGGGCAGGCCATAAACCCGTGCACCTTGTGAAATTTAAACGGCGAGCCTCATCTTCGGCCCAGCACCGCCCCTTCTCTCCAGAAGCCCCCATCCATTTTCCCACCACTGCCATCAAAGTTAAACGTTGCACTTCTTCTCGCGACTGTGGCCACAGTTTTCATAGAACACACACCAAATCGCCTCAGGGCATTCTGGAGACTCTCCCCTACGGCGTGACAGTGAGCTCATATTCCAGATAAGTCAAAACTTTGTCTCCGTAGAGCCAAATGTTTATCACTTGGCCAATTTGGCTTTTTCCCATAAGAATGAATGGGAGAAACAGAACTCCACAAACAAACATTCGCTACGTTGCCATACTTTGACGTAGAAAGTTCATTTTCATTTCAAAAATTAAAGACACTTGAGGTGTGTTTGTGTAGCGAGTTGCACGCTGATAGGTTGTATGGTTTTTCAGCAGCGCCACTTCTCGAGGACCATGTGCTCAGGCACCTGCTCCAATGGCTCCTCTGCTGACATAGTAATACAAAGTGGACAGGCGTCCAGCTTCAATGCACCCCAGCAGATGGCCCAGGCCCTGGGAGACTCCCAGAGTGGGAAAGGGCCCCCTCAGCATTGGGCAAGCCCAATCTCTTCTTAGTACTGGGCCGACAAGCGAAATCACAGAAAAATCAGCTCTCGATTCGCTCTTTTCACGCTGCTCCCAGCCACACCCTAAGCAGCAGACAAATACTTTTTCCAGTTTTCTAGGGACATTGGTGCTCTCTTATGTGGGGCAGGCCATAAACCCGTGCACCTTGTGAAATTTAAACGGCGAGCCTCATCTTCGGCCCAGCACCGCCTCTTCTCTCCAGAAGCCCCCATTCATTTTCCCACCACTGCCATCAAAGTTAGACGTTGCACTTCTCCTCGCGACTGTGGCCGCAGTTTTCATAGAACACACACCAAATCGCCTCAGGGCGTTCTGGAGACTCTCCCCTACGGCGTGACAGTGAGCTCATATTCCAGATAAGTGAAAACGTTGTCTCCGTAGAGC
The DNA here is from genome assembly GCA_029224185.1 of Karalla daura. NCBI lineage: Eukaryota > Metazoa > Chordata > Actinopteri > Chaetodontiformes > Leiognathidae > Karalla > Karalla daura. The sequence continues at coordinate 19,981 of CM055204.1, forward strand.
CAAGTGTTTATCACTTGGCCAATTTGGCTTTTTCCCATAAGAATGCATGGGAAAAACAGAACTCCAAAAACAAACATTCGCTACGTTGCCATACTTTGACGTAGAAACTTCATTTTCATTTCAAAAATTCAAGAAACTTGAGGTGTGTTTGTGTAGCGAGTTGCACGCTGATAGGTTGTATGGTTTTTCAGCAGCGCCACTTCTCGAGGACCATGTGCTCAGGCACCTGCTCCAATGTCTCCTCTGCTGACATAGTAATACAAAGTGGACAGGCGTCCAGCTTCAATGCACCCCAGCAGATGGCCCAGGTCCTGGGAGACTCCCAGAGTGGGAAAGGGCCCCCTCAGCATTGGGCAAGCCCAATCTGTTCTACGTACCGGGTCGACAAGCGAAATCACAGAAAAATCAGCTCTCGATTCGCTCTTTTCACGCTGCTCCCAGCCACACCCAAAGCAGCAGACAAATACTTTTTCCAGTTTTCTAGGGACATTGGTGCTCTCTTATGTGGGGCAGGCCATAAACCCGTGCACCTTGTGAAATTTAGACGGCGAGCCTCATCTTCGGCCCAGCACCGCCTCTTCTCTCCATAAGCCCCCATTCATTTTCCCACCACTGCCATCAAAGTTAAACGTTGCACTTCTCCTCGCGACTGTGGCCACAGTTTTCATAGAACACACACCAAATCGCCTCAGGGCGTTCTGGAGACTCTCCCCTACGGCGTGACAGTGAGCTCATATTCCAGATAAGTGAAAACGTTGTCTCCGTAGAGCCAAGTGTTTATCACTTGGCCAATTTGGCTTTTTCCCATTAGAATGCATGGGAAAAACAGAACTCCAAAAACAAACATTCGCTACGTTGCCATACTTTGACGTAGAAACTTCATTTTCATTTCAAAAATTAAAGAAATTTGAGGTATGTTTGTGTAGCAAGTTGCTCGCTGATAGGTTGTATGGTTTTTCAGCAGCGCCACTTCTCGAGGACAATGTGCTCAGGCACCTGCTCCAATGTCTCCTCTGCTGACATACTAATACAAAGTGGAGAGGCGTCCAGTTTCAATGCACCCCAGCAGATGGCCCAGGCCCTGGGAGACTCCCAGAGTGGGAAAGGGCCCCCTCAGCATTGGGCAAGCCCAATCTCTTCTTAGTACCGGGCCGCCAAGCGAAATCACAGAAAAATCAGCTCTCGATTCGCTCTTTTCACGCTGCTCCCAGCCATACCCTAAGCAGCAGACAAATACTTTTTACAGTTTTTTAGGGACATTGGTGCTCTCTTATGTGGGGCAGGCCATAAACCCGTGCACCTTGTGAAATTTAAACGGCGAGCCTCATCTTCGGCCCAGCACCGCCCCTTCTCTCCAGAAGCCCCCATCCATTTTCCCACCACTGCCATCAAAGTTAAACGTTGCACTTCTTCTCGCGACTGTGGCCACAGTTTTCATAGAACACACACCAAATCGCCTCAGGGCATTCTGGAGACTCTCCCCTACGGCGTGACAGTGAGCTCATATTCCAGATAAGTCAAAACTTTGTCTCCGTAGAGCCAAATGTTTATCACTTGGCCAATTTGGCTTTTTCCCATAAGAATGAATGGGAGAAACAGAACTCCACAAACAAACATTCGCTACGTTGCCATACTTTGACGTAGAAAGTTCATTTTCATTTCAAAAATTAAAGACACTTGAGGTGTGTTTGTGTAGCGAGTTGCACGCTGATAGGTTGTATGGTTTTTCAGCAGCGCCACTTCTCGAGGACCATGTGCTCAGGCACCTGCTCCAATGGCTCCTCTGCTGACATAGTAATACAAAGTGGACAGGCGTCCAGCTTCAATGCACCCCAGCAGATGGCCCAGGCCCTGGGAGACTCCCAGAGTGGGAAAGGGCCCCCTCAGCATTGGGCAAGCCCAATCTCTTCTTAGTACAGGGCCGACAAGCGAAATCACAGAAAAATCAGCTCTCGATTCGCTCTTTTCACGCTGCTCCCAGCCACACCCTAAGCAGCAGACAAATACTTTTTCCAGTTTTCTAGGGACATTGGTGCTCTCTTATGTGGGGCAGGCCATAAACCCGTGCACCTTGTGAAATTTAGACGGCGAGCCTCATCTTCGGCCCAGCACCGCCTCTTCTCTCCATAAGCCCCCATTCATTTTCCCACCACTGCCATCACAGTTAAACGTTACACTTCTCCTCGCGACTGTGGCCGCAGTTTTCATAGTGCACACACCAAATCGCCTCAGGGCGTTCTGGAGACTCTCCCCTACGGCTTGACAGTGAGCTCATATTCCAGATAAGTGAAAACGTTGTCTCCGTAGAGCCAAATGTTTATCACTTGGCCAATTTGGCTTTTACCCTTAAGAATGCATGGGATAAACAGAACTCCACAAACAAACATTCGCTACGTTGCCATACTTTGACGTAGAAACTTCATTTTCATTTCAAAAATTCAAGAAACTTGAGGTGTGTTTGTGTAGTGAGTTGCACGCTGATAGGTTGTATGGTTTTTCAGCAGCGCCACTTCTCGAGGACCATGTGCTCAGGTATCTGCTCCAATGTCTCCTCTGCTGACGTAGTAACACAAAGTGGACAGGCGTCCAGCTTCAATGCACCCCAGCAGATGGCCCAGGCCCTGGGAGACACCCAGAGTGGGAAAGGGCCCCCTCAGCATTGGGCAAGCCCAATCTCTTCTACGTACCGGGCCGACAAGCGAAATCACAGAAAAATCAGCTCTCGATTCGCTCTTTTCACGCTGCTCCCAGCCACACCCACAGCAGCAGACAAATACTTTTTCCAGTTTTCTAGGGACATTGGTGCTCTCTTATGTGGGGCAGGCCATAAACCCGTGCACCTTGTGAAGTTTAGACGGCGAGCCTCATCTTCGGCCCAGCACCGCCTCTTCTCTCCATAAGCCCCCATTCATTTTCCCACCACTGCCATCAAAGTTAAACGTTGCACTTCTCCTCGCGACTGTGGCCACAGTTTTCATAGAACACACACCAAATCGCCTCAGGGCGTTCTGGAGACTCTCCCCTACGGCGTGACAGTGAGCTCATATTCCAGATAAGTGAAAACGTTGTCTCCGTAGAGCCAAGTGTTTATCACTTGGCCAATTTGGCTTTTTCCCATTAGAATGCATGGGAAAAACAGAACTCCAAAAACAAACATTCGCTACGTTGCCATACTTTGACGTAGAAACTTCATTTTCATTTCAAAAATTAAAGAAATTTGAGGTATGTTTGTGTAGCAAGTTGCTCGCTGATAGGTTGTATGGTTTTTCAGCAGCGCCACTTCTCGAGGACCATGTGCTCAGGCACCTGCTCCAATGTCTCCTCTGCTGACATAGTAATACAAAGTGGACAGGCGTCCAGCTTCAATGCACCCCAGCAGATGGCCCAGGCCCTGGGAGACTCCCAGAGTGGGAAAGGGCCCCCTCAGCATTGGGCAAGCCCAATCTCTTCTTAGTACCGGGCCGCCAAGCGAAATCACAGAAAAATCAGCTCTTGATTCGCTCTTTTCACGCTGCTCCCAGCCACACCATAAGCAGCAGACAAATACTTTTTACAGTTTTTTAGGGACATTGGTGCTTTCTTATGTGGGGCATGCCATAAACCCGTGCACCTTGTGAAATTTAAACGGCGAGCCTCATCTTCGGCCCAGCACCGCCTCTTCTCTCCTGAAGCCCCCATTCATTTTCCCACCACTGCCATCAAAGTTAAACGTTACACTTCTCCTCGCGACTGTGGCCACAGTTTTCATAGTGCACACACCAAATCGCCTCAGGGCGTTCTGGAGACTCTCCCCTATGGCGTGACAGTGAGCTCATATTCCAGATAAGTGAAAACGTTGTCTCCGTAGAGCCAAGTGTTTATCACTTGGCCAATTTGGCTTTTTCCCATTAGAATGCATGGGAAAAACAGAACTCCAAAAACAAACATTCGCTACGTTGCCATACTTTGACGTAGAAACTTCATTTTCATTTCAAAAATTAAAGAAATTTGAGGTATGTTTGTGTAGCAAGTTGCTCGCTGATAGGTTGTATGGTTTTTCAGCAGCGCCACTTCTCGAGGACCATGTGCTCAGGCACCTGCTCCAATGTCTCCTCTGCTGACATAGTAATACAAAGTGGACAGGCGTCCAGCTTCAATGCACCCCAGCAGATGGCCCAGGCCCTGGGAGACTCCCAGAGTGGGAAAGGGCCCCCTCAGCATTGGGCAAGCCCAATCTCTTCTTAGTACCGGGCCGCCAAGCGAAATCACAGAAAAATCAGCTCTTGATTCGCTCTTTTCACGCTGCTCCCAGCCACACCCTAAGCAGCAGACAAATACTTTTTACAGTTTTTTAGGGACATTGGTGCTTTCTTATGTGGGGCATGCCATAAACCCGTGCACCTTGTGAAATTTAAACGGCGAGCCTCATCTTCGGCCCAGCACCGCCTCTTCTCTCCTGAAGCCCCCATTCATTTTCCCACCACTGCCATCAAAGTTAAACGTTACACTTCTCCTCGCGACTGTGGCCACAGTTTTCATAGTGCACACACCAAATCGCCTCAGGGCGTTCTGGAGACTCTCCCCTATGGCGTGACAGTGAGCTCATATTCCAGATAAGTGAAAACGTTGTCTCCGTAGAGCCAAATGTTTATCACTTGGCCAATTTGGCTTTTTTCCATAAGAATGAATGGGAGAAACAGAACTCCACAAACAAACATTCGCTACATTGCCATACTTTGACGTAGAAACTTCATTTTCATTTCAAAAATTCAAGAAACTTGAGGTATGTTTGTGTCGCAATTTGCTCGCTGATAGATTGTATGGTTTTTCAGCAGCGCCACTTCTCGAGGACCATGTGCTCAGGTACCTGCTCCAATGTCTCCTCTGCTGACTTAGTAATACAAAGTGCACAGGCGTCCAGCTTCAATGCACCCCAGCAGATGGCCCAGGCCCTGGGAGACTCCCAGAGTGGGAAAGGGCCCCCTCAGCATTGGGCAAGCCCAATCTCTTCTTAGTACCGGGCCGACAAGCGAAATCACAGAAAAATCAGCTCTCGATTTGCTCTTTTCACGCTGCTCCCAGCCACACCCTAAGCAGCAGACAAATACTTTTTCCAGTTTTTTAGGGACATTGGTGCTCTCTTATGTGGGGCAGGCCATAAACCCGTGCACCTTGTGAAATTTAAACGGGGAGCCTCATCTTCGGCCCAGCACCGCCTCTTCTCTCCAGAAGCCCCCATTCATTTTCCCACCACTGCCATCAAAGTTAAACGTTGCACTTCTTCTCGCGACTGTGGCCACAGTTTTCATAGAACACACACCAAATCGCCTCAGGGCATTCTGGAGACTCTCCCCTACGGCGTGACAGTGAGCTCATATTCCAGATAAGTGAAAACTTTGTCTCCGTAGAGCCAAATGTTTATCACTTGGCCAATTTGGCTTTTTCCCATAAGAATGAATGGGAGAAACAGAACTCCAAAAACAAACATTCGCTACGTTGCCATACTTTGACGTAGAAACTTCATTTTCATTTCAAAAATGTAAGAAACTTGAGGTGTGTTTGTGTAGCGAGTTGCACGCTGATAGGTTGTATGGTTTTTAAGCAGCGCCACTTCTCGAGGACCATGTGCTCAGGTACCTGCTCCAATGGCTCCTCTGCTGACTTAGTAATACAAAGTGAACAGGCGTCCAGCTTCAATGCACCCCAGCAGATGGCCCAGGCCCTGGGAGACTCCCAGAGTGGGAAAGGGCCCCCTCAGTATTGGGCAAGCCCAATCTCTTCTTAGTACCGGGCCGCCAAGCGAAATCACAGAAAAATCAGCTCTCGATTCGCTCTTTTCACGCTGCTCCCAGCCACACCCTAAGCAGCAGAATAATACTTTTTCCAGTTTTTTAGGGACATTGGTGCTCTCTTATGTGGGGCAGGCCATAAACCCGTGCACCTTGTGAAATTTAAACGGCGAGCCTCATCTTCGGCCCAGCACCGCCTCTTCTCTCCTGAAGCCCCCATTCATTTTCCCACCACTGCCATCAAAGTTAAACGTTACACTTCTCCTCGCGACTGTGGCCACAGTTTTCATAGTGCACACACCAAATCGCCTCAGGGCGTTCTGGAGACTCTCCCCTATGGCGTGACAGTGAGCTCATATTCCAGATAAGTGAAAACGTTGTCTCCGTAGAGCCAAATGTTTATCACTTGGCCAATTTGGCTTTTACCCTTAAGAATGCATGGGATAAACAGAACTCCACAAACAAACATTCGCTACGTTGCCATACTTTGACGTAGAAACTTCATTTTCATTTAAAAAATTCAAGATACTTGAGGTGTGTTTGTGTAGTGAGTTGCACGCTGATAGGTTGTATGGTTTTTCAGCAGCGCCACTTCTCGAGGACCATGTGCTCAGGTACCTGCTCCAATGTCTCCTCTGCTGACATAGTAATACAAAGTGGACAGGCTTCCAGCTTCAATGCACCCCAGCAGATGGCCCAGGCCCTGGGAGACTCCCAGAGTGGGAAAGGGCCCCCTCAGCATTGGGCAAGCCCAATCTCTTCTTAGTACCGGGCCGACAAGCGAAATCACAGAAAAATCAGCTCTCGATTCGCTCTTTTCACGCTGCTCCCAGCCATACCCTAAGCAGCAGACAAATACTTTTTCCAGTTTTTTAGGGACATTGGTGCTCTCTTATGTGGGGCAGGCCATAAACCCGTGCACCTTGTGAAATTTAAACGGCGAGCCTCATCTTCGGCCCAGCACCGCCTCTTCTCTCCAGAAGCCCCCATTCATTTTCCCACCACTGCCATCAAAGTTAAACGTTGCACTTCTCCTCGCGACTGTGGCCACAGTTTTCATAGAACACACACCAAATCGCCTCAGGGCGTTCTGGAGACTCTCCCCTACGGCGTGACAGTGAGCTCATATTCCAGATAAGTGAAAACGTTGTCTCCGTAGAGCCAAGTGTTTATCACTTGGCCAATTTGGCTTTTTCCCATAAGAATGCATGGGAAAAACAGAACTCCACAAACAAACATTCGCTACATTGCCATACTTTGACGTAGAAACTTCATTTTCATTTCAAAAATTCAAGAAACTTGAGGTATGTTTGTGTAGCAAGTTGCTCGCTGATAGATTGCATGGTTTTTCAGCAGCGCCACTTCTCGAGGACCATGTGCTCAGGCACCTGCTCCAATGTCTCCTCTGCTGACATAGTAATACAAAGTGGACAGGCGTCCAGCTTCAATGCACCCCAGCAGATGGCCCAGGCCCTGGGAGACTCCCAGAGTGGGAAAGGGCCCCCTCAGCATTGGGCAAGCCCAATCTCTTCTTAGTACCGGGCCGACAAGCGAAATCACAGAAAAATCAGCTCTCGATTCGCTCTTTTCACGCTGCTCCCAGCCATACCCTAAGCAGCAGACAAATACTTTTTCCAGTTTTTTAGGGACATTGGTGCTCTCTTATGTGGGGCAGGCCATAAACCCGTGCACCTTGTGAAATTTAAACGGCGAGCCTCATCTTCGGCCCAGCACCGCCTCTTCTCTCCAGAAGCCCCCATTCATTTTCCCACCACTGCCATCAAAGTTAAACGTTGCACTTCTCCTCGCGACTGTGGCCACAGTTTTCATAGAACACACACCAAATCGCCTCAGGGCGTTCTGGAGACTCTCCCCTACGGCGTGACAGTGAGCTCATATTCCAGATAAGTGAAAACGTTGTCTCCGTAGAGCCAAGTGTTTATCACTTGGCCAATTTGGCTTTTTCCCATAAGAATGCATGGGAAAAACAGAACTCCACAAACAAACATTCGCTACATTGCCATACTTTGACGTAGAAACTTCATTTTCATTTCAAAAATTCAAGAAACTTGAGGTATGTTTGTGTAGCAAGTTGCTCGCTGATAGATTGCATGGTTTTTCAGCAGCGCCACTTCTCGAGGACCATGTGCTCAGGCACCTGCTCCAATGTCTCCTCTGCTGACATAGTAATACAAAGTGGACAGGCGTCCAGCTTCAATGCACCCCAGCAGATGGCCCAGGCCCTGGGAGACTCCCAGAGTGGGAAAGGGCCCCCTCAGCATTGGGCAAGCCCAATCTCTTCTTAGTACCGGGCCGACAAGCGAAATCACAGAAAAATCAGCTCTCGATTCGCTCTTTTCACGCTGCTTCCAGCCACACCCTAAGCAGCAGACAAATACTTTTTCCAGTTTTTTAGGGACATTGGTGCTCTCTTATGTGGGGCATGCCATAAACCCGTGCACCTTGTGAAATTTAAACGGCGAGCCTCATCTTCGGCCCAGCACCGCCTCTTCTCTCCATAAGCCCCCATTCATTATCCCACCACTGCCATCAAAGTTAAACGTTGCACTTCTCCTCGCGACTGTGGCCACAGTTTTCATAGTGCACACACCAAATCGCCTCAGGGCGTTATTGAGACGCTCCCCTACGGCGTGACAGTGAGCTCATATTCCAGAGAAGTGAAAACGTTGTCTCCGTAGAGCCAAATGTTTATCACTTGGCCAATTTGGCTTTTACCCATAAGAATGCATAGGAAAAACAGAACTCCACAAACAAACATTCGCTACGTTGCCATACTTTGACTTTGAAACTTCATTTTCATTTCAAAAATTGAAGAATCTAGTGGTGTGTTTGTGTAGCGAGTTGCACGCAGATAGGTTGTATGGTTTTTCAGCAGCGCCTGTTCTCGGCGACCATGTGCTCAGGTACTTGCTCCAATGTCTCCTCTGCTGACATAGTAATACAAAGTGGACAGGCGTCCAGCTTCAATGCACCCCAGCAGATGGCACAGGCTTTGGGAGACTCCAAGAATGGGAAATGGCCCCCTCAGCATTGGGCATGTCCAATCTCTTCATAGCACCAGGCCGACATGCGGGATCGCTGAAAAATCAGCTCTCGTTTTGATCTTTTCACGCTGCTCCCAGCCACACCCTAAGCAGCAGAAAAATTATTTTTTCCAGTTTTGTAGGAACATTGGTGCTCTCTCATGCGGGGCAGAAAATGCCAAATTGGCCAAGTGATAAACATTTGGCTCTACGGAGACAACGTTTTCACTTATCTGGAATATGAGCTCACTGTCACGCCGTAGGGGAGAGTCTCCAGAACGCCCTGAGGCGGTTTGGTGTGTGTACTATGAAAACTGTGGCCACAGTCGCGAGAAGAAGTGTACCGGTTAACTTTGATCGAAGTGGTGGGAAAATGAATTGGGGCTTATGGAGAGAAGAGGCTGCGCTGGGCCGACGATGATGCTCGCCATTTAAATTTCACAAGGAGCACAGGTTTTTGGCCTGCCCCGCATGAGAGAGCACCAATGTTCGTACAAAACAGGAAACAAGAATTTGTCTGCTGCTCAGGGTGCGGCTGGGAACGCGGTGAAAAGAGCGAAATGAGAGCTGATTTTTCAGCAATCCCGCATGTCGGCCCTGTTCTAAGAAGAGATTGGGCTTGCCCAATGCTGAGGGGGCCCTTTCCCACTCTGGGAGTCTCCCAGGGCCTGTGCCATCTACTGGGGTGCATTGAAGCTGGACGCCTCATCACTTTGTATTACCATGTCAGCAGAGGAGACAATGGAGCAGGTACCTGAGCACATGGTCGTCGAGAAGAGGTGCTGCTGAAAAACCATACAACCTATCAGCGTGCAACTCGCTACACAAACACACCACAAGATTCTTCAATTTTTGAAAAGAAAAGGAACTTTCAAAGTCAAAGTATAGCAACGTTGTGAATGTTTGTTTGTGGAGTTCTGTTTCTCCCATTCATTCTTATGGGAAAAAGCCAAATTAGCCCAGTGATAAACATTTGGCTCGATGGAGACAACGCTTTCCCCAATCTGGAATATGAGCTCACTGTCACGCCGTAGGGGAGAGTCTCCAGAACGCCATGACACGATTTGGTGTGTGTACTATGTGTGGCAGGACAGTGCCTGGAAATTCGTGATGGTGCCTACACACTCACCCCACCCCACGTGTGGTCAGGTGGTTGCTAGCCACGCCCTTATAAACGCCGGCAGGGCTGTGCAGGAAACATCTGCCTGTCCCAGGGGAAGACGCAAGGTTGAGTGTTCATGCTGCCCAGTACTCGCTGTAGCTCCAGAGGGTATCCTTGGTTCTACTGGCTTACCGCCGTAGGTTCGCTGCTAAAGCGAACTGGCTAGCAGCGCTGTTCTATTCCCTCCGATGCTTCCACTATCCTCGGCTCAGCATCTAACCGGCACGAAGTGCTTTGCCGGCCGAGCCTCCTGTAGCTTTTGTTAACTGCTGCTCGGGCCGACTGGCGTCTGGCCGGGTGGTCGCCGTTGCTGTTTTGTCCTCTGGAGGTATTCCCGTCCTGCTACGCTGCTGCTAGCTTCAGCTATCCGACCGACAGGCCGCTTGCTATAGCGCTCGGCTGTGGTCTGGATGTGCATGGCGTGTGCATGCAGGTGTGCGTGTGCGGCTGCTGCCTCGATGTGCATGTGGGTGTGCTTGCAGTTTGTGCTTTCTGTGAAACCCTTTGTCTGTCTGTCTGTGTGCTCGTTTGTTGGTCTGCCCAATTAACCGTCGATTGCTGTTGGGTAATTGTGTACTGTCTGTAATCCATTGTTTTGTTTAATTTGTTTATTTTGTTTTATTTCTATTGGTGGTGGCCCATAGTCCTATATGCTGTATGCTGGTGGCTGTGTCGCAACTACTGCCTCTAGTGGTAGCAGATTCTGTTTTCTACTAAATTGTTTGTAGTGTGATTTTTGGCTTGCAGTGCATGGCTTTGCTTGGTGTGTATAAACTTGTGTGCTTTAATGTGATTTTTTTTGGATTCAGGGAATCTGCGCTGCTCGTCTTGGCATGTTACTAATAGCTAACCCAGTGTACCATGTATAGGCAGTGTGCATGATTGTGTTTTACTAAGGCCTTAGTCTTTTACTGATGTTGTGTCGTCATAATAAGAATAGCCAATAAAATATTTGTGGATACGAAAGACCATGCCTCCATTGTTCTGACCCTTTATTTGGGTACTCAAGTGCTATAAAGAGGGGAGAATAAAGCGGGGAAAGCAGGCAAAGTGTCCCTTACTTTGTGGCACTGTTACATATGCCAACTGTGGCCACAGTCGCGAGGAGAAGTGTAACGTTTCACATTGATGGCAGCGGTGGGAAAATGAATGGGGGCTTATGGAGAGAAAAGGCTGCACTGGGCCTACGATGAGGCTCATCGTTTAAATTTCACAAGGCGCACGGGTTCATGGCCTGCCCCGCATGAGAGAGCACCAATGTTCCTACAAAACTGGAAAAAAGAATTTGTCTGCTGCTTAGGGTGTGGCTGGGAGCAGCGTGAAAAGAGCAAAACGAGAGCTGATTTTTAAGCGATCCCGCATGTCGGCCCGCTGCTCAGAAGAGATTGGACATGCCCAATGCTGAGGGGGCCCTTTCCCACTCTGGGAGTCTCCCAGGGCCTGTGCCATCTGCTGGGGTGCATTGAAGCTGGACGCCTGATCACTTTGTATTATCATGTCAGCAGAGGAGACATTGGAGCAGGTACCTGAGCACATGGTCGCCGAGAAGAGGCGCTGCTGAAAAACCATACAACCTATCAGCGTGCAACTCGCTACACAAACACACCACAAGATTCTTCAATTTTTGAAATGAAAATGAAGTTTCTACGTCAAAGTATGGCAACGTTGCGAATGTTTGTTTGTGGAGTTCTGTTTTTCCCATTCATTCTTATGGGAAAAAGCCAAATTGGCCAAGTGATAAATATTTGGCTCTAAGGAGACTACGCGTTCACCAATCTGGAATATGAGCTCAGTGTCACGCCGTAGGGGAGCGTCTCCAGAACGCCGTGACGCGATTTGGTGTGTGTAGTATGAAAACTGTGGCCGCAGTCGCGAGGAGAAGTGTAACGTTTAACTTTGATGGCAGTGGTGGGAAAATGAATGGGGGCTTATGGAGAGAAGAGGCTGCACTGGGCCTACGATGAGGCTCCTCGTCTAAATTTCACAAGGCGCACGGGTTTATGGCCTGCCCAGCATGAGAGAGCACCAATGTTCCTACAAAACTGGAAAATAGAATTTGTCTGCTGCTTAGAGTCTGGATGGGAGCAGCGTGAAAAGAGCGAAACGAGAGCTGATTTTTCAGCGATCCCGCATGTCGGCCCTGTGCTAACAAGAGATTGGACATGCACAATGCTGAGGGGGCCCTTTCCCACTCTGGGAGTCTCCCAAAGCCTGTGCCATCTGCTGGGGTGCATTGAAGCTGGACGCCTGTCCACTTTGTATTACCATGTCAGCAGAGGAGACATTGGAGCAGGTACCTGAGCACATGGTCCTCCAGAAGAGGCATTCAGGAAAAACCATACAGCCTATCAGCGTGCAACTCGCTACACAAACACACCACAAGTTTCTTTATTTGTTGAAATTAAAATGAAGTTTCGAAATGAAAGTATGCCGACGTAGCGAATGTTTGTTTGAGGGGTTCTGTGTTTCCCATTCAGTCTTATGGAATAAAGCCAAATTGACCAAGTGCTAAACATTTGGCTCTACGGAGAAAACGCTTGCACCTATCTGGAATATGAGCACACTGTCACGCCGTAGGCGACAGTCTCCAGAATGCCCTGATGCGATTTGGTGTATGTAATATGAAAACTGTGGACACAGTCGCAAGACGAAGTGTAACGGTTAACTTTGATCGCAGTGGTGGGAAAATGAATTGGGGCTTACGGAGAGATGAGGCTGCGCAGGGCCGACGATGAGGCTCACCGTTTAAATTTCACAAGGTGCACGGGTTTTTGGCCTGCACCACATGAGAGAGCACCAATGTTCCTACAAAACAGGAAACAAGAATTTGCCTGCTGCTCAGGGTGTGGCTGGGAACAGCGTGAAAAGAGTGAACTGAGAGCTGATATTCAGCAATCCCGCATGTCGGCCTTGTTCTATGAAGAGATTGGGCTTGCCCAATGCTGAGGGGGCCCTTTCCAACTCTGGGACTCTCCCAGGGCCTGGGCCATCTGCTGGGGTGCACTGAAGCTGAACGCCTGTCCACTTTGTATTACCATGTCAGCAGAGGAGACATTGGAGCAGGTACCTGAGCACATGGTCCTCCAAAAGAGGCGTTCCGGAAAAACCATACAACCTATCAACGTGCAACTCGCTAGACAAACACACCCCAAGTTTCTTGAATTTTTGAAATGAAAATGACGTTTCAAGGTCAAAGTATGGCGACGTAGAGAATGTTTGTTTGAGGGGTTCTGTGTTTCCCATTCATTCTTATGGGATAAAGCCAAATTCGTCAAGTGCTAAATATTTAGCTTTACGGAGAAAACGCTTGCACCTATCTGGAATGTGAGCACACTGTCACGCCGTAGGCGACAGTCTCCAGAACGCCCTGATGCGATTTGGTGTGTGTTCTATGAAAACTGTGGCCACAGTTGCGAGAAGAAGTGTAACGGTCAACTTTGATCGCAGTGGTGGGAAAATGAATGGGGGCTTATGGAGAGAAGAGGCGGTGCTGGGCCGAAGATGAGGCTTGCCGTTTAAATTTCACAAGGCGCACGGGTTTATGGCCTGCCAAACATGAGAGAAAACGCATTTGAGAAGCTTTTTCTGCCACATTCGGCATGTCGGCCCCTACTATACAGCAAATTGTCTGTATTGTGTTCACAAAGCCGATTTCGTCCGTTTTACAGAACTACGAGCGTGAAACTGTGGGAAAAGGTATTTCAGAAGCTCTCTCCGCCGCATTCATCATGTCGGCCAAAACTAAACAGCAAGACGCCTGGAATGTTTTCAGAAAGCCAAGTTGAGCCTTTTTATAGAACTACGAACGTTAAACTGAGAAAGCGCATTTGAGAAGCTTTTTCTGCCACATTCAGCATGTCGGCCCCTACTATACAGCAAATTGCCTGTATTGTGCTCACAAAGCCGATTTCGTCCATTTTACAGAACTACGAGCGTGAAACTGTGGGAAAAGGTATTTCAGAAGCTCTCTCCGCCGCATTCATCATGTCGGCCAAAACTAAACAGCAAGACGCCTGTAATGTTTTCAGAAAGCCAAGTTGAGCCTTTTTATAGAACTACGAACGTTAAACTGAGAAAGCGCATTTGAGAAGCTTTTTCTGCCACATTCAGCATGTTGGCCAAAACTAAACAGCAAAATGCCGAGGCCATCTGCTGGGGTGCACTGAAGCTGAACGCTTGTCCGCTTTGTGTTACCATGTCAGCCAAATATATGGCAAAGTAGCAAATGTTTGTTTGAGGAGTTCTGTGTTTCCCATTCAGTCTTATGGTATTAAGCCAAATTGGCCAAGTGCTAAACTTTTGGCTCTAAGGAGAAAACGATTGTACCTATCTGGAATATGAGCACACTGTCACGCCGTAGGCGACAGTCTCCAGAACGCCCTGATGCGATTTGGTGTGTGTTCTATGAAAACTGTGGCCACAGTTGCGAGAAGAAGTGAAACGGTTAACTTTGATCGCAGTGGTGGGAAAATGAATGGGGGCTTATGGAGAGAAGAGGCGGCGGTGGGCCGACGATGAGGCTCGCCGTTTAAATTTCACAAGGCGCACGGGTTTATGGCCTGCCAAACATGAGAGAAAACGCATTTGAGAAGCTTTTTCTGCCACATTCGGCATGTCGGCCCCTACTATACAGCAAATTGCCTGTATTGTGTTCACAAAGCCGATTTCGTCCGTTTTACAGAACTACGAGCGTGAAACTGTGGGAAAAGGCAATTCAGAAGCTCTCTCCGCCGCATTCATCATGTCGGCCAAAACTAAACAGCAAAACGCCTGTAATGTTTTCAGAAAGCCAAGTTGAGCCTTTTTATAGAACTACGAACGTTAAACTGAGAAAGCGCATTTGAGAAGCTTTTTCTGCCACATTCAGCATGTTGGCCAAAACTAAACAGCAAAATGCCGAGGCCATCTGCTGGGGTGCACTGAAGCTGAACGCTTGTCCGCTTTGTGTTACCATGTCAGCCAAATATATGGCAAAGTAGCAAATGTTTGTTTGAGGAGTTCTGTGTTTCCCATTCAGTCTTATGGTATTAAGCCAAATTGGCCAAGTGCTAAACTTTTGGCTCTAAGGAGAAAACGATTGTACCTATCTGGAATATGAGCACACTGTCACGCCGTAGGCGACAGTCTCCAGAACGCCCTGATGCGATTTGGTGTGTGTTCTATGAAAACTGTGGCCACAGTTGCGAGAAGAAGTGAAACGGTTAACTTTGATCGCAGTGGTGGGAAAATGAATGGGGGCTTATGGAGAGAAGAGGCGGCGGTGGGCCGACGATGAGGCTCGCCGTTTAAATTTCACAAGGCGCACGGGTTTATGGCCTGCCAAACATGAGAGAAAACGCATTTGAGAAGCTTTTTCTGCCACATTCGGCATGTCGGCCCCTACTATACAGCAAATTGCCTGTATTGTGTTCACAAAGCCGATTTCGTCCGTTTTACAGAACTACGAGCGTGAAACTGTGGGAAAAGGCAATTCAGAAGCTCTCTCCGCCGCATTCATCATGTCGGCCAAAACTAAACAGCAAAACGCCTGTAATGTTTTCAGAAAGCCAAGTTGAGCCTTTTTATAGAACTACGAACGTTAAACTGAGAAAGCGCATTTGAGAAGCTTTTTATGCCACATTCAGCATGTTGGCCAAAACTAAACAGCAAAATGCCGAGGCCATCTGCTGGGGTGCACTGAAGCTGAACGCTTGTCCGCTTTGTGTTACCATGTCAGCCAAATATATGGCAACGTAGCAAATGTTTGTTTGAGGAGTTCTGTGTTTCCCATTCAGTCTTATGGTATAAAGCCAAATTGGCCAAGTGCTAAACTTTTGGCTCTAAGGAGAAAACGATTGTACCTATCTGGAATATGAGCACACTGTCACGCCGTAGGCGACAGTCTCCAGAACGCCCTGATGCGATTTGGTGTGTGTTCTATGAAAACTGTGGCCACAGTTGCGAGAAGAAGTGAAACGGTTAACTTTGATCGCAGTGGTGGGAAAATGAATGGGGGCTTATGGAGAGAAGAGGCGGCGGTGGGCCGACGATGAGGCTCGCCGTTTAAATTTCACAAGGCGCACGGGTTTATGGCCTGCCAAACATGAGAGAAAACGCATTTGAGAAGCTTTTTCTGCCACATTCGGCATGTCGGCCCCTACTATACAGCAAATTGCCTGTATTGTGTTCACAAAGCCGATTTCGTCCGTTTTACAGAACTACGAGCGTGAAACTGTGGGAAAAGGCATTTCAGAAGCTCTCTCCGCCGCGTTCATCATGTCGGCCAAAACTAAACAGCAAAACGCCTGTAATGTTTTCAGAAAGCCAAGTTGAGCCTTTTTATAGAACTACGAACGTTAAACTGAGAAAACGCATTTGAGAAGCTTTTTCTGCCACATTCATCAGGTCGGCCCCTACTATACAGCAAATTGCCTGTATTGTGTTCACAAAGCCGATTTCGTCCGTTTTACAGAACTACGAGCGTGAAACTGTGGGAAAAGGCATTTCAGAAGCTCTCTCCGCCACATTCAGCATGTTGGCCAAAACTAAACAGCAAAATGCCTAGGCCATCTGCTGGGGTGCACTGAAGCTGAACGCTTGTCCGCTTTGTGTTACCATGTCAGCCAAATATATGGCGACGTAGCAAATGTTTGTTTGAGGAGTTCTGTCTTTCCCATTCAGTCTTATGGTATAAAGCCAAATTGGCCAAGTGCTTAACTTTTGGCTCTACGGAGAAAACGATTGTACCTATCTGGAATATGAGCACACTGTCACGCCGTAGGCGACAGTCTATAGAACGCCCTGATGCGATTTGGTTTATGTACTATGAAAACTGTGGACACAGTCGCAAGACGAAGTGTAACGGTTAACTTTGATCGCAGTGGTGGGAAAATGAATTGGGGCTTACGGAGAGAAGAGGCTGCGCTCGGCCGACAATGAGGCTCACCGTTTAAATTTCACAAGGTGCACGGGTTTATGGCCTGCACCGCATGAGAGAGCACCAATGTTCCTACAAAACAGGAAACAAGAATTTGCCTGCTGCTCAGGGTGTGGCTGGGAGCAGCGTGAAAAGAGTGAACTGAGAGCTGATTTTTCAGCAATCCCGCATGTCGGCCCGGTACTAAGAAGAGATTGGGCTTGCCCAATGCTGAGGGGGCCCTTTCCCACTCTGGGACTCTCCCAGGGCCTGGGCCATCTGCTGGGGTGCACTGAAGCTGAACGCCTGTCCACTTTGTATTACCATGTCAGCAGAGGAGACATTGGAGCAGGTCCCTGAGCACATGGTCCTCCAAAAGAGGCGTTCCGGAAAAACCATACAACCTATCAACGTGCAACTCGCTATACAAACACACCCCAAGTTTCTTGAATTTTTGAAATGAAATTGACATTTCAAGGTCAAAGTATGGCGACGTAGAGAATGTTTGTTTGAGGGGTTCTGTGTTTCCCATTCATTCTTATGGGATAAAGCCAAATTTGTCAAGTGCTCAACATTTAGCTTTACGGAGAAAACGCTTGCACCTATCTGGAATATGAGCACACTGTCACGCCGTTGGCGACAGTCTCCAGAACGCCCTGATGCGATTTGGTGTGTGTTCTATGAAAACTGTGGCCACAGTCGCGAGGAGAAGTGTAACGTTAAACTTTGATCGCAGTGGTGGGAAAATGAATGGGGGCTTATGGGGAGAAGAGGCTGCGCTGGGCCGGCGATGAGGCTCACCGTTTAAATTTTGCAAAGCGCACAGATTTTTGGCCTGCCCCGCATGAAAGAGCACCAATGTTCGAACAAAACTGGAAACAAGAATTTGTCTGCTGCTCATGGTGTGGCTGGGAACAGCGTGAAAATACTGAACTGAGAGCTGATATTCAGCAATCCCGCATGTCGGCCCTGTTCTAAGAAGAGATTGGGCTTGCCCAATGCTGAGGGGGCCCTTTCCAACTCTGGGACTCTCCCAGGGCCTGGGCCATCTGCTGGGGTGCACTGAAGCTGAACGCCTGTCCACTTTGTATTACCATGTCAGCAGAGGAGACATTGGAGCAGGTACCTGAGCACATGGTCCTCCAAAAGAGGCGTTCCGGAAAAACCATACAACCTATCAACGTGCAACTCGCTACACAAACACACCCCAAGTTTCTTGAATTTTTGAAATGAAATTGACGTTTCAAGGTCAAAGTATGGCGACGTAGAGAATGCTTGTTTGAGGGGTTCTGTTTTTCCCATTCATTCTGATGGGATAAAGCCAAATTCGTCAAGTGCTAAACATTTAGCTTTACGGAGAAAACGCTTGCACCTATCTGGAATGTGAGCACACTGTCACGCCGTTGCCGACAGTCTCCAGAACGCCCTGATGCGATTTGGTGTGTGTTCTATGAAAACTGTGGCCACAGTCGCGAGGAGAAGTGTTACGTTAAACTTTAATCGCAGTGGTGGGAAAATGAATGGGGGCTTATGGGGAGAAGAGGCTGCGCTGGGCCGGCGATGAGGCTCACCGTTTAAATTTTGCAAAGCGCACAGATTTTTGGCCTGCCCCGCATGAAAGAGCACCAATGTTCGTATAAAACTGGAAACAAGAATTTGTCTGCTGCTCATGGTGTGGCTGGGAACAGCGTGAAAAGAGTGAAATGAGTTCAGATTTTCAGCAATCCCGCATGTCGGCCCTGTTCTAAGAAGAGATTGGGCTTGCCCAATGCTGAGGGGGCCCTTTCCCACTCTGGGAGTCTCCCAGGGCCTGCGCCATCCTCTGAGGTGAATTAAAGCTGAACGCCTGTCCACTTTGTATTACCATGTCAGCAGAGGAGACATTGGAGCAGGTACCTGAGCACATGGTCCCCCAGAAGAGGTGCTCCTGAGAAACCTACAACCTATCAACGTGCAACTCGTTACACAAATACACCACAAGTTTCTTGAATTGTTGAAATTAAAATATATTTTCGAAGTCAAAGTATCGCGACGTAGCGAATGTTTGTTTGAGGGGTTCTGTGTTTCCCATTCATTCTTATGGGATCAAGCCAAATTCAACTTCAACTTCAACTTTTATTTGTTTTAAGTGCCATATCATAGCAGCTGTTATCTCAGAGCACTTTGCAAGGAGAGCAACAATGTGTACATCGTGAAAAACCCCCTGTCCTTAGACCCTCGCAAAGGCTGAGGAACAACTCCCAAGAAAAACCCTGACAGGGAAAAAAGGGGAGAAACCTCAGGGTGAGAGACAGAGGAGGGGATCCTCACCCAGGACGGACAGGCGGGCACAAACAAAACATTATTGATGGCTAACAGTTCAGGATATAAATCAATGAATTGAATTGAATCAGTCCATAGTAGCAGGCAGGAGGAACCGCAGTGAGATGAGCCGGGTAAGAGTGGTCCTGGATCCAGCTCAGTGTTGATGGAAGTCGGGAGGGAAAAATAAAAATAATAAAAATAAAATGAATAGTAAAATCAAAAATAAAAATAAGAATAAAAAGAAAATTAAGAATTAAAAAAATAAAATATTAATACAAATTAAAATGAGAATATATATATATATATATATAAATAAAAATAAAAACAAAAATAAAAATAAATTGAAAGATAACAAAGGAGAGGGGGAGGAGAGGGAGGAAGAGGAGGAGATGGAAAACAGACGGGGAGAGGCCAAGAGGAAAGAGAGAAGCTAGAGGGAACGTGAACCTGATTCACACCCACAGAGAAGGCAGAGAAGATAGAGCTCAATGTGCCGGGGACCCCCAGCAGACTCAACCTATAGCAGCTTATCTTGGATTTATCTGTAGGCTCTCTCAAAAAGGAGGGTTTTTAACCTACTCTTAAAGGTAGAGAGGGTGTCTGCCTCCCGGACTGAAACTGGTAGATGGTTCCATAACAGAGGGCTTTGGTAGCTGAAGGCTCTGGCTCCCCATCTAGACTTAGAGATTCGTGGAACCACCAGTAGGCCTGTATTCAGAGAACGAAGTGTCCTAGTGGGGCAATAGGGTTTTATCAGGTCTGAGATATAAGAGGGTGCCAGACCATGAAGACCTTTATAGACAAGGAGGAGG
This sequence comes from Karalla daura, assembly GCA_029224185.1. NCBI lineage: Eukaryota > Metazoa > Chordata > Actinopteri > Chaetodontiformes > Leiognathidae > Karalla > Karalla daura. The sequence continues at coordinate 39,966 of CM055204.1, forward strand.
ATTTTGAACTGGATCCTGAAAGGTACAGGAAGCCAGTGTAATGAGGCCAGAACAGGAGAGATGTGATCTCTCTTTCTGGTTTTAGTCAGGACACGAGCTGCCGCGTTCTGAATCAGCTGCAGAGTTCTCAGCGACCTATTGGAGCTTCCAGCCAGTAGAGAGTTGCAGTTGTCCAGCCTGGAGGTAACAAAGGCATGGACCAGCTGTTCTGCTGAATGGGGAGGGAGGAGGTGTCTTATTTTTGAAATATTGCGGAGGTGGAAGTAGGCAGTCCGTGAGATCGATTTTATGTGGGAGCTAAAAGACAGGTCTGGATCAAAACTAACACCTAGGTTCTTTACAGTGGTGGCAGAAGAAGTCGCAAAACTACCTTGTAATGCTATGGCATCAGATATAGAATCACGTAGGTGTTTCGGACCTATGAGCAGCAACTCTGTTTTTTCAGAGTTCAGAAGGAGGAAATTATTAGTCATCCAGGCCTTTATGTCATCAAGGCAGGACTGAAGCTGCTGTAGACGGTTGAGCTCGCCCGGCTTGATAGATAGATATAATTGAGTGTCGTCAGCATAACAGTGGAAATCTATAGAGTGACTCCTGATGATATCACCTAGAGGGAGCATATATACAGAGAAAAGAACTGGACCAAGCACAGATCCTTGCGGAACCCCGTGGCTGACTTTAGTACGTGGCGATTGTTTATCGTTGACACAAACAAACTGATATCGGTCTGAAAGATAGGACCGGAACCAGTCTAAAGCAGTGCCTCTGATTCCGAGTTGATATTCCAGTCTCCTTAGTAAGATCTGGTGGTCAACCGTATCAAAAGCAGCACTGAGATCTAACAAGACAAGCACTGAAATGAGACCCTGGTCACATGCCATTAAGAGGTCATTGGTGACTTTAACCAGCGCAGTCTCAGTGCTATGATTTATTCTAAAACCAGACTGGAAGGATTCGAATAAACTATTGTTATTGAGGTGTTCACAGAGCTGGTTGGCAATGATTTTCTCAATGATTTTTGAGATGAAGATGAGGTTAGAGATCGGTCTGTAATTTGCTAAAGTTCCTGGATCAAGGGACGGTTTCTTGAGGAGGGGTTTGATTATTCCGACTTTGAACGTAAGAGGAACATAACCTGTTGTTATGGACATGTTGATGAGGTCAAGTAAGGAGGTGGCGATTAAAGGCAGCACTTCCTTTACCAACTTGGTCGGAATCGGGTCAAGGAGGCAGGTCGAAGATTTAGAGGAGGAGATGATAGTGGTCAGCTGATGCAGGTCAATGGGGTCAAATGAAGATAGTGACCTGGTTATATCCACATCTGTGATCTGAAAGGCTGCAACAGGGGGTAGGTTAGTCGCCATGCATGCTGAGTGGGTCGTAATTGTTTGTCTAATATTTGTAATTTTGTTGTTGTAGTAGTAGTCCATAAGTAGTAGTATAAGTAGTCCATAAATTCACCACTGCTGAGATGGGTAGGGACACACTGCTCAGTGGAGTTATGACTCTTGAGTCAGCCTGGCTACAGTGCTGAACAGAAACCTTGGGTTATGCTTATTTTCCTCAATTAGAGAGGAGTAGTATCTCGCTCTGGCATTACACAGAGCCAGCCTGTAAGTCTTCAGACTATCTTTCCAGGTAAGAAAAATACTAGTGTTTTTGGTTGAACGCCATTTCCTCTCTCACTTACGTGCTAGCTGCTTTAGGTGGCGAGTTTCTGGAGTAAACCAGGGGGCGGATCGTGGTCGAGAGATAGTCTTTTTTGTTAGGGGTGCAGCCGAGTCGAGAGTCTTGCGAAGGGAGGTAACAAAGCTATCAGTGAGGTGATCGATGAGGGAGGGACTCAAGCTTTCATAACAGAGAGGGGGGGGTGCAGTTCCAAGAGACAGGGGGATAGCTTCTTTAAAGTTAGATAAGACACTGTCAGTTAAGTGCCGTGTATATATACTGCTCTTCTTTCGCACACAACCGGCTAGAAGGAAGTTGAAAGTAATTAAAGAATGGTCGGAAATAAGTGGGTTAGGGGGGGAAACGGTCAGGTGTTTAATTTCAACACCATAAGATAGAACAAGGTCCAGGGAGTGGTTGAAGCAGTGCGTGGGTTCATGCACATGCTGGCAGAAGCCAATGGACTCGACTATAGAAGTGAATGCTGTACTGCAGCTATCACTGACCACATCTAGATGAATATTGAAGTCACCGATGATAATGATTTTGTCAGTTTTGAGAACTAGGTTTGAAAGAAATTCTGGAAATTCAGCCAAAAAATCTGAATAGGGGCCTGGGGCTACGACAAGTAGGAGGGGCTGTGCCTTCCAGCTTTGGTGACACAGGCTGATGATAAGGCTTTCAAATGAATTATAATCAATATTAGGTTTCGGAGTAATTAACAGACTACGATCAAACACGGCTGCCACCCCACCTCCACGGCCAGAACATCGAGGGACATGATAGTTAATATGGCTGGGAGGAGAAGCCTCATTTAGGCTAACATAGTCACCCTCACAAAGCCAAGTTTCAGTAAGACACAACACATCAATGTTGTTGTCAGAGATTAATTCATTTACAAGAATGGCTTTGGATGACAGGGAGCGGATATTAAGTAATCCACATTTAATGCTCCTGTCCTGAGAAGTGACTGAGGAACTCCTGATTTTTATAAGATTGTTAAGGGTCGCTCCTCTGCTGCTAAATCTGGACAGTCGGGGGACAGACACAGTCTCTATGGGGTTCTGTGTGGGTGACTGAGTAGAGGGAAGCACAGAGGAGTGTGTTAGACTGCTCCTCTGCCTTCTGGTTTCAACTCTGAGTCAGGGTGGGGGAGGACTACTGCTCTTTGCCAGGTTACTAGAGAGTTGGGCTGCTCCTTCCAACGTGGGATGGATGCAGTCCCTCCTAATGAGACCAGGTCTACCCCAGAAAGTTTGCCAATTATTTACAAAGCCCACGTCATTTGCGGGACACCACCTCGATAACCAGCGGTTAAATGATGATGTACGGCTAAACATGTCATCACTTGCCAGGTTGGGGAGGGGGGTGGAGAAAACTACGGTGTCCGACATCGTTTTAGCCATTGTACACACCGATTCCGCATTAATTTTTGTGACCTCCGATTGACGTAAACACAGGTCATTAGCGCCGACGTGGATAACGATTTTACTGTATTTGTGTTTAGCTTTAGCCAGCAGCTTTAATTTGGATTCAATGTCGCCCGCTCTGGCCCCCGGGATGCAGTCTATGGCCGCTGGACTCGCTAGCTTCACATTCCGTAAAATAGAGTCGCTAATGACCAGAGATTTGGCCAAGTGCTAAACATTTGGCTCTACGGAGAAAACGCCTGCACCTATCTGGAATATGAGCACACTGTCACTCCGTAGGTGACAATGCCAGAACGGCCTGATGCGGTTTGGTGTGTGTACAATGAAAACTGTGGCCACAGTCGCGAGAAGAAGTGTAACGCTTAACTTTGATCGAAGTGGTGGGAAAATGAATTGGGGCTTATGGAGAGAAGAGGCTGCGCTGGGCCGACGATGATGCTCGCCATTTAAATTTCACAAGGAGCACAGGTTTTTGGCCTGCCCCGCATGAGAGAGCACCAATGTTCGTACAAAACAGGAAACAAGAATTTGTCTGCTGCTCAGGGTGCGGCTGGGAACGCGGTGAAAAGAGCGAAATGAGAGCTGATTTTTCAGCAATCCCGCATGTCGGCCCTGTTCTAAGAAGAGATTGGGCTTGCCCAATGCTGAGGGGGCCCTTTCCCACTCTGGGAGTCTCCCAGGGCCTGCGCCATCCTCTCAAGTGAATTAAAGCTGAACGCCTGTCCACTTTGTATTACCATGTCAGCAGAGAAGACATTGGAGCAGGTCCCTGAGCACGTGGTCCTCCAGAAGAGGTGCTCCTGAAAAACCATACAACCAATCAACATGCAACTCGTTACACAAACACACCAGAAGTTTCTTGAATTTTTTAAATGAAAATAAAAATAAAATAAAAAGTCAATGTATGGCAACATAGCGAATGTTTGTTTGTGGAGTTCCGTTTTTCACATTCATTCTTTTGGGAAAAAGCCAAATTGGCCAAGTGATAAACATTTGGCTCTCCTGAGACAATGCTTGTGTCAGGCCCTGAACAAACAGTGGACTCAGGTGCAGATGAGTCCTAAAATTCAGGCTTTATTGAATATGTTCCAGGAGCTCAGAAGATAAAACAGGTTCTCGAATTTTTTTAAAAATATACTATACTATAAAACTAAACCTAGCAAACAAACTGTCTCCCGTGGAGCGCACCGCAACCTAAACGAACCTAACTAAAGCACATGTCTAAAGCTCATGGCTGCTCTAAATTAAACTTTACTAAAGCATGCGTCTTCCGTCAATCTCACGGCTGCACTAACCCTAAACTAAATCTTCCTGATGCACGTGTCTTCCGGGAAGCTCACAGCCTAAACTATCTAACCTGACCAAACAAAAGAAAGCTAGCTCTAAGGCTACAAAACTTACAATGACGATGAGGCGCAGGCTGTGACTGTGGCTTGAACAGAGGCTTTGGTGGCATGACAAACAAAACACTTTGTCACAAGACAGGGGAAACGCAGACTATTTATACAAGAGGAAGTGATAAGCCAGACGAGACAACCTCACCACGGCGTGCCAGAACCCCCCCCAGGACTGGCTTCCAGACGATCCAGGTTGGTCAGGGTGGGCTTCGTGAAAGTCGGCTATGAGTGAGGGGTCAATGATGTACCACGAGGGTACCCATTGTCTCTCCTCTGGATCGTATCCCTCCCAGTCTGCCCCGGCCCCTGCTTCGCACTGCAAGCAGCTTGCGGACCTTGTAGACTGGGCCCCCATCAATTACTTCAGGAGGAGGTGGAAACGCTGGAACCATGGGGCTCTCTTGCACAGGCTTGACTTGACGGACATGGAATGTGGGATGTACCTTCAGGGGCCGGGGCAGCCAGAGTCGGACCGCTACTGGCCCCACAGTCTTGGTGACTGGAAAAGGACCCACAAACGAAGTGCCAGCTTCCGGGACAGGGCCTTGATGTTCAGGAACTTGGTTGATAAGCAGACCTTCTGTCAAGGCTGGTAGCTGGGTGCCAGACGTCTCCTTTGCTCTGCTACGCATTTGGTTCTGTCCCCTTGGCAGAGCAGGACATGTCAGGTGGCTGCCCATATACGCCGGCAACGGCAGATCATGGCATGGGCAGAAGGCACTGCTACCTGGCTAGGTAACACTGGAGGGTTGTACCCATAGACACTTAAAAAGGAGAGAATCCGGTAGCTGAAGTGGGCAGGGAGCTATGGGCGTACTCAACCTAGACCAGGTGTTGATACAGGCGCTTTGTCTGGCTGTTGGCCTCTGGGTGATAAACTGAGGTTAGGGTCACTGAACCCCCTAGTTGACGGCAAAACTCTCTCCAGAATCCCGACACAAACTGGGGCCCCTGGTCTGAGACAATGTCTCTGGGAATACCATGAACTTTAAAAATGTGCTCCATGAGAGCCAATGTTCAGTTTAGTCAAGCAACTGGACTTCTTCTGGGGTTTGAAGACGTTTCGTCCTTCATCCGAAGGGCTTCTTCAGTTCTGGTTGGTTTGGGGAAAGCCAGGATTTAAAACTCTCTGGATGTGGGTGGGACTGTGGATGTGGGTCATTCCCCTCGTTATGTGACAAAGGGGTCACATGAGTGAGCATTAGCACATTAATACCTGTGGCGGTGAATGGTCACATTGACACCTGTGGCAGTGAGCCACACCCCCTCATCAAGTGACGAGATGGGGCCATTAAGGTGTTAATGGCTCTTCCACTTCATCAACTAGTGTCAATGTGTGAAAGATTGGGGTTGAATGGGTCCTTATGATCACAGGGTCCAGAGGGTGTTAACTGCTGTGATGTTGATGAGCAGTTGAACTTCCTGGGGTGGGATCTCAAGGCAGAGTGGTATGTGGCAGACAAACGATGACGCAGGCCTCCTCCTCTGTTTAGAGTAGGTCTTTCCAAATGAGTGTAGATGGCTTCCTTTACTCCTCTCTCAAACCATCTATCCTCCTTGTCCAAAATGTGCACATCAGTGTCCTTAAAGGAGTGTCCTTTCTCCTTTGTGTGTATGTAGACCACTGACTGTGGTCCTGTTGTAGCTGATCTCCTGTGTTGGTACATGCGTTTGTGGAGCGGTTGTGTGGTCTCTCCAATGTATAGGTCCGGGCATTCCTCGCTGCACTGTACTGCATAGACCACATTGTTGAGTTTTTCTTTTGGAGTTTTGTCCTTAGGGAACCAGTCTCTGTCTGAGGGTGTTTCCTGGCTTGAAATAAACTGGGATGTTGTGTTTGTGGAACATTCTCCTTAGTTTCTCCGATAATCCGGATAAATATGGAACCACCATGTGTTTCCTTCGGTTCCCTGTATCTGTGCTGGTTTCACTATTCTGTCTGTTCCTCCTTTTGATAAAGGTCCAGTTGGGATAGCCACAGGTTCTCAGCGCTTGTCTGATGTGTGTGTGCTCCTTTTCCTTTCCTTCTGTTTTCAATGGGATGCTCTCTGCTCTGTGTTGCAGGGTCCTGATGACGCTGAGTTTGTGTTCCAGGGGGTGATGGGAGTCAAAGAGGAGATATTGGTCCGTGTGTGTAGGTTTCCTGTAGACCTCAGTGACCAGTATCCCCCCCTCCTCTGCGATAACTTTGCAGTCCAGGAAAGGTAGTTTTCCATCAGCTGTGTCTTCCCTGGTGAACTTGATGTAGTTGTTGACGGAGTTGATGTGTTTGGTAAAAGCCTCCACTTCCTGGCTTCTAATTTTGCACCATGTGTTGTCCACATATCTAAACCAGTGGCTGGGTGTGGTTCCTTTGAAAGAAACCAACGCTTGGTTTTCTACCTCCTCCATGTAGAGGTTGGCCACGATAGGTGACACAGGCGAGCCCATGGCACAGCAGTGTTTTTGTCTATAGAAATCACCGTTGTATTTGAAATAGGTGGTGGTGAGGCAAAGTTCCAGGAGAGTGCAGATCTGGTCCACTGTGAGGTTGGTTCTGGTGTCCAAGGAGTTGTCCTGTAATAGTCTGGTTCTGACTGCCTCCGTGGCCTCTGTGGTGGGGATGCAGGTGAACAGAGAGGTGACATCAAATGACAACAGCTGCTGCTGCTGCTCCAGTGGCGGGGGGATGGAGGGCAGTGCAGGAGGTGAATGTGATTAATGAGAGGAGTAGAGGAGGCAGCAGGAGAGGACAGAGATCTGTTTCTGACCAAAGCCAGGCTGTCAGGGACAAAGATTCCTCTGCTGTTGAGGCAGAAGAAGACATGGAGTATGACACAGACTCTGACTGTGTCTCTGTGACAGACTTCCAGTCCAGCAGTGGAGATTTGTACACTCTGAAGGAAATTAACCACTTCCTTGATTACACCTTTGGAAAATCGGTGTAGGTGGCTGAGTATTTTCCTGACACTCAGAGGTTTATTAATAGTGTGCAGACCCTGCAGAAGGTTGTTGGATATGTTAGATGAGAAAAACGTTTTAGGCTGAAGAGTTTCAGGGCAGGCAGTTTCGGTTGGCCTGCTTAAATATTAATGGGGGCAGAGATAATCACAGGAGGGCAGTCATTGCAGAGATGATTACACAAAAGAAACTGGATACAATTTTTCTCCAGGAGACACATAGTGACTCAGATAATGAGGCGGCAGGGGCAGTACGTCCTGTCTCATGGGACAAACCTCTCTGCTGGGGTGGCCATCCTTTTCTCACCAGGGCTGAACATCAGCATCATGTCCACCATGGAGATAGAAGCAGGCAGGGCAGTGGTGGTTAGGGCAGAAATACATAACATCATTTTTATTTTTATCAGTATCTATGCTCCAAATCAGGGTCCACACAGGCAGGATCTTTTTCAGAAACTGGAACTTTTTTTTACAGCAGTGTGATCAGAGTGAGTATGTGGTGGTGGGTGGTGGCTGGAACTGCACTACAGATTTCACTTTAGACAGAACAGGAGAGGAGCCTCATCTGAACTCTTCACTTTTATTGTCATGGGTGGTTTTAGAGTCAGATCTGGTGGATGTGTGGAGGGTGAAGCACCCTCAGGCAAGACAGTACACCTGGGTCAGGCTGCTGGATGGGATGGTGAGGGCAGCCAGACTGGACAGGTTACATATCAGCAGGACCTAACAACAGGTTACTGAGTAGCCAGATCTACCCAGTCGGCTTCACTGGCCATCATTTAGTCACTGCTGATATGCTCACCTCACCAACCCCCAGAGGCAGCTCTTACTGGCACTTCAATGTGAAGTTGCTGCAGGACCAGGTTTTCTGCCGGACTTTCCAGATGTTCTGGGGAACATGGAGGGGCAGGAAAGGGGAGTTTCAGTCTCTGGGTCAATGGTGGGAAGTGGGACACACATCAGGGTTTTATGTCAACAGTACTCAAGTCATTCCACAGTCAAAGTTAGAAGAATCATTCAGGAGTTAGAAAAAGAAATCAGGGATTTTGAACACAATATACTAATTGGCAACAGCACAAACAGAAATAAACTTCAGTTAAAGAAACAGGAACTAGGATCTTTTCTCCATGAAAGGGTTAAGGGAGCCTTGGTCAGGTCTCGATTTTTAAACATCAGAGACATGGATGCTCCCACTGCCTTCTTTTTTTAATCTGGAAAAATCTGTGTCTCAGACCAAACAAATGGTCTGTCTCCACCTCCCTGATGGCTCCTTGTCTACCGACCCAGTGAGGATGAGGCAGCATGCCATGGATGTTTATAGCGCCCTCTTCAGGAAGGAGGACTGTTCCCAGGAGTATGTGGATGAGCTGCTGAGGGACCTCCCTCAGCTGACCTCTGGGGACAGAGCCGCCCTGGATGCTGAAATCTCGCTGGAGGAGGTCACGGCTGCTGTCAACCAGATGGCCGTTGGTCGAGCTCCTGGCTTAGACGGACTCCCAGGGGAGTTTTATAAACATTTCTGGAGGTGCTTGGGAGCTGATTGTTGGGGGTACTGCAGGAGTCTATTCGGACTAGTCACCTGCCAACATCATGTAGACTCGCAGTCCTCTCATTATTGCCAAAGAAAGGAGACCTGACTTTACTAAAGAACTGGAGACCTGTCGCTTTGCTATGCATGGACTATAAACTTCTCTCAAAAGTGCTCGCAAACAGGCTGAAGACGGTAATGGACATCATAATTCACAGTGACCAGTGATATTGTGTACCGGACAGATCAATCAATGACAATCCTTTTCTCATAAGGGACTTAATTTTGGATTTGGTGATGGTTTTATTTCATGGTTGTCATTCATGGCTTCATTGTATAATGAAGCTTGTTGTTTGGTGAAGGTGGGTGGGGGGCTGAGCTGTCCGGTGCTGGTGCGGAGGGGCATTAGACAGGGGTGTCCTTTCCCTGGCCAGCTGTACTCCCTGGCCATTGAGCCTTTTCTGGCCAAATTAAGATCAGGACTGTCAGGGATCGTTTTGCCAGGGTTGCCTCACCGGCCCTCATTGGTAGTCTCAGCCTATGCTGACGATGTCAATTTTTTTATTAGGACACACAGGGATGTGTCTTTTCTGACATATGCCTTAGATCTGTATAAAAAATTTTCTTCAGCTAAGGTAAACTGGGGGAAAACCTGAGCTGGGGAAGGCAGGTCATGAAGGTGCTGGGGGTCTTTCTGGGAAGTACGGACTTCCAGATTAAGAACTGGCAGGGTGTGATGGAGAAAGTGTGCGCCAGAATGTCTAAATGGAAATGGCTGCTACCTCAGCTTTCCTACAGGGGAAGAGTCTTGATTGTCAATAACTTGGTTGCCTCAACCCTTTGGCACAAGCTAAAGGTCCTGCAGCCACCAAGGGGTATGGTCAAAGCAATCCAGAAGGAGGTCGTGAACTTCTTCTGGACTGGACATAACTGGCTGTGACCAGCGGTGCTGCAGCTGCCGGTATATGGGGGAGGACAGGGACTGGTCAACATGGCAGCACGTGTCGCAGCCTTCAGGCTACAGACGGCCCAAAGACTGCTGTACAGTTTTGGCCTCCCATGGATGGACACGGCCTGTCTGCTCCTGAAGAAAGCTGGACGACTGGGCAATGATAAACATCTGGTCCTGCTCCAGCAATGGCTTCCCCCTCTGCTTCTCCTGTCCCTCTCTCCTGCTCAGTGTGCCACATGTTCCCCTGCCTCCTTTAGCGAGGGTGATACGTGTAAGCACTGTAGTTTATTGGTGAGGTTGGAGGCCAGGCTTAGCGATTTGGAAGCCCGGCTCTGCACTGTGGAAGCAAAACCATCAGCCATAGTTAGCCAGCGCCCATTAGCCACGCGGAGCCGCTTAGCTTAGCTCCCCTTAGCTCCCCTCCAGCTTCTCCCGTGCAGCTGGGAAAACAGGAACGCTGGGTGACTGTCAGAGGGAAGCGTAGCTCCCGGCCAAAGTCCTCCGAGGCCCACCTAACGTTTCCCACTTCCAACAGGTTCTCCCCGCTCGGCGACACACCCGCCGAGGATAAATCTCTGGTCATTGGCGACTCTATTTTACGGAATGTGAAGCTAGCGTGTCCAGCGGCCATAGACTGCATCCTGGGGGCCAGAGCGGGCGACATTGAGTCCAAATTAAAGCTGCTGGCTAAAGCTAAACACAAATATAGTAGAATCGTTATCCACGTCGGCGCTAATGACCTGTGTTTACGTCAATCGGAGGTCACAAAAATTAATGTGGAATCGGTGTGTACAATGGCTAAAACGATGTCACCGTATTTTTCTCCGGCCCCCTCCCCAACCTGGCAAGTGATGACATGTTTAGCCGTACATCATCATTTAACCGCTGGTTATCAAGGTGGTGTCCCGCAAATGACGTGGGCTTTGTAAATAATTGGCAAACTTTCTGGGGTAAACCTGATCTCATTAGGAGGGACTGCATCCACCCAACGTTGGAAGGAGCAGCCCAACTCTCTAGTAACCTGGCTAAGAGCAGTAGTCTTCCCCCACCCTGACTCAGAGTTGAGACCAGAAGGCAGAGGAGCAGTCTAACACACTCCTCTGTGCTTCCCTCTATTCAGTCACCCACACAGAACCCCATAGAGACTGTGTCTGTCCCCCGACTGTCCAGATTTAGCAGCAGAGGAGCGACCCTTAACAATCTCATAAAAATCAGGAGTTCCTCAGTCACTTCTCAGGACAGGAGCATTAAATGTGGATGACTAAATATCTGCTCCCTGTCTTCCAAAGCCATTCTTGTAAATGAATTAATCTCTGACAACAACATTGATGTGTTGTGTCTTACTGAAACTTGGCTTTGTGAGGGTGACTATGTTAGCCTAAATGAGGCTTCTCCTCCCAGCCATATTAACTATCATGTCCCTCGATGTTCTGGCCGTGGAGGTGGGGTGGCAGCCGTGTTTGATCGTAGTCTGTTAATTACTCCGAAACCTAATATTGATTCTAATTCATTTGGAAGCCTTATCATCAGCTTGTGTCACCAAAGCTGGAAGACACAGCCCCTCCTACTTGTCGTAGTGTATCGGGCCCCAGGCCCCTATTCAGATTTTCTGGCTGAATTTCCAGAATTTCTTTCAAACCTAGTTCTAAAAACTGACAAAATCATTATCATCGGGGACTTCATTATTCATGTAGATGTGGTCAGTGATGGCTGCAGTACAGCATTCACCTCAAAAGTCGAGTCCATTGACTTCTGCCAGCATGTGCATGAACCCACGCACTGCTTTAATCACACCCTGGACCTTGTTCTATCTTATGGTGTCCTAAAGTCCACGCACTAAAGTCAGCCACGAGGTTCCACAAGGATCTGTGCTTGGTCCAGTTCTTTTCTCTGTACATATGCTCCCTCTAGGTGATATCATCAGGAGTCACTCTATAGATTTCCACTGTTATGCTGACGACACTCAATTATATCTATCTATCAAGCCGGGCGAGCTCAACCGTCTACAGCAGCTTCAGTCCTGCCTTGATGATATATATATATATATATACATATATTTCTATTATTTATTTATTTATTTATTTATTCTTATTTTAATTTTTATTAATATTTTATTTTTTTAATTCTTAATTTTCTTTTTATTCTTATTTTTATTTTTCATTTTTCTTTTTTTTTTATTATTTTTATTTTCCCTCCCGACTTCCATCAACGCTGAGCTGGATCCAGGACCACCTCTACTCGGCTCATCTCACTGCGGTTCCTCCTGCCTGCTACTATGGACTGATTCAATTCAATTCATTGATTTATTTATATCCTGAACTGTTAGCCATCAATAATGTTTTGCTTGTGCCCGCCTGTCCGTCCTGGGTGAGGATCCCCTCCTCTGTCTCTCACCCTGAGGTTTCTCCCCTTTTTTTCCCTGTCAGGGCTTTTCTTGGGAGTTGTCCCTCAGCCTTTGCGAGGGTCTAAGGACAGGGGTTTTTTCACTATGTACACATTGTTGCTCTCCTTGTAAAGTGCTCTGAGATAACAGCTGTTATGATATGGCACTTAAAACAAATAAAAGTTGAAGTTGAAGTTGAAACGGATGGGTGACCTCCAGTGGAGGATTGTGCATGGGGCCATAGCTACAAACAGGTATCTTATTAATAACAATACAGCCGAAAACTTTCAAAAAATAATAAATGGGTTGTTCATCACCTAACCATATACAGCGGGAGATCCTGTAGAAAACTTCACCAAAAAAATCAAGAATACATTTGAAGCTGTTGCACCAGCCAAAATTAGCCGGGAAGGGAAACAAAAAGCTCCATGGAGAAAAAACACAGATGTCAGGGAGTCAAAGCGAAAGTGCCGCCAAGCAGAAAGGCAGTGGAGAAAAACAAAACTTAGGGTCCACAATGACATCTGACAAACTGACCGAATACAATAGGGTAATTAAGCTGGCCAGACAGTCGTTTTTCTCCAAAAAAAATTATCCATTCTTGTATTACTTGACCTTAGTGCTGCTTTTGACACAGTGGATCATGATAGACTACTGGAGAGGCTTGAGATGTGGGTCGACCTTTCTGGCTCAGTTTTATGCTGGCTTAAATCTTATCTACAGGGGAGGCGTTCTTTGTATCAATTGGAGAATCTGTATCACAGATGAAGGAAGTGACTTGTGGGGTCCCGCAAGGATCAATTCTCAGCCCACTTCTATTTAATCTATACATGCTCCCACTCTCTGAAGTCATAGGCAGACATAAAACAAATTACCATAACTATGCAGATGACATACAACATACATCTCTCTACTTCCTGATGACCTGTCTCCCATACAGTCCCTCCTCCATTGCACTAAGGGCATTAACCAATGGATGACAGATAACTCCTTTCAGCTTAATAATGATAAAACCCAAATACTTGTCTTTGGTGTGCAGGCTTAAAGAAACAAAATTGAAATTCACCTAAAATCCCTTTCCCTTAGCTGTAGCAAGGGAGCAAAAAATCTAGGTGTGATAATTGATAACAATCTGGACTTTAAAAATCATATCAACTACATCAGCATTTTACCATCTGAAAAATATATATAAATTAAGAGGTTTCCTATCAACCGCAGACTCAGAGAAGCTGATTCACGCATTCATCTCAAGCAGAGTAGATTACTGCAATGGCCTGTTCACTGGACTCCCAAAATCAAGTATACATAGACCGCAACTAATTCAAAATGCAGCAGCACGTGTTTTCACCAAAACTAGTAGATCTCACCACATCACACCAGTCCTTAGATCACTGCACTGGCTACCTGTAAAAACCAGGACTGACTTTAAAATCCTGCTCCTGGTCTACAAAGCTCTATATGGCCTCGCACCCCAGTACTTAACCGACATGCTAGTAAACTACACCCCACCTCGACCGCTCAGATCCACAATCAGTGATAGGTTAATCATCCCTCGGAGTAACACGAGGCAGGGGGAAACTGCCTTCAGTATCTATGCACCAAGCCTATGGAACAACCTACCTGACACAGTTAAACAGGCCACATCAGTAACTATGTTAAAAAGTCAGCTAAAAACATACCTTTTTTCAACTGTGTATCAATAAATTCCATCTAGCCCTTCTCTTAGTGTCATTGTGCTGTGATGTCCTTTGCGTTGCCCTGATTGCATGGGACTAACATGTCACTCCAGGGTCTCCCGCGGTCAACAGAGTGCCATATACTGTTCCTTTTGCCTGTCTGTCTTGTCGGTCTTGTTGCCACTTGTAAACTATGTGCTGTAACTGTTACGTCTTTTTTTTCTGTCATGACTGTGTATGCATGCTATCCTGTATACTGTTCCTTTTGCCCGTCCTGTATACTGTTCCTTTTGCCCGATCTGTCTTGTAGGTCTTGTTGTTACTTGTAAACTATGTGCTGTAACTGTTACATTTATTTGTCTGTTATGACTGTGTATGCATGCTTTCCTTAACGTGCCACCTGCTAATTACCTGTCTGCCTGGCATGCTTGTCTATGCCTCCCCACCTGTGTATCTGTCCTTTGTCTGTTATGTGTAGAGCAGTTTATAGTTTACAGAGTACACATAGAGATGTGTACTCTGTAAACTATAAACTGCTCTGTTTTTGCCCCCCTGATGGTCTGGTCTGGCCCTGAGGATCCCCTCCTTTGTCTGTCACCCTGAGGTTTCTTCCTTCCTTCCCTCGATGGGTTTTCTTGGGAGTTGTTCCTCAGCCTTTGCGAGGGCATGTAAGGCAGGGCTGCATCTTTGTGCAATGAGTCCACTGTTCAGACTCCTGCAACCCTAGGTTTTCTATTCCTGGGGAAGCTTCACTCTATTCCCTAAGCTCTGTTATTTCTACTCCAGTATCTTTTTCTCCTCCTGGAGCTACTTCACTCTGTTCCCTAAACTCTGCTGGTTCTCCCCCACTTTCTGTTTCTCCTCCTGGAGCAACTTCGATCTATTCAATAAACTCTGCAGGTTCTCCTCCACTTTCTTTTTCTCTTCCTGGTGCTGCTTCACTCTATACCCTAAATTCTGTTGGTTCTGCTCCAGTATCTTCTTCTCTTCCAGGAGCTGCTTCACTCTACTCCCTAACCTCCGCTAGTTCTCCTCTACTTTCTCTTTTTCTCCCTGAAGCTGCTTCACTCTATTCCCGAATCTCTGTTGGTTCTGCTCCAGTATCTTCTTCTCTTCCAGGAGCTTCATCACTCTATTCTCGAAGCTCTGTTTGTTCTGCTTCAGTATCTTTTTCTCTTCCTGGAGTTGCTTCACTCTGTTCCCTGACCTCTGCTGGTTCTCCTCCACTCTCACTTTCTCTTCCTGGTGCTGCTTCAATCTATTCCCTGAACTCTGCTGGTTCTTCTCCACTTTCTTTTTCTCCTCCTTGAGCTACTTCAATCTATTCCCTAAACTCTGCTGGTTCTCCTCCACTTTTTTTTCTCTTCCTGGAGATGCTTCACTCTATTCCCGAAGCTCATTTAGTTCTTCGCCAGTATCTTTTCCCTTCCTCAAACTGCTTCACTCTATTCCCTAAGCTCTGTAACTTCTGCTCCAGTATCTTTTTCTCCTCCTGGGGCAACTTCACTCTGTTCCTTAAACTCTGCTGGTTCTCCTCCACTTTCTTTTTCTCCTCCTGGAGCTACTTCACTCTATTCCCTAAACTCTGCTGGTTCTCGTCCACTTTCTTTTGCTCCTCCTGGAGCTACTTCAATCTATTCCCTAAACTTTGCTGGTTCTCCTCCACTTTTTCTCTTCCTGAGGCTGCTTGACTCTATTCCCTAAGCTCTGTTGGTTCTGCTCCAGCATCTTTTCTCTTCCTGGAGCTGCTTCACTCTATTCCCCAACCTCTGCTGGCTCTCCTTCACTTTCTTTTCTCTTCCTGAAGCTGCTTCACTCTATTCCCTAAATTCTGTTGGATCTGCTCCATTATCTTTTTCTCTTCCTGGGAGTTGCTTCACTGTATTCCCTGACCTCTGCTGGTTCTCCTCCACTTTCTCTTTCTCTTCCTGGTGCTGCTTCACTCTATTACCTAAGCTCTGTTATTTCTACCCCAGTATCTATTTCTCCTCCTGGAGCTGCTTCACTCTATTCCCTAAACTCTGCTGGTTCTCATACGCTTTCTTTTTCTCCTCCTGGAGCTACTTCAATCTATTCCCTAAACTCTGCTGGTTCTCCTCCACTTTTTTCCTCTTCCAGGAGCTTCTTCACTCTATTCCCTAAGCTCGTTTAGTTTTTCGCCAGTATCTTTTCCCTTCCTCAAACTGCTTCACTCTATACCTTAAACTCTGCTGGTATGCCTCCACTTTCTTTTGCTCCTCCTGGAGCTACTTCACTCTATTCCCTAAACTCTGCTGGTTCTCGTCCACTTTCTTTTGCTCCTCCTGGAGCTACTTCAATCTATTCCCTAAACTTTGCTGGTTCTCCTCCACTTTTTCTCTTCCTGAGGCTGCTTGACTCTATTCCCTAAGCTCTGTTGGTTCTGCTCCAGCATCTTTTCTCTTCCTGGAGCTGCTTCACTCTATTCCCCAACCTCTGCTGGCTCTCCTTCACTTTCTTTTCTCTTCCTGAAGCTGCTTCACTCTATTCCCTAAATTCTGTTGGATCTGCTCCATTATCTTTTTCTCTTCCTGGGAGTTGCTTCACTGTATTCCCTGACCTCTGCTGGTTCTCCTCCACTTTCTCTTTCTCTTCCTGGTGCTGCTTCACTCTATTACCTAAGCTCTGTTATTTCTACCCCAGTATCTATTTCTCCTCCTGGAGCTGCTTCACTCTATTCCCTAAACTCTGCTGGTTCTCATACGCTTTCTTTTTCTCCTCCTGGAGCTACTTCAATCTATTCCCTAAACTCTGCTGGTTCTCCTCCACTTTTTTCCTCTTCCAGGAGCTTCTTCACTCTATTCCCTAAGCTCGTTTAGTTTTTCGCCAGTATCTTTTCCCTTCCTCAAACTGCTTCACTCTATACCTTAAACTCTGCTGGTATGCCTCCACTTTCTTTTGCTCCTCCTGGGGCTACTTCACTCTATTCCCTAAACTCTGCTGGTTCTCATACGCTTTCTTTTTCTCCTCCTGGAGCTACTTCAATCTATTCCCTAAACTCTGCTGGTTCTCCTCCACTTTTTTCCTCTTCCAGGAGCTTCTTCACTCTATTCCCTAAGCTCGTTTAGTTTTTCGCCAGTATCTTTTCCCTTCCTCAAACTGCTTCACTCTATACCTTAAACTCTGCTGGTATGCCTCCACTTTCTTTTGCTCCTCCTGGAGCTACTTCACTCTATTCCCTAAACTCTGCTGGTTCTCCTCCACTTTCTTTTACTCCTCCTGGAGCGACTTCAATCTATTCCCTAAACTTTGCTGGTTCTCCTCCACTTTTTTTCTCTTCCTGGAGCTGCTTGACTCTATTCCCTAAGCTCTGTTGGTTCTGCTCCAGCATCTTTTCTCTTCCTGGAGTTGCTTCACTCTATTCCCTGACCTCTGCTGGTTCTCCTCCACTTTCTCTTTCTCTTCCTGGTGCTGCTTCACTCTATTACCTAAGCTCTGTTATTTCTACCCCAGTATCTATTTCTCCTCCTGGAGCTGCTTCACTCTATTCCCTAAACTCTGCTGGTTCTCATACACTTTCTTTTTCTCCTCCTGGGGCTACTTCAATCTATTCCCTAAACTCTGCTGGTTCTCCTCCACTTTTTTCCTCTTCCAGGAGCTTCTTCACTCTATTCCCTAAGCTCGTTTAGTTTTTCGCCAGTATCTTTTCCCTTCCTCAAACTGCTTCACTCTATACCCTTAACTCTGCTGGTATGCCTCCACTTTCTTTTGCTCCTCCTGGAGCTACTTCACTATATTCCCTAAACTCTGCTGGTTCTCGTCCACTTTCTTTTACTCCTCCTGGAGCGACTTCAATCTATTCCCTAAACTTTGCTGGTTCTCCTCCACTTTTTTTCTCTTCCTGGAGCTGCTTGACTCTATTCCCTAAGCTCTGTTGGTTCTGCTCCAGCATCTTTTCTCTTCCTGGAGCTGCTTCACTCTATTCCCTAACCTCTGCTGGCTCTCCTCCACTTTCTTTTTCTCTTCCTGGTGCTGCGTCACTCTATTCCCTAAATTCTGTTTGTTCTGCTCCACTTTCTTTTTCTCTTCCTGGAGCTGCTTCACTCTTTTCCCTAACCTCCGCTGGTTCTCCTCCTCTTTCTCTTTCTCTTCCTGGTGCTGCGTCACTCTATTCCCTAAATTCTGTTGGTTCTGCTCCAGTATCTTCTTCCCTTCCAGGAGCTTCATCACTCTATTCCCCTAAGCTCTGTTAGTTCTGCTCCAGTATCTTCTCTCTTCCTGGAGCTGCTTCACTCTATTCTCTAAACTCTGTTATTTCTTCTGCAGTATGTTCTTCTCTTCCAGGAGCTGCTTCACTCTATTCTTGAAGCTCTGTTTGTTCTGCTTCAATATCCTTTTCTCTTCCTGGAGCTGCTTCACTCTATTCCCTAAACTCTGCTGGTTCTCATACGCTTTCTTTTTCTCCTCCTGGAGCTACTTCAATCTATTCCCTAAACTCTGCTGGTTCTCCTCCACTTTTTTCCTCTTCCAGGAGCTTCTTCACTCTATTCCCTAAGCTCGTTTAGTTTTTCGCCAGTATCTTTTCCCTTCCTCAAACTGCTTCACTCTATACCTTAAACTCTGCTGGTATGCCTCCACTTTCTTTTGCTCCTCCTGGAGCTACTTCACTCTATTCCCTAAACTCTGCTGGTTCTCGTCCACTTTCTTTTGCTCCTCCTGGAGCTACTTCAATCTATTCCCTAAACTTTGCTGGTTCTCCTCCACTTTTTCTCTTCCTGAGGCTGCTTGACTCTATTCCCTAAGCTCTGTTGGTTCTGCTCCAGCATCTTTTCTCTTCCTGGAGCTGCTTCACTCTATTCCCCAACCTCTGCTGGCTCTCCTTCACTTTCTTTTCTCTTCCTGAAGCTGCTTCACTCTATTCCCTAAATTCTGTTGGATCTGCTCCATTATCTTTTTCTCTTCCTGGGAGTTGCTTCACTGTATTCCCTGACCTCTGCTGGTTCTCCTCCACTTTCTCTTTCTCTTCCTGGTGCTGCTTCACTCTATTACCTAAGCTCTGTTATTTCTACCCCAGTATCTATTTCTCCTCCTGGAGCTGCTTCACTCTATTCCCTAAACTCTGCTGGTTCTCATACGCTTTCTTTTTCTCCTCCTGGAGCTACTTCAATCTATTCCCTAAACTCTGCTGGTTCTCCTCCACTTTTTTCCTCTTCCAGGAGCTTCTTCACTCTATTCCCTAAGCTCGTTTAGTTTTTCGCCAGTATCTTTTCCCTTCCTCAAACTGCTTCACTCTATACCTTAAACTCTGCTGGTATGCCTCCACTTTCTTTTGCTCCTCCTGGGGCTACTTCACTCTATTCCCTAAACTCTGCTGGTTCTCATACGCTTTCTTTTTCTCCTCCTGGAGCTACTTCAATCTATTCCCTAAACTCTGCTGGTTCTCCTCCACTTTTTTCCTCTTCCAGGAGCTTCTTCACTCTATTCCCTAAGCTCGTTTAGTTTTTCGCCAGTATCTTTTCCCTTCCTCAAACTGCTTCACTCTATACCTTAAACTCTGCTGGTATGCCTCCACTTTCTTTTGCTCCTCCTGGAGCTACTTCACTCTATTCCCTAAACTCTGCTGGTTCTCCTCCACTTTCTTTTACTCCTCCTGGAGCGACTTCAATCTATTCCCTAAACTTTGCTGGTTCTCCTCCACTTTTTTTCTCTTCCTGGAGCTGCTTGACTCTATTCCCTAAGCTCTGTTGGTTCTGCTCCAGCATCTTTTCTCTTCCTGGAGTTGCTTCACTCTATTCCCTGACCTCTGCTGGTTCTCCTCCACTTTCTCTTTCTCTTCCTGGTGCTGCTTCACTCTATTACCTAAGCTCTGTTATTTCTACCCCAGTATCTATTTCTCCTCCTGGAGCTGCTTCACTCTATTCCCTAAACTCTGCTGGTTCTCATACACTTTCTTTTTCTCCTCCTGGGGCTACTTCAATCTATTCCCTAAACTCTGCTGGTTCTCCTCCACTTTTTTCCTCTTCCAGGAGCTTCTTCACTCTATTCCCTAAGCTCGTTTAGTTTTTCGCCAGTATCTTTTCCCTTCCTCAAACTGCTTCACTCTATACCCTTAACTCTGCTGGTATGCCTCCACTTTCTTTTGCTCCTCCTGGAGCTACTTCACTATATTCCCTAAACTCTGCTGGTTCTCGTCCACTTTCTTTTACTCCTCCTGGAGCGACTTCAATCTATTCCCTAAACTTTGCTGGTTCTCCTCCACTTTTTTTCTCTTCCTGGAGCTGCTTGACTCTATTCCCTAAGCTCTGTTGGTTCTGCTCCAGCATCTTTTCTCTTCCTGGAGCTGCTTCACTCTATTCCCTAACCTCTGCTGGCTCTCCTCCACTTTCTTTTTCTCTTCCTGGTGCTGCGTCACTCTATTCCCTAAATTCTGTTTGTTCTGCTCCACTTTCTTTTTCTCTTCCTGGAGCTGCTTCACTCTTTTCCCTAACCTCCGCTGGTTCTCCTCCTCTTTCTCTTTCTCTTCCTGGTGCTGCGTCACTCTATTCCCTAAATTCTGTTGGTTCTGCTCCAGTATCTTCTTCCCTTCCAGGAGCTTCATCACTCTATTCCCCTAAGCTCTGTTAGTTCTGCTCCAGTATCTTCTCTCTTCCTGGAGCTGCTTCACTCTATTCTCTAAACTCTGTTATTTCTTCTGCAGTATGTTCTTCTCTTCCAGGAGCTGCTTCACTCTATTCTTGAAGCTCTGTTTGTTCTGCTTCAATATCCTTTTCTCTTCCTGGAGCTGCTTCACTCTATTCCCTAAACTCTGTTATTTCTACTCCAGTATCTGTTTCTCCTCCTGGAGCTGCTTCAATCTATTCCCTAACCTCTGCTGGCTCTCCTCCACTTTCTTTTCCTCTTCCTGGTGCTGCGTCACTCTATTACCTAAATTCTGTTGGATCTGCTCCACTTTCTTTTTCTCCTCCTTGAGCTACTTCAAGCTATTCCTTAAACTCTGCTGGTTCTCCTCCACTTTTTTTTCTCTTCCTGGAGCTGCTTCACTATATTCCCTAAACTCTGCTGGTTCTCATACACTTTCTTTTTCTCCTCCTGGAGCTCCTTCAATCTATTCCCTAAACTCTGCTGGTTCTCCTCCACTTTTTCTTCTCTTCCTGGAGATGCTTCACTCTGTTCCCTGACCTCTGCTGGTTCTCCTCCACTTTTTATTTCTCTTCCAGGAGCTTCTTCACTCTATTCCCTAAGCTCATTTAGTTTTTCGCCAGTATCTTTTCCCTTCCTCAAACTGCTTCACTCTATTCCCGAAGCTCTGTTATTTCTGCTCCAGTATCTTTTTATCTTCCTGGAGCTGCTTCACTCTATACCCTAAACTCTGCTGGTTCTCATCCACTTTCTTTTTCTCCTCCTGGAGATACTTCACTCTGTTCCCTAAACTCTGCTGGTTCTCCTCCACTTTCTTTTTCTCCTCC
The DNA here is from genome assembly GCA_029224185.1 of Karalla daura. Classification (NCBI taxonomy): domain Eukaryota; kingdom Metazoa; phylum Chordata; class Actinopteri; order Chaetodontiformes; family Leiognathidae; genus Karalla; species Karalla daura. Next base: position 61,363 of record CM055204.1, read on the forward strand.
TGGAGCTACTTCACTCTATTCCCTAAACTCTGCTGGTTCTCCACCACTTTCTTTTTCTCTTCCTGGTGCTGCTTTACTCTATTCCCTACATTCTGTTGGTTCTGCTCCAGTATCTGTTTCTCTTCATGGAGTTGCTTCACTCTATTCCCTAACCTCCGCTGGTTCTCCTCCACTTTCTCTTTCTCTTCCTGGCACTGCGTCACTCTATTCCCTAAATTCTGTTGGTTCTGCTCCAGTATCTTCTTCTCTTCCAGGAGCTTCATCACTCTATTCCCTAAGCTCTGTTAGTTCTGCTCCAGTATCTTCTCTCTTCCTGGAGCTGCTTCACTCTATTCTCTAAACTCTGTTATTTCTTCTGCAGTATGTTCTTCTCTTCCAGGAGCTGCTTCACTCTATTCTTGAAGCTCTGTTTGTTCTGCTTCAATATCTTTTTCTCTTCCTGGAGCTGCTTCACTCTATTCCCTAAACTCTGTTATTTCTACTCCAGTATCTGTTTCTCCTCCTGGAGCTGCTTCAATCTATTCCCTAACCTCTGCTGGCTCTCCTCCACTTTCTTTTCCTCTTCCTGGTGCTGCGTCACTCTATTACCTAAATTCTGTTGGATCTGCTCCAGAATCTTTTTCTCTTCCTGGTGCTGCTTCAATCTATTCCCTAAACTCTGCTGGTTCTCCTCCACTTTTTCTTCTCTTCCTGGAGATGCTTCACTCTGTTCCCTGACCTCTGCTGGTTCTCCTCCACTTTTTTTTCTCTTCCTGGAGCTGCGTCACTCTATTCCCTAAGCTCTGTTGGTTCTGCTCCAGTATCTTCTTCTCTTCCAGGAGCTTCATCACTCTATTCCCCTAAGCTCTGTTAGTTCTGCTCCAGTTTCTTTTCTCTTCCTGGAGCTGCTTCACTCTATTCCCTCAGCTCTGTTATTTCTTCTCCAGTATGTTCTTCTCTTCCAGGAGCTGCTTCACTCTATTCTCAAAGCTCTGTTTTTTCTGCTTCAGTATCTTTTTCTCTTCATGGAGCTGCTTCACTCTATTCCCTAAGCTCTCTTATTTCGACTCCACTATCTTTTTATCCTCCTGGAGCTGCTTCACTCTATTCCCCAAACTCTGTTATTTCGACTCCAGTATCTTTTTATCCTCCTGGAGCTGCTTCACTCTATTCCCTAAACTCTGCTGGTTCTCCTCCACTTTCCTTTTCTCCTCCTGGAGCGACTTCAATCTATTCCCTAAACTTTGCTGGTTCTCCTCCACTTTTTTTCTCTTCCTGGAGCTGCTTGACTCTATTCCCTAAGCTCTGTTGGTTCTACTCCAGCATCTTTTCTCTTCCTGGAGCTGCTTCACTCTATTCCCGTAGCTTTGTTAGTTCTGCTCCAGTATCTCTCCTCTCCTCTCCTCTCCTCTCCTCTCCTCTCCTCTCCTCTCCTCTCCTCTCCTCTCCTCTCCTCTCCTCTCCTCTCCTCTCCTCTCCTCTCCTCTCCCCTCCCTTTCCGGTTTGTGAGCGTGAGTGAGAGTGGTGGTGGCGGTGGATGTGTGAGTGGCGCGGGAGTTTTGAACTGTTTTCTGGTTTCTTCAAACTTTCCATTGTGCATGATCAGGTAAGGTTTTTGACAAGTGTCGGGTGCTTTTCGGGGGGGATGGCGTCCTCCGTGATGCCACCTCTGTCCCGCCGGCAGGGAGTGCGGATCGTCCCACCGGACGGCTCCGTCAGTGTGGAGGAGCTGTTGTTGTGTGTGGGTGAGCAGGTGGGACATGACAAACTGAGCTACACTTCACGGATGAACAAAGCGGTGGTCGTGTTCCTGGAAAACAAGTTGCATGTCCACCGGTTGATCGAGAGTGGAGTATTCATCAGGGAGTCTTTTGTCCAGGTGTCCCCGCTGTCTGTCCCCTCCACACAGATCACTGTATCCAGTGTTCCGCCGTTCATCCCTAACGAGCTGTTAGAGAACGAGCTCCGGAGGTTCGGGAAGTTCGCCAGCAGATTTAAAATCATCAGTTTGGGATGTAAGGATCCCAAACTGAAGCATGTGCAGTCTCTGAGACGACAGGTGTTCATGTTCCTGGACTCACCTGCTCAGACACTGGAGGTGTCTTTCAGAGTGAAGCACGGTGAGGGCTGGTACATGGTGTATGCTAGCTCCGGACACATGAAACGTTTTGAGTGTGGAGATGTGGGACATAAACGGCTGACATGTCCGCACAAGCAGCGCGAGGATGGGACCGCGACGGCGGGTGCCGCGCCAGGCCCCGGGGGGGCGGCAGGGACCACTGCCCCCGGTCCCGTGGTGATAGATGCTGCGCCTCCTGCGCGCTTTGCGGCAGGCGGGGGCCCAGAGATAGATTGCGGTGTTTGTGGCCGCAGATAATGGTGGCTCTAGGTCACAATGTGAAGAAGTCAGGGAGGAACAGCAGCAGCTGATAACTGTAGAAAAACCAAACAGCGTGAAGTCTGCAGCCACTGAGGCGCAGTCACAGTCAGCAGGACAGGTGGAGGTTTCAGCTTCCACTAGTGAACAGGTGGTGGATAACACTCAGCCATCAGGTGAGGAAGACATGTCAGAGGCAGAGTCAGACACTGTATCTGTTGGTGACCCTGCCAACAGGAACTCTGAGCTCTATTCTTTCAAGGAAATTAATAGATTTCTGGATGAAACGTTTAAAAAATCTGTTAGTAAGTGACTACTTTGAGGACACTAACGAGTTCATAAGATCTGTTGGCATATTCAAAAGACTTGAGGGTTTTGACTTGCTTGATGAAAAGAAATGTTTCCATCTTAAAAAGCACATAACAGCTCTGAGAAGAGCAGAGAACAGTAGACATGTTCGAAGAACCAGGAAGTGATCATGCATCATCACAAGGTGTTTTCCTTTCTTTTCTGTTCTTTGCTTGTTTCAACTTACTTGCTTCTCTTTTCTGACCTCTCCATGCCGAGCCTAAAAATAGGGTCTCTGAACATCAATGGGGGGAGAGACAGACACAAGAGGGCTTTAATTTCTGAGGTGTCTGCTCAAAAGAGGGCTGATGTGTTGTTTTTGCAGGAGACACATACTGCTGCAGTAGATGAGACAGATTGGGGTTTATGGTGGGAAGGTTCTCGCTTCCTGCCACGGCACTAGTTTCAGTGCAGGAGTGGCAATCTTGTTTAAAGAAACAGCAAACGTATCAATTTTATCTTCTGCTGAGGTGGTGAAGGGTCGGTTACTGATCGTCAGGGCAGAGATAGAAAGTTCTGTGTTCTGCTTTGTAAACTTGTATGCCCCAAACCAGGGAAGGGAGAGAGATAGATTTTTTAATTTGCTAAATAATGAACTCAAGAATTATCTCCAGGATCAGCTGATCATTGGTGGAGATTTTAACTGTACTTTGGATTTCACTGCAGACAGGACTAGTGAGGAACCACACTCGCAGTCAAGCCAGAGCCTGAGTAACACCGCTATACATCTGGACTTATTAGACACTTGGAGAATCAAACATCCACAGTCCAGACAGTACACATGGGTCAGGGTGAGCAATAACACAGTCATTGCAGCCAGACTAGACAGGATTTACATTTCTAGAAGCCTCAGCTCCAGACTGGTGCAGGGTAACATCAGCCCGGTTGGTTTTACTGATCACCACTTGGTCACTGCAGAGCTGATCATTACACCAGGCCAGAGGATCAGATCCTACTGGTCTTTTAACAACAAAATCTTGCAGGACACTGTTTTTTTGCCAGAGTTTTGAACATTTTTGGCAGCAGTGGAAAATCAGGAAAGTGGATTTTAGTTCTTTGGCCATGTGTTGGGAAGTTGGAAAAGCACAGATCCGTGTTTTTTGCCAGCAGTACACCTTCCATTCCACTGCTAGGATCAAGGCAGCTGTCAAGGAACTGGAGGAGAGCATTAAGAACATTGAAGAGGGCTTGCAGAGGAACTGAGATGCTGCTCTTGGTAATCTGCTCCAGGAGGAGAGGTTGGCTTTGAGCTCCTTCCTGCAGGAGAGAGTGAAGGGAGCTCTGGTCAGGTCTCGTTTCCTTCAGCTGAAGGACATGGATGGCCCGAGCTCTTTATTTTTTAATCTGGAGAGGGCTGCAGCGCAGAGGAAGCAGATGGCTTGTCTTGAGCTTCCGGGGGGCAGTCACCACCTGTCCTGTGGAGATGAGGAGCCCTGCTATGGATTTTTATACCAACCTCTTTGGGGTGGAGCAGTGCAGCATGGAGTGCCGTGAGGAGCTTCTAGAGGAGCTTCCACAGCTCAGTCTGGAGGAGAAGGCTGCTCTAGACTGTGAGCTGACTCTGGAGGAATTGACGGCTGCTGTCTTCGATGGTCTTTCCACAGATTTTTATAAACGTTTCTGGAATACTCTTGGACCTGATTTACATCTTGTGCTGCAGGAGTGCTACAGAACAGGATCCCTTCCTGTTTCCTGTCGGCGAGCAGTCCTTTCTTTGTTGCCCAGGCTTTGAAAAAAAGAACTGGGAAGGAGTGAAGGAGAAAGTGTGCGCTCGGTTGTCTAAATGGAAATGGTTGCTATCCCAGCTGTCCTATAGGGGAAGAGTTCTGGTAGCCAATAACCTGGTCACCTCGGCTCTATGGCATAGGCTGATCGCTCTAACACCACCTAGAGGCCTGGTGGAGGACGTCCAGAGAGCCATACTGGATTTTTTCTGGTCTGGGAAGCACTGGGTCCAGGCTGGGGTGCTTTACTTGCCTGTGGCTGAAGGGGGGCAAGGACTAATCAACATCCAGGCCAAAATTGTCTCTTTTAGACTACAGGCTGCAAAAAGACTGCTGTATGACTGTGGCCCTCGATGGTGTGACATAGCCCGGCTGCTGCTGAGGAAAGCTGGGAGACTGGGCTTGCACCTCAAGGACATGGATTTTACAGGGTTGACGCCATTTTATAGCTCCGTGTTACAGGCCTGGCAGATCCTTTGTCCTGCTCGTCAGGGAAGGGAGATGCCAGGCATGTGGCTGTCTGAGGAGCCATTGTTTTTTAACAGCTTTTTACGGACTCAAAGCCTGCAGTCTGCCAGTCTGCGAGCCAGCCTGAGAGATGCTGGGTGCATCAAGCTCGGTCACCTGATGAGGATGACTGCAGCATCTGCAGACACCCTGAGGCAGAGGACCAACATCACCTCTGAGAGGCTGATCAGGAAGATGGTGGAGGAAGTCTGTGCCGCCCTGCCTGAAACCCACAGAGCATTTGTTGAAAAACAGGCTGCATGTGATCAGTGGAGTGAGGAGGGCGAATACAGTTTCCCCTCTCTGTCTATTGCCCCAGCTGTAGGGGAGTGGCAGGAGAGGGGGGGTCAGCTGTTGTCCTTCTCCACTCCTCACCTGGACAAATTTCACAATGCAGGGAAAAAGGCTCTGGACCAGACCTGCATGAAGGTCCTGAACCTGCGCTCCTTGGCTGGGACCAATGAGTCAAGGTGGACTGAGGTTTTTGGTCTTTCTTGGACGTTTCCCCGAAAGGCAGCTGGAGGTCCCTGTACAAGCTGCCTGTTGAGAAGCGGACAGCAGACCTCCAATGGAGGATCGTACATGGGGCAATAGCTACGAACAGATACAGAGTGCACATGGATCCGGAGCTGGGGGAGGGGTGTGTTTTCTGTTTTCAGATTGAAACTCTGGAACTTTTATTTGTTCACTGTCCTCGGTCGGTGGCACTGTTTGAGCTTTTAAAAAGGTTGTGTCGGGGTTTTGGTGAGGGTTTTTCTCATGATTTGTTTATTTTTGGTCCAAAATACAGTGTGAGGAATAAATCTGTGCATACACTGATGAATTTTTTGTTTGGTTCTGCAAAGTTGTCCATCTGGCTGACCCGTAGGAACTGGATTCAGGGCGAGGGCTGTGTGGAGCTGGTGCCGGTCCTGGAGGGGCTGCTGAAGGCCCAACAGAGGGTGGAACATGCCTATTATCGCATGTTGGACAATGTTCAGACTTTCAGTCGCATTTGGGCTGTTGGGGGGGTGTTGTGCTTTGTGCGGGAAGATGGGGGGCTGGTTGTTCATTTTTGAGTTTCTAGGTTTTTGGTTTTCTGTTTTTGTTTCTCTTGGTTGTTTACTGAAGTGATCCTCTTGATTTGATGGAGTTTCTGTGTTAGATTGGTTAATAAAAGGAATTTGAAAACCAAACCAAACCATAGAGCTCCTACAGCGATATGAGTTAGTCCAGAGTAGAGATCTATCCTTTATTAAGCGTAGGAAGATCTACAGTATCTAGAAAGTCTTCTATAGCAGTGGTTGGTGGGTCTATTTGAGAGGAGTATATGTTCTTATAAAAGTCCCTTAAGGTGTTATTAATTTCTTAAGGAGAGTGGGTTGATATTCCCATTGAGTTTCTGATGGAGCTGATTGTTGTTTTCTCTTTATTATTCTTAAGTTTGTTTGCTAGAAACTTACTTGATTTGTTGCTGTGTTCAAAGTTGGTCCAGCGTAGCCTCCAGTTGGAATTGGAGTCGTTCCTCACCAAATTTAGAAAGTTCAAGCTTCAGTTTATTTATGTCTCTTAGAATATGTTCCTCTCGGGAGGCACCATAAGCAGACTCTAGTGTTGTAATTTTTTGCTGCAGATCTGTTTCCTGAGCCTGATTTTCTTACTCTTGTGGGATGAGTAAGATATAATTTCACCACACATTACTGCTTTCCAAAGGGTACAAGGTAAGACTCCTGGCACGCAATTAAATTCAAGAAATGCTTTCTACTCTCAGTCAAAATATTCGACAAACTTGTCTTTCAGCAGTGATGTATTAAATCTCCAGTTCCTCGTTGGTGGTTTGAGTGTTCCGTTTGTAAAGTGGAGTGAGACTGGTGCATGATCACTCATGGTGCATGGTCACGCATGGTAATGGAGTAAATCTGGGTGTCAGAGACATCCTTCAAAATTGAGCTGCTGGTTAGAAAGAAGTCCACACATGAATAGGAATGGTGAACCGGAGAGAAAAAAGTATATTCTCGGTTAGTAGGGTGTTAGGAGCGCTAAGCATCGCAAAGACCAAAATCGCTCATGTATTGTCTCAGCGTCTTGGCTGAGTGGCAGAATCTGTGGTTGCCTGAGGAGTCCCCTCCTATTACAAGATTTCAGTCTGTGTGTGTTGAGAGTGAAGTGAAGAAAGTGTGAAAGAAGGAGGGGTCAACATTGGGGCTGTAAATACTGGCAATGCAGTGGTTCATATTGTCGATTGAAATGTTAATTATAATAAATCTCTCTTCTGGATCTACAGTCATGTTTAGAAGAGTAAAATGCATTTTGATACTGACCAAGATGACCACATCCTCTGTTTCGAGCTATAACTATCTAGATAAATATGGGGGAATAGTGGTGATTTAAGTGTGTGTTCTGCTAACTTTGATATGTGAGTCTCCTGTAGTAAGACAATATCTGCCTCTAACTTGCTTAGGTGGTTGAAAACTTGGAGCATTTTCTTCCTAGAGCCAGTTCCATGGACATTCCAGGTGACAGTACATAACATAGTTGTTAGTGCTAGAAGGTGAATGGTGTAAGGGAGTGAGTGAGCATTTTGATGTTGGATGGATGTCTGAGTGACTATATAACTCAATGTTTGCCTGCATGGCTGCGTTTGTAAGCCTGGGCATGTTTTAGTTGCATATTGGCTACAAAGATAGAAAGACACATAACATGAAGGATGGGGATTAAACAATAAGGACAGTAAAGAGATAAGAGAACGAGAGGAAAAACATAGAGGATATAGAGAGAGGAGAAAGTCAGCCCAAAGTCAGTACCCCGAAGCTCACGGCATTTGCGCTTTACCTGCTCCTTTTCCTTTAAGCGCTCGGACTTGGCTATGATGGGGCGGGGACGGCGGCTTTCAGGCTTTCTCCCTCCAAGGCCATACACCAGGTGAAACTTGATGGTTTCCATACTGCACATCGGGATCTTGAGCTGTTGCTGGAGGAACTCCTTCACCGTCGTCTCCGGGTCTTCATCCGGGTCTTAATCCAGGCGCTCTGGGATCCCACAAGGTTGTCCCTCATACTCTGGGCTTGCAGATCCAGGATAGTCTCCTTCATGGCACTGTTGTCTTTCATGATCTGGCTCATCTCCGTGGTGAGTGAGTTCACTGTCTCACAGAGCGGTTTGTTTTCTGCAGCAAGCTCGACTACCTGTTGCTGGCTGAACTCCAGTGACACAGGGCTTAAAATTCCTCATGGAGGACTTCCACGAGCTGGTGTTTCTAATGACAGCCGGCCCTACTTAGCCTGGCTTGACCCAGCAGGCGAGCAGGTACTAGTAAAACAGCACCGGGTTACACATTTCAGGAAATAGAAATGCACACAAGGCTGAGTCGGAAACGGGGCACGTCGATGGCTGCCCAATGACCTGGATCCACTTTTCAACAGGGATCCAAAACTGTGCACAACAGCAGCTAGCGCCACCAGCAATAGACATAGGGGGCGGTAATAAAAAAAAAATCTGTGACACCGAAATGAAGCACCAAAATCCGCATTGATTTCTGGTCTGGTGTTGTGACTATGACAACTATTATGATAGGCTATTTGGACGATCCAGTCACCAAGCTGGGGCCGACTCAAAAAAGGGTCCCCTTTAAGTTGGCCTTACACCGCTGGAGGTGAAACAGCTCAAATGCAGCTCACGCAGGGTGCCAACTACAGGGACCTGGTGGAAGGGAACCTAGATTACTAGCTTATTATTTATTTAATTATTAATTTGAATCGGGGCACCACCCTGTAAACCAGGGACCAGTAACCAGGTTAACCAATCAGTCAAACTACAAATTACCTCAAGTCTTTCTGAAGGAGGCGAGATCCGAGCACTGACCTGGATTTAGCAACTGTTGTGCAGGTTCAATAACTACAAACTTTTTAGTACAACAATCACACTTTAATGGCACATCAATTTCACAAATAGAAAATTCCAGCGCGCTGAAATTTCGAGAGTGCTCCGAAACCTGTGCCCACCATCAAGTCACTAGACCACAAGTTCCTTGAATTTTTTAAATTAAAATGAGGTTTCTACCTCAAAGTATGGCGACGTAGCGCATTTTTGTTTGAGGCGTTCCGATTTTCCCATTCATTCTTATGGGAAAAAGCGAAATTGCCCAAGTGCTAAACATTTGGCTCTAGGGAGACAACGCTTGCACCTATCTGCAATATGAACACACCGTCACGCAGGGGAGAGTCTGAGGAACGCCCTGATGCGATTTGGTGTGTCTACTATGAAAACTGAGGCCACAGTCACGAGTAGAAGTGTAAAGTTTAACTTTGATCGCAGTGGTTGGAAAATGAATGGGGGCTTATGGAGAGAAGAGGCTGCACTGGCCTGACTCTGAGGCTCGCCATTTAAGTTTTACAAAGCGCTCAGGTTTATGGCTGGCATGGCACGAGAGAGCACAAATTTGCCTACAAAACTGGAAAAAAGAATTTGTCTACTGCTTACGATTTTTCAGTCATCCCGCACTCTGACAGTTGGTCTCTCCCCACTGTAACTTTTCAAAAAACGCCAAACCCACGTGTTTTTGAGACGGCCTGGATGAAAAACAACACAAGGTATCAACACGCTGTCGGGTACGGGCAGAGACGACAAGTTTTCCTGTGTTTTGAAGTTTGAAAGAAGTTTCTACGACAACGTATGGCTTCGCAGTGAATGTTTGTTTGAGGGCGATTTTTTGAATTTTCTGGTATTTCCCATTCATTTCTTATGGGATTTTTTGCTCTTTCTGAGCACTTTTTGGATAAAAAGTGTTATTTTTTCATCAATCTTTGTCAATTTTTAGGCTGCTATATACCAACGCGTGCGGGAGAGCGTCCCGAACAATTCTTCTTTTTAACTTGTCCAGAATCTGGATCGTTTGGCGACAGCAGCCAATTAACTGATTTTGCCAGTTTTTGGCCCCGCCAGGGGCCAAAAACTGGAATTTTGTCGGGGTCGAACATTTCCACACTTGCCGGGGCCGAGCCGCACTTTTGATGTATCATTTGTGTGTCTGTGACGAGCGGTTTTCGAGCTATGCTCGACCGAAATGTTGCTATAATAATAAGAAGAAGAACAAACACGGTGGAGAGTAATAGTGCTCCCTTTCGGAGCACTAATGTGGTATAGCAAGAAAAAGTAACTGTTGCAGTTATAAGCAGTTGACATGTTATATGCAATTTACTCTTCTTTAGACTGCAGGACCTGAGAGTCCAGTAGGGGGCGCACATAGATTAACCTAGTGTTATACCGGAAGAGAAGAAGACGTTCCGTGCTGTACTACCATGTGGTTGCTGGTGAAGTAAAAAGTATGACTAAAATCTCTCTGCTGTGTGGACATTCATTCCTTCTTTTTGATGAAGATGCAACATCTTTTTGGCGACGAGGAAACTTTTGGAGGAAGGAAGCCATCGTACAGACGTTAAAAAAAAAAACGCGCCAGCTGGGACAAGGAGAAAACGAAGCCGAAGGTAAAAGAAAGAAATGGCTACAATTGGCACGCTGGTAGCGTTTGACCCCAAGAATCAGACGTGGGATGAGTATACAGAAATACTCGAGCAGTTTTTCGCGGCCAATGGAATTGACGGGGTGGAAAAACAGAGAGCTATATTGATAAGCGTCGTCGGAGCTGCAACTTACAGCCTGATGCGTAATTTGCTCAGTCCGGCCAAGCCTAAAGACAAAACCTTCCAAGAGCTAGTACACCTGATGAAAAATCATTTTGATCCGAAACCCAGTGAAATTGTGCAAAGGTACAAATTTGACTCTCTCACCCGCAAGCCCAATGAAACAATCACGGAGTACGTGGCGGAACTGCGTCGCCTGGCTCAGGATTGTAACTATGGCAACACGTTGCAGCAGATGTTGAGAGACAGGATCGTCTGCGGAATCAATGATGACCGCATTCAGAGGCGTCTTCTGTCTGAAGCGGAGCTCACTTTTGACAAAGCACTGTCAATCGCCGTGTCACTGGAGACTGCAAATAAAAATGCCCAGGACCTGCAGACCTCGGGCGCGGCTGCAAAATGCTTCAGCATCAACAAAGGCCAGCGGGAGGCGCGCACCTTGAAAAGAGAAAACAGAGAGTGTTACCGATGCAAGGGAACCAGTCACACAGCAGCGGACTGTAGGTACAAACAAGAAAAATGTCATGCTTGTGGTAAAGTGGGACACTTGGCAAGAGCTTGTCGGAGCAAAGCTAAAAAGAGTGGATTTGTAAAAAAGACAAAGCAGAGTTCACATTATCGTTCCCACAAAGTACATGATGCAGATGATGTAACAAAGAGTGATAGTTCAGAAGAGGACCCCTTCACGTTGAACTGTATTGAGTGTAAACAAGAGCATCAAAGCAAGCTGTACAAATTAGGGCGTCGGAGTGTGGTGCACCTGAGAAAAGTAGACCCCTACACTGTAAATATGCAACTGGATGGAAAAGCTGTTAATTTCGAAATTGATACTGGATGTTGCTTAACAGTAATGAATGAAGAGACATTTAAGAGGCATGGAAACACACCAAACCCCCTAGTTTGAGGCCCATGAAAATCAAGCTGGAAACTTACACAGGGGATCCTGTTAAGGTGGTTGGTGCAACGCTTGTCAAAGTCAAATACAAGCAGCAGGAAGGGAATCTGCCCCTTGTGGTGGTTGAAGGAGACGGCCCCAGCCTGCTTGGAAGAGGCTGGCTGGAGGAAATATGTCTGGACTGGAGAGAAATAAAAAACAGTCGGAAAGCCAGAAAAGTGCACCAGGTCAATACCACAGAAAATCCACTACAGCAAATGTTAAATAAACATGAGGACGTGTTCAAAGAGGAGTTGGGCACCCTGAAAGGCACCAAAGCTACCATTCACGTGAAACATGATGCCCCCCCAAGATTCTTCCGTCCACGATCTGTCCCCTTTGCTATGCGAGCAAAGGTAGACGAAGAAATAGACAGACTGTTGAAAGAAGGCATCATCTCGCCAGTGAAGTACGCTGAATGGGCGGCGCCAGTTGTGCCAATTCTGAAACCAACAGGTAATGTAAGGCTGTGTGGAGATTACAAGCTTACTGTAAATACAGTGGCTTCCCTGGAACAGTACCCAATACCCAGAATGGAGGATCTGTTTGCAGCACTTTCTGGAGGAAAACAGTTCTCCAAACTGGACATGAGCCACGCCTACCAACAAATACTCCTGAATGAGGAATCCAAACAGTATGTGACAGTGAACACACACCGAGGGCTGTTCACGTACAACAGACTGCCTTTTGGCAGGACAATGGAAGGCCTCCTAAAAGGGATACCTCTGGTAGCGGTATACTTGGATGACATTTTGGTGAGCGGAGTGGATGAGGCAGACCACCTGCGGAACCTGGATGAGGTGTTGTCACGGTTGGAGGAGGCTGGTTTGCGGCTAGAAAGAAGTAAGTGTGCATTCATGCAAAAAGAAGTTGAATACTTGGGGCACGTACAGGGGCTCCATCCTGTGGAGAAGAAAGTTAAAGCCATCATGGATGCCCCCACTCCCACAAATGTCACTGAACTCAAAGCATACTTGGGTTTATTAAAGTATTACAACAAGTTCCTCCCCAACCTGGCAACCCTGTTAGCTCCCCTGCATGAACTTTTAAGACATGACGTGAGCTGGACATGGCAAAAGAGACAAGAGGAAGCTTTTCAGAAACCAAAGAACCTGCTCAACTCGGCAGATGTGTTAGTTCATTTCTCTGCTGACCAAGAATTAGTTCTCTCATGTGATGCTTCCCCATATGGTGTGGGCGCCGTATTGTCACACAAGATGGAAGATGGCAGTGAAAGACCACTGGGGTTCATGTCACGCACACTCTCGCCTGCTGAGAAGAGGTATTCGCAGCTAGACAAGGAAGGCTTAGCTGTTATGTTTGGTATCAAGAAATTTCACAAATACCTGTATGGCAGAGTGTTCACTATCTATACAGATCACAAACCGCTGATCTCTCTCTTCAATGTTAAAAAGCCTATACCTCAGATGGGCTCACCGAGGGTGCAACGATGGGCTGTGACACTGAGCGCCTATGAGTACAACATCGTGTACAAGCCAGGCAAACAACATGCAAATGCGGATGCGCTTAGCAGATTGCCGGTGACAGAGACAGCGCCTGAAAAAGAAATGATGGAACAAGTGTTAATGATGGATGTACTGGATGACGCGCTACTGGACGCCACACAAATAAAGCGCTGGACAGCTAAGGATGTCATCCTGTCTCAAGTCCATGAATACACATTAAAGGGCTGGCCCGCACAAACAGATGATCGTTTCAAGCCGTATCAACAAAGAAAAATGGAACTGAGTGTGAGGGATGGGTGTGTGCTCTGGGGAGCCAGAGTAATCATTCCCACAAAGGGGAGAGACAAAATACTGAAACTCCTGCACCAGACTCATACAGGCATGTCAAAGATGAAAGGCTTGGCGAGGTCATATGTATGGTGGCCAGGTATGGATGAGAACATTGAGCGAGAAGTGCAGTCATGTGAGGAGTGTCAAAAACATCATAAATCACCACCCACTGCAACGCTACACCCCTTGGAGTGGCCGGAGGCGCCATGGGCCAGGATCCATGTGGACTACGCAGGGCCATTCCTTGGTGAGATGTTTCTGCTCATTATCGACGCTCACTCTAAGTGGATGGACATTTATCCTGTGAAATCAGCCACATCACAGGCTACCATTGAGAAGTTGAGACAGAGTTTTAGTGTGTTTGGCCTGCCTAAAATGTTAGTCTCAGACAATGGAACATGTTTCACCAGTGCGGAATTTGAGACTTTCATGAAACAAAAGGGCATTGACCATGTGAAGTCAGCACCGTTCCACCCTTCGTCCAATGGTCTGGCCGAGAGGGCGGTTCGAACCTTCAAGGAGGGAATGAAGAAAATAAAAGGTGACACACTACAGACCAAACTGTCGAGGTTTCTGTTCAGCTACCGCATCACGCCGCACACAACAACAGGCTTGTCACCTGCAGAGTTGATGATGTCACGGAGACTTAGGTCAGCTTTAGACATTCTCATGCCTGATGTGAAAACCAAAGTGCAGCAAAAGCAACTGAAACAGAAAGAAAATCACGACAACAAGAAAAGACTGAGAAGTTTTGCACCTGGGGACAATGTGTTTGTCAGAAATTACTCCTATGGTCCAAAGTGGATTCCAGCTGTCGTCACAAGCTCATCAGGTCCAGTGTCATACATCGTCACCATCGGGAATGGTCAAACCTGGAAGCGGCACGTGGATCAGGTTAGAGCAGGATTGGCTGACGCTGCTCCCAGCGACCTGGACATCAGAGTGGAGCCGCTGACTGAAGAAAAAGCGGGCTCTGAGGGACTATTGCCTTCAGTGATGGACATAACACCACAACCTCCATTATCTGAGCCACAGGACTTGCAACCTGTTCCAGAGGCTCAGGTTCAACCAGGTTCAGTTGCACCAGTGGTGCGACGTTCCCAGAGAGAGAGACACCCACCGGTGCGTCTCAAAGACTTTGTTAGCTAGAGTGAGATCTTTCCAGGAATAGAGCAACAATGCGCTCTGATGTCACTGGAAGGACGGACCTTCCTAGTTTAGGTTTTGAAAAAAAACAAAAAAAAACAAAACAATGATATTGTTCATATGTTAATATGTGTTGTATGTGTGATACAGTATTCATTTAAATGTAGGAGCTGTTAACCTAAAGGGGAGGGGATGTGGTATAGCAAGAAAAAGTAACTGTTGCAGTTATAAGCAGCTGACATGTTATATGCAATTTACTCTTCTTTAGACTGCAGGACCTGAGAGTCCAGTAGGGGGCGCACACAGATTAACCTAGTGTTATACCGGAAGAGAAGAAGACGTTCCTTGCTGTACTACCATGTGGTTGCTAGTGAAGTACGACTAAAATCTTTCTGTTGTGTGGACATTCATTCCTTCTTTTTGATGAAGATGCAACAACTAATTAGTGCATTAAGGTTATGATTGACCATTTACTATTCTACAAAAGAACATGCATTAATGACTAAACATGTAATGGACAAACAATAAACAAACAATAAACAAGCATGCATCTGTGTCTATGTGTGTGTGTGTGTATGTGCTCAAGGGTGTGTCCGTGTATAGGTGAGTGGAGGTGTGTATGGGCACGTGTGTATGTGTGTATATGTGTGCGCGCACAGATGGATGCGCGTGCATGTGATCACGTGGTCCACTCGGACGCACGAGGAACAAAGGGGGAAAAAGTAATAGGAGCCGATCAGAGATGGATTCACTCAGCCGTACATCCTACAGTCATACATTAACATAGAGTTCATGTAGGCTTCTATACTATAGAGGTGCTACTGCGTCACAGTCTCTGCCCGAATCCAGCCCTTACATGTCCCACGTGTTGCGGTCCCGATTCTGTCCCGTGCGTCCAGCTCAGTGTAGTTCCTTGATGCTGCGCGTAGCAACGCAGACTCGGCGCTCTCGCTGCCTCTGCTGCAGCGTGGGTTTTGGAGTTGGAGAAGGTTGAGGCGCTCAGCCCCCGAGTGCTCTACTTGCACGGGCGTGCCTCACCTCTCTCCAGGTGCGGATCTGTTGGCGTAGTGAGGAGTAGTGCTGGGCGGTTCAGGACTCATCCGGGTTAATCACCCGGATCCTTTAAATGACTCATGAGTCATGAATCCGAGGTCTCCATTGAACCGGATCCGCCGGGTCCTAACCGACAGTAATGAGTGGATCCACTGGTTAAACACACCTGGGTCTGTACAGATCCCGGGGCATTAATACGGATCCGGCGAGACCTGAGTCCTGATCCGCTAACCGACACTAACCCGGATCCGTGCGGATCCGGCGAATCCTGAGTCCCTAACCGTAACCGACACTAACCCGGATCCGTGCGGATCCGGCGAATCCTGAGTCTCTAACCGTAACCGACAATAATGAGTGGATCCACCGGTTAAACACACCCGGATCTGTAAGGAGAGGGGATCCAGAGTCACACCAGGCGTAGCGCATGCACGCACATGAGTTCAATAAATTCGCTTTATATGTGCCTATCCACGAAAGATTTTATTTTATCCACGGAAGACATCATGTGATGTTAATGTTTTTGTCTGTGCTCGAAATGCAGGGAAAGTAGCCTACTGCATGATTTAGAAGCAATTTTCAGACAATGTAGTGTTAGGGCAATGCACAGATAATTACATTTGGTGGTGATCCGGGAACATTAATAATTAGTAATAGTTTGGTTACTTATTTATTCTTATTCTCGGTTGCATTTTGCGATTTTGACGTTTTTCGACGTTTTGATTCTTTTCTCCTCTCAGGATCTGCGATCCTGTCGGCAGACTCCCCGCGGAGTTGGCTGCCGTCTGCTCGCGGTCCGGGTGGACAGGGTTTGATCACCGGGTGGTGGATCAAACGCAGGAATAGAACAGACTCTTTTAGTCCTTAAAAGGACTGTGGTGCAGCGCTCAAAGCGGCTGTGGCAAAGGTGGCTGCCGTGGAGAGCGGTCGGACTGCTGCGGCTCTTGTGCGTCTTGGCGCAGCTGCGGCGATGTCCGGCGGCTCGAGCTCCTGACGGTCAGCTGATGAGTCGTGGTGGTGAAGATGAGTGTGGGGCCAGAGAGTGAGTAGCTGGCTTCTGGGACCTTTATCCCCAGAGGGCTCCTTACCCCCTGCAGGTATTATGGACCCGCATCACCAGGTTGGGTGCGGGTGGTTGGAGCGCTGGTTTCACGCCAGCGGACGATAGGTTCCCGGGCAGGTTTGAAACCTAACGTTCGGGGAGCGGAGTGCGCACAGACCCCCAGGGGGTCGCCTGGCAGGCGCCTCCGGCTGCTTTGATCTCCAAGGGCAGCAAAGCTTCTGATCTGGACTGTGATTTGTAATATCACATGAATTGCTGTTCATGCACCATATGAGTTTCTTTTGGCCATGTAGCAGTCCCAACATCTGGGTACTACCATTTACATCGGCACCAGTTCCATCATGATACCGGGTATACGTAGGTGCCCATCCCTACTCCCATAACGAATGGAAGGGAAGAGAGAAAAAGGCAAATAACGTGGTGCGACAGGCTGACAGTTTTTTTCTTTTCCTTTGCTATTACTTTGCCTCCTGAATTTCATTTCTATATTGTGTTGAGCAAAGAAATTGTTTAGTAGCAATTAGAAAGCATTGTACTATTTTTATATTCAGAATAAACAGTACAAAAAAGTCAAATTTTCTTTGTGGCCACTGCCAACAGCTCTTAAAACATTTGAATATTGCAAATGCAGACCACAGCAGCAGGATGCAGGGGCTGATGGTGTAAGACAAACTTATCTGCAGGGAATAAGCATGATGATGCTTGAGGCTTCTTCAGCAACTGAAACCCTGTCGGTGCGGTAGGAAAAGGGGATTGTTGCACTGGGCTCAGTCAGAAAGGACTCTTGATGGTAGAAATGGAAAATACAGCATTGAGAAGGCAATGCAAGCTTTATTTTGTTTTTCTGTAATAAGCAAGTCCAATGTGTTCCATTGATTATAGCGCTTTCAAGTCAGGCCACCACTGCCATTTGGCGCAATGACAGGGGAGGACCAAGGAAACCAAGGTTTCTGTGCAGAGAGGAAAATGGCTTAACTACCACTAATATATAATATAATGTATATGGCTTTAGATCAACTGAAATATTGTCAGTGCAATGTTTGATTATATATGTGTGTGTGTGTGTGTATATATATATATAGACTTAACAGATTTCTGTGAATAGCACAGGACTAGGGACTAATTTCTTGAGGAAAAATACCACAAACACAAACACAAATGTCTAATAGAAGTGAGTTTTATTTATCACAAATTGAGTGGTTCTGAAATAAATGATCCACCAGATCTTGGTCAGGAACCGTGTTAATAGTGCTGAAGATGCAGATTTTAAAATAAGCTTGCTCAGGACTACCACTGATCTAAATACAGTCTCACATATATGTAGCATGTATATAAATCTGCTTTAGCTGTTAGAAATGATAAACATCCCTCAATTAATCAGATTAATTCCTCCTTGGAAACCACAGCTCTAATGTAAAGGTTCCTCCAGTGGGTGTCCACCTTTTATCTTTTGCCTAATAGTACTAACTGTCTTTACCAAAAATAAACCTAACTATATTTAGGCACTAAATACATTTCTATTTCTACTTCAACCTGATCAAACCTATGAAAAAAGAGCAATTTTCAAATTTGCTCGTTAGGTAGAAAAGGAAAGACGAATTTGTGGCGATATTCCTTTCAAACGCTCTTCGTAAAATAACGGCAGAACATGAGTTCTCCAACAAAATCACAGAAATTTTAAAGGGGGGGAGCACATGGCTGCAGACAAAGTGGACTACTTCAAAGGCAGAAGGCACTTAGGAAAAATTAGACTTGGACTTTACAGGTTTTCCTCGATGCAAAATGTTCAGAGAAAAAGGCTGTCTTATGCGCAAATGTTGGGCCTATCATCTCTACCATGACTGATGTTCAGTTAACATTTTACCATTTTTTCCGCAACAGTTGAAGAAGAAATTTGTAGCAGCTGTATATGAGGGACACAAACATTTGTGTGATGGGTGTGATTCATTGGGTTGTTGACAAGGAGCACAAAATAACAGATGTTTGTTCAAGCTGTTTCTTCTGATTTTGAAGGTGTGGCTGTGCCTACCATGCTGCTTTGAAGAATTTCTTTTTCATATGCTATACTATGTAAACCACCAGTAAAACAGAATGCAAGGCTTTTTGTGAATTAGTCTATCAAAAGTCAACAAATATACTGTTAAACCGCATCTATATTGTTTTTTTCGAAGGATTGTTCTCTGTCTAACGGCAACATATGAGTCATAAGTGTCTGAAAGCAGTAGAGGGCTCCACTAATGCCTGTCTGGAACATTCCACGGGCACATCTATTCATTGGAAACAGATGAAGGTATAATGGCTGGGTATGGGCATTAAAATATTGGGTAAGATACAGCACCAAGTCAAACATGACTGTAAAAAAGATCCTCATCCTCATCAGACTGGTGCTGTTTTTTTTTTTTTATAAGACTGCATTGTATTTCAGTCTCACAGCCTCCAGATTTATCAGGATTCATGTCCGTAATATAATGTTACCTTCTCTCAGTTTTACAAATAGAGAGTTTCATATTGTCCTCAAGACATTTTTCCTCTTTTCAATTGTTTTTTTTTTGACATTTTCACCACGTCACATAATCTTAAGAGTAAAAAAGGAACAAATAGCTATATACAATCAGTAAAATTGTTAACCCTATGGACCCCCCTCACCCTCAAGTGTGGAGTGTCCAGTGCTTCAAATTAAGGTTGTGAAAGTTAGATACCCTACTCTTTAGTGACACAATTATTACAAAAATACATAGTGAACAGAGTGAACATGATCTCGTAGCAGTGAATGCCCAGGTCGAAGCTGGTGTGCTATTGTCCATGTTTACCTGACTTTCAGATTCAGTTTGAATATGCTCTTGGGCTTAAACGACTTGGTTTTCAGTCACTTTTCAGTCACAGTATCAGGTTATCTCATTCCATTTTGTTCTACTTCAAAACAGCAGCCTCTATGCTGTAACATGTCTGAGTTTTCATGTGGGTTTTCCTTTAGTTCTGATTAGATTGGCTTTGATTGTACCCTGTATTGGCATTATAATTATCATTATAATGCATTAATGCATTATTATAATGCATAATTTACAAGCATTATAATTATTATCATAATTTATTGTAATACTGAATGTATAAGAGGTAAACTATATATTAGACTGTTATTAAATATAAACAAGACTAACAGCAAACAGAGAAGGACACTTTAAATCAAGAGACTGCTGCACTGATTGCATACAGGGTTCACAGCATTTGACTGTCACTCTTCAAAGCCTCTCATAAAGACTATCTACAAACAACATGGAAGCCTAACACAGCAGAAGCTTGACCTTCCCAGTGGATACATTAAATATGCAAGACCACATCTTGATATGCTAATACAAGTCATTTTCCATTTGTCTTTCTTACTTCTGATTGCAAAGATTACAACTTGATGCAAAGTGGTTAGTGTTACATTTTTTATCCATAACCAAATAAAAAAACATGTTAGCATTTTACAAACATTTAAAAAAGTAAACCTTTATCTCTAGGCATTTATAATATATTCCATCAAAAATAGTCTGACAAATTTCAACAGTAGAAAAGAAATGTTATATAAACAACACAAGGTTTTCAGCTAAGTGTTTGTAGTAGAAAGATGTCATGATAGACTGACTGGAGGCAAGAGGCTTCCTTTTCTACCTGCAGAACAAAAAAAAGGTCTGATTTTCTCCACCGTGTGTGGTGTTTGAAACCATGTGGAAACTGTTAAGAAGAAAATTTAGCAAAAGAATTCAGTTGGTGGTGATTAAACTGGACTAATCTCAGTTCTTATGTGTAAAAGATGAACATCCTGTACTGTTGTCCTATGGAATCCTGTCAGCTTTGGCAAACTTGAATGGTTGTATTTCAGTCATGCTGAAAGCTCAGTGCATGATGTGTGACAGCTCCGTGGTCAGGAGCGCAGTCCGCCATGTTATGTCCATCACTTAGCACAAAGCACCTTGTCTTCTTCTTTATTCAGATCACAAATGACGATTTGTGTCGGAAATCTCCCTGCAGAGAACACACATGAATAAGAGCCAGAAGATGCGAGTCATGTTGCCATTCTCGTTGTCATGTCATCATTCACACTATGTTACTCTTGAAAGTATAATTTTTGTACACTTTTTTTTTCTGAATTTAGCCTCATTTGATGAATTGCTACTCGAAAAACCTGGTATTTACTTAACTTAAATGTTTTTTCTTAAACAATTTGAAATCTAGTTGACACATTGTGAAAAAAGCTGTTATACACCTTTATAAAGTTGAATCAATGAGGGATGGGATACAAGCGCCAGCTTCAGTTAATGAGATGTTCATCTTGCTGTTACACCACTCCAAAGAACTTCCATTTTATATGCCTTAGTTGGTATTAAGTAGCATCTATATTTTACTTATTTATTATTTATTTTATCATTTTACTTCGCTTACTTCATTTCACTCAATATCAGTGTTAGTCTGCTTTAACTTTCTACTGACCTCATCGTCTGTCCGTACATAATCCACACCATCTCCTTTAGCAGGAACCTTGTAGCTAAAAGGTAAAGCGCATAATGGCTTCATGTAAGAAAACTTGCATTAGAGCAGCTTAGAGAGGAAAGCTGTATGATTGCTGTGTCATGTAAAATTTCAGTGATGCATGTCTTACTTGTTTCCTGTCTGCTTTTGGCTGGAGAAGAAACCTCGCTTGTATGCACAGCAAATGCCAACTGTTATACATAGGAGGACTACCACCACCACCAGCACTCCCAGCACAATCCCAACAATGTCCATATCATCTGAGAAGATCAAGTCACAGGGTTAGGTTCAACACAGACAGCATTTGGTTTGCCTCAAAATATAAGATAACACAGTACAATCTCGATATTTGTGTCAAGGAGAGAGCTCCAGCATGCCTGTTGGAGCCTCTACTCCATGTCATCAGTAGTTGTATCACAAAGTAAATCTGTGAGTGGGACCTTTGTGTTTGGGACACACTTACAGACTTCCATTTGCTGGGAGGGACACTCAGCATACCCTGCATCGTTCTTCGCTCTGCAAAAGTACTCGCCAGCATCTTCTTTTCTGACTGCAATAAACATCTACATTGCAGAAACCAGAAAGATTAATCTGATAATGCAAAGTTTTATTCTTACTATTATGCAAAATGTAGGACCTCTGTGGGCATCCATCTTCCTGAGAGTGGATGATTCAACATGATTTTACAAAAATCGTTACGATTTACATAAATTAAAATAATTATGGCTTACACAAAATTTCAAAATGTTAGGCTTCATTACATAACTTTCATACTCAAGAAACAAAGAATTATACATTGTGAAACTATTAAAATTACAGTGTACTATAATCAAAATTATATGTGTCAAAACTGTATAAAATAATAATAGATAATGCTAATAGAATAAAATAAAAAAACAATACTCTAAAAGTGATGAAACGTTCCTGGCCAAATAACAGCGCATCTATTCTTGTCTGTGCACAATTATTACTCCATAGTATTGCTCCATA
The DNA here is from genome assembly GCA_029224185.1 of Karalla daura. NCBI lineage: Eukaryota > Metazoa > Chordata > Actinopteri > Chaetodontiformes > Leiognathidae > Karalla > Karalla daura. Next base: position 83,407 of record CM055204.1, read on the forward strand.
GTAGTCTAATCCTTCTCATTTCTACAGTTGTTTGCTTACATGGTGTTACTGAGGCTTTTCTCTAAATAGAACATCAAAATGAGATGAGTACAAGATAAAGGCCTCATTAGTTTGTGGAAACCTCCAAAGAATCTGAAACACTCGCCCCAGAGTTTCACTGGGTGTGCAGCCTGCATCACATCTTAGTGGCTAGCATGAAGGTTGACAGCAGAGAGTTGGAGGTAAGCTGTCGAGCACATCGAGCTGTGCTGGAAAGCGAGAGAGAAATGAGGAATGTGCAAACGAGAACAGCAGATTCCCCTCATGGCTCAAGCCCTCTTGCACCATCAACTGTCTCCCCAAAATATCTGCCCCCACCCTTGGGCGTGAGGCCACCGTCTGCTGCCCCGCCCTGACTGCTCATGTGTGTCCTTGTCCAAACACACGTGGGCACACAGACTTACCAAAGTTCCTGTGTCTGCGTTGAGCATATATGAGGAGTTGTAGAACTTGGGGCTAATCTTGGGGTCATCAGGGATCTCCTCTTGGTTCTTGAACCACTGGTACTGCGACTTGGGAAAGCCCTCGTCCTCCACACAGCTCAGCTCCGCAGACTTCCCAAAAGGCACTGACTTTGGGACACTGCACTTTGGCACCACAGGCTTCACTGCCGTACAGAGAACATATGATGACAATCCATGTTGAGTCTGTACCGTTTTTGTAAAGATCATGATGCAGCTGTGTGTATGATTTACTTTGATACTTTCAAAACACAATGTCACCCTGGTTCACTTGACTAACGCTATGGGTGCATAATTTTTAGCTCGTGCCAAAAAACGCCACCAAAACACGCAGCACTTGCTTTCTTTAGCACTGCGATTCAGAGCAGATGCAGTTTCAGAGGTTTCCTCTTATAGCCCAGAACACGCCTTTGCAGCTGGGCAGGTCTGGTCACAGCACATCCTCGTATGTATGCCAAAAGGTTGGTATGACAACATGGTTTCAACTTACAGGATCTAGTGTGAATGACTGAGCAAGGTCTCTCTTTGAGGGCACAATAATGGCTTGAAACTTCATCATATTTTCATCTTTGAATTAAGTAAAAGTAATGAAACACAGGCAAATTAATCAATGATGGAGATGAGCGCCAAAGTACCTCTTACAACAAGGTTTATCACAATCTCATCAAACGACCTTTGGTCATCAGCAGCAGTGACCTCACAGCGATACTTGGCTGTATCTGATCTAGTGGCATTGGTTATAAGTAATGTGGCTGGCTCTCTGATCACTGCTCTGTTCTCCAAGTCTCCTGTTGGAAAAAAAACAAAGGTATCAATTGAAAATCAAAAAGGAGACTCACTAAACAGTTGTTTGAGCTATTCGTACATACCTGAGATCTTCTTCTCAAAGTACACATAACTTGGTCCCTCATTTGATATCTTCTTCCATTCAATTCTGGGATTGATTGTGGAAATGGACTCAATCAAACAAGACAGTTCAATTTCTGCAAGACAGAGAGAATAGAAGTGGTATGATTGCATGAAAATTGTTTTTGCTGTTTTTGCACTCTGGAGTGGCTGGTGAGTGGGTGGACCAATATCTTACTCTCAAACTCATTGGTCCAAGGTGATTCATCATTTGTTCTGAGGACCACTCCTAACACACTGAAGAAGCCTGCAAAACACAACAGCAGATGCAACATGGTAGTTTAGTAATGTTTCTCAGATGCGGTATTATATCTCTTTCATTGTTTTGGCATTTTAGAGTCCTATTTCATTTGGGCCACCAAACTGTGAAATAAGACTGGTGTAACATCAGCAAGTGAGTGTAGTGGTCCAGGCCAGGGACACACAGCAACAGAAAGAGGGAGCTGAATTTGTATCCTTCACTGCATCAATCAGCAGCTGATCAGCAGCTGTTACATTTGGGTCCTACACGTCGTCAGTTTACTCTATGCAGTTTTTCAACTTAGTTGCATTTCCAAAGAAATTAAGGGAAGGCTAAAATAGGAGTTCAAATGTACCCTCACCAAACACCCCCCAACCATCATTTTCAAAAAGCAGACGTCTGGCTGGCTAACACTATGTTCTACAGAGCATGAATGCTCATGATATAGTGATGCTCTCATGATACAAGCTACCACATGAGATGCACTGCTGTTCCACCACCAGTAGACCCTCACAGCAGCAGTGGGTATGAAACTGGTAAGAAGATATATGAAGTGACAGTAAATGTGAATGCCTCATAAGTCTGCTGCTCCTGAATGTCTGAACCTCAGCGGCCAAGAACCATTACAATCCATATTCCATTGATGTTGTGTTAGTCAAACCATTGTGCGTCTTTGATGAACTGAATCTATTTCTGTGCATAGGAGATAATTAAGCAGGGAGGCACATGTCCTTTTCAGAGCAAGCTCATCATGCCAGTATTTCAACCAACTGGCTAGCAACCCCTCCTTTTATTCTATTCTATTATTATTTCTCTCTGTATATCCAGGTCTGATGCTGTTGCCCAAGATGGTACAAAAACACCCTGCTCAGATCTGACTGGTGTGTGGTGGGGAGCTACAGCCTTGCACTGCTGAGTCATCCTGACAACCCATGGTTCACAATCAAAGTAACTTCTGCATGGGAGTTAAGTGAGGACAAGGCTTTGAAACACCTCCAGAGACATAAAATGATGGTCTGGCTCTGGGATGCTGGGTCACTTGTCACAGATTATTCTTTCAAAGGTATAATGGAAAATGTATAGGATCCCTAATCTTTATTTGTACAACCGCTGTGACTGCCAACCCGTGACTGAACCTGAAAAAAGGCTCCTTGTGTTTAATCCATCTATTCTTTTGGATACAAACCTTTCAATATACACTCACCGGCCACTTTATTAGGTACACCATGCTAGTAACGGGTTGGACTCCCTTTTGCCTTCAGAACTGCCTCAATTCTTCATGGCATAGATTCAACAAGGTGCTGGAAGCATTCCTCAGAGAGTTTGGTCCATATTGACATGATGGCATCACACAGTTGGCGCAGATTTGTTGGCTGCACATCCATGATGCGAATCTCCCGTTCCACCACATCCCAAAGATGCTCTATTGGATTGAGATCTGGTGACTGTGGAGACCATTTGAGTACAGTGAACTCATTGTCATGTTCAAGAAACCAGTCTGAGATGATTCCAGCTTTATGACATGGCGCATTATCCTGCTGAAAGTAGCCATCAGAAGTTGGGTACATTGTGGTCATAAAGGGATAGACATGGTCAGCAACAATACTCAGGTAGGCTGTGGCGTTGCAATGATGCTCAATTGGTACCAAGGGGCCCAAAGAGTGCCAAGAAAATATTCCCCACACCATTACACCACCACCACCAGCCTGAACCGTTGATACAAGGCAGGATGGATCCATGCTTTCATGTTGTTGACGCCAAATTCTGACCCGAATGTCGCAGCAGAAATCGAGACTCATCAGACCAGGCAACGTTTTTCCAATCTTCTATTGTCCAATTTCGATGAGCTTGTGCAAATTGTAGCCTCAGTTTCCTGTTCTTAGCTGAAAGGAGTGGCACCCGGCGTGGTCTTCTGCTGCTGTAGCCCATCTGCCTCAAAGTTCGATGTATTGTGCGTTCAGAGATGCTCTTCTGCCTACCTTGGTTGTAACGGGCGGTTATTTGAGTCACTGTTGCCTTTCTATCAGCTCGAACCAGTCTGGCCATTCTCCTCTGACCTCTGGCATCAACAAGGCATTTCCGCCCACAGAACTGCCGCTCACTGGATATTTTTTATTTTTCGGACCATTCTCTGTAAACCCTAGAGATGGTTGTGCGTGAAAATCCCAGTAGAGCAGCAGTTTCTGAAATACTCACACCAGCCCTTCTGCCACCAACAACCATGCCACGATCAAAGTCACTCAAATCACCTTTCTTCCCCATACTGATGCTCGGTTTGAACTGCAGGAGATTGTCTTGACCATGTCTACATGCCTAAATGCACTGAGTTGCCACCATGTGATTGACTGATTAGAAATTAAGTGTTAACGAGCAGTTGGACAGGTGTACCTAATAAAGTGGCCGGTGAGTGTATGATGCATTAAGACTTAGACTGAACTTTATTAATCCCTTTGGGATGGCTCCCTCAGGGAAATTTACATTTCCCTGAAGCACTAAGAAATAACATACGATAGAAATAAGCATAAAATATAAAATAAAAAAGGATGAAAAAAAGAAATACACAGTATAAATTCTTAATTAACAGTAAAATTTAATAAATAAATGGCAAACTGAATGAACAGTAAGCTCTTAATATGATAAGGTAACAGTTAACTGTCAGTAAACAGGATGATAGAAATAAACAATAAACTCTTGACTAAATGTGCACAATAGATGGAAAAAAGTGACAAATAAATAAAGAACCTATGGTTAAATTAAATTATTGCACTGTGGTGGTGGTGGTGAGCTTATTATTGCACACAAAAAGGAGAGGACTCAGGTCACTATGTAACAAAAAAGAATTACAGTGGCTACAGCCCCCCCCCCCCGTCCTCTCCATTTCCTCCTCCCCCTGAGGAGTTGTAGAGCATGATGGCATGATGGATAAAGGACTTCTTAAGTCTTGTGGCTCTGCATTTTGGAAGATTGGTAATGGCAGGCAGAGGATGGCTGGTATTGTCCATAAAGTCCAGCAGTTTATCCAGTGTCCAGTTTCATGCCAACCACGGAGCCAGCCACCCAATCAGTTTATCCAGTCTGGAGGTGTCCTCCTGTATTGGTTGAGCTCTTAATCTGGACCTCCCAAAGTCAATGACCAGCTCCTTCATCTTAGTGTTGAGCTGTAGGTGGTTAGTGCGGCACCATGTGGCAAAATCCCACACCAGTCTCCAACAATGGCTATGCCATCTGAGTACTTCTGTATGTGACAGCTTTGAGTTGTAACAGAAGTCCAAGGTGTACAAGGTGAAGAGGAGAGGGGCTAGCACTGTTCTCTGGGGAGCTCCAGTGCTGCTGACCACCGTGTCAGACATGGTGTCCTGATGTGCTGTGGTCTGTCAGTGAGGTAGTCAGAGATCCAGTCCACCAGGTGGGGGCCCATTCTTATCCTGCTCAGTTTGTCCTGGAGCATGGAAGGCTGGATGGTGTTAAAGGAACTAGAGAAGCCCAAGAAAGGAATCCTCACTGTGCCACTTCGCTTATCTAGGTGGGAGTGGGCTTGGTGTAGCAGGTAGAGGATGGCATAATCCACACCAACACCTGGCTGGGATGCGAACTGCAGACTGCCCTAGGCGTGTTAAACCTGGGGTCTGGGGAGACTGAGGAGCAGGAAGCAGGATATGTGGCTGTGCTGAAGGTTGGCAGGGGGGATTGGGGTTGGGGGAACAGGGGCTGGATGAACCGATTGAAGACGTTATTCAGTTTGTTCACCCTTTCCATTGTCCCTGTAGCCCTTGTATTATGCCCTGTGATGGTACTCACACCTTCCTGGACCTCCCTCATGTTGTTGTTCTTGGCTTCCCACACACAGCATTTCACCTCCTGCTGTGCTGCCTTCATGGCCTCCCTGTCTCTATTCCTGAACAGGTTTGGGTATCGTTTAGGTTTTATCGGTGCCAAACCAGAATTTTTGAAACAATAATGGTGCTTAAACCAGTGCTCAAAGAATGGAAAACAAACATTAAGAAATTAACTGATATAAAAATTCACAACAAACAGTTAGAATATGGTCCCATAAGTAGATGCATAATAGTAAATACTTAAATAATTATTATACCCTAAGTAAATGTAAAGATTTTACGGACATCATAGTGATGTGTTTGTGACGTCATCTTTAACGTGACACCAGTTAAAAGTAGTGGGAACTAAGAACAGCAACAAATATGCACACAATGGAGGAAATCGAGGAGGAATGGAGGAAATCCTCTCGCAGCGAAACAAAATACTATGGAAAAACAAAGGGTAGTTTGGGAAATATTACAGATGACAAAACGAGTCAGGTTGCACGCAGGTATATACTTTTCTGTATCCAGTCCAACTTCACTATGGGAGGAAAGTTTTCTTTATTGTCTTCCATAACTCGCACTGAGTTATAACTCTACAGTGGAGGTACACCACATTGTCCTCAGACTTCCCTTGCCGGGGAGGGCAGCTGCTTTGTATGCATCCCTTACATTAACATACAGTAGATCTATTGTCCTGTTTTTTCTAGTAGGACATTTTTAGTAGTTTCTAGTAGGACAAGTTACATGGTTAAAGTCCTCCGAGATGATCATAAGTGCCCCAGGGTGCTGTGTCTGCAGTCTTGCTCTGACAGCATAAATTTTCTCACAGGCAGTTGATGTGCCTGCTCTTGGAGGGATGTAAACACAGACAGCGATCACATGACTGAACTCCCTCGGCAGATAATATGGTCGCAGCCTAACAGCTAGCAGCTCGAGGTCCCAGCAACACAAGACTGTCTTTATGGAGACATGTCCTGAGAGCTTAAACTAGAGACCCACTGGATAGGCCGCCGTCTCTCCCAGCACCATAGCAATACCAATTACAACAATGAGGCCATAAACAATGAAGCTAAATGTCGCATGGCAGTTGTCCACTTTTTGCACAAACTCTTGAAAAACTCCTTACAGAGACAAAATGTGACAAAATTACAGAGACAAAATGTGGTGAACCACAAGGGTTTGCCACAAAGGGATATTAAGCAGGCTGTAAAAGGGATTACTTGAAGGAACTGACAAACAATAAGTACAGAGGCTGGTAATTAGTGGTAAAAATGTTCACTATCCTCTCATTAAAGGTACTCAAAGAGGGATAACGTGACCTCCACCAACTGTCATCTGACCTCAGAGCAGTGTGTGGGGTTTCTTGATAGAGCAGACAGGATAAGCTGATTACCTGTGTGGGCGCGCATGTGTGCGTTGCTAGGCTCTGTTAGGCTGTGATGCTCCATATCTCAGAACATCTTTAAAGATGTTATGGTGTCGTACGTCCATGGTGAACCTCTGCAAAGGTTCAACCTTACAGCAGCAAAAAATTTCACATTTTTCAGTCTCTCTGAATGCGATGAGATCTCTGCGAGATCTGTGCAAAAACTAACATCAGGTTTTACTGTCAAAAACAAGTGCAAGGCGCCCACCCCCAAACGTCATGCTGTCCCTGCCCACAGCAGAGAAACAAGACAAAGAACGTCTGCAACTCTGTCTATCTCTGAGATGTGTCTCTTGCTGTTAAACTTGATGCAAATTAAGCAACACGGATTGCTCAACGCCCTGAAGCACAATTGAACAGTCTGTGTTGCTTCATTTGCATCAAGTTTGACATCAATCGACCTGATAGTTCTGGAGATATAAGCACAAATGCATTTTTCATCCAAAGTGCTGCCCCTTGTAGCCAAACATACGATCCAAGATGCGTGAAAATCAAAAGCAGTTCTTCCCCTATGAATGATGAATCTGTCTGCCAAATATGAAAATTCAAATCCAAATGGTGTTCGAGTTATCACATGAACACGACGCGGCAGTCAGGGCTATGATATGATGCACAACGAAAGGACACATTTCAAGCTGCATAGATTCATTTGACATGATTGGAGAAGGTGAATTTTTTGAGAACACTTTATTTTTTATTTCACCAATTAAAAATGTCTGATCAACCCCTAATTCACAATATAATTAAACTCTGTAAGTGTAAGTCCTCGCATTTGTGCCCGCCGACGCTCTAGCAACCGTGGAGTCCAGGTCATAGGTCATCCCAAGACTCTTCTCTTTTATAGCACATTTTGAAGAGGGATCTCTACTGAGCAGCATCCCTGTAATTTTGATCATGAACCATCTCGCTACTATGGCCGCCATATGGTTACACCCCTTGACAAAGAGAAAGTCTTTTCTGAACTTTTGATCACAACGCCATTTAGGTGATCTCATACAATATGAAGTTGATGGGATGAATTCGGCAGACAAGTGACGCATTGAAATAGTGACACTTGACCATTGAAACGAAAATGGCCAACTCGCCTGTCCAGTTCTCAATACAAGAGACTTTTTTGTGTGTCTCGATAAACTGTATGAGTCTACAAATTTTCTTCTTTCTACTTCACAAGAAGTTTGAAGGTGCTTTTACACTGACCTTACACTTACTGAGTTACACTTGCCGCGCACAGCGGCAAACCCATTCATTAAGTATGTGAAATCATGGCGCAAGAGCACAGAGCCTTGCTGCCCTTGCCACAGCGCCGTTGTCGTCGTTGCCGTGCCGCTCAGCTGCCTTTAGAGCACTTTAGAACTCACCATGGAGGAGGAGCTAGTCAAGTTTCCCGAGCTCTGGAACATAATATTTAATGGATAGACTGTCAAACTGCTCCCTGCTTAGGCTTAAGTGGCCCTTAAAGTGGTTGTTATGAATATATATAATACGGTGACCATATTAAATCTCCAAAATTGGGACACCTGACCTCGGGGGGGGGGGGGGGGGGGGGGTTCGAGGCTAGTCGATGGTTGGAGCGGGGGTGCTACTGCTCTGCTCGCCTTCTTGCTCTCTCTCTCTCTCTCTCCCGGTCTCTCACCCTCTCCGCACAACTTTTCTCTGTCTCTCTCTCTCAATCAGGGGCATGTTTGGAGACAGTTTTAACCGGGGATGCTGCAGCCTAATCATGGACTGTCCGCGGAAATATCACTCTAAAATAAAGCTCCCGGACCAGCCTATACTCCCCCAGTTCCTGCCATCCCATCAGAACTGGATGGACCCACATCCTCCTTTTTTGTGCTGCTCGTCTCCTCCTCCTCCTTGTTCGCACTAAAGCCAGGACTTTTCTTTGAAACATTTACAACATGCAGAACAAGTTGATGAAGCTACATTACAAATGCAGTGAGACTAACACCAATGGTATCCATGTGGCTGGCATCAATAGCAATACCTCGCCATGTATTACGAGTGGCTTTGTGACTGCTTTAAGGATCATCATAAAAATAGGTACACTGATTGAGGACAGAGATCTCTGATGTTTGATAGGGGCATAGCCCATGGGGGGCCAAAAAGCAAAAGTATTGCCCCCTTGAAAGTTTGACCAATCCCCATGAGGATTTTTTTACTTTGTCTTTGGCAAATAAAAATTGGTATGCAATGAATCCCAAAGAGATATACAAAAAAGTCTCTTGATTGATGCCCGCAACCTGACAAGAAGTCAGCCATTTTGATTTGAATTTTTGAATTTTAAGAACATCTCCTCCAATGGGGTTAACCCTATTGGCTTCAAATTTGATGAAAATCATCTATGGACCAAGCTGAGAAAATGTTATGTACAGAATTTCAGTCAAAGGGCATGGCCACTAGCGCTTGACAAAGTTTGGTTATTCGTCATCAATATTTCAAAATGCTCTTCGGGCAGACACTTCATCATTAAGGTTTCAAAATTGCTGAGCATGATTGCATTGTATGCCTGAAAAGCCAGGTACTGAAGTAAATATAACAGGCTGCATGTAGAAAATTACTATAGAGAGGGTTTAATAATCATTGAATCATAGGTATGCTGCTCAGTCCAGAACAGATTCCTCTTCAAACTGCCCCAACAGGCACAATTGCTCAGACCTGCTCACAGCTACTTGCAGCTTTAATAATTTTTTTCTTGATTAAAAAGTACAGTTTAATGCTAGTAAATTCAGATATGTTTTCTACCTTTCTATTTACAATAAAACTGTCCAAACCAAATAACTGGTATCTCTACATCTGGTGAGATGTATAAATGTACTGTGAAGTAAGGGGTCAATGAGGACTCAATTGAGGTCCAAGCACCGAAGCTACAGGAACCCCATTGTGTTTGTTTTTTTAATAATTATTATTGTGGTCCAAACAGTGAAGCTGCAGGAAGCTGCAGAAGCTGCAGTTTGAGAAGGAGAGAGAGTGAGAGAGCGAGTTTGTATGTTTTTTCTTTTTCCTGTCCTTCATGCTTTAATGTGATGATAGGGCTGATGGGCTTAGGTGTTTATTGTTGGTTTGGTGGTGTTTATTGTTTAATTTGTGTTTTGTTTGCTTCACTTTTGCTGACCAAACCTGGTCTGGCGGAGTGAACACGCCACAACTACAATGGCGTCCAGTTCTTTCTCCAAGCTGTCTCGCAAACACAGCATCAAAGTTGGTGCCAGGTCTGCAAGCAGTGTGGAGGAGGTTGCCCTGGCTGTCCTCTCCTTGAGAGCCCCAAGAAGATCAAGGACTTGTACAGGAACTGTGTCAAGGACGTACACAAAGACAAACTGTGTGACTGTACAAGCTTCCCCTGAAGCCAGTGGCAGATTCTACATGGAGCGTTTGCCTCAAATATTTTTGTCTCCATTGTTGACCCAGCTGTGCCAGACCAGTATCCGTTCTGTGGTCTGAAAGAAACAGTGTTTCATGCTTTTTAGCGAGTGTAAGAGACTCTCAAGTCTCTTCACTCTTTTAACCAATGTTTTGTCCAATGAATTTTTTAGCATTAGGAGTTTTATTTATGGTATAACAAATAACAAAAACAAAGAAAAATTCCAGCTGCTAAATTTTTTCATCGGAGAATCAAAGATGGCAATTTACATATCTCGAAAAAACACGATAGAGGGCAGACCAGGGCAGGATCCAGCCTTAGGTGCAGATTGAGGCTGGAGTTTGCTTTTTACAAGATGAACAATGATTTGGACAGCTTGTTTTTACAGATCGCCTCTGTTTTCATTTAAAGAATTGTTCTTAATCTATTTACGTATGTATTTATATTTATTTATTTATTTACAACTATACAGGACTAGAGCACTTTCATATTTGTAATGTGAATATGTGTCAAAACATGTAAATAGAATGTGGTTGGGGTCCAAGCAGCATTTTTCTTACTATTATTATCTATTATTATTATTTTTATTATTATTCCGCTTTCTTCCCAAATGAGCAGCCCTATTCAATGGCAGCCCATTGAACCCTATGGTAAAAAGTTGTGAAATTTGGCACATCGATTAAGCACAGCATCAGCATGAATTTGACTGAGTCAAGTGGTGACACTCAATACTGTCTAGCACCACCTACAGGTCAAAGTTCTATGTACGGTTCAAAAGGCACGTTTGTTCTCGGAACTTTTAAACCGTTTGTCCGATTTCTAAAAACAAGGTACCGTTGAAAACCTTGGACCGTACCAAGTTCAATGCACTCTATGAGGTCACTATGCACCATCTTGGATTTTGCTGAAATCAAAACTAAATTTTCTGTGTTTGCAAACTTGTTGCAAGCAATTGTCACACATAACATAGAGACCAATCCACACTTAAGTTACTTATAGCCGTTTTGATCATCAAATCTGTTTTCCTGCTACAGCCAACCAAAATCAGCAGCAGAGCAGTCATTTTATATATATCTCATGAACGCTCATGTCTTGGCTCATGTCTCAGGAAGGCCTTGACGTGACCAAACCAAATTTGGTCACATGCTTCGAGACCGAGACCCTTTCCTGAGTCTGCATCATCATTTTGGTGTCATGCAGCCAGTAGGGAACAATGCCATTCGCAAAGTTGCATTTTTGCTTGTAACTTTTGACCCGTGTGCCCGATCCTCAAAAACCAGTAACCACTGCAATGCTTGGACTATGCCAAGTTCAATGGACTGTATGATGTCAAACCTGTCGTATTTTATCAGCTGCTGCATTGGAATTTGTAGAAAGCCAATTAACATTTTCAGCGGATGCTGATGATGCGATTTGCATGAAAATTGGCTCACATTAGCATCAGACTGATACGGTTACTCAGTGGATTTTCAAATTTGAATCCATTCGCCTGCAGCACGCCAAGTCATATCTCAGGAATGAGCAGGAAAGACCCTTTCCTCAGTCTGCAAAATCAATTTTGTGTCATTCCGTAATTACAGTTTCACTGTAATGAGTCATACTTTACTCCTTGATTTTTTACCAATATACAGTCTATGGTCTTGACATATGACATGCTTACGCCCTGTATTGCTGCTTGCAGTATATTGCTATATTTATATGATGTATTTCTTGTGGTACCCATTCTGGTAAATGATGGTAATGTCTGCTTATGTTTTGTTTGGCTGCTCATTGTGAAAGTGGGGCACAACTCTAAAGCCAGTAGTGCAAAGTAAATTCCATGTGGAAGATGTGTGTGATGTGGGTTATTAGCTTTAAAACCATGCAGGTGCTCAGTGACCTACATATGCAAAGAATTTCATTCCCGTTTCTCTTCCCTATTTTTTTGTTTGCTTGGACATAGCTGTGTCAAATCTGTCTATCTGCATTAAGTTTTTTTTTTAATCTTCCTGGCAATACACCCCTGCCTTCATAATGGACGCAGGATTTTTCTTTGTAATCTTAGTGTAATGCCCTCATAAGCCCCCCAAGGTTTTACATATACACTGAATACTACAACAGGCACCAAGGAGCTGGGGCTTTCCTGATGCTTGCACTGTATAATGAATCCCTCATTTTTTCCTGTTACTCTTTCTGGGATGCTGTGCTTGCTTTCTGTACTGCTGCTGGCTGAAGCCAAAGAAGTGAGAAAAAGAAAAAGAAAATCAATTAATTTTGCAATCTTGTGATATTTGGTGTGAAAAACCTCCACACCATGCCTGTGGGAGTTATTCCCATGTTCCTCTGGATGCACACATCAAAGTACATTTCCCCACTTTGCAAACAGCATCTTGTTGATAGCATGTGAAACACACCACTTAGGGATGGGAATCTGGATCTTTCTCTCGATATTGCTCATCAGTTGAGCAACTATGATCGTCTATGGATCAGAGGGTCAGTTGTTCAATCCCAGCCCAATGCAGCCTACATATTTAAGTATTCTTGGTCAGATACTGAAACCCAGATTGCCTCTGATGTTGTGTCATCAGGTAGGAATGTGTCTGAGCAGTTAAAGCAAACAGACTGAGCAAGACAGCCTCTGCTACCAATGGGTGGATGTGATGCAGTCTGTAAAGTCCTTTGCGTGAGCATGAAAACCAGAAATAGCACTAAATAAGGATCAGTCCATTTACCATTCTGCTTTGTTGCAAATTACGTGACATGCATGTTTTAGCACAGAGGTAGATGGGCTCTAGAATGTCACCATATTTAATGGGAAAAGATGACACTAAGGCCACCTGCAGAACCTGTAAACCTTACATTTTACCAAATAGCATTCAGTCAATTTGTAGATGGGCTCTAGAATGTCACCATATTTAATGGGAAAAGATCACACTAAGGCCACCTGCAGAACCTGTAAACCTTACATTTTACCAAATAGCATTCAGTCAATTTGCAGGAATATCACACGTTTCATCCACTAGTTAGCATCATGAGTGAATCTTAAACAGGCAGCAGCATTAGCAGAGCTGACAGGCATCATCTGTAAACACCCCCTGTCCTTAGACTCTTGCCCTGGGCTCTTTAAGGTTATCGCCATTACATTGTATAAAATGTCATTATATGTACAATCTACATTGTCATCTTTAGAAATTCTTTGTATGTTTTTTATAGTTTTGTTGAATAAGATAAAATAAAATAAAAACTATAGACACAGTAAAATGTTACACAATGTGTTAGATATTTTCTGTGCATCATTAAGCACATTTCACCTTATAGAAGCAAGGTAGACTGAACATGTGTTGGGTACTGGGTATGGAAAGTAGATCCCCTGAAATTTTTCACACTTTGTAAGATTGCTAGAATCATTTGAGTTAATCTTTTTTCCTTATTATTGTACATAGCACCCTATTGTATCAAGAAAAAAACACAGAAATGCAGAAATGTTTGAAAATGTGTTAAAAGAAAAACTGAAATATTACAAGGTCATTAGTATTCAGACCCTTTGATCAGTATTGCAGCAGAGGCAAATTTGAGGATCCTCTGACATTTTTCCTTGCAGATTCTCTCCAGTTCTGCCAGGTTGGATGGTGACCATTGGTGGACAGTCATTTTCAGTTCTCTTCAGAGATGCTTAATTGGATCTAAGTCAGACTCTGTTTGGGTCATTCAAGAACAGTTACAGAATTGTCTTGAAGCCACTCCCCCATTATTTTAGCTGTACACATAGGGTCATTGGGTCCCACAGCATGATGCTACCACCACCATGCTTCACTGTTGGGGTTGACAGGGCAGGTGGTGAGCAATGCCTGGTTGCTCCATACACAGCCCAGATTCTCCCCACTACATGTCTGGAGCTCAGCAACAGCGATGTTTGGGTTCTTCTTTACCTCTCTTGCTAAGGCTCTTCTCCCACGATTGCTAGGTACCACACTTCTACCAAGGATTATAGAGGCCACTGTGCACCTAGGAACCTTAAGGGTTGCAGAAATTCTTTAATAGCCATTGCCAGATCTATGCCTTGACACAGTTCTGTCTCTTAAGTTTTAGGGGAGTTCCTTTGACCTCATGATACTCATTTACATAGGTCACAGGTCTTTTGCAAGTGCCTTATCTAATTAATTTTAAAGTAAGTTTTATTAGTTTAATTAAACAGGTGTAGAAAGTGTAGAACCATATGAGCACACAGCAAAAGGTCTGAATGCTCATGAACATGTGACATTTCAGTTTTTCTTTTTGATAAATTTGCAAAAATGTCTCCATTTCTGTATTTTTTGTCACAATGGGGTGCTGTGTGTACATTGAGGAAATACATTAAAACGACTTTTCCAAGGCCTGCAATGTAACAAAGAAGGAAAAATTGAAGGTCTGAATACTTTCCGTATTCACTGTATGAAAACCTACTGTGATTACTATATAGTTCCTGAGTGTAGCAATGTTGCATGAAAAACCTGGCCTGGATAGAACTGCAACATATTCAGCACCGTGTTTCCAAAAAAGCAACAAAACATTGTCATCATTAAAACAAAAGCTACATGAGTTAATAAAATTAAGACGACAAGCAGGTACTTCAGTGTATGCATTGTGGGAAAATAATGATTAAAAAATGATTACGTTTATACCAAGGTCCATATCCATGTCATATGTTATCCTGGGCATACTGGGCATACATACACACAGGGGTTAATTGGACAAAAACTGAAATGAAAAAGACACACACAGGCCTGGTGACTGCCTGGAGGCAGGTGCAGACAGGTAAGACATTCATACACACTGACACAAACAGCAAAGATCACCCTCCTTCTTACCTGGAAAGAGTAGAAAAACACAGATTGATCACAATATAAAATCACAGTCCATTCAAGAGTAGCAGGTGACACCCACAGTCCCCACTTCAGCCCGCCTGCTTGAATGGCACACCATCTCAACTACACCCAGGTTCAATCTCTGCAAGTGGCAAAAAGTGCTCTTTCCTTCTCTCTTCAACCCCAGCAGCTGATCAGGTATGTCAAGTCAGTGGCATGTGGGAGGAGGAACAGTCACGTATTCAGTGGAATGACTTCAGCTGCATGCAGTGGGATAGGCCTCCAGCAGGGGCTGTGTAGAGCAGATAGCACCCAAGCATACTACACAAAACAGGGTTAGGCTGGTTACCATTCTTAGATATCCTTGTGATTGGGGTACCTCAGAATGAATGCATGGAAAAAGATCTGATTGTCAGATCTCCTATGAGGTTTTACTTGTGTGTCGCTCTGAAGAGTCTGTTAGTATTTCTCAATGGAAAACACACAGAAGAGAAAAAAAAGAGGTGTTTGCTGTAAGAGGTGCAAATATTTCAGTTTTCTTACAAACAATGTCAAAGTTTTCGGTACCACACACACAACCTCAAAGTTTTGGGTCACAAAGCGCAAAGGTTCCATTTGAGCCCCAAGCACAGTACAGGCAAGCAAGAAAACTATGCCTTTGAGGGTTTGTTGAAAGAAACAAATTACATTAAACATGCCAAAAGAAGACTGATTTCGCAATGACAATCATGAGGACAATAAAGTAAAAAACTGCAGCAGTCTAGAATGACTTGTAATTACTGTTACAGTAATTCTACCAATTACAAGTTTTGTTTTTTCTCTAGCATATGTATTGCATTCAAATATAAAATGGTCCTTATCTAAAATATTAGAATACCATGATTTCCCCGAGTTCTAAATACAAAGATGTGAAATTGTCCTTTAAGTATAGATAGTTGAAACCTGCCCTGACACACTTTAACACTGATGGCAGGTCAGCAAGTTTGACCAGTTGAAGGTGCTGGGGAAATACACAGGGTTACCCTGCGTAGATGCTTATTTCCATTTGACAAAGGTCTATGATGTGAGCTGGGCTAAAAACCTGACAAATGAAGGAGCATCTGATATCACCATAAGATTCTTTCTGAGAGATGATTGTAGCTAGACCCTAGACAATCCATGCCCTGGTTCTCTAGTTCCCATAGCAATATTGCTGATATCTCCATCGTAACTGATTATTTTTTTTGTCTTATTTGCAGTTTCACTCCTTCCCACTGGAAGACTTCCATCTCTGTCACGGGCCAGAACTTGCCTTCCACTGACTTACCACAAACTGCTCACATGATGACAGTGAGGAAGAAGATTTAGGGCTGAGAGAGGTTGGACCCAGGTTGTATTGGCATAGCTGTAATCCACAGGTGCTGTGCTCTCAAGTGTTGGTATGATATGAAAGGCATGGATAATTCAGATTATCATACAGAAACTCCTCATGAGATAAAATACAACAATACTCAGAGTTATATCTTTTTACATTTTTTTTTTACAGAAAAAGCCGTAACAAAGGACAGAATGGGTATCATCTGAATTTTATAATTTGCAGCAGTCATATTTTAGGAAAAACTACAAATTGATATTTCAATTGAAGATCATGAAACAGAATGTGAATACTGTATCTATAAACGCACACCTTAAAATTGTACAACACAAATGGTTACCACAGTCAACATATACCAGTCATATACACAAAATGTACAGATGATAAAGGAACATTGTTTTATTGTGTTTGGCAGTGTTGAATGATTAACATGTTCTCGGAAGAGGTAAAAATTATAGTTAAAAAGATTGCTCAAAACCAGTTTAACCAGAGGAACACAACTACAACTTAAACAAGGTCTGTCTTGGAAAAAGGTGTGCCATGTGGAACACAAGGTAAAATAATCCCTCAAGAGACACAAGAGGAGAAAGACTGAAGAGGCACAAAAGTGAAGCAATGTACCTTGCCATGTCAGGCAATGAGGAAGAAGTAAAACTTACTAGCAGTGAGTCTCTGGGGAGACAGAGACCATAAGGGTTTAGGCAGAAACAAGACACAACTAGAACTGCAAGCAGTTATGAGGGGGGCCTGGCCTCCCCCTGTGACTTGGACCAATGCCTATGTTGACCATTCACGACCACCTTCATCATGAAAAGCTTTGATAACTTTTCATCACAATGCCATTGCAATGATGTTCATACAATATGAAGACAATAGGATTAAATCCCTGGGCAAAGGTAGTTTAAATGTGATGTTTGGAAATCAGCTTAAGTTGACCATTGAAATAAAAATGGCTGACTGTTGGGTTCTGAGCATTGGTCTTGACTATTGAGACCATTTTCTGCATCTGGACGACTTGAACATTTGTACCAATTTTAATCTTCCTACTCCAAAAGAAAACAATGGTGAGGGGTTGGTGGAGGTTGGAGGGGTCAACGGTGACCAACTTTTAGATATGGCCTCAGGAATGGCCCTCCATCATACCAACCAAATATTTCATATATGTTGTCTCAGAGTTTAAGAGATGTACTGACAAAGTCAGGCATAAGAAACGCAACTATGTTAAACCAGCATGTAAATGCATCACAGCCTAAGTTCATGGTCTGCTTTGTATGGCAGGTCATGTCTGTAAAGGGTTTCTCATTTCTTCCTCAGATGTTTCTTAACAAACACCACCATAAAAGAGTGAAATAACATGTGAAATGAAAGAACATCTTCAACACTGTAATTTCTCAATTTCTTGCTTTGTGTTTTGTACAACAAGCAAAGCTAACTTTAGGCTTTCATCTACACAAAGCCTGAATGTGCAATTCTGAATAACTATCTATCTAGCTATCTATCCTCAAGCACATGGAATGAACATCTGCATACCTGCAGGACATGACTCAACTTCATTTTGCTATAAGGGACCTTTTCCTGACCAAAAAATACTGTGAGTTTTCATGGTTGCTGTGAACCCAAGTTGATGCCCCAGACAGACGATTGGGTAAACTCATTTCATTGGACTACAAGTTGCATCTTGGTATCAGGAGCTAATTCAAATGCATTCTATCCTTCCAGGTGTGCTCAAATATTGTTCAGGTTTCCCCACAAGGGCTCCTTGTGTATTCATTTATTCTGCATTTACATATGAGGCACCTGCAGGCTCTGATCTGTGAGACTGGTAGGACTGGGGCAAATCATGTGCCTTACTGCAGGTGAGCCCTCTGATCCAGGCACAGTCAAAGACTTGGCCTGAGCCAATGAGAGGGGGGGGGGGGGTTGGGTGAGGAGCTGATGGTGTCATTGGACGCCTGGGAACCTGTCACTTTGTGTCAGTGTATCTACACGCATCTACGTCTGGCCTGTTTTCACAATGACCTCAAGCTAAATGCGACTAGCTCACAGGACTGGACCACAGAGTAGGAAAAGCAACTTTAATTCTTTCACCTTGCATGCAATGCCTTCCACTTGCTGTACTGCAGGTCACTGCATTAAGTCATCACTTCACATCAGGATACTCAGGATTCCACACTTTCAAAATGGCTGCTGAAAAATGTGCATGTTTAAATACACTCATACATTAATGAATCTAACTCATCTTAGGGGGTGGGACAAGAAAGTAGCAATCATGGAGCGCTGTGTGAGGTATTAACAGTCTTTTGTGCATACTGGAGACCCATATTACTGGAGACCAATTCTTGAGGGTTGCTAAGAGGGTAGTATAAACTGGCTTAATGATTAACTGACAAGTGAAGTGAAGAGAACCCTACCGTATTTCTCTGTATTTTGAATATTTATTTTTATTATTATTATTAGGGTACAAGCAACAAAGTTGTGAGAACCCTATTAAAACTGTAGTTTTTCTTTTAAGGGTTCGAGCAACAAAGTTTCTCTTTATCATTATTATTATATTATTATTATTCGTAGGAATAAACAATTGCTTTTTTAGGGCACATACACATTGGGACCGGCAATAATGTACGCATTTTAAAGTCCTGGACAATGGACAGGACAAATTTGCGTATGCATGAATCTTGGTGGAGTTACAGAAACAACTGAGGTGCACAAAAAAATCCTCTTGAAGCCACGCCCCCAACCCAACTTTTTTGTTTTGTCTTTAAGGAGCTGTTCCGAGGGGTTGAGGATTTTCTCAATTTCGTTGCTCTGACCCTAAATATTCATGGAGAGTAACTGAATAGACAATGATCAACAGAAATGTTACACAGACTTAAATGAAATAGTATAATATAAAACACATATATATATCCCATCTATTCTCACATGCTGTCAAGTCGTTCTTGATAATGAAGATATTTCAAGGGACCTGGCATAGTGATAATACCACTCATCTATGAACTGAAATGAAAAGTCCTGACCTTGCAATATTCCTGGTGGATATGTAAAAATAGCACTGTTGTTTGGTGCCACAGCCTCTTCTCATGGTCCCAGTAGCTATGGATGCCAATGGAGACTTTTGTTTTGTGACACAGTTTCAGGCAGTAGGAGTGAATGAATGCTCAATTAAGCAGAACAATGGTGGATAGTTTTTGTGTCAGAGGACAGTATAATCATGCACCACATAAGCAGAGCTAAAGCATAGAGCTAAATCTTTTAGCAGAAACTGAGTCATGAGATCCTGACAGTAAATTTGATATTCCTATAGAGTCGTATTTCAAATGCACAGTAATTTCAGGATTGCAGTCTTTACTGAAACACTGTGCCTGCTCGTCTGGCAAGTCCCATCATGAATTATTACTAGCATGACCATGTGTGCCTCTACTCTGTAAGAATTTAAACAGCATTATTAAACAAGCCATTTTACAGTGCCGAAAGTTTGAAAAAAAGATCTACTGCACACTGCTTAACTGATTGATATCCAATCTTTGTTTTTCTTGTAATTTTTAAATAATATTAGGTGTTGCAAAACCAAGTAAAATTCCTGTGTACATTGTACATTTGACCAGTAAATAGATTCTAATTCTGATATTTCATAATGAAATAATTGCAGCTCATTTTTCTAGCCCAAGTCAGCCTGTCTAGGGAGAGAGTGAAAATGTCTTGTCAAAAGAGATGGGAGCATAAGGCCAACAGGCCTCCCCTGGCGTAGCATCTCTGTTATGCGAACAATCTGACATGCTGCACATGTTGGATGTCCAAATGAATTGGGCAACTCCATGGCATTAAAGGAGATCTAACAGGATGTGATGGGGGCTAATTCGACTCACGACAACATTTTTCTCGGTTGCAGTTATAGTACAACTTCAGGCTTCAATCAGAGCTTCAACCACAAAAATCTGTGTTAAATCATGACACACTGTGCCAGAATTAGCTCTTCACAACAGAGCACAGATGGCATAGACGGTGCTCATTGCAAATACTTCACATTCTAGTCCAGGCTGCCTGCCCCCTTCCTTAATCCTAATTAGGAATGCAATTTTCATGCAGGACTTTTTCCAACCATGATGAAAATAAATGTTTGTATGGCCGCAGCAGAGGCTTAAGGGTTGTGTCACTTCATGATTCCATTCCATTCCAAGAGTCCAATGATGGTGATGCCATTTTAAAGGGCTCACTAGAGAAGGATTTTAAATGAGGATTGCTACTGTGCACTAGTCTATATCCTTCCTGCAAGTCAACAATGAACTGGTCAGATAATAATACATGGTGGTAAATCCCAGGATAACATCCTGCTGCCTGTCCTTTCAACCACACACATCAATCCTCCCCCACCCATAACACTGAGCCACACTCACGCACACACACGATGCTCAACAAAAATACTCGTGCTTTTTTTTAAGCTTTCCAACAGTAAGGCCCAATGGATTAACCAATAATTCCTCTACACAATCAACAGATCTGGAAGCACTCACATCTGCAGATATCAAGCTATTCCCAGTGCCTGATATTAAATTGGGCTTTTTTTTGCCCAGCAAGAATTTTCTTTACCTAATGAAGCTCATTTGGCCTTAATAGTCACAGAGAAATTTGGGGTAGCTGACCCACTGTGCCGCAGCCTGTACAGATAAGCACTCATTGTTGAGCGCATGGACAGCGAGCATAGCTGACCACAATGAGCTAAGGCTCAACTGACAACTGAACAATAATACAACACCACACAGCAGAAACATGTTGACTTAGCAGGTCTCACTTCCTGCATGCTCCAAGGATGCCTGCTATGGGCAGAAAAAAGCTGAACTACAAGGGGGCTTTTGTGATGCAGCTTGTTGGGATAGAGTAACTTTTCATGAAACTATAGACTTTTTGTGACTTTTCTTTAACCTACACCTCTTTCGCACGGGTGCAAGTGGATATTCCTGCCTTTGCTCAGAGAATTCTCTCATCTGAGGCTCACCAACTGTGGATGAACAGCAGCAGACAAACACATACATAACAGGAGTGTTACAAAATGTATCATGTCTTGAATTTTGAAGCTGCACATTCATGACACTGAAGACCGTCATCTATGAGTTGGCAGCAGGATACGGTTAAGGGTTCATAATACGCCCTCTCAGCAGCATTCATCTAAATAAACAAGATGCTATCAGCACGGAACAGGCCTACAACTCCCACCATTTCCAAAATCTACTCTTATGACAGTTGCTTTTCAGAGCTCAACCAATAAACTGGTTGTTGATGTCAAACAGAAGCCAGTGCCTGACCATTTTTTATTTTTATTTTTAGATTACTTTTCCATTAAACAGGTCTGGACTGTGTATGTTTAACAAATAATAATGTTATTAATTTGGCATAAGCAAAAACATTCATTTCTCTTTATGGTTATGTTGTTATGGTTGTTTGTGAAGACTAGATCTTTGCCAGAAATTACCTACAGAAATTACAGTCCTTCACAAACTATGGCAATTGGCCTGCATGTTGTATAATGTTGTAGGAAGCAATTCAAACTGCTTCAAAAGTTTCTGAATGTGTGGGAATGACCAGTCACAGGTGAGACAAGCTTTGACAGACATGCATGGCTGAGGAGATTACGATGAGTTAAGCCCCCTGCATTATTAACTAAGGAGTTTCAATGGATAAAGTAATAATACAAGGCCATGATTATTCAAGAAGAGACACCTTTCTACTCTGACTATCATTTGGACAGCTTATTCTGATGTGCTGATGTGTGAAGTTGGTGGAATGTGCGCACAACACAAGCATTAATTGTAGGTGGTATTTGAACGAAAAGAAGATTAACTATGAGACTGAAGAGGAAGTAAAATTATGTAAACATAAGCTCTGCAATTGCTCCATAATATAAAGTGTGGACATCTCTTGTCTCAAAGGTTTTTTAATGAAAACAGGTTTCCTAATTCCAATTAGTAAGATATACTAGAGAAATAATAATTGATTCCAGAGAATAGTTTCTTTATATTGTGTTCTTATCATATAAATTAATAAACTCAAAAAATATTGTGACATCAGTGTGACATCAATGTGTGTAAATTTCACACAAGAATTTGCCAACAAACCGCTTCCTCAGACAACAAATGTGCAGAAAGGCATACTATGGACTCAAATAGTTGGACAGGCTGGCGGGAGCAGTAGGAGAGGGAATGTTGTTTAAACAACAGCTGGGGAGGGAGATTATCTGAGGCTTCTACTGCTGACCCCACCACCCAGCCCCCGCAGACGTCCCCACCCCCAGAGTCACTCTTCCATCACCTGCTCAAGGAGGAATCCTTGATGAGTGTCCATGGGAAATACCAGACATTGGAAATACCGGACAAAATGTTGGGTGGCACAACATTTTGCACCACCCATTTCCAGACTTGAACATCAACAATGCTGCCATGTGAGCAGCCTTACAGAAGAGTAAAGGTATGCTGTACAAAGTTACAGTGTGGCCTATGGGCCCAGGAAACAATGACTAAGTTTCAAAGTGCTTCCATGGTAAGATCAAAGAACAGCTGGCAACCACAGTCTCTCCCTCTCTAAACTTGTGGGCAAGTGATAATGTGTGACAAGTTTCATGTCACACAAAAATAACATTTTTTTTATTTGAATCTTTCTTTGACTAAAAATGCAGAAATATTGTACAAAGAAAATAAAACCTGCGCACCACTGGCACCTGATCCAGTAAGAAATTCCAACCCTAATGACTGGTGTACCACTGATTTCAGTTTGAGTATCCAAATCAAATAGACAGAAGTGCTTGCAACACACAGCATACATGATTAATTCAGATGTGTGGGGAAAAATGCAAACTAATTGCAAGTGAAGATTGGTCACAATGAGCTGATATAGAATAGCTTAGACTGATTTTCCCAGAATGAAATACCCACAGCACCAAAATGCTTGGTAAGCAGGCCATAAGCCATAATTATCTCTAATTGGCAAAATTCCAGATCTAATCTGTTGAAAAGACAAGATCACTCAACCCTGAGAGGAAAACTATAATCGGGCAGGCACAAGTGGTTAAATATCATTCTTAAGAATGCTTCTGGTTGATTTCAATGAGAATTAACATTGGATACCACAGCATCACAGTCCACCAGAGCTCATTCCTCAGAGCAGAACTGAACATCTCACTGAACAACTTTACCACACTAACAATGGCCCCAGAGAAAGCCTCCCACAGATGTGAGCACTAATGATCTTGAATGTTGATATGAGATAAGAGTGTACAGTCCATCCATTCTGCATGAGTGATCCTGGGCTAAGGAAAATAAGGACAGATGGGTAGGGTAGAAGATAAGGATACAAATTGAGGTGGAAAGCTCAAGAAACCATAAGAAAACTGTTCTAGCACAGACCAGACAAGACGAGGACCAGTGGCTGTGAGGGAGCGATGGGGTTGGAGTGTGAAGGGTGCAGGGGATGGTGCCTTGTTCTATTTTTTCCTTCGTTAAGCACCACAGACACACATACACACATACACAAACAGACGGACAGACACACAGACAGACAGACACAGCTTCATTCTGAGTGCTTGTGTGCACACGGTAAACTTTAACCCTGCTGACGAAAAGGCTTTTGTTCTTGTGTTTTCCTCTGTTGTCTTTTATTTTCTCAATAAATTATTTGTTGGCTTTGCTTTTGTATGCTGAATATTTTAGAAAGCACATAGCTGTGCTCTCTGTATTCTTAGATTCAGAACTACAAATTTAAAACGTGGCTTTGAAACAGCTTTGTTCTGCTGGCTGACTGAGGGTAGACACAAAACTGCTATTGACAGAACCACCAAGCAGCAATATATGGAGTACAATTGCTTAAATGAATATGTAATGTAATGTAATGTAAGCCTTGATATCAACTTCTTAAATTTATTTTCTCTTGTATAACTGATATCTGTTAAAATATGACGGGCTCAACATTACTGCTTGAAGAGGGAAAGAAAATGCTCAGAATGATCAGAATGATTTCAAAGTGACATGGTCAATGAAATATAGTCATTTTTTGGGTCTGTTATATAGACCATATAGACAGTTAACCAGTGCGAAACTTTTAAGCAAAAAAAAAACAATGGTTAAAAACTGCCACTCCATAATTCCATGAGAAAAGAATGGGGGAAAAAAGACCATATGCTGCACATTGGCTGTCACACACACACACACACACACCAGATGTGGGAATTTTCTAGGAGTCATATGAAAAATTTTTTTGATTTGTACTAGCTTCCCAGTTTATGCTGTTCTACCTCATGGAGATTAGTCTGCAGTCTTTGCCCTTTTGTCCATTGTGTCAGTGGAAGGTGGTATGTGTTACATGTTAAATGTTCCATCGGTATTTGAAAATGTATTATTAATTAATTATATTATTAAAATGCATTTGTCCAACATATTCACACTTGTACTGGGAGCCAATTAGTACTGGGCAGATGACCGCCCTCCTGAGCCTTGTTCTGCTTGGGGTTTTCTCACCGTTACAATATTCTTTTTTCCTTGCCACCATTTCTTTCAGGATGTTCATGTGGTTCTGTTTTTGTTGTGTTATGTTGTTTGTTGCTTTGTTCAGCTGTAAAGTCTCTTGAGACAAAGTTGAAATGAACTTCTTTCAAATTGAGTTCTTATTACCTTGTAAACTTTCATAATGACCATTGCATATACATGTACATTAAGTAAAGAAATGTGCAGTCTTGTAAAAGGAAATGGCAGAGTAGATAAAATGATTTTGAGAATTGCTCTCATAGAGGATATGAGGTTTATAGTTTAGAAACTAGTTTAAGTACAATCATAATGTCAAACAATGCCAGGAATATCTTAGCATAGACGGGCTGTGGAATAGTTTATGGCTCATCCTATGTTTTTAATTAGTTTTTATGCTCTTGTTTTATGATTTAGTCTAGGTCAATAAGACCTTTAAAAATTCAGTACTATTTCTATGAACATTTCACTTAGGTCTCCATGAAAGCTTTGCAGCTACATTTATAGGACCTATAGGATACTTAATACATACAAAATGTCCTAGCTGTAAAATCACCTCTGAGACTACAGCATGCCTATTTTGAATGTTCTATTATAGTGATATGAAATACCTGACAAACTCATAGAGCCACAATGAAATACACCCACATAGCTTTCTCCTGTTTCCACTCTATTGCTTTTCTATGACACGTCCAAAACCCTCTCTACTCAGCGACCAGTTGACTCAAAATTTATGTCTAGCATCCTGACAAATATCTGAAGCTCTAACATTTCCAATGTATTCCCTAACACATGTGGCAAGAGTATTGAGTACACTGAGCTTCTTCTCTATCATGATTCAGAGCAAGCCTAAAATGCATGGAGGGTCTAGATTCATGATCTTTTCTGACAGAATCAAAAAAAACTCTATTATTGCACCTAGATGTAAACCTTTCCCGCTCTCGTTACTTATTTATACCTTTTCCATCAAACAATACTTTGAACAAAGGCAGGCTTGAACTCACCTCAAGGTATTCATAATAATGTAGAATACGAGAATTCACCATTTGAGCCTTCTAAAGAGTAGCTTTAATTAATTCATTTCAGATAACATTATGTCTTATGTTTGACTAAAACCTGGGTATGTAATGGTTATTATGTTAGTCTGAATAAAGCTACACCACTCAGTGATATTTACTCTGAAAATTAATAATTCTGCTTTATGCATACTCAGTAGTGTTTCTTGTTTCACACAAAAACTCACAATGAGTGGCTTCGTGATGGGGAATAATGCACCATGCATACCACAGCAAGCAGCTGTTTTGACAGACAGCATCCTGAACATGCTCGTGACCGACATGGGTTCTCTATCACTGTTAGAAGATGATGGTTTCAAAGCAATCATCCACGCCCTCCAGCCTGGTTACACTCTTTCCTCAAGGACCCATTTTTAAATTATTTATACTATTTTTAATTCATTCTTAGTTGAACAGCTCTGGGCCGCTCATAATAATAATAATAACTTAAAATAAACGTATTGTAATATTTTTCATTCAGAGTAACATTCTGGTTTTGAATAAAATTAGGGAAAAATAAATAAATGCCAGCGACATGCTGGATCAAACTGAGAACTCGTCTCCTCGTTCTTCTCTTCCCTACAATTCAAATAAAATTTGTTCCTTTTTTAGCAGATTAATCGATTAATCAAAGAAATAATTGCCAGATTAATCGATTATAAAAATAGCTAGTTGCAGCCCTAGACCTATTAAATGCATCAGATCACAGTACTGTCTCTGTGCCTATATTGTTAGATCTTCAAGCTGCTTTCGCCACCAGATTCTATTGGGATGACTGGAAAATTGAGTTGGCATTAAAAGTACTGTATTAGTTTGGTTTAAGTTCGATCAATCAGACATGTATCAGTTTTTACATGTTTATCACAACAAAGTTGGTCATGAAGTTGCACATGGTTTTATGCATGCACCAATCCAATTCCCCTTATGCCTCCCTTAGGTATTCATTTAGCTGCAACTTTAAACATATTTTACGTATTGCAAAAATCTTTGTTACCTTCAGGCTACACTCCTTTAGCACCTCCTCTGCAGCACTGCAACTCATCCAAAACACTGCAGCTCGTGTCATGAGCTCATGTTATGACAAATTAAGAAAATAGAGCATATCTCTTCTGTTCTGGCCTCTCTGTACTATATAGCAGAGTTCACAAGCCACCGGTCACATACCAGTGCAGGGTCTATACCCTCTCCCATGCTGTGATGCTGGATCCAGGATCCTTGCCCAACTCTGTATCACCTACGGTGCTTCTGACATGTTCACAAGAAACTTCAGGGTATTTTCTTTCTACCAAGATCATAAGATATTAGAAAATAGAATCATTTTAATTTGGGCATGTTGCTGTAGGCTGTTTGAGGATGAATTGCAAGAGGTTAAAGGAAGTTTTTCCTAGCCACCATTCTTTTCACAGGCTCACATGGGGGATTCACTGGCCTCTGCTTTTATTTGTATTTGTTATTTGTATATACACACATTTATTAACACAATATACATAAACACCAAACACTGTAAAACAACAGGCTATCGATTCCAGTTCGATTTCGATTTCAATTTCAGCAGGTAGATCATTTCAACATAGCTAAAGAAGCTCAGAAGGGATAGCCGTCACACCATATGGCCAAGTGGTCTGATTACAATCTGCCAACCCTACCTGTCCAGTCAATCGAATGCATTCCAATGAGACCGGTGGGCTTTGTACAGCAATGCTGCCAATCCTTATTTCAATACAGCTTTTGGAATTGCCATGAAAAAAAAAACTGATTTGTTTCCATCTTATCTAATTTTCAAATTTAAATATTGTGGTCCCAACTTGGTCCTGACATTGACTTCTGACTACTGTATAAGTTTAATCCTATTTGTACAATTTAATAAAAATTATGTATTAAAAAAACATTTCTGAGCACCCAAAGACACTGTAAATTAAAATAAAACAAGAGGGAAGAGTAAGATGGAGAGAGGTGGAGGATCTGAGGGCACAGGAAGGGGTGGCATTGTGGACAAGGTTGGACAGACAGGGAGGAGCAAGGGGGTTGGTGGCCTAAATGCATACAGGAGAACTTTGAAGGTGACTGGGAGCCATTTGAGCTGCTGAAGGTAATGTGATGGAAGAATGGAGCTATGGTGATAATACAGGCAGCCAAGTTCTGAACCAGATGGAGTTTATGGAATGACTGGTGAGGACTGGTGAAGTCCAAAGAGAAGAAAATTATTGCAGTAGTCAATGTGGAAGGTATAGAGGTATGTATATAGATTAAAAATATGTAATTAATGTGGTTTTGAAAAAATGAAGTGCTCTCCTTTCCTCTGATTGAGGAGTTACTTTCTGCTTGGAGGTGGAAAGTGGGCTCAAGACCAGATGTCCCTGCTCTATGCAAACGATGCTGTGTGCATAGAGCACAGAAGATTAGTGTAGGGGATGGTTGATTCATAATCAAAAACATAATATTACTCCATATTGTCACTGTGAAAATTATGGTGTTGCTCTTACAGAGCAACACAACCACAAGCAGTTCATTGCATCTGCTATGTCATTAAAGAAACCCCTAATTATTTCACTAAGTTGACAGTGTCCCTGTATGATCAATGGTGGTCTCTTTTGACCTATTGATCTACTCCATCTGTATCCAATGAACACACAAATGGGGAGGACTGCTGTGGCACCTCCTCCAACAATCATGGGACCACAGATAAAGAACATCAAATAGGAAATGTTTACCAACCTCAGCTCAGGCAGCCAGCAGAGAACATCTTGGAGATTGTCCAGTTGATCTGTAACCACTTAACTTGCTTTGAAGAGGAGCCATTATTTACCCTAAACACAAGGACAATTGTCTTTTCCCCAAAAATCTTTTTCTAATAAGAAAAAAGATAATCAAGTTTTTTCTGACAAATTCATCTTGGGAATAGGACAAATGCCTACTATCTATGATCTGGTTGAAATTAATAACCAAAGGTTATTTCATACGATGGTCTTCTGGCATTTGAAGCATGCACATGCCATTGCCATTTCTGGAACATGAGCATGTTAATGTTTGATTTTTATTTTTTTAAAAATGACAGGAAGCTAAATCTTTGTCTATACATCAAGTTAAAATGGATTCTGTCAGGAGATGGATAGTCACACCCCACTCCTTTTCTGGTTGCTGTCAGCTAGCAACACTGCTGAGTTTTCTTAAAAAAAAATCTCCCATTCTGCTCTGACCTCAGCAAACTGTATTTCTTTGGGAAACAGGTGGTTATGATTGTTAGTCAGTGCACACATGATATGAGGGTTTTTGCCTCCAAATGGTTTCTATTTGGACTGCTACATTTGCTAACACCCACACTCAGGATTGGGAGGGACGCAGCGGATATTTCTGGTTACGCCTTCGACGCTGGTTAAAAACACCACCACCCATGTCTGCTCAGCTGTTTCAGGTCACTCCACAGTAAGGACCATGTGCTACATTGACTTTATCCCATAGTGGTACTGTTGTTGAGGTGTCCACATGCACGAGCAAACAATGATTGATGAACGACATGATTGTGTGATTATGTAAAAATAATTGTGAAACTGGTAATAAGCACAAATATGGAAACAGATGAACTCACTTTTAGATTTAGATCATTATGTCACACTTCTGACTCTTGGGAGAGAGGAGGTCTTGACTTGACACGGGCAAAATGGCCAGTATCAAGGGAGTTCTGTCTGTTTGTGTGTCCCTGTTTTACTCAATCATTTACTGTCTCTGCAATAAAATATCACATTGTAAGAGACTTGCCCACAGGGGCCATACAGGCTGTTCAGTACTCCAAACATTTGCTCACAAGCTTTGGGTGGGTAGTGAAACATCTGACAACATCCATCTCCTAGGGGAGCTACAGTCCACACTTATCTCAGTGAGCACTGACTCCTGCCATGCCAAACAGCTTTGCCAGACACTTAACATTCAAACATAAACAAAACAGAGCCCAACAAATCCCACATATTTAGATTTCTAATACAACCAGTTCTTTCTCCCCCTGAGTGGTTTTATTCACCTGACATGCACACACATATGTCTAAGACGTCCTGAACTGGAAGAAAGAGTGGTATTTCAAAGTAATTACAATTAATAATAACACAGTTAGACAATGATGGCCGAACAAGCTTCAGAGAATAGAAAAGAATGAATAGCATGTGTGTGTGTGTGTGTGTATACGTATATATATATATATATACACACACACACACACACACACACACACACACACACACACACACACGTTTATTTAATTAATCAAAAAAATCAATAGATTAATCGGATAAAAAAACAAAACTTTTTTTTTTATTTGATCGGTTTGGTTTCGGATCTGAGCGGCCATGGTACTAAAACATGACTTCACCTGACACCTAGCCACTGATATGTCAGAATGTTTTCTACACAAACAAAACAAAACACACAGTTTTAATACCTTAATTGTTAAATCGCAGTAACATGCAATACATTTATCTTAAGGACTGCATCTTAAGCTGCAATAACTGGTATGTCAGGCACAAATTTCGAGGTGGCACTTTTTCACAGCAATTTTGAAACTTTTATGATGAAGTGCCTGCCCTGTAAGAACATTTTGAAATATTGATGATGAATAACCATACCTTAATAGTTAATGCCAAATAAGTATATTTATGTTTGTGGTCGGAACATGACAAAATGTGGAAAAGTTCAAGGGGTATGAATACTTTTTCAAGCCACTGTATCACAACAACGCCGCTGCTGTAACGCTCAAGGATAGAGAGTAGGATATAGAATGCTGGACAAAATGGCATCGCAGACGCGGAGCAGTACACCACAGCCATAAGACATCCAGTGAAGAGAGGAGTAGCTGCAGCTTCAGAACTGAGCAAAATGCAGCACCAAAGAGTTACTTCATAGTTTGTTACACTGCATTTTAACAAATAATTTTGTGACTAGTTGCCTATGTTGTTTTAGATGTGTCGGTACTATTTTTCTATTACCTACTCGTCTGCCGGGCCAAGCCGGGCCGAGTAGTGCTGGACAGGGGTGGTGCCAGATGACACAATGATGCAGCAACCTATTAAAGCATCAGCGCAAGTTATAAAAAACAAACAAGAAAATTTTCCTCCCATAAGATGGACTAGATACAGTACACCTTGCGTCGCCGTGCAACCCGACACATTTTGTTGTCTGATCTCAGCAGTATTTCCCAAACTGCCCTTTGTTTTTCCTCAGTATTCCGCTTTGCTGCCTTCAGCCTCTTCTAAAAAAACCCTTTTCTCCTTGCTGTGGCATACAGCCACATACCCATGATCAAAATGATCAGTCCGTCGATTTCCTCCTTTGTGTGCGTGTCGTGTTGTTGTTGTTTTTCTTCCTCCTACTTTTTACTGGTGGTCAGTGGTGTTAAGTTTATGATGACGTCACGCGCATCAGTTGCTATGACGACCGGATACTCTCAAGGCAGGACGGCTTTGTCATGGAAATGCGAGACGGGTAGTCGAGTAGAGCCAAGTTGAGTAGAGTTGAGTAGAGCTAAGGCAGAACCATGCAGTGGAAACCGGGCATAAGACTCTCTCTGTTTAGCACTAATTATAGGTGCAGTACACTTCTTCACAACATAGTAGTGTATTCATTGCACAACACAATGAATCAGAAGAGTCAAAGCAGTAATCCGTACTTACATTTGCTCTGCACTAATCAACTTAGCACAGAGCATCAGCATCTCTCAAGACCCTGCATGAGAGCAGCGACGACTAATTGAAATAATCAACTATTTTGATAATTGATTAATCAATTTACATTTTTTTTTTAAATAATGAGAAGGATTTCAAGAAATTAAGTCAATATTCTAAATTTCAACTTCAAAAAATGTAAAAAGTATTTTCTGGTTTCTTTTAATCCTAACTAAAGTGGTCAATTAAATTGACTAAATTGAAAAAAATGATAATTAAAAGTAATTTAAACTCCTTATCTTGGCTTTAGTTGAACACGTCCACAATTTTTTGCAACTTTTGTGTCAATATATCATCCATTAATTCACAGATTAATTGATTCCAAATATAATTGTTTGTTGCATCCTTACCCTGCATATCTTGGCCCCATTCTCAGCAGAAGGGTCCTAGTGAAATATCTAAGGTAGGGGTGTGCGATCTGACGATATTAAATCGTGAAGCATAAAAACAAGTAGACGTATAGATCGCCTTGCTTGCAAGTCATCAGTGTTGTCTTCATTTTTTTTTTTTTACTTACTATATTTTTCAGGCTATAAGGCACACCGGATTATCAATTAGCATGTGAATTGCTGTCATTGTCCACACACAAAGCACATCGGATTTTAAGGGGTATCTGATTCCAATAGGTTGCACAGTAGACCTATCTGTTGGCCAACGTATTATTCCGCGAGGCTCCCGACTCGTGGAGTAATACATTAGTAGCCGCAAAACTACAGCTATGATACACAGTTAGGGTGACCATTCGTCCGGATTTCGTCCGGACAGTCCGGTCATAGTGCCGTTTGTCCAGACATCTGTCACTTTTTACATTTACGTTACTTTTTACATTTTGTCCTTTCGAACCCTCGTCCGCCACCGTTGCATCTATTCAGTCAAAAAACCCTGCCTGTTATTTACACTTGCTACTCTGCGATGCTCACAGGCAAAGATAGCCTACAAGGATTTCTCGTATAAAAACTTTCATGCGCAGCTGATGGAGCCTCTGCAGCTTCTGATTGCTTGGAAGCTGCTGTTACTCAAAAGCTGGGCTCTTTACATCCCTCCCCCCTCCATTTTTTATGTTTTAAAAAAAAAATTGGGATATGGCATTTTCGCCATATCGCCCATCCCTAATCCGAGGTGAAGCATACAATACATTCCATTAGATCAGAATGGAAAGTCTCTTGAAAGCATATATACTTAAAATAACAATGGCACTCATCTTTCACTTTGGTGAAAGATAGCTGAGCTGATATTTGCAGCTATATTCAGCAATGCTGGGATAAGCATTCACTTGGAATGCCTGGTGCTGCATTGCCGTTAAGATGATAAAATAATGTCATAAATTGAAAATTCCTGCACATCTCACAGGGGCAGAAATAAGTGTGGCCTACACAACACAACACACATATTAACAAAATATCTTATATCTTATCTTATATATCTTATAAATATCTTAATTGTATTCTAAAACTAAAATTGAATCTGGAATATAAGTCTTCAACTAATTACAGTCAGCTCCCATTAGTAAACTGTGCCTATCAGCATCAAGTAGATATTAATAATCCTACCTGCAGACAGCTTTAATTCTGCCAGATTTGTCCTGTATCTAAAGACAGTGCAGCCATGCTGGCTGGGAGAGACATGATTGAGCCCTGTCCAACAAGACAAAAGAAATTCTTAAATCTTAGCCAGCTCACTGCCCAACCTCCTCACGCTTTGAAAATGCCACTAATATGGTTGAGGTTTACTCATGAGAACATAATAAGGAATACTGATTTTGAAATGTATTGCCAGAAAACAATGAAAAAATGAAGGTATGTCATGACAGACAGAGTTGATAATACAGCAACAGATTTCAAACAGATGTGATTTCTATTCCTAATTAAAGCAAATGCAATACCCCAGTTCACACGGTTCACATAGAAGGCTTGTCTGTGCTTTCCTTTGATTTGTGCTGTGTCCTCTTACACAATGTATCCAAAGTGAAACTGCAGGGTTTGTTAAAGGCTCAGTTTCAGGGAAAACACTATTGGGTGAAATAATTCCCAAGAACAAAACCACATTTATTAAGACCTCTTAAAAAGCCACTTTACAGCATGTAAACTACTGCTGTGCTTTATCATGAAATTTTCAGATGACTTCTGTCAACAGCTGGGTGAGCTGGGAGCCTTGGTCAGGCCCCAAGGAGACAAACGCAAGGAATAGCCTAACAATGCGATTTATTATCACGTCGCTTCAATGGACAATAACAAGTGATTAATCTTATTTTTAGAATATTTTACTTAAATTATATATTTACCAGTATAAAATAGTTTACCCCGAGACTATACTGGCGTGGTTAAGTTGCTCTTAGTCAGTGGTCAGACTGATCTATCCCAGCAGACCGGCTGTTGTTTCTGCTCTCACAGGTGGACCCTCGCAGCCAGCCACAGCACTGAGCAACGGGGATTTACGGGCTCTTCATGGCTAACAGAATCGATCCCTGGCTCGGCTCCCGGTGAGAGGGTCCAGCGCTCACTGGCCGGGGTGTGTCTTGTTCCTCCCACCAGGAAAGACCGTTATACCCGTCTCCAAAGATCTCGGACATCAAGCGAACAAATAAGTCACGGCTCGGGCTGGGAAACTGCTTTATTTCAGATTTAACTGGAAGTTCAGAGACTGAACATTTTCCAGACGTCAACATAAACGAAGTGGTCGATACTGATGTGTCTCTGTGTTCCAAATCTGCTTCCACATATTTAGTTCTTCCACACATTTGGGATCAGGTCCAAATTGTGAGGGGAGCTTGAGACAATAGCTGCTTAAAAACGCCTTTCCAACTAGTCAATGGCCAGTCGTGTTGACAATACGTTTGAACAAATATGACGCCACTACGTGTGTGACGTCGCGAACTCAATGAATAAGGCGATTCATATTGTAACTACAGATAACGGCTGTCTCCGCTTGGAGTTTTGCGTTAGTTGTACCTCGATAGGGTAGCTTCTATGAAATAGGCTATTTTGTGCCCCACGTGGGTTTTAAACCTCAATCTAACACGAGGTCTTCATATAAAGAGCAACAGAACGACCACCTTGTTCAAAGCGAGGGGGAGGTGAAACAAAAGCCGCTGAGTGTGGTTTTACTACTTACAGTGAGTTGAGAGAAGAGTCAGGAGGCAAACCAGACGTGTTCTCGCCATCTTGGAGTCAATGCAATGCTCGCTTTGACCGGCCGTACATGCGCAAAGTAGCCTAAAGAGCTTTGGTGTGGATGGAGAGAGGGAGGGGGAGTAAGAGAGAGGGAGGAAAATAGGCACTGGCAAAGAGGGGGAGGGAGGGAGAGAAACACAGGCAGAGATTGAGCACAAGGGAGGGGGCAGGGTGTACTATATTAAGTTTCCATAGCTACCGTGAGCATCACTCAGACAAGAATTTATAGTTGATACAATGTGCAAGCCTTTTACAAGGCCTTCTCCTGCAGTATGTAGACAGAGGCTGGGAGCAGAGATAGGAAAGCACCAACTTCTTTTATGTTTTAAGATGGAGGAGTAAGGATTTACCAGACCACATTATTGCTTTTCCTGACAGAAAAGTTCTGAACACAAAAAAAGCACAAAGCTTGTATTGAAAAGCATTATGCACACGTTACATTAAATCCAACGCAAATTGTGCTTTAGAGTAATCATGTTGAAAACCACAACATAATATACAAACATAACAACATAATAAACAATGTAAATTATCTTGAAGTAATACAACATAAAGTAAATAGACCAAACACCCGGTCCCGTTGCACAAAACTAGAATGAGGAATTAAGCCGGGATATCTTGGTTATCCTGGCTCAATTTATCCATGATCCAGTTGCACAAAAGCCAGATAGGGGGCAGTAGGATATTTTATGGTATAAATTACTATTCTAATCTCATCCCTAATCTCAGTCAGCAGTCACCACAAATGGAATATATATATATATATATATATATATATATATATATATATATATATATATATATATATATATAATGTTGATAATGTTGATAATGTTTGATAATGATAATATTTCTACTATTTCTTATATATATATATATATATATATATATATCAGAAATAGTAGAAATATTATCATTATCAAACATTATCAAGTGATTGCAACCAAGATTATATATAATATACATATATATATATATTTATATATATATATATATATATATATAGAGAGAGAGAGAGAGAGAGAGATTGTTAAGTTGTTAAATAGTTGTTAAAATCTTTAAGTCATTGTTAAAATCAAGAATGTGTGTGGTCTGCAGCTATACAGTTCGCTCTCCTTTGGACCCGACTGTGAAGGGTGAAATGAGGGCTATAGGGCATTTTGTAGAATTGTAGCTCAGTGTAAGTTTCACAGACAAATAGATACTTAATCTTTTGGCACATCATCATCACAATGTCATGAGTATCAAAACTTTAAAAAGAATGTTCAAGAATCTACTACTTTCTGTCTTCTGTCCTCAGTGTAGTCCTAATATTTCTTCATATAAAATAACATCCCATATAAATATAAATACACATCAGAGAGTAACATTATGTTCTTTAATTGAATAAGGGTAAAACAAAACAGGTAAACCATCAGCTCTCTCAAAACTGAGGTCACACTTCGACAATAGATAGCAGAGAATCAAAGTCAAAGTCAAAGTAAGCTTTATTCAATCAATCAATCAATCTTTATTTATAGAGCACATTTCATGCACAAGGCAAACTGTGCTTTAAATGTGCTTTACAGTGGTTACTGCACAACGATAAACACCCCTGCCTAATATGCCCTCGCAAAGGCTGAGGAAAAACTCCCAAGAAAAATCCAGCGAGGGGAAAAAAGGAAGAAAGCTCAGGGTGACAGACAGAGGAGGGGATCCACACCCAGGACCAGCAGGGTGGCAAAAACAGAACAGTTTATAATTTGCATTACAGACAGAGGACAGATAAACAGACTAATTTAAAGCACATAAGTAGCAGGTAACACGTTTAGGATGGGCAGGCGTACACAGATATGACAGACAGACAGGTAGGTAGCAGTATTAGCAGTATTATCAAATGTACGACATATGCATGATTGTACAGATCACACAGTGCAAACATGCAATAAACAAGCTATAGAAAAACATTTAGGTACAAAAATAAAGATATGTGCTGTCCCTGAGTTCAGAGTGTGTGTGTATATGTGAGTGTGTGCATATGCGGGTGTCTGGGTGGGTGTGTGTGAGAAGCCAGCCTTCTCACCTCGCTCTTGTAGGATGTCTCATCGCCATTGTTGATGAGACTGACTACAGTTGTATCATCTGCAAACTTAATGAAGAGGTTGGAGCTGGAGGTGTGCAGTTCTGGGTCAGCAGAGTGAAGACAAGGGGGCTCAGCACACATTCTTTGAGGGCCCCTGTGTTCTGGAAGTGTTGCTGCCAACCCCGACTGCCTGGATCTCCCTGTCAGGAAGTCCAGCAGCCAGTAGCACAGAGAGGTGTTTAGTGTGGATGAGCTGCTGGGGGATAATAGTGTTGAATGCTGAGCTGAAGTTGATGAACAGCATTCTGACATGTGCATCTTTGGTCTCCAGGTGGGTGAGGTTTCTTACAGAAACTTGGCTTTGTGAGGGTGACTATCTTAGCCTAAATGAGGCCTCTTCTCCCAGCCACATTAATTATCATGTCCCTCGACGTTCTGGGCGTGGAAGTGGGGTGGCAGCCGTCTTTGACTGTAGTCTTTTTATTACCCCAAAACCTAATATTGTTTATAATTCATTTGAAAGCCTTATCATCAGTTTGTCACCAAAGCTTGAAGACACAGCATGTCGTAGTGTATCAGGCTCTTGGTGCTACATCACCTCTTTGCTACGAAAGCCCAAGTCCCTCCTTCGTTGATCACCTTGATGATAGCTTTGTTACCTCCCTTCATGAAACTCTCGACTTGGCTGCACCCCGAACAAAAAAGATTATATCTGGACCAAGATCGGCCCCCTGATATACACCTGAAACTCGCCACCTAAAGTAGCTAGCACGTAAAATGGAGAGGAAATGGTGCTTGACTGAAAACGACAATATTTTTCACACCTGAAAACATACAGGCTGGCTCTGTGTAATGCCAGAGCCAGATACTACTCCTCTCTGATAGAGGAAAATAAGCATAACCCCAGGTTTCTTTTCAGCACTGTAGCCAGGCTGACTCAATCGTAGCTCCACTGAGCAGTGGAGACATCTCAGCAGCGGCGACTTTATGAATTTCTTCAATAACAAAATTATAAAGAACAGACAAGCAATTAAGAACCACATAGCATCTACTGCAATTAATCTACCCCCTGTTGCTGTTATTTAGGATACAGCCTGGGATACAGACAGGTCACTATCTTCATTTGACCCCACTGACCTGCATCAGCTGACTACTGTCATCCCCTCCTCTAAATCATCAGCCTGCCTCCTAGACCCAATTCCCTCTAAGCTGTTTAAGGAAGTGTTTCCTTTAATTGCCACTTCTTTACTTGACCTTATCAACTGGTCCCTAACAACAGGTTACGTTCCTCTTAAGTTAAAATTTGCTATTATCAAACCCCTCCTTAAGAAACCATCCCTTGATACAGGAACCCTAGCGGTCTACAGGCCGATCTCCAATCTTATCTTCATCTCAAAAATCATTGAGAAAATCATTGCCAACCAGCTCTGTGAACACCTTAATAACAATAGTTAATTTGAGTCCTTCCAGTCTGGATTTAGAATCAGTCATAGCCCTGAGACTACACTGGTTAAAGTCACTAATGACCTCTTAATGGCCTCTGACCTTGGTCTTGTTTCAGTGCTTGTCTTGTTAGATCTTAGTGCTGCTTTTGATACAGTTGACCACCAGATCTTACTAAGGAGACTTGGAATTAGAGGCACTGCCTTAAACTGGTTCTGGTCCTATCTTTCAGACCGATATCAGTTTGTGTGTGTCAATGATAACCAATCTCCATGCGCTAAAGTCAGCCATGGGGTTCCACAAGGATCTGTGCTCGGACCAATTCTTTTCTCTTTATATATGCTCCTTCTAGGTGATACCATCAGGAGTCATTCTATCGATTTCCAGTGTTACGCTGACGGCACTCAATTATATCTATCTATCAAGCCGGGTGAGCTCTATCGTTGACAGCAGCTTCAATCCTGCCTTGATCACATTAAAGCCTGGATGACTAATAATTTCCTCATTCTAAACTCTGAAAAAACAGAGTTACTGCTCATAGGTCCAAAACACCAATATGACATTATATCTGATGCCATAGCTCTACAAAATAGATTTGCTACTCCCTCTGCCACCACCATAAAGAACCTAGGTGTTAGCTTTGATCAATTCTCCTCCTCCTCCTCCTCCTCCTCCACTTCTTCCTCTCCTTTCCAATTCCGTGACTATGCAGGACTAACATATGGACCGGGCACTGTGTGTCCCCGGAGTGTCTGTGCCTCTTTTCCCTCCCAGAATCCATAGATGCTGAGATGGACCCAGGACTCCGTCCCTCAACCTGCCTCTTCCCACTGCGTTTCTTCCCGCTTCCTTCTCTGGACTGATTCAACTTCTGATTTACCTATATTCTAAACTGTGTAGCCATCAGTACTGTTTTGCTTGTGCCCGCTTGTCCGTCCTGGGTGAGGATCCCCTCCTCTGTCTCTCACCATGAGGTTTCCCCCCTTTTTTTCCCTGTCAGGGTTTTTTCTTGGGAGTTGTTCCTCAGCCTTTGTAAGGGTCTAAGTGTTTTTTCACTTTGTACATACAGTTGCTCTCTTTGTAAAGTGCGTTGAGATAATCGCTGTTATGAAATGGCACTTAAAACAGATAAAGTTGAGTTGAGTTGAGTTCAGTAGAGTTGAGTAGAGTTGAGTTGAGTTGAGTTGAGTTGAGTTGAGTTGAGTTGAGTTGAGTTGAGTTGAGTTGAGTTGAGTTGAGTTGAGTTGAGTTGAGTTGAGTTGAGTTGAGCTGAGTTGAGGGCAGAGTGGAGGGCAGTGGAGATGGCCGTTGGTCGAACGGTTGGGCCGATGCGCAGACTGGACGGGCAAGGGGCAGGTTGGACTTGATGTGCTGCATGACCAGCTGCTCTGAGCTCTTCGTGAGGAGGGGGTTGAGTGCAACCGGGCGGTAGTCATTGAAGCAGGAGGGGGACGACTTTATCGGGACTGGAATGATGGTCGTGGCTTTGAGGCACATGGGGACAACAGCTTGGCTCAGCGAGATGTTGAAGATGTCAGTGGAGACATCAGTGAGCTCCACAGCACAGTCTCTCAGGACACGATCAGGAATGTTTTTGGGCACCGCAGCTTTCCGTGCACATCATCCTGCTAAGGGATGGCTGCCCGCTCTCTGGGGACAGCATCAAATCCTGGTCTCCGGAGGTGAGGTGGGGGTTTGTGTTTTTGTGGTGTTGTTGTGGTGTTGTCTGCCTCAAAGCCAGCTGAGCAGTCGTTCAGCTGGCTCAGCAGAGAGGTGGAGTTTTCACAGGTCTGCGAGGGGTGCTTGTAGTCTATGATGGTCTGGATCCCCTGCCACAGGTTCCTGGTGTCTCTGCTGTTGGTGAAGTAGTCAATGATCCTCCTGGAGTGCTGTCTGGTGGCCAATCTGGTGCCTCATTACAGGTTGGTTCTGGCTGTCCTCAGGCCCACTTCGTCCCCAGCTCTGAAGGCGGCGTTCTGAGCCCTCAGGAGCCTCTGGACTTCCCCTGTCAGCCAAGGTTTTTGATTAGCCCAGATGTGGATAGTTTTGTTGACCACTACGTTGTCCATTCACTTCCTCATTTAGGCAGTGATGGTGTCCGTGTATTCCTGGAGGTCTGTGGTGTATTGGTGGGTGACTGCCTCTGAACACACTCCTGTCTGTGGTGGCAAAACAGTCCTCGAGTGCTTCTGAAGACCCTTCAGAGGCCACACACGTACCTGTTTTGAGGCTGGTTTGGTGACTTTTACCAGTGGCCTGTAAGCTGGCATTAACATGACAGTGGTGTGGTCTGTGGATCCAAGGTGGGGGAGGGTTAGGGCTCCACTATGTGACATGTAGACATTGTCCAAGATGTTGGTGCCGCTTGTGGGGAAGTTTATGTGTCCATGCAATTTGGGCAACACGCTCTTGGGATTAGTGTGGTTGAAATCCCCAGCTAGGATGAGGAAGGCATCAGGGTGGGTTGTCTGCTGCTCACTGATTTGCCGGGAGAGTTGGTCGAGTGCCTCTCTCCGGTTGTTGTTGGAGCCAGGGCTCTCTTTGTAAAGTGCCCTGAGATAACAGCTGTTATGAAAAGACACTTAAAACAAACAAAGTTGAAGTTGAGTTGAAATAATGTCACATGCCCTCAAAGGGCAGACCCTGAATTTCCTTGATACAGCCATGATGTAAAAAGTGGTTATTAATAGGAGTTGTGTGGCTCACCTTGTGATAGGTGCTGATAGATTTCAGAGGTGAGAAAGACTCTAGTCATGGAAAGAGCCAGGCCATTCTGACATAACATGTTTATCAGACAGTCAGCAAGGTCTCAAGTTTTGGGCTGCAGAAAACGGGCCGTGAAGCAGCACTTTGGTTGGGCTGCTTGGCGTCTTGGCCTCTTGGCTGCTTGGCCACTTGGCAGGGCCCACGGCCTTTGCCGGGGAAGCTTGCATGGGCCTTAAGGGAAGAACCTCAAAGGGAAGGCCACGTGCTGCATGGACCCCATCAAGTTTAGTGGGGCAGTGGGCTCTGCGGTGCCCTGGCCTCCTGCCTCACTGCCATCTCGGAGTGTGCCATCAATGTTGGGGTGTGACGACGTTCTTTTCTGTTCCTTTTCACTGAAGCTTGTATATGCTCCCTCTAGGTGATATCATCAGTAGTCACTCTATAGACTTCCACTGTTACGCTGACGACACTCAATTATGTCTATCTATCAAGCCGGGCGAGCACAACCGTCTACAGCTGCTTCAGTCCTGCCTTGATGACATTGAGGCCTGGATGACTAATAATTTCCTCCTTCTAAACTCTGAAAAAACAGAGTTACTGCTGATAGGTCCAAAACACCTATGTGACTCCATATCTGATGCCATAGCATTACAAAGTAGTTTTGCGACTCCTTCTGCCACCACTGTAAAGAACCTAGGTGTTAGTTTTGATCAAGACCTGTCTTTTAGCTCCCACATAAAATTTATCTCACGGACTGCCTACTTCCACCTCTGCAATATTGCAAAAATAAGACACCTACGTCCTCCCCATGCAGCGGAACAGCTGGTCCATGCCTTTGTTACTTCCAGGCTGGACTACTGCAACTCTTTACTGGCTGGAAGGTCCAATCGGTTGCTGAGAACTCTGCAGCTCATTCAGAACGCCGCAGCTCGTGTCCTGACTAAAACTAGAAAGAGAGATCACATCTCTCCTGTTCTGGCCTCATTGCACTGGCTTCCTGTACCTTTCAGGATCCAGTTCAAAATCCTCCTTGTCTATAAAGGTCTTCATGGTCTGGCACCCTCTTATATCTCAGACCTGATAAAACCCTATTGCCCCACTAGGACACTTCGTTCTCTGAATACAGGCCTACTGGTGGTTCCACGAATCTCTAAGTCTAGATGGGGAGCCAGAGCTTTCATCTACCAAGGCCCTCTGTTATGGAACCATCTACTAGTTTCAGTCCGGGAGGCAGACACCCTCTCTACCTTTAAGAGTAGGTTAAAAACCCTCCTTTTTGACAGAGCCTACAGATAAATCTAAGATAAGCTGCTATAGGTTGAGCCTGCTGGGGGTCCCCAGCACATTGAGCTCTATCTTCTCCGCCTTCTCTGTGGGTGTGAATCAGGTTCACA
The DNA here is from genome assembly GCA_029224185.1 of Karalla daura. Taxonomy (NCBI): domain Eukaryota; kingdom Metazoa; phylum Chordata; class Actinopteri; order Chaetodontiformes; family Leiognathidae; genus Karalla; species Karalla daura. Next base: position 125,881 of record CM055204.1, read on the forward strand.
TTCCCTCTAGCTTCTCTCTCTCCTCTTGGCCTCTCCCTGTCTGTTTTCCATCGCCTCCTCTTCCTCCCTCTCCTCCTCCACCACTCCTTCCTCTCCTTTTTATTTTTCAATTTTAATTTATTTTTTATGTTTTATTCTTAATTTATTTTTATTATTATCATTTTTTAATTTTTAATTTTTATATATTTTTTTTTATTTTTTCCCTCCCGGGTTCCATCAACGCTGAGCTGATGGAACCCTCCAGCCTTGGCTCAGGAGCTTCTGCGAGGACGGGAACTGCTGGAGCAACCTCCAGTGCTGGAGCCGGAGCAAGCACTGCCACCGGAGGACACAGATGAGCCATCAGAGTCTGTATCTGCTGTGTTACCTCTGTTAATCTCCGATCCACCTCTCCTAGCCTCTCCATGGCTGAAGGAGGTAAGCCGTGTGCTGGGTCTGACATGGCCAGATTGTACTGTGACGAGGACTGTAGCAAGGACCCAAAAGCAACACAGGAGCTCACGTCTGCATTAGCAGGGAATTTATTAGAGAGACTGGGAGTCAGGTGTTGTGAGTCTGAGGCTGGGAACAGATGGAGGGATGGTCGTCCAGGCCGGGAGGAGCTCACACGTTGTGGCGCCTGCCACACAGAGTTGAGGGATGGAAGGCGGGTCGCGTAGCCGGGAGGATGGCCGCTCGTGGTCGAGGGACGGAAGGTGGATCGAGTACCAGGGCCGGGACAGAGAACGTGGTCAAGGAGCCTGAAGCTAGTCAAGGAGCCGGGGAGCAGAGATCGAGATCGAGATCAAAGGGCAGTCCGGTTCACTTGGGCTGGAGACAGAGACTGGTGTCGGGGGCAAAACAGGTCAGCAACGGGAGATCAGAGACAAGGTGAGTGCTGGAATGAAACGCATGAGAATGGTGACAATCTGGCAAAGAGATAACCCAAGGTTTGTGTATAAGTATTCCACTAATAGGTGGTAAGGTGAAGATGACTGGTAGAACCAAAAGGGCGTGAAGTGGGGATGGAGAGGAGAGATAGGCTGAAGCCAGAAAGAGGTGTGGTAAAAAAGGGTGGAGAGAAGTACACCAACTAAGGTGTCAAGACGAATAGGATTGTGACAAACAGAACAGGGGCCCGCCAGCTTTGACAAATTTTTACTAAGATCCTCAACATTTATTTAATACTGGCCAGGACTTTTCTCGGGGGCAGGGGCGGTGAAGTCAGACATGAGACAAATATCAGCAATCAACAACATTGTTGTGACTATGACAACTATCATAATATAATATTTGGACGGTCCAGTCACCAATCTGGGACCGACTTAAATAGGGTCCCCTTTAAGTTGGCCTAACAATGCTGGAGATGAGACAGCTATAATGCACCTCACTCAGGGTGCCAACTACTGGGACCTAGTGGATGAAAACCTAGATTATTAGCTTTTTATTTATTATTATTATTAATTATGAATCGGGGCACCACCCTGTAAAACAGGGACCAATAATCAGGTTAACCAATCAGCCTAATATCGAACATCAGTCTCTATCAAAAGGAGGTGAGATCTGAGCACTGGCTGCATTCTGGCAAGTAAATACACACATTCAATAATGACAGACTCAGATGGTTAGGATAATCACACTTTAATAACAATGTTAGTTAACAACATGCACTGCCAATAAAGGGGATTAAGATGAACTACACTATAACATAAACTAACTCTTAGGACTGACTAGACATGACAACAACATAAAGACAGATCAACACGTAAAGAGATAGGTGGATCTGTGAGTGTTTGTGTGTGTGTGTGTGTGTGTGGTGTGTGTGTGTGTGTGTGTGTGTGTGTGTGTGTGTGTGTGTGTGTGTGTGTGGACATGCGTGTCCACGTGTGAGCACGGGCCTATGGCTGCACATGTGCACGCGCATATGACCACATGGGTTGTGTGCCTGTCTGCCTGTGTGCGCGCCTAAGCATCAATATGTCATAAACACTGATATGTACACAAAACAGCAACAAACAAGGCACAATGGGTGAAGTGAAAGGTTTCTATGTAAACATACACTCATCATGAGGAAGGCTATCCTAGAGATCAGTGCAGGTAATCTTAGTAGCTCTGTGCTAGGTGGTTAGCTGCGCTATTAGCTATTAGCTTCTCTGCCCAGAACAACAACCTCACGTGTCACGTGGTTTCGTTGGATTCCTCCGGAGCAGTTAATCTCTTTCCGTGCCTCGGCATCCTGCGTCCCCGTAGCTCTGCTCTGCTAGCGATTCTTGTGCGTAATCTCCTCTCTCTCTTGTGGGCTGTTTTGTGATCCTGTTTGCGGAAAGAATAAATGGATCTGGTCCCATGAGCAGGATCAATGTTTTCAGAAACTAAAAGAGACTCTTCAAAGGGAGCCTGTGTTAAAGTTCTTTGACCCAGAGAAGATACCAGGATCTCAGCAGATGCCTTACAGTGCGGCCTGGGACTGGTGCTTCTGCAGCAAAACGAGCAGTGGCTACATGTCATCTATGCATCAAGAGCCTTGACAAGCGCTGAGTGCAGGTATGCTCGGATTGAAAGATAGCTCTTAACGAGCATGTATACATTTGGGGATTTCCCTCAATACATCTATGGTCAAACTTTTGAAGTAGAAACTGACCACAAACTTTTGGTGTCCATCATGGCCAAATTTCTAAATTACTGTCTTGTAGAGATACAGCATACGCCGATCACGCTGCAAAGACATGACATGCACATGATATACTCACAAGGTGAGTATTGATATAGAGATACACTGCAGATACCTTGTCTAGAGCAGTGGATAAGGAGGACTGTAATGACAGTGAGAAAAGTGCAGAAGTAAAGGCAAATGTGAACATAATTGTGACATCTCTGCCATTAACTGCTGACAACAAAAACAGAAAAAAAAAAATTGGTTATATACATAACCCCGGTTCTCTGAGTAATATGAGTGAGATGTCTCACTATGGGATGCATGCATGCATAAATCTCATTACGCTTATCCTGATTGGCTGATGAACGTGTCCGTCTGCCTCCGGTAGTCTGGTCTATCTTGAATAGCTCATGCAGAGGGTACCATGTTATTCAAGATAAGCACCTCTCCTCACTCATCTTTGCAAGAAGGGTTGTCTGGTGAGACATCTTACTCATTTTACTCAGAACTGGGGTTATCTAAATAACCTAAAGTTGTCTTTCATAATATTTTGCTCGATGTCTCACTACTGGATGTGGTACCAGACAAGCTTGTCTAGTATCCAGCAACCCACAGGGAAGTATTAGTTCCAATCAGTACAACAAAACAGTGTATGCCACGCACCAGGCTGAAACAGCCTATAAAAACAGACATGAGAGGCGAGGAACAACATGTTGCCACACATACACTCACTGGCCACTTTATTAGGTACACCTGTCCAACTGTTCGTTAACACTTAATTTCGAATCAGCCAATCACATGGCGGCAACTCAGTGCATTTAGGCATGTAGACATGGTCAAGACAATCTTCTGCAGTTCAAACCGAGCATCAGTATGGGGAAGAAAGGTGATTTGAGTGACTTTGAACGTGGCATGGTTGTTGGTGCCAGAAGGGCTGGTCTGAGTATTTCAGAAACTGCTGATCTACTGGGATTTTCACGCACATCTCTAGGGTTTACAGAGAATGGTCCAAAAAATAAAAAATATCCAGTGAGCGGCAGTTCTGTGGGCGGAAATGCCTTGTTGATGCCAGAGGTCAGAGGAGAATGGCCAGACTGGTTCGAGCTGATAGAAAGGCAACAGTGACTCAAATAACCACCCGTTACAACCAAGGTAGGCAGAAGAGCATCTCTGAACGCACAGTACGTCGAACTTTGAGGCAGATGGACTACAGCAGCAGAAGACCACGCCGGGTGCCACTCCTTTCAGCTAAGAACAGGAAACTGAGGCTACAATTTGCACAAGCTCATCGAAATTGGACAATAGAAGATTGGAAAAACGTTGCCTGGTCTGATGAGTCTCGATTTCTGCTGCGACATTCGGATGGTAGGGTCAGAATTTGGCATCAACAACATGAAAGCATGGATCCATCCTGCCTTGTATCAACTGTTCAGGCTGGTGGTGGTGGTGTAATGGTGTGGGGAATATTTTCTTGGCACTCTTTGGGCCCCTTGGTACCAATTGAGCATCGTTGCAACGCCACAGCCTACCTGAGTATTGTTACTGACCATGTCCATCCCTTTATGACCACAATGTACCCAACTTCTGATGGCTACTTTCAGCAGGATAATGCGCCATGTCATAAAGCTGGAATCATCTCAGACTGGTTTCTTGAACATGACAATGAGTTCACTGTACTCAAATGGTCTCCACAGTCACCAGATCTCAATCCAATAGAGCATCTTTGGGATGTGGTGGAACGGGAGATTCGCATCATGGATGTGCAGCCGACAAATCTGCGCCAACTGTGTGATGCCATCATGTCAATATGGACCAAACTCTCTGAGGAATGCTTCCAGCACCTTGTTGAATCTATGCCACGAAGAATTGAGGCAGTTCTGAAGGCAAAAGGGGGTCCAACCCGTTACTAGCATGGTGTACCTAATAAAGTGGCCGGTAAGTGTATGTCCTGAACAGAAACTTCCCCAAATAAGGCTCAGGATGTGGCCAAGCCCCGAGTCAAGTGCACTCGCAGACCTACGGGTGGCTGCAAACCCTGACTTGTACAGGCCAAAGCAATTGCCTCCATCACCCAGTGGGATAGGCGCTCCTTTGTGATAGGTTGTCCCTTATGAGGACTAGCCCAGGAAACAAAGATCTGATCGCCTTTCCATGTAAGTGGAAAGCCTCTTTCCTCCATGGTGCCAGGAGTCCACAACAGCACCCCCCTGCCAAGGCGGTTTGACCTGCCCCAGCAAATCACCTGAGTTCCTGACCAAGGAGGCAGGAAGAGCCGCGCCATAACGCATGTGCAGGACCCAACCTGCCCAGGTTCCTGCCTCTGAACTGCGGCTGCCATTCCTCGTAATGGAGCCAGCAGAAACCAATAGGCACGGGTTCGAGTGAGGAATATAACTTTTCACCTCTGTCTTCCTCAACACACCCACTGATCCATACGATCCGTACTGGATATCGGAGAATAACACAGCCATACAAACGAGGTAAACACAGTCTATTCGTGCAATTAATGTGACTGATGCTCTCTCCGCTGTGAGGCTCCCCTGTCAGTCAAATGGACGCTCCTATATTCATTCATTTCTTTAAGCACTGATATCTTATTAATCATGGAAATATTTGCAAATTGACGTCCATATTACACACTGGCACATGAAACTTTAGCTGTTGAAGCCAGAGTGAGTTATGAAAAAAAAAAGAGTATTTCATTCAAAATGGCGTTTTTTTGGTGCGTATTGGAGAAAGTGTTGGTGTGTATTGGAGAAGTGTATTGGAGTCAGGCCTAGTGGATCAACGTGGTATTGCAAGAAAATTTACTTCCGTATAGGCTTCATTTTTTTTCTTTTATATACAGTCTATGGTGTGCGCACGCAAAGCGAATCCGAATCCGTTTGTTTGCTACAGCCGCTTGGCTGCTTCAGCCAATCGAAATCAGCGGCAATGTCGCCATTTTGTATACACCTCATCTATATCTCTTGCTTGTAACTTTCAACCCATATACCCGATCTTCAAAAATCAGTCACAAAAATCAGCATAGATTATCTCCAGACTGATCCGAACAAAAGTCACGTAGCGGGTATTTCAAATTTGAATCAGTTTGCACGCTAGACCATTGAAATTGGCAGGAAAGGTGCTAAACATTACGCCAACTTATATCTGGGGAATGCTTTGGTGCAATGAAACCAAATTTTGTCGCGTGCTACATGACCCTTTCCTGAGTCTGCATGATCAGTTTGGTGTCATTTGGCCACTAGGGGACAATGTCATCAGCAAAACCATTGCAGTCACCATTGCAATCCTTGGATCATGCTGAGCTCAAAGAACCCTATGATGTCAACCCTGCCATATTTCAATCGGGCGCCATATTGGAATTTGTTGAAAGCCAATTAACATTTTCAGCGACTGCAAAATTTGTCCAATTTGCATGAAAATTGGCTCAGACTATCTCCAGACTGATCTGCACAAAAGTTACTCACTAGCCTTTTCAAATTTGAATCCATTTGCCTGGTACAGCCAATCAAATTTGGTGGGAAAGGCACCAAGCAGCACGCCAACTCATATCTCGGGAATGCTTTGGTGCAATGAAACCAAATTTTGTCTGACACCTCAAGACCCTTTCCTGAGTCTGCACAATCAATTTGGTGTCATTCACCACAAAGGGTCGCTGTACACATTACACAACTTGGTTCCTTGCCTCACATTGCTTCATGTGTCACTCTTTGATTTTTTACCAATATACAGTCTATGGTTTGACATACGACCTGCTTGGATCCCGTATTGCTGCTTGCAGCCATATTTATTATTATTCTTTTTAGGCTGCAAAGAACACATTTTTTGGGTCCTCAACATTCTTGAAAACGGATCATTTTCAGCACACACATTGGGATCGGCCAAAAATTTCATATTTTAAAGCCGTTCAAAATGCACAGTGCAAAATTGCGCCACCTAAAACTGTGACCCCCACATCTGAGTTTTGTCTAAATGCATTAAACTTATCGAACATACTGAGGCACACAAAAAATCCTCTGGAAGCCCCACCCTCAACCCAACAGGAAGTTGGCCATTTTGAATTGTTTGTTGTCTCTTTTTGAAGGAGCTGTTTCTAGGGATTTAACCTGATTGACTTCAAATTAGGTACAGATCATCCAGAAACCATCTTGAACAACACTCGTCAAAAGAATTTCTGTAGGTCAAAGGGCATGGTTGCTAAAAAATCAAAATGTCAAAATTTGGTGAAGGGTCAAACGTCCATCTCTCCCAGCTTGCAAACTTGAAAGCTAAACAGGTGGAGCTGGCAAACAAGAAACATCCAGCTCCATAAGAGAGAGGGCTGGTCAAGCTCTCTTCTTCTTCCTAACCTGGATGCTGGCAGGCTGCGCAGGCTGTGCTGACAGAGCTGCAGCTGGGCCAAAGGTTTCTTAGTCCAGCCGGGCCTGTGGGGCTTCGCACCGCTATTTTATCGAGGCTAAAGCGGAACAGGAGACCCTCTCCGGGACAATAGGCATGTCCAGGATTTCCTCCTTCTCCCTGTCTGACAGGTTGGTGAGGTTGAGCCACCATGCTCGTTCCTGCAGAACCATGGTCCCCAATATTCCAGTATTCAGAAGCTTATAAAATAGCCTCCTTATGACAGATGGAAATATGTGAGGGAAAAAAAATCAATGGGAAAAATTCCACAAACCTGAAAAGGCATACAACCCTCAGCCACCCAAATATTAAGGTAAGCTAACTGACACACATCTACATTCGTTGGGTAAGCTAGTCTTGGCAGCTAGCAAATTAATCTTAGAGGTTGGGGGCCACAGCCTGTTCATCAGCAGGAGGTGTGGGGTGGTACTAGATCAACTGACTGTCAGTTCAAACGGTGTTGTCACAGTCCGACGCAGATTGGTGTACTTGGTACAACAGAGTGTTGCGAGGCTCGTCATGATCGTCGGCTCATTAGAAAGCCACTAGAGTACTTAAAATATCACATTAATGTTTCAAATCAAAATGCAAGATAACTACAGTCTTCCAGTCATTCTTCTCTGATTGACATTATGCTGCACACCTTTGTACAGCTAATATCTAACCCTTTTAACAAAAAGTTTTTAGCTAACCATGGCTGTTCGCTGGGTCTGTTCTGATAGGAGCATCTGTGTCATCACCAGCATAAATACTTTTCAAACTGTCAAAATAGCAAGCTGCTCAAGACTCTCTAGAATTAAAAGAACATGCTCAGCCTGATTAAGAGTTGGTGAGGACTTTTTAGTTTTACAAATTTCTGAACAAGCCGATGCAGCTTGAGGCCCGTTTGGATGCAGATCCACAGACTGTTTAAAGTGCCCTTCCTGCAAAACCCTGGACGGTGCTGCGGCTACCTAATCTGCCGCTTCTACGACAGCTACTTAGGCTGCCCCCAGGACTGTCCTGAATCTCTCCTTCAAGAAAAATACTTCATTATTTTACTGGTGTTTGACTGGTAATTTACCTTGAATTATGTTACTTCTGTTTCTTTCCCTTGGGTTTTGATTAAGGTCTAACTTTCTTTCCTTTGGTTGCCCAAATTGTTGAGTTATTGTGTGTTTGGTTGGAGTGTGACTCCCTTTTTTAATTCTTTCTTTTTTTCTGTTTTTAGTGTCAGAGGCCGGTGGGGGTGGCGGTGACTGGCGGGGTCCCTTCACTGGGTGCGCCGTGCTCTTTGGTGGTGGTGATTTCCAAGTGTGTGTGAGTGGATGATTTAGTGTGTGTTATTTTTGATTTCTTTAATTTGGGTGGGCTCCACAGTACATTCGTTCACTCACCCCTTGCCTCTGCCCTGACTATTGTCTCTTTTCTTTTCGTTTTGTGTGTGTGTGTGTGTGTGTGTGTGACTAAATCTGTTTTTTTGGTTTTTGCTTGAATTCTGAGCAAAATAAAATGATTATATCTTTGATACTATGAACCTTGTCTCAGCAACTCAATAGAACAAACCTGTGTGTCTTGCAACTGACCTATAATTTCCCTGGGTGAAATTCCCAGGGTGGCGTTGCTGCGCAACGGTTTTAAATTGATTTAAGTTTTCATCTTTACACTTCTCCACCACAAACTCATATTGGAAACTTTAACACTTTAAGATGGCTTTGTTCAAGGGGTAAATATTTATTTTTACAGTTGGCAAAATGTGATGTAATTCAATTAATGATTAAAGCTGCAAGCAGCTGTGAGCGGGTCCTCGCGTGTGCGCCTGTCGGGGTACTGGCAACCACTGGGTCAATGTAGTTCCGAGGCCATCCCAAGAATTGCTTTTTTTAGCACATTGTGAAGAGGAATCTCTTCTGGGCTGAGCAGTATCCCTGTTATTCAGACAATGAACGGTCTCTCTACTCTACTATGGCTGCCGTACAGCTACACATACGGCTATAGCATGGATGTAAAATAAGAACTGAATAGGGCGCCGCCCCTCTACCGGCCAGCCGATTTTTCCCAGTGGCCAACCCTGGTATTGCAACAGAAATCCCATTGGGCCCAAAAAGTATTTTCCCCATAGAAAGCAATAGTAAAACAGACGGCTGTGAAACTGTTGACAGGACGTCCTCAGCTGCAGACATAGATCATTACTGATCTTTCTATTGCATATTTTTAATTCATGGACTTTTCATTTATCAAATTTTTTTTTAATGGGAGAAAAGTCACTAAAAAGTTTCACAGCACAGTGTGACGTCACAGCAGTTCCCATGCACTCTCAAAGCGCATGCGTGTCGTCTCGCCGCGCTTTCTCCCCGTGCTTCTCCCGAACGCGGATTGGTTCATGGTCTCGTGTTGCCTGATGGGAGTGACTCTACTGCGCAAACTCTATTCTTTACTTGATGCGGAAGCAAGTCGTTTGCGCCAGTGAGCAGGGTTACATTGGAATGAATGGGCCGCCATGTTTGGTCCGGTATCCAGTTATTATTATACATCCATGGGCTATAGAGAAAATCTTTTCTAAACTTTTGATCACAATGCCATTAAGGTGATCTTATACAAAATGTTGAGTAGTTGATGGGATGAAAACTAAAGGCAGACTCAGGTGACAAGTAATGTATTGAAATTGCAATACTTGAACATTGAAACCAAAATGGCCGACTTCCTGTCCAGTTCTGATCATCCGTTGTTTGTCTTGATGAACTGTATGAGACTACAAATTTTCATTTTTCTACTCCACAAAAACCCTTAAGGGTTTATATTATTATTTAGCAGCACCCATTGACAAAGCCATTACATGGCTGTTCAGACATACAATGCAATCATGTTCAGCAATTTTGAAGCTTCTATGATGAAGTGCCTGCCCGGAAGAGCATTTTGAAATATTGATAACGAATAACCAAATTTTGTCATGTACTGGAGATGTTTTTAAAAGTCAAAAATTCAAATAAAAATGGCTGACTTCCTGTCAGGTTATGGCCATTATGTCAAGAGACTTTTTTGTATATCTCTTTAGGATGTATAGGCATACTAACTGTTATTTGCATACAACAAAGTAAAAAAATCCTTATGGGGATTGGTCAAAACTTCTCGGGGGCACTAATTTTGCATTTTGGACCCCTATGGGCTATGCTCCTATTAAACATCAGAGCTCTCAATCAGTGTACCAATTTTGATGACGATATGAGTTCTCTAAAGCCATCACAAAGCCACTTGTGATACATGGCGAGGAAACACTATTCATGCCCCCCACACGGATACCATTGGTGTTAGCCTCACTGCCTTTGTAATGTAGCTTCACCAACTCGTTCTGCATGTATTACAAGTGGAATTTAGTTGATACGATCAATTATGTAGTATAACAACATGTAAGTGTAAAATCTGGATACTGCCGCCACTGGGGGGCGCCATAAGTGAAAGATGGAGTCCTCATCATCATCATCAGCCCTCATCATTTCGAGCAGGTTTCAAGGTGCTATGCTCAAGTTAGAGACATTTAAAGTGAAAGAGCGTGAAAAAAAAATCACAATATGTTGACACATCGTAGCAACCTTACCCTTGACCTACAGAAATTATTTTGATGAGTGTTGTTCACCATGGTCTCTGGATGATCTGTACCTTATTTGAAGTCAATCTGGTCATAGTCTTTGGAACAGCTCCTTCAAATCAGAAGGAGAAAATCAGACAAGTCAAAATGGCCCAACTTCCTGTTGGGTTGAGGGTTGTTCTTCAATAGGATTTTTTGTGTGTCTCAGTATGTTGATGAACCCACCAAGTTTCATGCCTTTAGGCAAAACTCAGAAGAGGAGCTCGCAGTTTGAAAAATTCTAGGTGGCGCAATTGCACAATTTTGCACTGTGCATTTTGAACGAGTTTAAACTATGACATTTTTGACCCTAATAATAATAATAATAATAATAATAATAATAATAATAATAATAACAAGAAACAGGAGAGTTTTAATAGGATTCTCTCAACTTCATTGCTCGAACTCTAACAGTAATTACAATTAAAGCTGCAAGCTGAGCGGGTCAACTTCAACTTCAACTTTTATTTGTTTTAAGTGCCATATCATAACAGCTGTTATCTCAGAGCACTTTACAAGCAGAGCAACAATGTGTACATAGTGAAAAAAACCCCTGTCCTTAGACCCTCGCAAAGGCTGAGGAACAACTCCCAAGAAAAACCCTGAGAGGGAAAAAAGGGGAGAAACCTCTGGGTGAGAGACAGAGGAGGGGATCCTCACCCAGGACGGACAGGCGGGCACAAACAAAACATTATTGATGGCTAACAGTTCAGGATATAAATTAATGAATTGAAGTAGTAGCAGGCAGGAGGAACCGCGGTGAGATGAGCCGGGTAGAGGTGGTCCTGGATCCAGCTCAGTGTTGATGGAAGTCGGGAGGGAAAATAAAAATAATAAAAATAAAATGAAAAATGAAAAAGTAAAATAAGAATAAACAGAAAATTAAGAATTAAAAAATAAAATATTAATAAAAATTAAAATAAGAATAAATAAATAAATTAATTAAAATATATATATATATATATATATATAAACAAAAAATAAAAATGAAAATAAAAATAAAATGAAAATAAAAATAAAATAAGAATAAAAATAAATTGAAAGATAACAAAGGAGAGGGGCAGGAGAGGGAGGAAGAGGAGGAGATGGAAAACAGACGGGGAGAGGCCAAGAGGAAAGAGAGAAGCTAGAGGGAACGTGAACCTGATTCACACCCACAGAGAAGGCAGAGAAGATAGAGCTCAATGTGCCGGGGACCCCCAGCAGACTCAACCTATAGCAGCTTATCTTGGATTTATCTGTAGGCTCTGTCAAAAAGGAGGGTTTTTAACCTACTCTTAAAGGTAGAGAGGGTGTCTGCCTCCCGGACTGAAACTGGTAGATGGTTCCATAACAGAGGGCCTTGGTAGCTGAAGGCTCTGGCTCCCCATCTAGACTTAGAGACTCTTGGAACCACAAGTAGGCCTGTATTCAGAGAACGAAGTCTCCTAGTGGGGCAATAGGGTTTTATCAGGTCTGAGATATAAGAGGGTGCCAGACCATGAAGACCTTTATAGACAAGGAGGAGGATTTTGAACTGGATCCTGAAAGGTACAGGAAGCCAGTGTAATGAGGCCAGAACAGGAGAGATGTGATCTCTCTTTCTAGTTTTAGTCAGGACACGAGCTGCCGCGTTCTGAATGAGCTGCAGAGTTCTCAGCGACCTATTGGAGCTTCCAGCCAGTAGAGAGTTGCAGTAGTCCAGCCTGGAGGTAACAAAGGCATGGACCAGCTGTTCTGCTGAATGGAGAGGGAGGAGGTGTCTTATTTTTGAAATATTGCGGAGGTGGAAGTAGGCAGTCCGTGAGATCGATTTTATGTGGGAGCTAAAAGACAGGTCTGGATCAAAACTAACACCTAGGTTCTTAACAGTGGTGGCAGAAGAAGTCGCAAAACTTCCTCGCCTGTGCGCCTGTCAAGGTACTGGCAACCGCTGGGTAAATTAAGTTCCTAGGACATTCCAAGAATCCATTTTTTTAAGCACATTTTGAAGAGGAATTTCTTCTGGGCTGAACAGCATTCCTGTGATTCAGATAATGAACCGTCTCCCAACTATGGCCGCCATACAACTACACCGCTTGACATAGAGAGAATCTTTTCTGAACTTTTGATCACAGTGCCATTTAGGTGATCTTATACATTATATTGAGTTTTGGATGGGATGAAATCTGTAGGTGGCATTGGGTGACAAGTGATGTATTGAAATAGCAACACTTGACCATTGAAACCAAAATGGCCGACTTACTTCCCAGATTTGACCGTCAATGCAAGAGACTTTTTTGTGCGTCTTGATGAACTGCAAAAGCCTGCAAATTTTCATCTTTCTACTCCACAAAAAGCTTTATAGGGAGGGGTTTTTGAAAATTTCAAGGTGACATGGAGACACATTTAGCATGGACAAGGCCATTACCTGGCTGTTAAGACATATAATGCAATTATTTCCACCAATTTTGAAGCTTCTGTGACAAAGTGCCTTTATTTGCATACAACAAAGTAAAAAGAAAATCCTCATGGGAATTGGTCAAAACTTCAAGGGGGCACTACTTTTGCATTTGGCCCCCCATGGGCCATGCCCCTATCAAACGAGCTCTCTGTCCTCAATCAGTGTACCAATTTTCATGACAATATGAGTTCTTTAAAGTCGTCACAAAGCCACTCGTAATACATGGCGAGGTATCGCTATTCATTCACACAGATACCATTGGTGTTAGCCTCACTGCCTTTGTAATATAGCTTCACAGACTTGTTCTGCATGTATTACAAGTGGAATGAAGTTGGGGCTTCAATATGATTTTTTGTTTTAAGTTCAGTTCTGCCTTGTGCATTTTCAGCGTTCCAAAAATGGTATGTTTTTGAGCATGTTCATGCCTCCTAAAATGCAATTTACTTTAGGAAGGAAAAATTACAATAATAATACTAAAAAAGAACAGCAGATACAATAGGTTCCTTGCAACTTTGTTGCTCTAACCCTAAAAAGAAACATAGCAGTTACAATAGGTTCCTTTCAACTTTGTTGCTCGGACCCTAATAATAAAAAAAAAAATGAGAATTTTAATTGGGATCTCGCATCTTTGTTGCTCAGACCTTAATAAAAAAGGAACGTAGCAGTTTCAGTAGGTTCCTTGCAACTTCGTTGCTTGGACCCTAAAAAAGAAACATAGCAGTTTCAATATGTTCCTTGCAACTCTGTTGCTCAGACCCTAAAAAAGAAACATAGCAGTTTCAATATGTTCCTTGCAACTCTGTTGCTCAGACCCTAAAAAAGAAACATAGCAGTTTCAATAGATTCCTTGCAACTTTGTTGCTCTGACCCTAAATATATTTTAAAACTACTTCTGAACTGAAGGTTCTTTACACCAAAACCATGACACACTTGGTTTTCATAAGCCATGCAAATGCTGAGAAGTGACTGTCGATCATAAATCTGTAGACAGTTGGCTTTGCTGTTAACATATGTCAGAAACAGGCAGAGATACCAGAGCTGACAGCAGCGGACAACAGGCGCACACACTGGAGCCAGGCGCACACACTGGAGTTTTATCTGGTGTCTAGTCATAGTCCGACCTTTCATTTCCTTTTGTATGTCATTACATCTGTTATTCTGGACAGTATATAGCTGAAGATAGTGTATAATCAAACTGTAATCTCAGGTGGAGGTGGGAGAAAAAAATACAAAACATTGTACTTGTCAATATAACAGATGAAGTTGTAGATAATGTTTTAATATAAAAGTGCAGCCAAAGAGTTTTAAGCAAATTCTACAGTGCAGGCAGGCCTGACCAAAGTGGGGCCCTACGCAAAAAAGTCAAAAGGGGCCTGCGTGCCAAAAACTGCATGCCCAAAAACAAATTTGGGCGACACCTGTGTCACACAACCTTTAAATGTCCTGGAAGGCCCCTTACACAAGTGTATGTTTGACTTTTAACTCATGAACTCCCGAAGTGACATCTGCTCAACATCCTGGTTCAGTCATGTGACACCATGTGACTCTGTGTACCCATGACAACATTTCCAAATGATTTCCAAAAGCTTGATTTTAGCAAGAAAGATAGGCCCCCACCCATTTCACAATGCAAATTACTTTATGACATGTCCTTTGTTGCATATAACCTGTTTGTGACGAATGTTTTTAAAGAAATTTATATAAAAAAAACACAAGAAAACATCGCTGTGACACATATGACACATCGGGCCCTTTGCTTAAAAATAGTCATGAAAAATTCTATGTGACGCCCATGTCACAATAAGAAATGTAGCAATGAACTTCTCAATTAAATTAGCTGATCAATAATTTTTGAGTTAATATAATCTATGTTGTTGAACTTGACACATAATTTAAAAATTTAAACATAAAAGTAATGTCAAATCAATCAAATCAATAATTAATGTTTTGTGTTGTTTTTCGGTAGTGAGTGACAAAAGAAGATACAGCGTTCAGGATGTGCTGGCGATCATCACAGGGGATGACAGTGAGTTTGAGGGAGATGAGGATAGCTCAGATGAAGACCCTGAAGACTCTAATTACATTCCCGGTAAGGATGACAAGGAGAGCGATGAGTCTGGTGATTCAGATTTTGATGAATCAAGTGATTTTGACAAGGAGCCACAGATGACCTTCATACTCCCCTTGAATATTTCAGAAAGTTCATAACAGTAGAGATGATTGAGTTACTAAGAGATCAGTCAAATTTGTACAGTGTACAAAAATCTGAGAGTCTCAGGAACCTTAACACCACAGCTAAAGAACTGGAAATACTGATAGGCCTCTACCTGCACATGGGTCTCTGTCGGGAAATCGCGCCTACTGGGAAAATGGCACACAGTGTTCTATGGTGGCAGATAACATGTCATGAAACTGCTTTCAAACCCTGCTGACATCTCTACATTTCACTGACAACAATGATCCATCAAACAGGCAAGCATTTGAGTGTTGGAAGATCCGTCGATGGCTTAATATGTTTTGGAGACAATGCCTGGATGTCACCCCAGAGGAGCACAACTCCATTGATGAAGGGACACACAGCCCAATAAGGCAGTATGTGAAGGGCAAGCCTAACCTTTGGGGATTGAAAATTTGGGCCCGCTGCTCTTCCTCAGGAATCGTCTGTGATTTTATTGTGTATGAAGGTGCCACAACTTCAACTTCAACTTCAACTTTTATTTGTTTTAAGTGCCATATCATAACAGCTGTTATCTCAGAGCACTTTACAAGCAGAGCAACAATGTGTACATAGTGAAAAAACCCCTGTCCTTAGACCCTCGCAAAGGCTGAGGAACAACTCCCAAGAAAAACCCTGACAGGGAAAAAAGGGGAGAAACCTCAGGGTGAGAGACAGAGGAGGGGATCCTCACCCAGGACGGACAGGCGGGCACAAACAAAACATTATTGATGGCTAACAGTTCAGGATATAAATCAATGAATTGAATTGAATCAGTCCATAGTAGCAGGCAGGAGGAACCGCATTGAGATGAGCCGGGTAGAGGTGGTCCTGGATCCAGCTCAGCATTGATGGAAGTCGGGAGGGAAAATAAAAATAATAAAAATAAAATGAAAAATGAAAAATAAAATAAGAATAAAAATAAAATTAAGAATTAAAAAATAAAATATTAATAAAAATTAAAATAAGAATAAATAAATAAATAACTAAAAAATAGAAATATATATATTTATATATATATATATATATATATATATATATATAAACAAAAATAAAAAAATAAAAATAAAATAAAAATGAAAATAAATTGAAAGATAACAAAGGAGAGGGGCAGGAGAGGGAGGAAGAGGAGGAGATGGAAAACAGACGGGGAGAGGCCAAGAGGAAAGAGAGAAGCTAGAGGGAACGTGAACCTGATTCACACCCACAGAGAAGGCAGAGAAGATAGAGCTCAATGTGCCGGGGACCCCCAGCAGACTCAACCTATAGCAGCTTATCTTGGATTTATCTGTAGGCTCTGTCAAAAAAGAGGGTTTTTAACCTACTCTAAAAGGTAGAGAGGGTGTCTGCCTCCCGGACTGAAACTGGTAGATGGTTCCATAACAGAGGGCCTTGGTAGCTGAAGGCTCTGGCTCCCCATCTAGACTTAGAGACTCTTGGAACCACAAGTAGGCCTGTATTCAGAGAACGAAGTCTCCTAGTGGGGCAATAGGGTTTTATCAGGTCTGAGATATAAGAGGGTGCCAGACCATGAAGACCTTTATAGACAAGGAGGAGGATTTTGAACTGGATCCTGAAAGGTACAGGAAGCCAGTGTAATGAGGCCAGAACAGGAGAGATGTGATCTCTCTTTCTAGTTTTAGTCAGGACACGAGCTGCCGCGTTCTGAATGAGCTGCAGAGTTCTCAGCGACCTATTGGAGCTTCCAGCCAGTAGAGAGTTGCAGTAGTCCAGCCTGGAGGTAACAAAGGCATGGACCAGCTGTTCTGCTGAATGGAGAGGGAGGAGGTGTCTTATTTTTGAAATATTGCGGAGGTGGAAGTAGGCAGTCCATGAGATCGATTTTATGTGGGAGCTAAAAGACAGGTCTGGATCAAAACTAACACCTAGGTTCTTAACAGTGGTGGCAGAAGAAGTCGCAAAACTACCTTGTAATGCTATGGCATCAGATATTGAATCGCGTAGGTGTTTAGGACCTATGAGCAGCAACTCTGTTTTTTCAGAGTTCAGAAGGAGGAAATTATTAGTCATCCAGGCCTTCACATCATCAAGGCAGGACTGAAGCTGCTGTAGACGGTTGAGCTCACCCGGCTTGATAGATAGATATAATTGAGTGTCGTCAGCATAACAGTGGAAATCTATAGAGTGACTCCTGATGATATCACCTAGAGGGAGCATATATACAGAGAAAAGAACTGGACCAAGCACAGATCCTTGCGGAACCCTGTGGCTGACTTTAGTACGTGGCGATTGGTTGTCGTTAACACAAACAAACTGATATCGGTCTGAAAGATAGGACCGGAACCAGTCTAAAGCAGTGCCTCTAATTCCGAGTTGATATTCCAGTCTCCTTAGTAAGATCTGGTGGTCAACCGTATCAAAAGCAGCACTGAGATCTAAGAAAAAAACCTTACTTGGCATTGGAGGTGATGTTATGGTCAGGCTTTGTGAAGCTCTTACATCGAATGAAAACTTCAAAGTGTTTGCTGACAACTTCTTTTCTTCAGCACAACTGGTGCTGAAGCTTCTTGAGCGGCAAATCTACTTTGTAGGAACACTCCGTGGCAATCGACTGGCTGGTTGTCAGCTTGAAGATGAAAAATGTCTTGCCAAGAGAGGTAGAGGCTCTGCTGATGCCAGGGTGGAAAAAGAGGGAGAGATGGTAATTGTCAAGTGGGATGACAACAGATCTGTAACCCTGATCTCATCCTACTGTGGAACTGAGCCTTAAGATAAAGCTCGACAAAAGGAAGGAGGGCGAACAAGAGGGAGAGAACAGAGACAAAAAGAGACAAAAGACACAAGAGAAACAAACAATTGCAGATAAAAGACGGCAACACAACAGAAATGACAACAGCATCAGCAGGGGCATCTGCAGTCACGCCGGGCTACAGCTGAGTTCCCTTTATCACAGCAGCAGTGGGAGCGAGAGCAACAGAGACTGCCGTTCCCATGTCTCAGCTGCTGCGGAGAGGAGATGGGGAGAGAGAGGGACAGCAGCAACACACAACAACAGACAGCAACAAGTGACAGCCATAAGGCGTGGCAGCTCTTTGGATGGAACCAAAATCAATGACAATACTCAACCCAACATAACATTGCGGCACAGTGTTGTGTTTGTGTTTATGTGTGTGTGTGTGTGTGTGTGTGTGTGTGTGTAGCGGATGGGTGAAAGATCCCTAATGTGCGTGGTTACACCTGTGCGCATGCCTTCATGCAGAACTGCATCAGTGAGAGGTTTGTCACTCGGCTTCAGTGGGGAGGGACAGGAATTAATGACGTCATGCCTTGACAAGGGTGGGCGCCATGACCACCCCGGGCACAGTCCGAGGCAACAGTGTAACCGGAGGCCAGGACACGGTGGAGCCCATGGCCCCGCAAAACCAGGCGGGCTGCCGGGTTGGGTGTCTCCAGTCCTGTCATGAGCACCAGCCCTGCAGTGAAGCCGGCCGGGCGGCCAGGGCACAGCCCCCCCCCCCCCCAAGGCCAAGTGCTGTGTGCCGTGAGTTGGTCTGATGTGCTATTAAAATCAGGGGGCCTGGGAGTTGCTCCCGACGGCCCCCAGAACCACCATGTCCTAGTGTGTGTTGAGGTGCTGTGAGTGTGATGAGTGGGAGTGTGGTGGGTGGGAGTGCCACAAGGAGTGCTGGTCCCTAGTGTGTCCTCGTCACCTGCCGTAGCCCAGAGGGGGTCAGGGCCGCCGCCTCCAGAGGGATATCCAGCAATCCCCTTAGCCCCAGAAACCGCCACAAGGCCCCACCCCTGGGCCGCCCCGCTCCTAACCACCCGGCCCCGCAAGCCCCACCCACCCGTCCAAACCCAGGTATCCCGGGAGCAGAAGGCACGGACAGGGGAGCCTGAGCACCACTCCCTATCTCCCACCCCCAGCCCCAGGCCCAGTGGGACTGCCCGTGGGAGGGCCGGCGCCACCGCCACCCGGGCATGAGCATAGCCAGGGCCCACCAGCACGGACAACGCCGACCCCAACACATGCACCAGACCACCCCTCAGCAGTGGCTGCGCCGAGGTGCCCTGAGCAGGCACCACCCCAGACACCCCAGAGGTCGGGTTTGGTGGGATTCCAGACCAGTGTTGTTAAGGTCCCCTTGCACACAGAGTGATGGTGAGGCCTGTATAGGGTACCCGAGGCGCACAGATAGGTCTTCGCATACCCTCTGCCAGAACTGGTATACTGGTGTGCATTGCCATATGGCATGCAGGTAGTGATCTGGTGTCCCAGCTTCACAATGTGTCGGATCGTGCAAGTCCCATTTTGAACATCCTTCGTCCCGTGTAGTGTGTTCTATGGAGGATTTTATATTGTATGAGCTGCAGATTTGGTTGAGTCACTTTGAAGGTGTTAAGGCAAATCTGTTTCCAGAATTCATGGTTTGGAGTAAGGGCCATGTCTGCCTCCCATTTAGAGGAGGGTAGGGGGATTGAGCAGTCAGTCTTTGTTAACAGAGTACATATATTGGATAGGAGCTTTCGGGGGGATAAGTTAAGAAAGTTTTCCACTACCGGGGAGATACTTAAATCAACATGTGTGGGTCTGATTTTTAAGTCAGTCTAAATTATAGATTTAAGTTGTAAATATTCCAGAAAACGATTTTTGTTGATGCCGTATTCCGTCACTAGGTCATGGAATGGGGTGAAGTTCCTGTCTTTAATGATGTCTGACAGATGTGTTATGCCCTTTGACTTCCATGAGGAGCAGTTCAGTAGTTTTGAAACCTGAGGGATGTCCGGGTTGTTCCAGATGGGTGCGAGACCGCATGGAGTAAGTGAACACCCTGTGAAATTGAGGAATTCCCACCAGGCTGTCAGAGAGGCGGCTATGTTGTGGTTTTCCATGCACCTGTGTAATTTAATTTAAGAGTGTTACTGAATGAATGGTAAGTCAGATATTTGGAAATTTCTGCAGTACGTTTGTGCATCCAGCCAGGCCTGATCCAATGGGTCATGTGTGATCCATTTTATGATATACTGTAGTCTATTGGCTAGGAAATAATGGTGGAAATTTGGTCTAACCTACCAAGTTCTCTGGGTTTTTGTAATGTCTTAAAACTAATCCGGGGTGTTTTCTTCCCCCACAAAAATGTTGTAATGCTTGAGTTCAGAGATTTGAACCATGCAGAGGACGGCTGCATTGGAGTCATGGAAAACAAATTCACTTTGGGAAGGACCATCATTTTTATTGTGGCTATTCTCCCCATTTGTGAAATTGGGAGGTTTACCCACCGTGTCAGATCATCCTTGATACTCTTCAGCAGTGGGACATAATTCAGCTGTGAGAGTTCTGACAGCCTGTTGGAGTTCGGAGATTTGAACCATGCAGAGGACGGCTGCGTTGGAGTCATGGAAAACGGGTAATTCACTTTGGGAAGGACCTTCATTTTCATCGTGACTATTCTCCCCATTAGTGAAATGGGGAGGTTTACCCACTGCGTCAGATCATCCTCAATACTCTTCAGCAGTGGGACATAATTCAGCTGTGAGAGTTCTGACAGCCTGTTGGACATGTTGACACCCAGATATTTGATATTCCCTGTCTGCAGTGCTACGGAAAGAGTGTTGTGAAAATTATTTTTTAGTGAGAGGACAACAGATTTGGACCAGTTTACGGAGTAGTCTGATTTGACTGAGAATTTATCTATGAACTTGATTGACTCAGAGAGGGAGGACTGTGGGTACTGGAGGAAAAGTAGTACATCATCAGCATAGAGACTTATTTTATGGTTGAGGGTTGCTGTCTGAATCCCTTTGATATTTATATCTTGTCGGATGGCCGCAGACAGCGGTTCTATGAAAATGGCGAACAACGACGGAGAGATTGGACAGCCTTGTCTTGCTCCCCTCTGCAGGATGAACCTCACGGAGGTCTGATCATTTGTCCTTACGGCGGCGCTGGGTGAGTTGTATAGGATTTTTATCCAAGATTTAAAAGAGTCCCCAAATTTGAATTTATTCATTGTGGACAGAAGGAACTTCCAGTTAACTCAAAAGCCTTTTCTGCATCTAAGGAGACTGTTATTGAGTTCAGAGTTCCTGCAGCGATATGGGCAGTTCCAGAGTGGGGATCTGCTCTTTATTGAGCGTAGGAAGGTCTAGGTATCTAGAAAGTCCTCTACAGCATCAGTTGGTGGGCCTATTTGAGAGGAGTACAAGTTCTTATAAAAGTCCCTGAAGGTGTTAATAATTTCTTCAGGGGAGTGAGTTGTTATCCCTGCTGAATTTCTGAAGCTGTTGATTGTTGTTTTCTCTTTGTTATGTTTAAGCTGATTTGCTCGAAACTTGCTTGATTTATTATTGAGTTCGAAGTTCGTCCAGCGTAGCCTCTGCAGTTGGAATTGGAGTCGATCCTCACCAAGTTTAGAAAGTTCAAGCTTAATCTTGTTTATGTCTCTTAGGATTTGTTCCTCTTGGGTAGTCATTTTTTGCTGCAGATCTGTTTCTTGAGCCTGATTTTTTTTCCTCTTGTGTGATGAGAAGGATATTATTTTGCCACGCATAACTGCTTTTGCTGCCTCCCAAAGGGTACAGGGTGAGACTCCTGGCAGGTCGTTAAATTCTAAAAATGCTGTCCACTCCCTGCCGAAGTATTCAATGAACTCCTTGTCTTTCAGCAATGATGTATTAAATCTCCAGTTCCTCATCGGTGGTTTGAGTGTTCTGTTAGTAAAGTGCAGAGAGACTGGTGCATGGTCACTAATGGTAATGGAGTGGATCTGGGTGTCAGAGATATCCTTCAAAATTAGTCATTGGTTAAAAAGAAGTCCAGGCGTGAGTTGGAGTGGTGGACTGGGGAGAAAAATGTATATTCTCAGTTTGTAGGGTGATGAGTGTGTCATGCATCGCAGAGGCCAAAATCGCTCATGTATTGTCTCAGTGTATCGGCTGAGTGGCAGACTCTGAGGTTGCCAGAGGGGCTAAGCCTATCTTGGTCAGGGTTCAATATAATGTCGAAGTCCCCTCCTATATAAGGTTCGAGCCTGTGTGTGATGAGAGTGAGGTGAAGAAGGTGTGAAAGAAGGAGGGGTCATTAACATTGGGGCTATAAATACTGGCAATACAGTGGTTTATATTGCAGATTGAAATGTTAATTATGATAAATCTCCCTTCTGGATCTACAATAGTATTTAGAAGAGAGAAATGCACTTTCCTACTGATAAAACTGGCCACACCCCTCTGTTTTGTGTTGTAGCTGGCTAGATAAATGTGGGAGAATAGTGGTGATCTAAGAGTGTGTTCGGCTAACTTTGATATGTGGGTCTCCTGTAGTAGGACGATGTCTGCCTGCAGTTATTTAGGTGGCTGAAAACTTGGAGCAATTTTTTCCTGGAACCAATTCCGCGAACATTCCAAGTGACAAACCTGAGAGTGTTCATGCTTAGATTAGTTTGTTAGTAGTTAGTGCTAGAAGATGAGTGGTGTGAGGGAGTGAGTGAGCATTTTCATATTCGGTGGATGTGTGAGTGACCATATGACTCAATGTCTGCCTGCGTGGCTGCTTCTGTAAGCCTATGCATGTTTTATTGACATATTCAGCTGACTGCTGGATACAAAGTGAGAAAGACACAGAACATGAGGGATGGAGATAAGAAAATGAGGACAGTAAAGAGATAAAAGAAATTGATTTAAGTGCCATATCATAACAGCTGTAATCTCAGACCCAGACCCCCTGTCCTTAGACCCTCGCAAAGCCTGAGGAACAACTCCCAAGAAAAACCCTGACAGGAAAAAAAAGGGATAAAAACCTCAGAGTGAGAGACAGAGGAGGGGATCCTCACCCAGGAAAGACAGGCGGGCACAAGCAAAAAAATGGTACTGATGATACAGTTCAGAATATAAATAAATCAAAAGTTGAATCAGTCCCAAGTAAAAAGCTGGAGGAACTGCAGTGAGAGGAGCCGGGTAGAGGGACGGAGTCCTGGATCCAGCTCAGCATTTATGGAATCTGGGAAGTCCCCGGTCCATATGTTCGTCCTGCATCATCACGGAGTTGGAAAGGAGAGGAAGAAGTGGTGGAGGAGGAGGGGGAGAAAGAGGAGGAGAACAGACCAAGAGAGACCAAGAGGAGAGTGAGAAGCTAGAGGGAGCGTGAACCCCCAGCAGACTCAACTTATAGCAGCTTATCTTGTATTTATCTGGAGGCTCTGTCAAAAAGGAGGGTTTTTAACCTACTCTTCAAGGTAGAGAGGGTGTCTGCCTCCTGGACTGAAACTGGTAGATGGTTCCACAGCAGAGGGCCATGGTAGCTGAAGGCTCTGGCTCCAAGTCTAGACTTAGAGATTCTTGGAACCACAAGTAGGTCTGCATTCAGAGAACAAAGTGTCCTAGTGGGGCAATAGAGTTTTACCATGAATAGCTTTATAGACAAGGAGAAGGATTTTGAACTGAATCCTGAATGGGACAGGAAGCCAGTGCAATGAGGCCAGAACTGAAGAGATATGATCTCTCTTTCTAGTTTTAGTCAGGACATGAGCTGCCGCGTTCTGAATGAGCTGCAGAGTTCTCAGCGACCTATTGGAACTTCCAGCCAGTAAAGAGTTGCAGTAGTCCAGCGTGGAGGTAACAAAGGCATGGACCAGCTGTTCTGCTGCATGGAGAGGGAGTAGATGTCTTATTTTTGCAATATTGCGGAGGTGGAAGTAAGCAGTCCGTAAGATAAACGTTACGTGGGAGCTAAAAGACAGGTCTTGATCAAAGCTGACACCTAGGTTCTTTACAGTGGTGGCAGGAGTAGCAAAACTACTTTGTAGTGCTATGGCATCAGATATAGTCACGTCGGTTTTGGACCTATGAGCAGTAACTCTGTTTTTTCAGAGTTTAGAAGGAGGAAATTATTAGTCATCCAGGCCTTAATGTCATCAAGGCAGGACTGAAGCTGCTGTAGACGGTTGTGCTCGCCCGGCTTGATAGATAGATATAATTGAGTGTCGTCAGCATAACAGTTGAAATCTATAGAATGACTCCTGATGATATCACCTAGAGGAAGCATATATAAAGAGAAAAGAACTGGACCAAGCACAGATCGTTGTGGAACCCCGTGGCTTTAGTACGTGGAGATTGGTTATCGTTGACACAAACAAACTGATATTGATCTGAAAGATAGGACCGGAACCAGTCTAAAGCAGTGCCTCTGATTCCAAGTTGATATTCCAGTCTCCTTAGTAAGATCTGGTGGTCAACCGTATCAAAAGCAGCACTGAGATCTAACAAGACAAGCACTGAAACAAGACCATGGTCAGACGCCATTAAGAGGTCATTTGTGACTTTAACCAGTGCAGTCTCAGTGCTATGATTCATTCTAAAGCTGGACTGGAAGGATTCAAATAAACTATTGTTATTAAGATGTTCACAGAGCTGGTTGGCAGTGATTTTCTCAAGGATTTTTGAGATGAAGATAAGATTGGAGATCGGTCTGTAGTTTGCTAAAGTTCCTGGATCAAGGGACGGTTTCTTAAGGACGGGTTTGATTATTGCAACTTTGAACTTAAGAGGAACGTAACCTGTTGTTAGGGACAGGTTGATGAAGTCAAGTAAGGAGGTGGTGATTAAAGGTAGCACTTCCTTTAACAACTTTGTAGGAATTGGGTCAAGGAAGCAGGTTTATGGTTTAGAGGAGGAGATGATAGTAGTCAGCTGATGCAGGTCAATGGGGTCAAATGAAGTGATAGTGACCTGGTTATATCCCCATCTGTTATCTGAAAAGCTGCAACAGGGGGTAGATTAATTGCTGGTGGTTCTTTATTGTTTGTCTAATCTTTGTTATTTTGTTGTTGAAGTAGTTCACAAAGTCACCACTGCTGAGATGTGTGGGGACACACTACTCAGTGAAGTTATGACTCTGAGTCAGCCTGGCTACAGTGCTGAACAGAAACCTGGCGTTACACAGAGCCAGCCTGTGAGTCTTCCGACTATCTCTCCAGATTGGAAAAATATTGGTGTTTTTGGTCGAACGCCATTTCCCCTCTAATTTACGTGCTAGCTGCTTTAGGTGGCGAGTTTCTGGTATATACCAGGGGGCCAATCTTGGTTTAGAGATAATCTTTTTAGTTAGGGGTGCAGCTGAGTCGAGAGTCTCGTGAAGGGAGGTAACAAAACTATCAGCAAGCTGATCAATGAGGGAGGGACTCTGGGCTTTCGTGGCAGAGAGGTGATGTAGCACCAAGAGACAAGGGAATAGCTTCTTTAAAGTTTGATAAGACACTGTCTTACTGTTAAATGTGTATATATGCTGCTATTCGTTCACACATGACCAGCTAGAACAAAGTTGAAAGTAATTAGAGAGTGGTCGGAAATAACTGGGTTGGGGGGGAAACAGTCAGGTGTTTAATTTCCACACCATAAGTAAGAACAAGGTCCAGGTTGTGATTAAAGCAGTGCGTGGGCTCATGCACATGCTGGCAGAAGCCAATGGACTCGACTATAGAAGTGAATGCTGTGCTGCTACTATCACTGACTACATGATTATTGAAGTCACCGATGATGATGATTTTGTTGGTTTTGAGAACTAGGTTTGAAAGAAATTCAGGAAATTCTGACAGAAAATCTGAATAGGGGCCTGGAGCCCGATACACTACGACAAGTTCTTCAAACTTTGGTGACACAAGTTGATGATAAGGCTTTCAAATTAATTAGAAACAGTATTAGGTTTTGGGGTAATTAAAAGACTACGGTCAAAGATGGCTGCCACCCCACCTCCACGGCCAGAACATCCAGGGACATGGTAATTAATATAGCTGGGAGGGGAGGCCTCATTTAGGCTAACAGTCACCCTCACAAAGCCATGTTTCTGTGAGACACAACACATCAATGTTGTTGTTTGAGATTAATTCATTTACAAGAATGGCTTTGGAAGACAGAGAGCAGATATTAAGTAATCCACATTTAATTCTCCTGTCCAGAGAGGTAACTGAGGTACAGTAACTTATAAGATTGTTAAGGGTCGCTCCTCTGTTGTTAAATTTGGACAAATGGGGGACAGACACAGTCTCTATGGGGTTCTGTGTGGGTGACTGAATAGAGGGAAGCACAGAGGAGTGCGTTAGTCTGTTCCAGTCTACAGTCAAAAATAAGTGTTTATTTGTGCTATGCATGTGGGCATATAGCTGGGCTCAACAAAACACTAAGATGCAGCCAGGGGTGGCTGGTGGTGGAATTGATAAGGTGGAAAAAAAAAATCTAACATCGGCTGCTGTTTGCTCAGAGCTGATCGACCTGCGGCCTAAATGAAGTTAGCCCATACACACAGCAAATGGTGAGAGCAGGACATGATACCTGTCAATCATTTAAACCTAGAAAACAAATAAGAGTAGATTTGATGTGCTCGTGCCGCATAAAATTAGCCCCTTTAACTCTTTAGTGCTATTGCCACTGTAGGTTTCAACAAAACTTAAAACAATCTTCTGATGCATGCTGAAAGTGCATAACATCTGGGTTTCTCGTTGGTGATCTCATTGAGTACAACACTTTGAAGGCATCCTGTAGTTTATCTGCACTGCACTGATGCAGCATTTGCATCACTGTGAAACAAAGCCATCCAGAATAAATTCTTTTTTGCAACTGTATAATCTAATATCATGAACCTTGTAAGTGTCCATTTGTTGAGAATAAGAATGTAATAATATGAATATTTCACACTGTGGTAATAGTGACAAAAATAAGCACTTATGTTTAAAATGTTGAAAAGACATTTATATTTGGGGTGCAATAGTAAAGGTAGCTCATGGCACAGTCCGTACCTTGGTTTTTCTCTACTTTCTCTACTACTGCTGGCCAATACTTTTTTTCCCCCGTGCTTCTGTGTGTGAGCTGCTCCCTGCTCCAGTTGCAGTGATAGGTTAGTCACTGAGACCAAGTCTTGTCTTCATCCTCCCTGATTGACCTGCCTTCTGCATCTGTCAAATGGTTTCAAAATGGAGTTGATACATCCAAGAGTTTGGGGTTTGTCAGTTAAAAATGTCATTTCCTGTTTCCACAAGGACACCCGGTGAGTACATGGAGGCATCCAGTGTGGAGCTGTTATCATGTCCAGAACTTTTGATGCGGTTTAAGTATGTGGGAGAGAAAGTGTTAGGGACAGGACAGGAATCAAATCTGGGTTGTCGGCTCGGCAGACGGGAGCTCTAATCACTGTGCTTCAGTGGAGGGTTTGAATACTTGGAAAAGAAGACCCAAGAGCAGAGCTGCGACACCAAAGGCTGTTAAATCAATTCAAAAAGGCAAACTAAGATGATCCTAAAACTCAGGAGGCTTTGGCACTCAGGCATCCAACAAAAAGGCAAAAAGCAAGAAAACAGAAAACAAAGATCCAAAAGGTTAGAAAGACAAAGGGCCCTTAACAAGGTCTCTGAGCACACAGCTCTAAAGTCTAACAAACAATGGAGAGGATTTACTAGGAGGTTGAGGACCCACCAGAGGCACGGGCGGGTGACAAAGACTCAAGAAAGAGCCAACAGAAAACCGGGGCTTAAATACCCAAACTCCTAACAAACCCAATTGCAAACAGGTGGTGAAGAAACAAAAAAAGAGCAGGAACAAATAACATGTGACAAACAGAAACACACCTACGAATACAACCAAATTGATAAGTGTCCAACAGGGACCCCTAGTGGCCAGCTGAGTCAATGCTCTTAACAGGACCCCTTCTTCTACGAACGTATCCAGATGCTCCCCAGACAGTCA
Source organism: Karalla daura (assembly GCA_029224185.1). NCBI lineage: Eukaryota > Metazoa > Chordata > Actinopteri > Chaetodontiformes > Leiognathidae > Karalla > Karalla daura. The sequence goes on from CM055204.1 coordinate 153,848, forward strand.
GGGTGTGCATGGTGGAAGTCCTTGCACAGGTCCTTGTCCAGAATATCCCGGCCGGAACCCGAGAGCGCTCCTCAGGGCCGTAACCCTCCCACCCAGGAGTCTGCAGTGTCTGAAACGCAAGATGAGAGTGTGTAGAGGCATTTCTCCTCCCAATTTATTATCCAGGTTTGTTCTAGTCACTTATGGTTGTCACTTTTTTGTTATGTAACCCTATCGATGTATTTATATCTATACATCATCTATATTGCCCCCACGACCTGGAACCAGATAAACGTAAGAAGATGGATGAATGGATATTTATCTCTTTCTCTATATATATTCACGTTTATATAGCAATCTATATATACATATATAAATGCATTCATACATTGACCGAGCACAGATCCTTGTGGAACCCCGTGGCTGACTTTAGTACGTGGAGACTGGTTATCGTTGACACAAACAAACTGATATCGGTCTGAAAGATAGGACCGGAACCAGTCTAAAGCCGTGCCTCTGATTCCAAGCTGATATTCCAGTCTCCTTAGTAAGATCTGGTGGTCAACCGTATCAAAAGCAGCACTGAGATCTAACAAGACAAGCACTGAAACAAGACCATGGTTAGATGCCATTAAGAGGTCATTGGTGACTTTAACCAGCGCAGTCTCAGTGCTATGATTCATTCTAAAACCAGACTGGAAGGATTCAAATAAACTATTGTTATTAAGGTGTTCACAGAGCTGGTTGGCAATGATTTTCTCAAGGATTTTTGAGATGAAGATAAGATTAGAGATCGGCCTGTAGTTCCTGGATCGAGGGATGGTTTCTTAAGGAGGAGTTTGATTATTGCAACTTTGAACTTAAGAGGAGCATAACCTGTTGTGAGGGACAGGTTGATGAGGTCAAGTAAGGAGGTGGCGATTAAAGGCAGCACTTCCTTTAATCGCCACCTCCAACTTGGTCGGAATTGGGTCAAGGAGGCGGGTCGATGATTTAGAGGAGGAGATGATAGTGGTCAGCTGATGCAGGTCAATGGGGTCAAATGAAGAGAGTGACCTGGTTATATCCCCATCTGTTATCTGAAAAGCTGCAACAAATTCCACTGCCCACTGCACATTGCTATCACATATAACTAGACCCACTGTAATTATTAAACATTTGTCAATAATTTTAGTCATTTTGGATAAATGATTGTAGATGGTGTTGCAATTTGATATGTACAGTTTCCCATATATTCTATGTAAATATATGAATATGAATATTAGGGCCCAGATTTCGAGAATAAAGTGAAATAAATAAATTTAGTTAAATATAATGATGATGTTGATGATGATGTAGTTATAGTTCAGTATAGGTTTCACAGACAGATAGAGACTTAATCTTAAGGCACATCAGCATCACATTGTCATGAGTATCAGAAACTTTAAAAAGTATATACAAGAGAATGCCAGTCTCATAAATGTATTACTTTCTATCTTCCTCAGTGTGGTCTTAATACTCCGTCATATAAAGCACACATCCCATTTAGATATACACTCACCGGCCACTTTATTAGGTACACCATGCTCGTAACGGGTTGGACCCCCTTTTGCCTTCAGAACTGCCTCAATTCTTCATGGCATAGATTCAACAAGGTGCTGGAAGCATTCCTCAGAGAGTTTGGTCCATATTGACATGATGGCATCACACAGTTGGCGCAGATTTGTCGGCTGCACATCCATGATGCGAATCTCCCGTTCCACCACATCCCAAAGATGCTCTATTGGATTGAGATCTGGTGACTGTGGAGGCCATTTGAGTACAGTGAACTCATTGTCATGTTCAAGAAACCAGTCTGAGATGATTCCAGCTTTATGACATGGCGCATTATCCTGCTGAAAGTCGCCATCAGAAGTTGGGTACATTGTGGTCATAAAGGGATAGACATGGTCAGCAACAATACTCAGGTAGGCTGTGGCGTTGCAACGATGCTCAATTGGTACCAAGGGGCCCAAAGAGTGCCAAAAAAATATTCCCCACACCATTACACCACCACCACCAGCCTGAACCGTTGATACAAGGCAGGATGGATCCACGCTTTCATGTTGTTGACGCCAAATTCTGACCCTACCATCCGAATGTCGCAGCAGAAATCGAGACTCATCAGACCAGGCAACGTTTTTCCAATCTTCTATTGTCCAATTTCGATGAGCTTGTGCAAATTGTAGCCTCAGTTTCCTGTTCTTAGCTGAAAGGAGTGACACCTGGCATGGTCTTCTGCTGCTGTAGCCCATGTGCCTCAAAGTTTGACGTACTGTGCGTTCAGAGATGCTCTTCTGCCTACCTTGGTTGTAACGGGTGGTTATTTGAGTCACTGTTGCCTTTCTATTAGCTCGAACCAGTCTGGCCATTCTCCTCTGACCTCTGGCATCAACAAGGCATTTCCGCCCACAGAACTGCCGCTCACTGGATATTTTTTATTTTTCGGATCATTCTCTGTAAACCCTAGAGATGGTTGTGCGTGAAAATCCCAGTAGATCAGCAGTTTCTGAAATACTCAGACCAGCCCTTCTGGCACCAACATCCATGCCACGATCCAAGTGACTCAAATCACCTTTCTTCCCAATACTGATGCTCGTTTTGAACTGCAAGAGATTGTCTTGACCATGTCTACATGCCTAAATGCACTGAGTTGCCGCCATGTGATTGGCTGATTAGAACTTAAGTGTTAACGAGCAGTTGGACAGGTGTACCTAATAAAGTGGCCGGTGAGTGTATATACACAGAGAGCAACATTATGTTCTTTTATTGAATAGGGGTAAAACAAAACAGGTAAACCATCAGCTCCTTTCAAAACTAAAGTCACACAATGACTCTACAAGATATAAAGCACAGAATCAAAGCATATTATACAACACAAGGATAAACACACATTCAAAAGGTCTGTATATAATACACCCTGCATGTCTGCACACTGAAACCGAAGCTGTGCTTACACCAAAGATGTGCCTTCAGGAGGCCAAAGGTAATTTCAGCTCTGGCCCTGGTCCTGGCATGGGCAGGACTGTAGGCCTGCCGTGCTTCCTGGGCTCTGTGTATGGTGTCAGGAGAAAAGGCTGGCAGGCAGAGCCCCAGTCCCAGAGCAACACACCTGTCAACACAAAATCTCACAACCTCACAGAGTGACATTCTTGATACAGCCATGATGTAAGAAATGGTTATTAATACGAGTTTTGTGTCTCACCTTGTGATAGTCGCTGATAGATTTCAGAGGTCAGTCAGCACTGCAAATCATCTGAAATCATAGGATGAGGACTATTAAACCAATTAGTGCACATCATAAGCTTGTACAGTGTTCATCAATTGACACTATCAAATAGTTATGTTCACCTGAACATAACTTAATCCTGGGACCCAGCAATCTGCACATACCTGATGTCATCTGCAGGAACCTGTACCTCTCATATGCCATTTCTATTTTGGCCCAGTCATGTTTAATCTACATCACACACACACACAGAGCAAACATGAGAAAAAAAACAAACTTAATCCCAACAGGAAATTCATTAAAATCAGTGAGCTAGTGACCTTAGGCCCTTTGAAAAGCACTATATGAATAAAAGTTATCATTATAATTATTATTAGCTCATCTATTTATCAAAGAGTAATCGAGTCTGATGAAATTAGATTTACACAATTTCATTCATACCTGCAGTTCATTTCAATTTAAAAAATCAGAGTACAACTGTGTTTTTGGAGATGTGAATGAAAGATTTGGATTTCAATTGTGATGTTTCAGTGGCGCGCTGAGTGTGTAATTGTGTACTACTTGCGCATTCAGGCGGTCAGCAATGCTTTGCCATGCTTTTTCTCTTTGTTTTATCACCGTGGTGATGTTTCCTTTATTTTTAATTATATCTTTCACCTCCTCGTACTCCTCCGCCAGGGAAAAGTCTGCTCTGCTGGCCATGGTGAATCAGTGAATCTGTGATCGGTTGGCAGGGTCTGTCTGAGGGACCCGTAAGTTAGAACTTATCCAGGATTGGTTTCACCTGGCTTGATGAATCCATGTCTGCTCATCCTGGCTTGGTATTTGTGCAAAAAATTAAGCCTGGACTCTCTTGTTTTGGATTCATTGAGCCTGACTCGGTCAACCATTACCATATCCAACCCCCCCTTACCTAACCTTGACATCATCCTGTCATCTCATCCACCTTTGACCCACCCCTAATCACACTCCACAGCTCCAGTGTGACGTCCGCGCCGGCAGCTTGTAACGAGATCGGGCAGGTCCATAAAGAGGGGTGGTGCGAGCTTGTTTAGGAATGAATATCCCCGTATGAATATGAATATAATTTATGAATATCCCTCATATCTCCTCATGTCGTCCATCCTCTCTGTTGTGAGTCTAGGGTGTTGTAACACTTTGAAATCACTACTTATAACAGCATTGGTCGTCTCAATAGTAAATTACAAGGCTGTAAAAATGTTGAATGCTGCAAACATGACTAATTATTAATCTTTGTATTGTACAACACAGTTTTAGGGCCAGTTGATAAAAGTTCAGTTGATCTGACATTAAAAATGTATAGTGTTTTTATTATATTATGCATTGCATTTATTAATAGGCCTATTCCTGTCAGTGTGTTTCCTGAAGAGTTGATAGTCATTTTAGCTCCTATGCAGTGTATGTATTTATATATGCATATGTATAATTAATGTTAAATAGTTATTTATTTCCTGGATGAACTTGACGAGGTTGCCAGGATATGGAACACAAACCAGACAAGATCAAGACCAGCCCATGGTGTGCAGAGAGGACAAACTCCAATGTGTACTCCCTCAGAAGCTTGCTGTTTGCAAGGAGGAGTGTACCTCAAAAGGGCATTGCCCCTGTGATGAGACTCTTTTTGAGCTCTCCATTCTCCATATGGCTGAAAAAGCTTTGAGTCCTCCTACAGGCAGTCCACTGCATACAGTGCTACAGAATTGTATTCTGTCACACCCAGTGATGGTGAGTAACAAAGTAACATGGCTGCCTGCCCCTTGTCGGTCAAGTAAGTCAGAGCACCTGGAGGCTGCGGCCAGAAGGAGTAAAAAAGGACAGCGGAGAAGACTGTTAAGGAGAAGAGCAGTTAGAGGACAAGTCACTCGAATACCCATGGCCTTATTTAAAGAAATATATTAATTTGTCAGTTCCAAAGGTAATTCCTGGCGAATGCGCTGCGTCTTATGCAAACCTAAAGTCCACAAAGTGTTGGCATTCAAGAACTCTCCGTCAAACCTCAGAAAACACAAACAGGTTAACGTTAAGTTATGTTTGGTAGTAATATTGGGTTAACGTTAGCTACTGAAAGTTAGCTAACATTGGCTGCCACAGTCTGCTGGGGGGGGGGGGGGCAACCCTATGTTTCCTCATTTCTACGATTTTTGTCATGATCCTGTCTGTGTTCTTGCCTGTCTTGTGTCTGATTGGCTTAGGCCTTCTTGATTTGTTCTTGTTCCTGATTGGCTGGCAGCTGGCTCATCAGTCTGGTATTTAAACCACCTGGAAGATGAGCCAGTTGCCAGACCGTGGTTTTCTAGTCAGTTTTGAGTTGTCTGTTAGCACCTGTGGTGACCATAGGGTGCCAGGTATCTTTATTTTCTGTTAGTGTATGTGTGTATGTGATGTGTTTTTTTGTTTGTTTTAGAACCTAAACCTGAGTAGCGTCTTGCTGCCACTGCTCTGTTTTTCTGCTCATGATTTTTGTCGAGTTTTGTGGCGGTCCTGCTAACTTGCTCTAGTGTGAACCACTTTTAATCGCAACATCGGTCATCCTGTGTTTTTCCATGTCACTTCTGTTGCCTGTGTTAGCGGGCTAAGTTTGTTAGCTGCTTGCCACTCCACCTCGTCTTGCCACCTGGTTCCTCCACTACTCCGTTGCTGTTTACAATGTGGATCAGCAAGCTGTATGCCTGCTTTGCACTCGCCTGGGTCCTCCTGGCTCTCCTCCTCCATCCTGGGTCCGGCCTGCTCCAGTACACGGCAGATGCGCTCGTTTGGCTCCGCTGTCTCCTGGCTGTGCCTCCACCGGTTTTGCTGCTCCTCCACCCGGACATCGCTCTCCTGCCTCGCCGGAGATACATCCACCGGGGCAGTCGCCGGAGCTTCCACTTCGACAACTCCAAAGTGATAAGATCACTCTGGTTCATCGCTCGCCGCACTCGCTGGCTTGCCGAAACCATCCATAAAGAAATGTACATTGCTCACATCCGTCATAAAAGGACTGTCGCAGGATGGATGGCGGCACAGAAGACAGAGTAATTGAGTTCTTAAAAAAAAAAAAAATTTCTTTCCCGATTTTCCAAAAAAAAACTAAAAAGGTTCTCCAAAAATGTGCAAATATAAACAGTGAATCACAAAGCACCAACAAAAAGTAAAAAAATACAGAGGAGTTAAGTTTATTGGGCTAAATCGAAGCATGATCCACGACTTTCACTTACACTGCTCACGATACTCCAAAGGCTTCTGGACACCAACCAACCATCAACCAACAATCATCAACAACCACCAACCACAACCAACTACATCAACCACCCCATCCTGGAGCTTTATACCCCTAAGCTCCTCCCACAGATGAGTCCACCTTCCCAACAATTCAAATTCCTGCCTAAATACTTTTTAAAAAGCAAATGTGGAAAAACAAACAAAACATTTTCAAATACCCCAAATCATTTCCACTAACTAAAACTACTTCTGTGCCCTTCAGATTAAACAATTCCCCAACACCATGAAAACACCCCTGTTAAAATAGTTTGCTCCACCAAACACCCCTATATAACCCTAGTGGTTCAATCCCTCTGTCTCCCCACAGGAGCCCGGAAGTGTGTGCAGTCATGCTGGTGAGTATACTGAGAATCTGTGCCCTTGTTCCGTGCTAAAAATGTACTTGGTGTGCAGCCAATGTGCTATGGTGTGTTATTTCAGAGCGGCAATGTTAACCAGATGAGATATGACAATGGGGATGCTGATGAAACTTGTAATGTATGTGTGATACCAACTCATGCTAAAGATGCTGTTTAGGCCTTCCAGCCTAGTTAAAAACGCCGGCAAATGGCTGCCTGTGTGTGGTGTGCTTCTGTGAGTGAGGGAGTGCGTGAGTGAACGAGTGAATGAGTGAGTGAGTGAGTAAGTGAGTGAGTGAGTGGGCCTCAAGCCTTACTCCGTAACAAGGACTCCATCACTCAAACTAAATCTGACTACTACTCTGCTACTCTACTACTCTGCCCTCATCCACTCCAATGAGGGTAACTCACATTTTCACATTTAATATAATTTAACACTGAATATCCGATTCCCTTAACTAATGTGTGTTATCATGTAAATGTGTCTGTCCATTATCCCTGACTACTGCAAACTGGGATAAATATCGCATTTGCCTGCCTTTTCTAGAGTTCAACATCGGAAACATGATTGTGCGTACGATGACAGATAGTGGCTCCAATTTTGTGAAAGCCTTCCGTGTGTATGGTTTCACTGAAAAAGAAAACAACACAGACCCCTTGGGGCTAGAGGCAGATCAATTAGGTGAGTGTTACACATTGGTTTATGATGATTATATAACTATTGAAAAGCACCCTATGAATGCAAAGTAATTTTATTAAGCAGGAGAACAGGATGGCGAAGAGGACATGACTGAGTCTGTCACTTGTTGGAGCAGGATGATGGCCTGGAATACCAGCTGCCAAAGCACCAACCATTGTGCCTGTCACCTTTTGAACCTGATGGGTGATTGAGTTTATGGGTGGAATAAAAATGTAAATTCAAGGAATAATATGTAAGTGTGAACACTTATTTCCAACACATGCTCATCATCTGCAAAGTGCCAGGCTCTCTGGATCAACAGCAGCATATCTACCACAGCTTCAGAGATCATTATCATCAGAGGATTTCTTTTTGAAACTGAAGCAGACGGAACAACGGGATGGTAATGCCAAACAACTAAAGTCTACTTACCTGACCAGTTCAACTGACACCATGGATGTACAACCTGTCTCTTAAGCTAAACACACCACTACCTGCCTCAGCTACCTGTGAGAGGCTTTTTAGCGCAGGTGGAATGATTTTTAGACCCAAGGGGGCTAGGCTATGTTTCAAGAACTTTGAAAACCTGCTTCTCTTGAAGCTGAACAAACTATTTTGTTAGATGTGTTTGCCATCACATTAGACTCACAGAGAGGGGTGGAGTGATGTAGAGAGCAGGGGGCTCTATAGTATCAACCCATGTTGATAATCTGTTTTAAAAACAATAGTTCATTGTGTGTTAAAGGAGAGTTAATATTTCTGCCTTTGGAACACCCTCCCAGACCACCTAAGGGCACCATTGACTGTGGCCATTAAATGTTGCCTGAAAACCCACCTTTATAAACAAGCATTTCACAGTCAATTTTATGATTTCATGTGTTGATTTCACTATGTAGCACTTTGAGTTTTGTGGAATGAAAATAATTGAATGTGCTGATTTAACAATTTGAGATTTGTTCTAATGAAAGGTGCATTACAAAAAGAATTTATTTTTGTTATTATTATGGTACTTAAGGTACCTAAGGATCTTCAGCCAAAACTCGGTGGGAATGTGGAAGACAAACCTAGAAGCTGACTCAAGGACAACGGCAAAAGTCAACATCAAATGTGGCATATACCAAGAAGATGCACTATCACCACTGCTGTTCTGCATAGAATCAAATCAGTGATGATGATCTGATCCCAGTCAGATCTGAACTCAGTCAGATCATCACAAAGAGGAGTTGAGCAAGTTGAGCAACAATCAGCCACCTGCTCTACATGCATGACATCAAGCTGTAAGCAAAAAATGAGTGAGAAATCAACTCACTAATCCACATAACCAAGGTCAACCACAATGGCATAGGGATATTAAGGACATCTTGCGTCTGCAAGAAAGTCAGCCACAACCAAATATATGCAGAGAGTAAGTCAAGTCATGCAAGGTTAGCTGAATGGCAAGAACAAGGTCTGAGCCATCAACATGTACCAGTCATCAGATATTCCACTCCACCAAATCAAAACGTACATCAAGAAAATGGCCTCAGTTGATGAACTGCTAAGTGAATGCCTCCAGCAGCAGAAACTCGATGAGAGAGCAGAGGAAGAGGAGCACACAACATGGAGGGACAAGCCCCTACTTGTCAAATTGAAGAAGTGGTTGATATCCAGAAGACTTAGAGGCAGAACAGAGGCACAAGCTATGGCAGAACGAGAGCAGGCCCTAGGTACAAGAGCCATAGAGGCCAGGATCTACTTGACTGTACAAAGGTCCAGCACATAATGCCAAGGGTGTAAGATGCTAGCTGGGTCAGCATACATGGAGAGGCACAACCAAGTGGCTGGAATAGTGTACAGGAACATCTGTGCCCAGTTTGGAATGGAAGTACCCAAATCCCAATGGGCCGTATTGCAGAAGGTTCTGTGGGACTTCAGCTTCTGAGACTGACAAAGTTCCTGGTCATAGTGATGGTGTTGGTAGCAGTGATATTAGATGTGGCAATATCACCAACATCAGAAAGAAGGAACACAAAAAGGTTGAAAAACACCAAGGAAGGAAAGAACAGCTGGAACTGATGTGGTAGGTTAAGGCAGGCGTTGTTCCTGTGGTAGTAGGAGCATTCGGGGAAGTGACCCACAAACTGGGAGAGTGGCTCCCAGGAAAAATATCTGAAATGCCTGACTGTCACACTCAGCTTGCCTCTTCTGGGGCCACCTGGATCTCAAACTCTCTTCTTTGCTCTTATTTGCAAGTGCCAAGAGGCCTGGCTTTCTTGTGCTTGCTATTGTGCAAGGAGCAGCCAAGAGACATTCTTGGCCATGACACTGTGATGTCCAGCACACTCTTGTCCTCTTTTGATTCTTATTGGTTACTGATAGGGGTGTAATCGTGTCAAAATATTTTGATATTTCAATAACAGGCCCATGGTTTGATATGTATTGAGGTATTGTTAGGCATGCCAATGATAATGATATCGAAAGCTTCACAGTATGATACTATTCAAGTATTAAAGAAAAAAAAAGACATGGAAAAATTCTATTCATTAAATAAATAGCAACTTAAACAGAAACGTCCATTGTCTGAAGGTTTCAAGTAGCAAGAGTTCCCCAATACAGATTAAGAAAAATGCCCTAACATATACTGTCTAAAACTGTTAGACTAAAGGAGGGGCATAACATCATCAATCCACACACTCAGCATCTGAAATCTTCCAAGTAGAGAAGGAATGTGTTACTGTTACACCACCAGAGTTGTGTTAACAGGCACTCTGGAGGGATACTCTGGACATTGCTGCGCACACCAGGCAGCTGGTCAGTGCCGTGTCTGGTCTAACGATGACCGTACAGTCACTGACACTGACACTTTCACACGTTAAAATTAGCCACAATAATAGTCACCGCAATCGTTTCCAAGTTTGATGAATCGTTTTGCGTGTGCTAATATTTCCAATCTGCATTTTCTCACGGGAAGGAACTCCCCATATTGCATATGCATTAAAGCCAAGGTGCTGAATGGCCAGCGCGTACTGTTTTGCTCACTTCTAAGATACAGTCCACAGTGCGCACTGTTAATATATCAGCTTGCACATTTTTTTGCGGGTGACATTGAGTTTGCACACATTTTTATGCATGCAAAGCTTTAGTAAATCAGGCCCATAGTGTCTCTGTACCTTTGTTCGAGAGCAATTTCATTGACGAGGTCTGCTTCATAAGACTTTACTGTACAGCCTGGACCTGGACTTGACAGAATCATTACTACCTTTGAACTTGTGAATCTTGAATCTTGAGATAAAGCTGTACAAACACAATATTATTTTCATATCAACACTCTTCAACACACTATTCAACAATGATTCGTTACTGTGGTTTCTTTGCTCTGACAGGTACCTGGAGGTGTCTGCTAGGGCCTCTCTCTGACTGACCTTTATTTTTGTATGTTTATTAATTTACTCATCCTCTCTCACTCTGTCTGTGAGTCTGCTGTTTGTATCTGTTCATTCATTCATTCATTTATTCAGTCATTCATATTTGTAGTCACTCTCTTTCTCCCAACCCTTTGCTGTCAATGTATTTTATAATTGTCATCTCCGATTTAAGTCCACATACATTTCCCCCATCCTGATTTTTTACCCATTATATGTTTAGTGTCTTTATTGTTTTACTCACTAATGCTGATGGTGAACGTTTGCACAGGTTGGTCATCTCACAACAGTCAAGCTTTCCAGCAGAATCTATGAAACATGATGTAGTCAGGTTTCAGTCAGTCAGTAATTTGTGCAAAAGTTACTGCTGAAATTGAAATTTTGACCGATTTACAAACATTTACAAACGCATACAAACAATCTATTTTTTAGGACATGACATTTTACACAAAAATGCAGTATCATGGATACATATCTGATGTTTAAACCAAACTGTTTGAAAATCGGTTGGAATTTGAGCAAGTTATGTGTCTAAAAAGTACATTTACCAATACCAACAAAATCTAATGATCTGCCCGTTGCAAGATGGCCATCATGTGTGGATATTCGACTATATCTACGGTGTTGACTGCTGCTGTCCACTAGATAAGTGTGCCTACAGGGCAGCCATCTTGGAACAGTGCTACTCGCTCCTACAGTACGTCATCTATAGAGGAAATGACGTGCCTTCACGATTAAAGTTATCAAGAGTCGCTCAGTTCTCAAGCTGTTTTTTCAGGGTTTGTTTGTAACAAATGTCAGGCGTGATAGATATATAGATAGATAGACAGATAGATAGATAGGTAGATAGACACAGACACACAAATATACAAATGAACAAAAGGAACCCAAAAAAGATGTGAACAGGTTTATATAAAACATTGCTGGAGGCTATACACTGCTTGTTTGTTTGCTTGTTTGACTTGTTTGTTTTCTCTTTTGGAAGGAGCTGTTCCCAGTGCTTTAGCCGTTAAAAGAATTTCTGTAGGTCAAAGGGCGTGGTTGCTGTGTCAAAATATGATGATTTTTTTCACGCTGTTTCACTTTGAACGGCTCTCACACCCACATACTTAATCATGGCACCTTGAAACTTGCTGAATATGATGAGGTGCATCCTGAATAGCCTGATACATTAACCTCCTACTTAACTCATGGCGCTCCCTAGTGGTGTCAGGGAGCAATTAGGTTTTACACTTGCATTAGTAATCCTACATAATTGACCACATCGACTTCATTCCACTTGTAATACATGCAGAACAAGTTGGTGAAGCTACATAACAAAGGCAGCGAGGCTAAGACCGATGCTATCTGTGTGGCAGGCATGAATAGCGATCCCTTGCCTTGTAATGAGTGGCTTTGTGACGGCTTTAATGAACTCATATCATCATGAAAATTGGTACACTGATCGAGGACATAGAGCTCTGACGTTTGACAGGGGCATAACCCACAGGAGGCCAAAATGCAAAAGTAGTGCCTCCTGGAAATTTTGACCAATCCCCATGAGCATTTTTTTTACTTTGTCATAGCCAAATAAAAATTGGAATACAAATACATCCTAAAGAGATATACATATGAAAGTAAACAGTGCCAAAAATCCAAAGAAGCGCAGACTATTATTTGCGCTTGGAAAATCTGTATTTTTCAACTTGTGAATCTGCATCTGCGAATTTGCACTTGCAAGTTCAGATCTGCAAATCTGCATTTGAAAATTTGCACTTGCAAGTTCAGATCTGCAAATCTGCATTTGTGAATTCGTACTTGCAAGTTCAGATATGCAAATCTTCACAGCAAGATTTGCGTCTGCAGCTTCCTATTTGCTCGCTCCGTTGCACCATTCTTCTCACATGATTTTTGGCACAATTCTATCGGTTGGACATTAGAAACATTTTGCACTCGCAGACCATGTGCTACCACTTGTGGCCAGTAGGCGGCAGTGTGCAGGAGCACCTCTGGGTGCGAACGCTTCCGCAAATCATTCTGGGTAGCTGGCCATAGGAGGGATTTGGAGGGACGAGGTGCTCAAAGAGTAAGTATCCTTATGGTTTTATTGTTGTATAATTGCATAGTATATGTTCCCTCTCCGGGAACCATCACCTTATCGTGGTGGAGAGGTTTGCATGCCCTTAAGACCCCTGAGAGCTATGTTGTCGGGAGTCATGAACTCCTGGTAGGGTCACCCAAGGCAAATTGGTCTCAGGCGAGGGGCCAGACGAAGAATGGTTCAAAAGACCCCAATGGAAACAAGACAGGAGAGAGATGAGACCCTGCCTGGAGGAAGCCCGGGGCCCACGTCCGGAGCCAGGCCCGGACGGAGGGCCCGTCAGCGAGCGCCTGGTGGCCGGGTCTGTCACGGGGCCCGGCCGGGCCCAGCCCGAAGAGGATACGTGACGTTTCCATCCTCTCCGCCGCCCTGTGGACCCACCACCTGTAGGGCGAATGACTGGGGTTGGGTGCAAAGCGAACTGGGGACTCGGGGGACTCCTGAGACAGCTGACGGGTACCGACGGGCCAAGCGGATGGCATCGCGGGCAGTCGCAGAAGCAAAAACCCAGGCAAAAAGTTCGGGGAGGCCATGGAGAAGGACTATTGGTCGGCCTCGAAGAGGTTCTGGCAAACCGTCCGGCGCCTCAGGAGGGGTAAGCAGTGCCCCACCAATACTGTCTACAGTGGAAGTGGGGAGCTGTTGACCTTGACTGGGGACATCATCGGCCGGTGGAAGGAATACTTCGAGGACCTCCTCAATCCCACTGTCACGCCTTCTTTAAAAGAAGCAGAGGCTGAGGACCCAGAGGTTGACTCATTCATCACCCAAGCCGAAGTCACTGAGGTAGTTCGCAAGCTGCCCAGTGGCAAGGCTCCGGGGGTGGATGAGATCCGCCCTGAGTATCTCAAGTCACTTGATGTTGTAGGGCTGTCCTGGCTGACACGCCTCTGCAACATCACGTGGCAGTCGGGAACAGTGCCCCTGGAGTGGCAAACTGGAGTGGTGGTCCCTCTTTTTAAAAAGGGGGACCGGAGGGTGTGTCCCAACTACCGGGGGATCACACTCCTCAGCCTCCCGGGGAAAGTCTATTCCAGGGTACTAGTGAGGAGAGTTCAGCCAATAGTCGAACCTCGGATACAGGAGGAACAATGCGGTTTCCGTCCGGGCCATGGAACACTGGACCAGCTCTATACTCTCCACAGGGTGCCCGAGGGTTCATGGGAGTTTGCCCATCCAGTCCACATGTGTTTTGTGGACTTGGAGAAGGCTTTCGACTGCGTCCCTCATGGTGTCCTGTGGGGGTACTCCAGGAGTATGGGGTCCAGGGCCCTCTACTGAGGGCCGTGCGGTCACTGTATGACCGGTGCAGGAGCTCGGTTCGCATGGCCGGCAGTAAGTCAGGCCTGTTCCTGGTGCATGCAGGCCTCCGACAGGGCTGCCCTTTGTCACCGGTTCTGTTCATTACCTTTATGAAAAGAATTTCTAGGCGCAGCAGAGGGCCAGAGATGGTCCGGTTCGGGAGTCACGGGATTTCATCTCTGCTCTTTGCAGATGATGTTGTCTTATTGGCTCCCTCGAGCCAGGACCTCCAGCATGCACTGGCGCGGTTTGCAGCAGAGTGTGAAGCAGCTGGGATGAGAATCAGCACCTCCAAGTCCGAGGCCATGGTTCTCGACCGGAGAAAGGTGGAATGCCCTCTTCAGGTCGGTGGAGAGCCCCTGCCCCTGCCTCAGGTGGAGGAGTTCAAGTATCTCGGGGTCTTGTTCACGAGTGAGGGAAGGATGGAGCGAGAGATCGACAGGCGGATCGGTGCAGCGGCTGCAGTAATGCGGTCACTGTATCGGTCCGTCGTGGTGAAGAAGGAGCTGAGCCAAAAGGCGAAGCTCTCGATTTACCAGTCGATCTACGTTCCTACCCTCACCTATGGTCATGAACTCTGGGTCATGACCGAAAGAATGAGATCCAGGAAAAAAGCGGCTGAAATGGGATTCCTCCGCAGGGTGGCGGGGCGCTCCCTTAGAGATAGGGTGAGGAGCTCTGTCACCCGGGAGGAGCTTGGAGTAGAGCCGCTGCTCCTCCACATCGAGAGGAGCCAGCTGAGGTGGCTCAGGCATCTGAATCGGATGCCTCCTGGACGCCTCCCTAGGGAGGTGTTCCGGGCATGTCCATCCGGGAAGAGAGTGACTATGTCACCCGGCTGGCCTGGGAACGCCTCGGGATCCTCCCGGAAGAGCTGGAGGAAGTGTCCAGGGAGAGGGAGGTCTGGGCGTCCCTGCTTAGACTGCTCCCCCGCGACCCGGCCCCGGATGAGCGGAAGAAGATGGATGGATGCTGTACATATACTATGCAATTACATTGTATGCATATACATTGTAAATACATATATGTTGTAAATATAATATAGTTAGTGATCCTATGTGTGAGGTTATGTGTACGTGAAAACAGCCTCCAAGAGTAAGGTAGTTATCGTGAGAGGCTAAGCTAGCTAACCAGTCAGACCTAATTTTCTCGGTGGCACCGTATTCACTTTAGAGATGGAGCGGGGGCCACTGCCAGTGCGTATGTTGGGGAGGGGCCCAGTTTTGACTGAAACTGACCTACAGCAGAACCACTGCTGTCGCAGCCGGATGCGCAGTCGTACGCGCAGTGCACGTTGCAAGCGTTGCTCGGTATGATCGGTTTAAAATTCAGATAATAATCCCACTTTAAGGTTGAGAAGTACTTTCTCCTTCATAAACTGACATGAACCGCTGCCTCCGCTCGTCCCGTTTCAAGACTGCAGCGCATACGTCCCTCCACAGTCAATGTGATCGCACCACCAGATAGCAACAGATTATTCTATACTGTCTGCTTTTGAGCCCCTGCATATTAACAGCACCAAGTACACAACATATAAAAAATCTCCCTTTTTTATTAATATACCTGCAAATATACAAAAACAGTGCAAACCAATGTGTAAGTGCTTTGACCCCAGAACTCAAACTATGTTGTACTGTAACAATCAGCTATGGTCGACAGCTGAAGTTAACAAACCAAAGGGATTTCAAACTTGGTGATTGAACTTATTGTTTGTGTGGCAGGACAGTGCCTGGAAATTAGTGATAGTGCCTACACACTCACCCCATCCCACGTGCGGTCAGGTGGTTGCTAGCCATGCCCTTATAAACGCCGGCAGGGCTGTTCAGGAAACATCTGCCTGTCCCAGGGGAAGACGCAAGGTTGAGTGCTCATACTGCCCAGCCCTCGCTGTAGCTCCGGAGGGTATCCTTGGTTCTACTGGCTTACCGGTATAGTCCCTTTCTTGTCCAGTTTCGTACGTTCTGACATGTTGTATGTTCTGACACAGTAAGGAGACTTACTGTGGTTTACATTCTAGCCGTAGGTTCGCTGCTAAAGCTAACTGGCTAGCAGCGCTGTTCTTATTCCCTCCGGTGCTTCCACTATCCTCGGCTCAGGTATGTCTTGGTTATTTATGTATTCACTGCACGCGTGAATAAGTGAGGCAACATGCTGACGCTGTGTGTGGCTTGCAGCATCTAACAGGCACGAAGTGCTTTGCCAGCCGAGCTTCCTGTAGCTTTTGTTAACTGCTGCTCGGTAGGTCCTGCCTTTCCTCCGCTCTCTTAGTTATTGTAATGGTGTGTAGCATTGTAAATAACGCTCATGTCTCCCCTAGGGCCGACTGGCGTCTGGCCGGGTGGTCGCCGTTGCTGTTTTGTCCTCTGGAGGTATTCCCGTCCTGCTACGCTGCTGCTAGCTTCAGCTATCCGACCGACAGGCCGCTTGCTATAGTGCTCGGCTGTGGTCCGGATGTGCATGGCGTGTGCATGCAGGTGTGTGTGTGCGGCTGCTGGCTCGATGTGCATGTGGGTGTGCTTGCAGTTTGTGCTTTTCTGTGAAACCCTTTGTCTGTCTGTCTGTGTGCTCGTTTGTTGGTCTGCCCAATTAACCGTCGATTGCTGTTGGGTAATTGTGTACTATCTGTCTGCAATCCATTGTTTTGTTTAATTTGTTTTATTTCTATTGGTTGTGGCACAGTAGTCCTATATCTGCTGTATGCTGGTGGCTGTGTCGCAACTACTGCCTCCAGTGGTAGCAGATTCTGTTATCTACTAAATTGTTTGTAGTGTGATTTTGGCTTGCAGTGCATGGCTTTGCTTGGCGTGTATAAATTTGTGTGCTTTAATGTGATTTTTTTTTTTTGGGTTTGGGTTCTGGGAATCTGCGCTGCTCGTCTTGGCACGTTACTAATAGCTAACCCAGTGTACCATGTATAGGCAGTGTGCATGATTGTGTTTTACTAAGGCCTTAGTCTTTTACTGATGTTGTGTTGTCATGATAAGAATAGCCAATAAAATATTTTTGGATACGAAAGACCACGCCTCCATTGTTCTGATCCTTTATTTGGGTACTCAAGTGTGAGACGAGGGGAGAATAAAGCGGGGAAAGCAGGCAACGTGTCCCTTACTTTGTGGCACTGTTACAATCTGGCGCTGCGAGCAGGGTTAAACGAACTAAGTGGAGACGTGTGTTTCTTTTGTATGCCTTGTTTTTTTTGTGTGTTTTTGGTTTTTTTTCTTTTCTCTTTTCCCCTGTGTTTTCCCGAGGAACAGATGTGTGTTTGTGCTGTATGAGTGGTGCCTTTTCTGTTTTCTGGAGGACAAAACAGCAACGTCTGTCCTGTGGTCCAGTACCACCCAGCGGAGTTGTGGACTTACAGGTTGACCGTACAGGTACAGGTTTACAGGTACGTAACCCCATTATGGAAGACGATGCGCAGGACCTTAGGGAATTAGTGGCGCAACTGAGGGCAGAGAACGACAGGCTGCGGCTGAACAGATAAATAATCAACAGCCTCGTGTTCCTCCATCACAGGCATCTTCAGTAGCTTCTAATTCGCCTCCCGTCGGAAGTGCTGATGATCCAGTGCGCCCCACAGCTAGCAGTGTTGCCCCACCTACAGAAAGGCTCGTTTTTGTGCCACGCGACCGTAAATGCCCGCAATTCAGTGGTAAATCCAGTATGAATATTGAAGAGTGGATCGAAGAGGCTCAGGCATGTATGCGGGCCAGGCACTTGTCTCGTTTTGATCAAGCTTTCTTTCTTTATGATCATCTAGTGGGTGAGGCGAGAGATGAGATCAAATATCGGCCTAGCACAGACCGTGCGGACCCAGATAGAATAATTACTATTTTGAAGGAGTTGTATGGGTGTTCTAAATCATACGTTGCCCTTCAAGAGGCATTCTTTTCCAGAAAACAGCAGGAGGGAGAGACTTTGCATGAGTTCTCTCTGGCCTTGTTGAGCCTCATGGACAGAGTGAAGCAGTCTGCCCCCGACGCCGTACCCGGGATCAATTTACAGAGCACGTTGTGGATGGTGCTCTTCGCCGGGAATTAAAACAGTTAGTGCGGAGGCAGCCACGTGCAACTTTGCTCGAGGTACGGGCGGAGGCGATCAGGTGGGAACGCGAGGGCATGCCGGGGGCTGCCAGGGCCCGTAGCTATTCTCTACCCTCCACTCAGGGCATTCAGTATGGCGTTCAGGGGGGGTCTCGGTTTCCTGCTGGTAACCAGTCAAACAGTTCGGAGCTGGCTGAATTGAAAGAGATTCTTAAGAAACAACAAGACCAACTTAATCTACTGACGCAGAGCGTTGCTTCATTGCAAGGGCCCCGTCAGTTTCATCGGCCACTTCAACGCCAGCCAGTGATTTGCCGTAGGTGTCAGCGCCCTGGCCATTATGCCCGTGACTGTGATGGGGAACGGGTCCAGCGCCAGCCCCCGCCTCCTGTAACTTCTGTAGACCGGCCATTTAGTGGCAACTCACCCCAACTGCCCACTCCGGCGGAAAACTTCTACCCACCAAACTGTTGAGCCACAGTTTGAGTGGGGAGCCTACTGGCTCACAGGAATCTAATGGTCGATCCGGTAGACTTGCTAACCTGATGTCCTCCTGTCCCCACTTGGATGTATCCATGGGAGGGGTCCAGGTGCCCTGTCTGATAGATACTGGGTCTATGGTTTCCACGGTTACCGAAACTTTCTTTCACAAACACTTTGCACCATGGGGCCCAGATACCTTGAAGTCCTGTAATTGGCTCCAACTCCGTGCTGCCAATGGGTTGGCTATTCCCTACATTGGTTACATGGAGTTGGATGTTCAACTTTGTGGTAAACAAGTATCAAATTGTGGGATCTTGGTGGTCAAGGATCCCCCGGATGCTTCAAATCAGGTTCCTGGGGTGCTAGGAATGAACATCTTAAGTAAGTGTTATCAAGAGTTGTTTGGCCAGTACGGGTTAGCTTTTCTTGAAAACCCTTCAATATCTCAGGCTCCAGCACCCCTTTTTCAAGCATTTCAGCATTGCCATCAGGCAGAGATCCAACCCCCCATTAGGGTGGTCGGGCGAGTGAAGGTGAGGGGCAGAAAGCCTTGCCGTATACCGGGTGGATCTATGAAGTTGGTGCCTGCCACGTGCTCTACTCAATATGCTAGTGGTATCATATTGTTTGAGCCGTCAGAGTCTGGCCTGCCCTCGGGGCTGCTTGCTTCTCCAGCCCTGGTACGTGTCGACCGTGGTACGGCTTCTATTCCAGTTGTTAATGTTGGTACAACTGATGTCCTCTTGTTCCCCCGCGTTTCCCTGGGAACATTACAACGCATTCACGTTGTTAGTCGGCCTGCAGGCGTGACAGAGGTTCCCTCAGTCACTGCTACTGTTGCTTCTCAGACAACATGCTCCTCGACACCACTGATCCAACAGCAAATTGAGAATATTGACTTGTCTTGTCTGTCCAGTCCAGAGCAGGTCCAAGTCCGTTCCTTGCTGGACCAATTTCACACAGTGTTTTCCACTCACGATGGTGACTTAGGCTGCACTAAACTGTTATCTCATGACATCCCACTTCTTGATGAAGTGCCGGTTCGTCAGAGATATCGCAGGATACCCCCATCCGACTACGAAATGGTCAAAGCGCATATTAACCACCAACTGGATGCGCAGGTAATCGGGGAAAGCTGTAGTCCGTACGCTTCACCAATAGTTCTAGTCAAGAAAAAGGATGGTAGCTTGCGCTTGTGTGTAGACTATCGCCAACTGAACGCAAAAACCCGTAAGGATGCATTTCCACTTCCTCGCATCGAAGAGTCGCTGGACGCATTAACCGGGGCCTGCTGGTTCTGTACTTTGGATCTGGCAAGTGGTTACAACCAGGTCCCGGTCACTGAGAGGG
Organism: Karalla daura; assembly: GCA_029224185.1. Lineage (NCBI taxonomy): Eukaryota > Metazoa > Chordata > Actinopteri > Chaetodontiformes > Leiognathidae > Karalla > Karalla daura. The sequence continues at coordinate 174,032 of CM055204.1, forward strand.
ATAAGGCTAAGACTGCCTTTTGCACCCCGTTTGGCTTATTCGAGTGGAATCGAATGCCATTTGGGTCGTGCAACGCACCCTCTACATTCCAGCGACTCATGCAGCGACTTTTTGGAGACCAACAGTGCCAGTCTCTGCTCTTATACCTGGATGACATTATCGTGTATTCATCTACAGTTTCCCAACACCTGGATCGCTTAGGGTTGGTCCTAAACCAGCTTAAGGACGAAGGCCTCAAAGCCAAACTAAGTAAGTGCGCTTTCTTTCAGAGAAAGGTCAATTACTTAGGCCATGTTGTTTCAGATCAAGGGGTGGCCACAGACCCAGGTAAAATTACATCAGTCACCCAGTGGCGGCGTCCTAGTACTGTGTCTGAGTTGCGGTCTTTCCTTGGCTTTTCTAGCTACTACCGGTGGTTTGTAGAGGGATTTGCGAAACTGGCAGCCCCTCTGCATAAACTGGTAGCTGAGCAGGCTGGTACCAAGGGAAGACCCGCTACTAAAATTTCAACTGGTTCATGGACGGAGGCTCATCAGACCAGTTTTGAAGCCTTAAAACGGAAACTCACCACTGCACCTGTACTGGCGTATGCAGATTTCTCCCTGCCCTTTATCCTGGAAGTGGATGCCAGGAAAGGTGAGACCAATCGCTTATGCCAGTCGCAGCCTTCGGCCCACTGAGCGCAACATGACAAACTACAGTTCCATGAAATTGGAATTCTTTGCGCTCAAGTGGGCCGTGACTGAAAAATTCAAGGAGTACCTATGGGGAAATAAGTGTGTGGTGTACACAGATAATAATCCCCTAAGCCACCTTGCATCTGCCAAGTTAGGGGCAACTGAACAGCGCTGGGCAGCACAGCTGGCCTCCTTTGACCTGGAACTGCATTATCGGTCAGGGCGAAGTAACGCAAATGCCGATGCTCTATCGCGGCAAGACCCGGGTGACTCTGGGTTGCAGAGCCTGCTTCCTGGCACGGTAATTGCCACCTCTGTACGACAGTGGTAGCAGATTCTGTTATCTACTAAATTGTTTGTAGTGTGATTTTGGCTTGCAGTGCATGGCTTTGCTTGGCGTGTATAAATTTGTGTGCTTTAATGTGATTTTTTTTTTTTGGGTTTGGGTTCTGGGAATCTGCGCTGCTCGTCTTGGCACGTTACTAATAGCTAACCCAGTGTACCATGTATAGGCAGTGTGCATGATTGTGTTTTACTAAGGCCTTAGTCTTTTACTGATGTTGTGTTGTCATAATAAGAATAGCCAATAAAATATTTTTGGATACGAAAGACCACGCCTCCATTGTTCTGACCCTTTATTTGGGTACTCAAGTGTTATAAAGAGGGGAGAATAAAGCGGGGAAAGCAGGCAACGAGTCCCTTCCTTTGTGGCACTCCTACACTAGCTACGGTGGCCATGTTAATAGCTAAACATTGCAAACCTTTTACTGAAGGTACATTTATCAAAGGCTGTGTTATGAAAATGGTGGAGAACATTTGCCCTGAGAAGAAGCAAGAATTTGCGAATGTTTGCCTGGCACGCAACACTGGCACGGAGAGTTGAGGACATATCGTCGGATATTCAGAGACAGCTGGGGGACAGGGGAGGGGCTTTTGATTATTTCTCATTAGCCTGCGATGAAAGCACAGATGCGTCTGACACTGCACAGCTGCTGATTTTTTTAAGAGGAGTTGATAACGACATGAACATAACAGAGGAGCTGCTGGATCTCAAAAGCATGAAAGGCCAAACCAGAGGATCGGATTTTTTCGCGTCTGTTTGTGAAGCTGTGGATGATATGAAACTACAATGGAGTAAAGTTTCTGGGATCACTACCGATGGTGCGCCTGCCATAGCTGGTGAGCGAAGTGGATTGTCCACACTGATCGCCATTAAACGCCATTAAACTTCACTGTATAATTCACCAGGAGGCTCTCTGCGCTAAACATCTCAAATTTGATCATGTTCTGAAACCAGTGGTAAAGGCAATCAATTCTATCTGCTCTAAAGCTCTATACCACCAACAGTTTCAGCAATTCTTGATTGACATCCAGGCTGAATACGGAGACGTAATATATCACAACGATGTGAGGTGGCTAAGTTGGAGGTCCACACTGCAGCGATTTTTCGCTCTCAGAGAGGAAATTGGAGAGTTTTTGAGTGAAAAGGAGCAGCCGATGGAAGAACTGTCCGCTCCTGTATGGCTGGCAGATTTGGCTTTTTTGATTCACATAACGAAGTATCTGAATGCGCTGAATGTTAATCTTCAAGGACGAGATGCAGTGGTGAGCCAGCTATGCGCTCACATCAAGGCCTTTGGAACCAAGCTGCAACTTTTCCAAAGACACTTATCCCAAACAGAGGCATGCACCGCGCACTTCCCGGCTTTGAAAGAGGTAATTGACAGTTTCCCACAGGTCAACATCGATGCGCAAATGAAGAGTTATGCAACAGCTATCGCATCTCTTTCTGTGGAATTCAACCAACGCTTTCGTGATTTTGCAGTTATTGAAAAGGACATGCTGCTTTTCTCTTCTCCCTTCGCCGTGGACCCTGATGATGCTCCTCCACAGCTGCAGCTGGAGCTCATTGAGCTGCAGTGTGACGATGAATGGCGCGGCAAACCCCAGCAGCTTTCTCTTCTTGACTTTTACTGCATGCTGGATAAAGACAGGTTTCCAGAAATGCGAACATTTGCTAAGAAAATGCTGAGCTTATTTGGCTCCACATATTTGTGTGAGCAGACATTCTCTGTCATGAACCATAACAAGAACCGATTGAGGTCGAGACTAAGTGATTCCCACTTGCGTGACATTTTACGCATTTCAACCACTGTCCTCAAACCAGACCTGGCCTCTTTACTGAAATCCCGATCTCAGCATCACCCTTCTCATTAGTGTGAGCAAGTTATCTGTTTTTTGATCAATCTGAGTATTTTGAACGGTAACATCTGTCACTATCAACAGTGAAGAGCCAAAAGAATATTTATGCACTTGGATTTACGGCACTTATTTTTTTTTATTAAACTCAAGTAAGATTTGGTTATTACTGTTGATGCTATGAACCTGTAGATGTGACACAAACTATTACCTTCTGAAAGGTATTGTAAATGAAAGAGCAGAATTCACAAATGTTTTAAGATTTAATAATAACAGACAACTTTGCATTACTTATAACTCCTGTTTAAAGTGTTCATGAAGATCTTTTTAAACTCATGTAAATTTAAGGTATTTCATACAGTCTGTTCAATGTTATCTGACTCTCTAGATATGAATGAAAGACAGAATTTGTGTTTTGAGAGTTGTTTACATCTGCCTGAGTGGCTTATATTTGGTTATTTTATCATTTGAAAAATAAAGATAATTGTGTTAATGAAAAATGTTTTATAACAGTGTGTATTTGCATGAAACTTTTGTAGTTAAGAATGTCCGAACAAACTATTGGCGCCCGGGCATCTTCACTTTATCAAATCTGGCCCTCCTTGCAAAAAGTTTGGACACCCCTGACTTATACTGATCCTGACACAGCTCTGATTCAAACTTTACTAATCAGGAAAGGAATTAAAATAATAACCTGGTTAGATTGTCTGCCCACTACTTTCCTATTCTTACATCACTGAAGCTAATCATCATTGTGTGAAATGTTTTGAAAAACAAACAAACACTCTGTAATACACATTCCCACAATTTGCTGAGCTATGCTTTTATGAACAAAGTCCGCTTGAACTATAGTTATTACTGTTTGACTGATAAATACATTTAATTGACTTCTGGGAATTGGAACATACTAAGTAAACTTTAAAATGACTGTGAATAACAAACAGCTCCAGCATACATACATGAGAATGAGCTAATCTTGCAGCAATATGGGGGTCTTTCTATTTCAAGGTGGAGGAACATTGGCTCTGAGGGATGATAGGAAGTTGAGCGAAATAAGCAAAGTGGAGTGAGACAGTAAAATATTAAATGCCTTTACACATTCACTGCCACTGACAAGTTTTTTTGTTTAAAATGTATCGACATTTTGTTCCAAGTCTACTTTTTCGTACAGCCTCATGAGCATCAATGGAGGATTTTATTAGACGCATAACTCTGGTACTTCAGGAGTGGTGAAATAGGAACAGTTAAAAAAGTGATGATGTTACACTCAGGCTGAAGGAATCCTCTATCTAATTGCGCAGGATGATGCCGCAGCTCCGCTACTGCCCCACACTCCAACCCATCTTGAAACGGTCCCTCTGCTGCTGCGTTCATGTCCTCCTCGAAAATGTGAAAAGTGTCAATCCATGCACGGAACAGAAATAGACAAACACGGTAATTATCCTAAACAACAGACCACGTCTAATTGAGAACTGTGTTCACTGTGCAGTCCTCTATGAACAGTTTTATAAACAATGCATTATGAACAACTGATTAACCACCTTTTTGATTGTGGTGCTGAACATGTGTTATTATAGCCCATTATAAATTATGAACTCATTCAATAAAAAAGTCAAAGGGGAAACTTCATAAAATATTTCAATAAACGTTTGAAGAAGAGTTTTAATAGTATGGCCTGCTAAATTTTAAGTAGATGCTGAGGCTCCAACACCTTTTTAATTGCTACCATCATCGGTTTCATGTCACCATATCCTCACTTGATTATTTATCTACTTATTATCTTGTGGTTTTGTTGCAGGTATGTGGATTTTGTTTATGATGTCATCAGTGAGAAAAAAAACACACACACACAAGAAAGTGGTTTTACCGGTTCAACTGTCAAAAAAGTGTGTCATGGGTGGAAAGAAGCCCAAAAATAGAAAGCATACTATTTTATGGTTGTAAGTAGACGGAGGTTGTCTCTTTGAACGGAGGAGTCTCAGTGTGTCTCCACAACTCCTGAACGCAACACTTCGCCGGGAGACCGACGGCGCGGTCACCCAATCAGCGGCCAGACTATCCGTTCCTCAACCAATGACACGAGCGCAAAGGCTGTGCCACGTGCAAGAGTAGGCTGGCGCTCGGGTATACTACCTCATCCCGTACTATTGGCGCAGGTGATCGGTGTCAGGATGCGTGAGGAGAGCGGAGGAGCGGGACAGAGAGAGGGGCCAACACTGATGGATCAGGCTCCAGGGCTTGGTTAGAACCACAGATCTGCAGCCTGTGCTGGACCGAGGCACCGAAAGGAGCACTTTGAGATATGTTGAGCTTTATTTTTGGTCGGCAATAGTACTATGATTTGGTATGTGGCCACTTTGATAGCAAGTATATTCAGCACCCGAGGAACGGCCGCTCAAGGTGAGTCGAAGTGCGGTTATCCCTCCATAGCAGCGCTTATATAGTTCAAGTTTGAACAATTGATTTTTTCCTTTTGAAAAACATTTGTCCCCAAATCAGTTGACTTGTCTGTGATGTGTTAAAATGTGTGCGTTAAAGTTGATACCTGAGTGTATGATGAGGAAGCTGGCCGGCAGACCCATGACTGCTGTAGTCAGAGCTGCTCCACAGGAGGACAGCCTGCCCACTGCGGCTGTCATTTATCACGGAGATGAGAGGATTCCCGTGAAAAACGGCTCTCCGGGAGTCGTGACGTGTTTTGGGCATTCGAGCGATGGATCTCTCCGCCTATCTGCGCTTACATATTCATCCAGAGGTGCTAGAGTGCGGTTTGAGGGCTCTCCGGGGCGGGGGGAGGGGGGGGGGGGGGTGGGAGGGGGGGGGGGGCTGCAGCAACCCGGCCTCCCTGAACCAAACATAAGCTGTTTCGTCACATGTGGAGGCAAATGTGATTCGCATGGTGCTCCAATGTAGATGTCATTGAAATGATCTGAGTGGATGAACCTCTTGTGGGAGTCCGGTAGAGGGAGCCTGAACCAGCATCACAGCTCTGTCACACACATCACACGCTGCTTTCACGTACGGTCAGGAATGATGCATCTCATTATGGCATGACTTCGTCGTAATGTTTTTGTTTTTTCCTTGGAAGCAGAGGTTTTTGTATGGCTGGATGGAATAGGTTACAACTGCAGATGACCTCTAACCACAGAATGATGACAAGAGAAGAGACTCCTCGTAATGTATTGTTGATGGATGTCATTCATAAAGAAGAAACATATAGCTTAAGTTTGACCTCCCACATTATTATAGATTATTGTTATTTTCATCGAAGTTGGTAAATCTGCAGGATTTTCCTGTCCAAATATAGTTTGAGTTCGCGTCTTGAAGATTTTCTTATATTTTTGTATTTATATTGAAAGAAAATATATTATTGAATCAACTGATGACAGAGAGCTTTTAGTCTGTGAATGAATCCATATGAAGTTAACCTGTCTGCCTGTGTGTGTTTAGTGTGTGCATGAGCTCGTCTCACAGATGACGAAAGGGAAATAATTAGAGATCAAGTGAAACTGCAGCAGCATCTTCAGGCGCCACCCTTAAAATACCCCCCGCCCCACTTGTTCCCTTACCACCACTCATCTTCAAAAGAGAATAGAGTTGCAAGAAACTGGGACGACATCTGTGCCTCAGCATCATTTATTAGATGATGAGGCACAGACTTCTTAGTGATGTACCTAAATCATCATGTCATTCATGACATTGGGTTAATCATTTGACACACAACATATACATATATGTGTGTCTGTATGTATGTGTGTAGTCATTTTTTGACACCCTTCTGGCTTGCATTTATTTTTTACATTGTAAACAGTTATGTAATGTGTTGCCTTAAAAGAATACACTTTGCACTATCTTGGAGAAAGGACACTCAGAGATGTTTTAAGCGGCTTCTCCCATCTCCAAGGAAATAAGAACTTACTTTTTCATAGCTGCAGATGAGTCAACAGCCCATGTTACATTGGCTGCCATATTCCGTATTTTGACTCATTCTAAATTGGACAATAATTGAACAAACAAGTTGCTTGAAAAATGTTACCTTGATAGTGTTACTGGGATTGGGTCTAGCAGACTGCATGGTCACGGCAGGATACACCCCCAGTACAGGTCTCTAGTCCATCACAGTCCATTATATGATGTGAAAATATGGGAAAGTGGAATGAGCATATTTGCTAGCTGTTCCAGTGCTGTAAATGAACACTGTGTTATATATTGTGTTTTTCTGGAGTAAATCAGATGGTTGTTGCCCATATAGATGTGACCACTGTGACTGTCTGGATAAACTGTCCCTTCAGTTAGCATTGCTGGCTGTGCAATATAGTCCTTGTCCTATGCTTTAACAGTATGCTCTGCACTGTTCATACTGTCCACACACACACACACACACACACACAGACAGCATAACACAGCAAGCCACAGACACTACATGGGGCAACATTATCCTGACCCAGTGTAGCTGTTTCCAGCTGGCAGCTGCCTTGACTTTTGCCAGTGATAACCCTGGATCTGTGCCATGCTTCCTCCGTTGCCCTACTCTAAGTCTGCTTTCTCATCTTGTTTCCCAATGCCTCTTTCCCTGCATGACTCAGGTCCTCCCTGCTTCTCACTATCCTGCGCTGCCTCTTGCTGTGACCTATTGTCTTACACACCTAGAGAAACTTGCCACTTGCCTCCCTCCAGGTTTCTCCACATAAACAACAACAACAAACAAAAACTTCAGTGGACTCACATGCTTAATCAAAGCAAGCAAGACAAAATACAGACTATAATCACAACACAACATAACACAGATTGCTAACTGGGCTGTTCAGTAACAATTAACTAGCTGCTTAAAGAAAAAAATGCGTTTTGCTCACCCTATCTGAAGAATATCAATGAATCCATACCTGTGGTAACCCAGGGATTGTGCAGTGAGCATGACTCCTTGTCAAAAAGGAGACAGGGCCAGCAAAAAAAAACGTTGAAGTTTAGCGCTTCCCGCTAGTCACTCAGTGGGACGCAATTCTCCTCATTGATTGTCCGAAAACCTTCCTTCCTTTCAGTGCGGAGATCTAGTTTTGGTGTTGGTCTCCCATCAGATTTAATTTTGAGTTGCTGTTCAAGAAACAGTTTAGTAAAATTATTTTTGACCAAATATTCCAAATCCCCGCCCTCCATAATTGCGCTCTCTGGCTACGCGGAAGTCAACACAAATCTTTCGTTATTCGTATCACTGATGTTGATGATGATGTACTGTGATTTGATCTGAAAGTTTGTGGCTTCCCTTGACCCCGTCGTGACCAATCACAGGGAAGCAGTGTCTCATCTGATTGGTTAATAAGAGTATAATATCCCGTTTTCAATGCTCATTCACCACATAACCTTTAGAGGGGTGCTGTTTTACACACCGTAAACGCTCAATACATAATGAAGAGAGACGAGGGGGAGACAACAGCTACACAACACAGAAGGATTACGCGAACTGTTTAAAAAAGTGTTTTTATTAAATTATGTTATATTCTGAAAAAAGTGAGGAAGCCTGGCTTCCCTTGGCTTCTGCATGAAAACGCCACTGGTCGTGATATGTTTCTTTGTGAGCGGTAGTTTTATTTATAATGTCAGTGACGCAGAACACAGAGGTAAGGCCACTGTACACAGAGTTATCAAGGATGAGTTTCACAGGACTGCAGGTAAATGATGAAGAAATCAGTTAAAATGTACATAAAATCTTTTCGGATTTCCCGGTATGATTGGCTGCATATATGGAACATATTCTCATGAACTCAACTCAACTTAATTTTTTTTAACAGACGCTATTTCATGGCACTTCATAAAGTGAACAACAATATGTACATAGAAAACACCCCCTGCCCTTGCAAAGGGTGAGAAACGACTCCCAAGAAAAACCATTACAGGGGAAAAAAAGAGAGTATGTAGCAGGATTAGCCGTGGTGAGGGATGGGGTCCTGGATCTAACTCAGCATCCATGGAGGGGAAAAGCACAAAGACTCTGAGGCGGAAGGTCCATATGCAAGTCCTGCGCAATCACAGAATAAGAACAGAGAGGAGGAAGTGGAGGAGGGGGAGATGGAGGACAGATGGGGATAGACAGAGTGAGATGAAAGAGGAAATGTGTGCTTGATCCACACCTGAGAACGGAGCACCTATAGCAACTTAAAAACTTGAAAAAAAAAAACAATTTTGCCTCCAGGCCTTTTTAACCTACTCTTAAAGATAGAAAGGGTGTCTGTCTCTTGGACTGAAACTGGTAAATGGTTCCACAGGAGAGGGCCTAGGTAGCTGAAGGCTCTGGCTCCAAATCTACACTCACCGGCCACTTTATTAGGGACACCATGCCAGTAACGGGTTGGACCCCCTTTTGCCTTCAGAACTGCCTCAATTCTTCGTGGCATAGATTCAACAAGGTGCTGGAAGCATTCCTCAGAGAGTTTGGTCCATATTGACATGATGGCATCACACAGTTGGCGCAGATTTGTCAGCTGCACATCCATGATGCGAATCTCCCGTCCCACAACGTCCCAAAGATGCTCTATTGGATTGAGATCTGGTGACTGTGGAGGCCATTTGAGTACAGTGAACTCATTGTCATGTTCAAGAAACCAGTCTGAGATGATTCCAGCTTTATGACATGGCGCATTATCCTGCCGAAAGTAGCCATCAGAAGTTGGGTATATTGCGGTCATGAAGGGATGGACATGGTCAGCAACAATACTCAGGTAGGCTGTGGCGTTGCAATGATGCTCAATTGGTACCAAGGGGCCCAAAGAGTGCCAAAAAAATATTCCCCACACCATTACACCACCACCACCAGCCTGAACCGTTGATACAAGGCAGGATGGATCCATGCTTTCATGTTGACGCCAAATTCTGACCCTACCATCCGAATGTCGCAGCAGAAATTGAGACTCATCAGACCAGGCAACGTTTTTCCAATCTTCTATTGTCCAATTTCGATGAGCTTGTGCAAATTGTAGCCTCAGTTTCCTGTTCTTAGCTGAAAGGAGTGGCACCCGGCGTGGTCCTCTGCTGCTGTAGCCCATCTGCCTCAAAGTTCGACGTACTGTGCGTTCAGAGATGCTCTTCTGCCTACCTTGGTTGTAACGGGTGGTTATTTGAGTCACTGTTGCCTTTCTATCAGCTCGAACCAGTCTGGCCATTCTCCTCTGACCTCTGGCATCAACAAGGCATTTCCGCCCACAGAACTGCCACTCACTGGATATTTTTTCTTTTTCGGACCATTCTCTGTAAACCCTAGAGATGGTTGTGCGTGAAAATCCCAGTAGATCAGCAGTTTCTGAAATACTCAGACCAGGTCTTTTGCCACCAACATCCATGCCACGATCAAAGTCACTCAATTCACCTTTCTTCCCCATACTGATGCTCGGTTTGAACTGCAGGAGATTGTCTTGACCATGTCTACATGCCGAAATGCACTGAGTTGCCGCGATGTGATTGGCTGATTAGAAATTAAGTGTTAACAAGCTGTTGGACAGGTGTACCTAATAAAGTGGCCAGTGAGTGCAGACTGGATTCTTGGAACCACAAGTAGGGCTGCATTCAGAGAACAGAGCCTCCTAGTGGGATAATAAGGTTTTTTCAGGTCTGAGATATGAGGGTGCCAGACCATGGAGAGCTTTATCGACAAGGAGAAGGATTTTGAACTGAGTCCTAAATGATACAGGGAGCCAGTGCAAAGAGGCCAGAACTGGAGAGATATGATCGGTCTTTGTAGTTTTTGTCAGGACACGAGCTGCAGTGTTGTGAATGAGCTGCAAAGTTCTCAGCAACCTGTTGAAGCATCCAGCCAATTAAGAGTTGCAGTAATCCAGCCTGGAGCAGAGGCATGGACTAGCTGTTCAGTTGTGTGAAGTGGGAGCAGGGCCGTCGCTGCCTATATGCAGAACACGCACAGCGCGTAGGGCCCGCGATCCGATAGGGGCCCTGTTTTGCCCGAAAGATGTGCAGCCGTGAGCCGCGCTACTAGATCAGCTGTCAGTGCGAGTCAGAAGCAGTATCTCAGTTTTTGCAGAGTTCAGGAAATTATGGGTCATCCAGGCCTTATTATCATCAACGTAGGATTGAAGTTGCTGCAGACCCCATGTGTCAAACCGACTCCACAAAGGGCCGAGTGCAGGTGTTTGTTCCAGCCAGTCAGCAGCACACAGTCTGACCAATCAGCTGTCTGAAGGCTGACATCAGTTAATTGAGAGAGTCAAGTCAGGTCTGTTGCTGCTTATTTGGAACAAAAATCTGCTGCCACTCTGCCCTTTGTGGAGTCGGTTTGACACCCCTGCTGGAGACGATTGTGTTCACCTGGCTTGATAGATAGATATAATCAGAGATTAAATTGGGCCAGAGCCCTCCAGAGCTCAGCTCTGCCTCCTCACCTCGTCAGTACAGCCAGCAGGAGCTGAGCTCCCTCTGCTTCAGTGTTTCATTGTAATCAAGGTGTAACTATCATTATATAACTTTTTAAAATATGTTGATTTGGATCCCCATCAATCAGCTTGTTCACTCAGCACTGTTTCAGGGCACCATGTCAGAGCTTCATTACTGAAGTCGTCCCACTCATTTAAGCTGAACAAATGAAATTCCAGTCCACGTTTTCACTGATACCAGCATCTTCTCGCATACCATGCTAGTGCATGCACGCATGCACGCATGCACGCATGCACTTCCTTCCGCAGCTCTTCCTTCACCACGATGGACCGATACAGCGACTGCATTACTGTGGCCACTGCACTGATCTGCCTGTCAATCTCGCGCTTCATCTTTCTCGCAATCGTGAAGAACCCGCGATAGGGTTGGGAGAACACCGCCTGTTCTCGTATAAAAATCTACGCAATGAGACTTGCTCTCGTGTCTCCTGCCCGCCTCAGTCTAAATGTCTTCGGCTTTAGATCCTGGTAAAGTGAACTTCTTGTGAAGTTCTTCGGTCAACAAGACTGCATGCAACAAGACAGAGTTTCAGCTCAGTGAGCAGCTACCTTCCCTGGTAGCCACGCGCCACGTCCACTGTCTTGCTAACCAGAACTGTTTGACTTCTGCCATAGACTTTACTTCTATTTCTGTGAATAGGACCTCCAAACCAAGGGCAAGTGTTCTCTGTGTTGCATTTGGGTCCTCTGCTCAAAACATGGCAACCTGAGTGGTCACCTAAACAACAAGGTGAACTGGTCACATAATACTGATGCCCTCTACAGAAACAGTCAGAGCAGACCGTATTTCTAGCGGAGACTTCGGTCAGCTGCTGTTTAACACCCAGCTCTGTTCCCAGTAGAACAGTCATTCATTCATCCATCATTTACTCAAAAGTGTTGCTATCATTAACTGTTTATTTAACAATTATTTAACTGTTAGTGTCATTTTTTAATACTTTCTTTAAAGTACTGTTTATTTATTTTTATATTATTCTTAATAATACTACCGCTATTGCACTGTCCACTTAACGGCTGTGTCAAATGAAATTTCCCCATTGTGGGCCTACTAAAGGCATACTCATAAATGGGACAGTACAAGGGATGCAACTAACAATTATTTTGATAATCAATTCATCTGTTGATTATTTATTTGATTAATCGATTAATTGGCAAAAAAAATGAACAAATTTTATTTACATTGCAGGGAAGAGAAGAACAAGGAGACGAGTTGGTTCTCAGTTTGAGCCAGCTCGTTGCTGGTATTTATTTCTCCCTAACTTTTTTCAAAACCAGAATGTTACTGAGCTATTAACCTAATAATAAATGAAAAATAACATAAATAATAAAAAAATGGATCCTTGAGGGAAGAGTGTAACCAGGCTGCAGGGCGTGGCTCATTGCTTTGAAGCCATCATCTTCAACCATCACAAAGCCACTCATTGTGAGACATTTTTGTCTGAAATAAGAAAGACTGCTTGAGTACGCATAAAGCACAATTAATTTTAAAACCACTTTTCTTTGTTTTAATTAAAGCTCAATAAGGGCATGTACAGATGAGACCTTTTTTTGTCATAAAACAAATGCTCCACAAATACACACACACAAGCATGTGTGTGTACTTTCCATGTAGGCTTTCCATGTAGGCCAGGGAAACATCCGTGTCACAGCAGGTAGATTGTTCTGTTTGTCTAATGTTAATACGCACTAGTTGCTCTCCATCCAGCATGACAAGCATAGCTAATCCACTTACTAACATTAAACTTGTAATGCGTTGCGTTAGCTGGGTATTCATGTTGAAATGGATGGCATGCAAACAGTGGAAACTAACAAACTATTTGCTGTGAGATGAAACACAGCGCATATGAGTATAATCTTTTGTTAAATGAAGATCAAGAGACCATTTTGTAGTAACGTAAGCTAACTTACCCAGTCGAGCTCCCTTCCCTGGTATCATCCATGGCTCCAACATGTTTTCATTTCAGATGTTCTCGCATTAACATGGTGCACCCGTGCCATGCAAGATACATTTCACACAATTTGCAGCTAACACGCTTTTTAGGTTCAGTCAATATGAAGATTTTTTGGTTTTCTCCGCCTCTGCCATAACTGCTTTCCCCCGTGCTGCACAAGCGCCGCTGTGCTCAGAAAATGAAATTGACGTAGGGGCTCCGCGACACAGCAAGTTGCAACTGCGGGCCAAGTTTATCACTATCCGAGTCGATAATCTAACTTGTTGCAAACAAAGTTAATAATCAATTTTTATCGATTAGTTTTTACACCCCTAGACAGTACATATAAATGAACATTCAAAATGTAAATATCTGAGATCAAAGCATATAGCAAAACTTTGCGCCCTTGGGTTTGGTTGTGTACCATCACGATTCAGCAGCACCCGTAAAAGGAAGTAAATCAGTTGGTAGTGGTTGAGGATTTAACTAAATTTAACTAACTGTGTGGGAAAGTTGAAGGAGTCAACCAGTGACCCATAGAGAGAGGTGATGTTGCATGCAGCCCTGCTCTGTTATTCGTGCTTTAAAGGTTGAATACATATAATTTTTTTATGAAAAGCTCTATTTATAAAAAAGGAAATCACCCCCAGGGTATTTAGAGGGGTGCAAAATAAAGGTATAGTGTTTAAATGAAAAAATAATTTATTTTAAATCAAATAATTATAAAACTGGGATAGCGGGTTTCCAAATACGCACAGCTAGGCTGGCACTGGGTAGAACAGCAAGTCCTGCAGCTGCTTCAGAGCCCCGGCTAATGTTATTCATCCCAGCACCCTGAATAATGATATCGCTTGATATGGTGCAGGCCGATGACTTTACAGATTCTGAGTAAACGAAACTGAACTCGACTCAGCTCAACTTGGTGTGCATTTCCATTACCTGGAATGTGACCCTGGTACTATTTTTCTAGTACCTTCTCGCCTGCCAAGCCAATCCGGGCGAGTTATGAAAAACAAACAAACAAGAAAACTTTCCTCCCATAAGTTTGACTGGATACAGAACAGTACATACCTTGTGTCGCTGTGGAACCCGACTCATTTCGTCATTTGATCTCAGCAGAATTTCCCAAATCGCCCTTTGTTTTTCCTCAACAACTTTTTTCTCCTTGCTGTGGCCACATACCCAGGATCAAAATGATCATTCCCTTGATTTCCTCAATTGTGTGCAAGTCGTGTCTTGTCGTATTGTTGTTGTTTTTCTTCCTACACTACCACTAACCATCGGGCTTTGGGCTCTAATTCAGATTTTCTGTCTGAATTTCCTCTGAATTTCCCCTGAATTTCTCTCAACCTTAGTCCTCAAAACTGATAAAATCATAATGTTTGGGACTTCAGTATTCAAGTAGATGCAGTCAGTGATCAGTCAGCTTCAGTCCAGAAGTCACCTCAATAGTCGAGTCCATTGGCTTCTGTCAACATGTGCATGAACTGCTTCAATCATACTCTGGAGCTTGTTCTAACTTACGGTGTTAAATTATACATTATTATATTATATATATGGTGTTTAATTAAACACCTGACTGTTTCTCCCCCTTACCCAGTGATATCTGACCACTCTTTAATCACTTATGTGATTGTGTCATGTTAAAAAGAAAAGCAGTATATACACAAGACACTTGACTGACTGTGTCTTAGCAAACTTTAAAAAAGCTATTCCCCTGTCTCTCGGTGCTACATCATCTCTCTGCTATGAAAGCCCTGCATTGATCTCCTTGCTGATAGCTTTGAAGAGTATTTTCATGAAACTCTCGACCTGGTTGCGCCCCTAACAAAAATGATTATATCTAGAACAAGCTCAGCCCCCTGGTATACACCAGAAATTTGCCATCTTAAGCAGCTAGCATGTAAATTAGAGAGGAAATGGTGATTGACCTAAAATAACGAAATTTTTCGGACTGGGAAAGATAGCCTGAAAACATAGCGTGGCTCTGTGTAATGCCAGAGCCTCTCTAATTGAGGAAAATAAGCATAACCCCAGGGTCCTTTTCAGCACTGTAACCAGGCTGTCTCAGACTCGTAAATCGCGGTGTAAAAAGCAGTGTATTCCCACCCATCTCAGTAGTTGTGACTTTATGAGTTTTTCAATACCAAAATTATATTGAACAAGCAAGCATTTAACAACCACCTAGCACCTACTGCAATTAATTTACCCCCTATTGCAGCAAAAAATGCAAAAAAACATGAAAGCAGACAAGAATATAGTGAAGTTGATCCATCACTCTCCCACACACTATGTTGTTTGCATAGTGTATGATATAGTGTATGATGATGATAATCACAGTGAGACAGATGTAGAAGAAAATGTTTTACCTTCCCTCAATCTATTCTTTTAATTACATTTGACCCTTCCTGCTAAACTCACAACCCCCCTCTATGCAAATAGAGACATCCTGAAGCCAATCTTCTTCCTTTTGTTTGTGCTACAGAGGTGCCAAAGTGTCTTTGCAGAATTTGCCACATTTCTGGACCTGAGGATGTATTTTTCTTCAACACAGACAAGGTGGGGGACAATGATTGACTACGGGGGGGGGGCAGAACTCAAGTTTCACTGAGGTGATGAAATTACAATAACAGAGCCAAGCCTGGCTGCAGAGACTATTTTTCATCTCTGTAGCACCAAACAAAAGGTAGATGTGTGAACAGAAGTTTTTCTTCAGGATGCCTCTGTTTTTAGGAGGGGTCGATTGTAGCAGGAAAGGTCAAATCTAATGTAACGCATATGATCTATGAAAGGTAAACACTTTCTAACACAACACTGACAAATGTTTGCACTCGTCACTGCCAGAGTTAAATAAAAAAATGCATGTATGGATTTCTTTTTCATGATTACTTACAACCAAGCCACACGGGCAGCAGCTAGCATTGGCAACACGGCAGTTATCATTGAACAATGCATTAACGAATACTCACTCCCACTGTCAAGCGCTATCTAGCAAATTGAGTAAACACCGGACACTCACATAAAGAGCCTTGTCATGGATTACCAGATACCTCAGGTCGACAAATAACTAGCTTGTTAACATGAAAGATTTGTGACAACGATAACGTTGGCTAATTACTCCAATTAACCGCAACGACTTACATTTATGGGACTCCTTTACCGGTTGACATGCTGAAGCCATCCTGATGCTAGTCTCAATTTGTACCCCTCGGTTTGAAGTGCGGTCAGGAGCTCACTTGGTTTCAAGGAGTGTGTAGCCCTTCATCTCAGCACTTCCCCTTGGTCGAATTGAGAATTGGGACACCCCTTACTCTCATGTGAATGCACAAAACCAAGGGGTAATGGTAAGACGAAGGGGTAAGGGTTAGGGTCAGGATTAGGGTTAGGGTTAGGGACGCACCAAAAGTGTGATAACCTTTTCCTTCACTTGTTGGTTTTACTCCATTAGTCTCCGAAATAGAAACTACTTATGTCAAATTGTTAAGGTCTGCTCCAGAATTATTAGGCATCCCCTGAGAGCCCTTATGTGAACAGCAGACCCTTCATGATCCATCACATGTAATGTTTCCTGAGTGGCTCCCCTCAGGACGCAGACTTTGCTGTCAAAGCTGCAAGACCCGGGTCCTCAAACAAAATGTTAAACAAACAAAGTTGCAGTTCTCTGGAAGCTCAGCGTGCCAGCAGTCAGCAGCTAGTGCAACATTCGAGTAATTGTGTGAGTCCTCAGCTCCACAAGCCTCTCCGCCTTCGGCCAGCATGCTACTGCAATATAAAGCATGTTGATCAGCCAACTCACTCCAGCTGCGCTAATCAATACCCAGTGCTACTCCTGAGCCAGCCTGACATGCCCCCCCCTCCTACAGCTGACGCTCAAACCACACCCCCATACCACACTATTGAAGATCCCCGTCTTTTGGAGAAGGCCTTTATTTTAATCCAAGGTTTATTGGTGGAGAAACACGAATAGTCCTGATATGTACAGTGCAGAAGTTTATGAAGTCCCCAATACAGTCCATGATGTTGTCATTAATATCTATCACAAAGTTCCTCCCACAGTTATTGCAAAACACTCTCTTAGAGGCTTTTCAGTCTCCTTTGACCATCTCCTTACTGTAAGAGTCACAGCCACTGTTTGCTACCTAGTGAGTTTCCCAGTTAAAATGACACACAAGATGCACCAGCTCTTCCTTTGAGCCTTTTATTTATAGATTTATTTGCAGAGCTCCTTGGCTGCAATATGTTGTCCCGTGCATGACCACATTCTCTACACTTCGGTACTTGTGTGCAGAGAAATGGCCCGCAATGATTTGGCTGGCATGCGAAGTGGTGGACTAGAATTGGTTGCTGTGGCGCTGGTAGAGTCAGTGGCCTCTCCAGTAGCTCTCTAGGTTTAGCTCTTAAAACTCCTTTTTAAGCAATTTTTTAAAGCAAATTATACCAATTTACTCTTCTCTACACTTTCTAACTTAAGTTTACTCGGAAGAAATCGTTTTTAACCTATATAAACAAACAATCTACTTTTTTGGTTTAATTATTTAAATAATTATTTAAATAAACATATCTTTTTTGATTCTAATATACACCCAAGAGCCAGTTTGATCACTTATTCCCAAGAGGATCTACACACACAAGGAAGAACCACCAACCTCTGTCATCATGGGAAATGTGAACTCACTGCCAAACAAGATTGATGAGCTCTCCGCACTGAACAACTAGCAGATTTACCGTAAGAGCAGCTTGCGCATGTTTATGGAGACTTGGCTGAATCACCTTGTACTCGATGCTTATGTTGAACTACTGGGATTCACTGCTGTGAGAGCGGACAGAAACATGGAAGCAAGCGGAAAAGCTAAGGTGGGGGACTCATAGTGTACGTGAACAATGGCGACAGTCTTATGCTGCCCGGACCTTGAACTGCTAGCTATTAACCTGCGACCGTACTACCTGCCGAGAGAGTTCTGTAACGTGATCACCTGTGTTTACATCCTTCCGAGAGCAAACACAGCCACTGCCTGTGAGAAAATCCATTCCATCACAGCAAGGCTACAGCACCCTGATTCACTTATGATCAACTCTGGGGACTTTAACCACGCAACTTTGGACTTCACTTTGGCTGTTTTTAACCAGGTTGTAGGCTGTCCTACAAGAAACAACAAGACATTAGATCTACTGTATGTTAATGCAAAGGATGCACACAGAACTGCTCCCCTCCCACCACTAGGGAAGTCTGATCACAACCTGGTGCAACTTCAACCACTGTACATCCCCCTAGTCCAAAAGAAGATGGTGACAACCCGATCCACTAGGAAGTGGTCCCCAGAGATGGAGAGTGCCCTCAGAGACTGTTACAACACCACGGTCTGGGATGTGCTTATGAACCCACATGGTGAATACACAGAGGGAACTTCTTCTCCAATCAGGCCTGTCCGCTGTTACCCTAATAACAAGCCATGGGTAACACAGAAAGTTAAAGCTGTCCTCAATAGGAAGAAGGCTGCATTCAGGAGTAAAGACAGGGAGGCCATAAAGGCAGCACAGCAGGAGGTGAAGTGCTCTGTGAGGGAAGCTAAAGACAGCTACAGGAGAAAAGTGGAGCAGAAGCTGAGGGACAAACACATGAGGGAAGTCTGGGAAGGAGTAAGGACCATCACAGGTCACAATCCAATGACCAGAATCATAGAA
Source organism: Karalla daura (assembly GCA_029224185.1). Lineage (NCBI taxonomy): Eukaryota > Metazoa > Chordata > Actinopteri > Chaetodontiformes > Leiognathidae > Karalla > Karalla daura. Next base: position 192,956 of record CM055204.1, read on the forward strand.
GAGACAATACAAAGAGCTAATGAACTGAACAATTTCTTCAATCAGTTCAACCAACCACTGTCCCCCCAACCCCAGACCAGAACCCCCACCCACAGCACAGCCACATATCCTGCAGACCTGCGCGGCAGAATTGGGGACACCATTACAGAGGATCTTCAGCCTTAGCCTGCAACTGCGGAGAGTGCCCACCCTCTGGAATTTTTTCCTGAAGAAGACCTGGCCAGTGATCTGAATGACTTCAGACTGGTGACACTAGCATCACATCTTATGAAGACGCTGGAGCAGCTCTTCCTCAACATCCTCAGACCCCAAGTTCAACACGCCCGGACAGCCTGCAGTACACGTACCAGCCGAATGTTAGTGTAGATGATGCCATTCTCTACCTGCTACATTCAGCCCACTCCCATCTGGATAAGGGAAGTGTCACAGTGAGGATTTTTTTCCTGGACTTCTCTAGTGCCTTTAACACTGTCAAGCCCCCCCTGCCCCGTGACAAACTAAGCAGGATGGGAGTGGACCCCCACCTTGTAGACTCTCTGATTATCTCACTGACAGACCACAGTATGTCAGGCTAAAGGACACCACACCTGGCGTGGTGGTCAGCATCACTGGAGCCCCCAGGGAACAGTGCTACCCCCTCTCCTCTTCACCCTGCACACCTTGGACTTCTGTTAGAACTCGGAGCTGTGTCAAATACAGAAGTACGCAGATGACTCAGCCATTGTTAGGTGCATCAGGGATGAAAATGAGGAGGAGTATCAGAGACTGGTGGGGGACTTTGCAGTATGGTGCCACATTAACCAACTACAGCTCAACACCTCTAAGACGAAAGAGCTGATCATCGACTTTGAGAGGTCCAGACCAAGACCAAAACCAGTCCTGATAGAGGGAGGTGAGGTGGAGATTGTGGACTCCTACAAATACCTTGGACTGTAGCTGGACAACAAACTGGACTGGACAATACACATCAAACATCTGTATGAGAAGACGGATCAGGATGTACTTCCTAAGGAGACTGCGGCCATTCAACATCTGCAGAAAGCTGCTGTGGATGTTTTATCAAAAAACGTTGTTGTGGGGGCAGCATATCGACAGCACTTCGACACTGGATAAACTGGTCTGGCGGGCCGGCTCTGTGGTTGGCATGAAATTGGACTCTGGTGACGGTGGCAGAGATGAGGACACTAGACAAACTGCAGGACATTATGAACAATACCAGCCATCCTCTGCACACCGTCATCGACAACCAGAGGAGTCTGTTCAGTGAGAGACTGCTTCTTCTAAAATGCAGAACCACTAGACTTAAGAACTCTTTTGTCCATCATCCCATCATGCTCTACAACTCCTCACTCGGGGAGAGGAAGAAATAGAGAAGACAGAGGGGAAGGAGTGCTAGCCAGTGTGTGGAATGTGAGCTGTGTAAAATGTGCAATAACAGCTACACTGCATTTGAATTAAAAATAGATATTGCTGTTAATTAGAATTACCTGTTTATTTTATTATTACTATTTCCTATTGTTCATTATTATTATTTTCTTACACTGTTTTATTGATTGATTCTTGTAAATACTTATTTATATATTCTGTTTATCATTAATTTATTATGTATTGTTTACTCTCATATATAGTTTATATAATCGTTTATCCTACGGGACACGGAATTTAATACATACGTTAATTACCATCTATTACTATTATATTTACTGTTGTCCTACTACTTTACTATTGCCTTACTATTTACTGTTTATTACCTCACTGTTTAAACACTTATCACAAATGTTCTAATGCATGTATCATATATATATTTACTATCTCAATGATCCTGTTGTTTCATATTGTTCTATTGAATTCAATGCTACTGGAAATGCAAATTTCCCTGAGGGAGCCATCCCAAAGGGATAAATAAAAGTCTAAAGTCTAAAGTCTAGGTGGAGTTTAGTGTTCAAAACCCTGCTAAAAAACAGGAAGAGCTCTTCTGGCCATGAAGCAGTAGCTGTTTGTTTACATTGACCAACACGAACTCTGCTTCATGTGTACTCCTTGTTGCTTGTTGGTTGGAAAAGACTGAAATGCTATGGATCCACAATGTTTTTCTTCTTTGTACAATCCAGGGATAGGCCAGTTCTGTGTACAAACTGAACTGAATTGATTTATATGCCTCTTTGGTGTCAGCATAACAAAGGTTCAGTGTTTTATTGTCTTTAATGTGGCAGGTGAGATACTGGATGTATTTAAGCTCCAAGACATAAGGAAGCGTGCTTGTAGGTGCTGTGTCTGCAGCCTGCCCGCTGATGAGTAAAGGAAATCACAGTACGTCATTATTATATGTGAAAATTCTGGTATTCCTTGGTAAATGGTTGTGGCTCATGCTAACAGCTGGAAAATCAATATCCCTGCAGCAGAGTGGTGTGCTGAGTGTTACACCATCTACCATTCACACAGCCAGACCTCCTTCCTTCCACTTACCACTTTCAGCATCAATGACTGTCTTGATGATGATGATTTTCAGTATCGATGATTGATTAAATCTATCCCGTGGAAACATGTTACTTTGGAACCTGAGTTCAACCATGTCCCAGTGAAAACATCATGCAGCAATCATGATATTCCCTGTAGTGGAATGATGGATGGGAGAACAGGTTTGTGTTGGCTACTCTTTTCACAGTTTTTTTTCCCAGTACAGGTATGCACACACACATATGCAAACAACACAAATACCATTAAAGCTGGTGTTGATTTTAAAACTTCAACCTTCCTGTGTTTGCCAGCAAATAATGATAGTGTTTAGAGAGTAACTACTGTATATCAAAAAGATTCAGACTTGCTGTCACATAGGGCAAACAATTTTATTGTGTGTGCTTTGGTTTAGAACATTATCAGTGTAGCCAGGGAGCCAAGTTAAAGGGCTGGACTTGTGCTCACCCTAGGAGTTTTAAGCTGGCTGTGTAGAGCCATGATACTTATGAAATAAGTATCCCTCCACTGCTGACCAGGGTGGTGATGTAACAATCATATTTAGTCACAGATACTAGTCACTCATATACATACACACAAATTGATATAATCACACACACACTCTCTCACATACGCTTATTTACCACTGCTCCCGCCCAGCCCGGGCTCACCAACTCCCACCTAACCTAACCTGTTGCCTCTGTGGCTAGTTAAAAGTCCAGTGCTCGCTGGGGGTACCTTGATGCGCTCTGGAGATGGCAGCCTCTCCTACTTGTGCCACAGGAGGGTGGATGGATTGACGAGGGGCATCGGGGAAATCTGGTCCAGGCTGGGTGGCCAGGGCCCCGACGATGTTGCACTCCACCAAAAACAGCAAGGAAAATATAACTCACACACTCTCAGTCACTACCACTCACAAGCGATAACCGTGTCTAGAATGCTGACTTAGAGAAATAATAATAATAATGTGCATAAAAATGGGGAACTAATACCAACTGAACTATTGCCCAACTGTGTGGGCAAAATGTGTGGGCCTTCATAACAATCAGATTCTAACGTTACAACATTATTGGATTCTAATATAAACAACAAATAATGGTCAATGATGGGCTGTCGCTGTGTGGATGTCGGGGGCAGCGCCAAAGGAGTGGCAGACCCGTATAGTGGTCCCTCTCTTTGAGAAGCGGAACCAGAGGAGGTGTACCAATTTCAGGGTTATCACACTACTCAGCCTTCCAGGGAAAGTTTGCTGACAACGATCTTCTCTGTAATTGCCCTGTATTTCTCAAGGCCACCAATACTTCTATGACCAAAGCAAGAACTGTGTCTGGATAACCAGTAATTCAGACTTTTTCCTGTGGTGTTAGCCTCTGCCAAGGCTGTTCTTGATAATGAATAATACAGACAAAAAGACAATGTACATTAATTTGCGGATTATAAAAAGATCTCAGGTTACAAATAATCCTTTGTAACCTAAGCATTTTACTGCCTATGAAGCCCAAATTTTTGGAACTGTGTTACAGTACCTCGGTAGTGATGCTCATGAAGTAATACCTGGTGAGCACCAGTAGGGGTTATTTTCCATTCTTCTCACACCCTTGGTCCTATGTGCACACCTCAGTGGTTATACCTTTATTTGATGGTGCTCTTCCATGAGTCTTTGATTCTAAATGAGTTTCACTATTATGAGTAGTGGTGGGAGCAGCAGAGGTGTGTGTGTGAATTAGGTCTGCTTCCCCTCGTGGTGTCTTCTCACTCCCTCACTGTCTCCTGAGTTAAAGAGAGTGAAGTCATACCTTCCACCGGGGCTGTTTTTCTGATGTCTCCCATGATGTCACCAGCAGCCAATCAACACACACAACACCGTGTGTGCTTATATGTATGAGTTTGTGTGGGGACGGGGGTGGGATGGCAGGCAGTTTCGATGCTGGGAAAACCACACTTGTTGAATTATTTTCTGGTTTTACCCAAAAGCATAAAAAAACACACATACACAAATCAGATTACAAATTCATAGGCCGCCATACTGTAATTCACTAAAATGCTATATGGGAGTGCAGCATACGGCAGGGCAATTACAGGCCTTTAATGGCAATGATGTATTTTTAGGTATTCAACATTGTGCAGTGCTTTTGACTAGATGATTGCAGTGTTCTGGTGTCATGTAATGGGTGCCTCTCAACTCTGGTTTTGTGGAAATGCAGCTTATCTGGTCTGGTTCAGTTTGACATTCACAGTTTAGCCTAACTATAAGAGTAAAAAGAGCCATATGACTTATGGTGACCTCAGCTGACTGTGGAGGTTTTTTGTGCTGTCCAACTGCAGCCTTAACTGCAGCCCCAACTGTAAAATCAATGAAATTTACATCCTTTATGCATCAAAGATCTTTGATTGCTTGTGATTTAGTTTTGGTGTTGCCTGTATCACAATAAAATTAATAATAATCAATAATTTCACTACAGGTGCCCACGGAGTGCGAGAGGAGCCCCAATTTGTGACGGCAAGTGCAGGAGAGAATGTCATCCTGGGATGCGACGTGTCACACCCCCTGAATGGCCAGCCCTATGTGGTGGAGTGGTTCAAGTATGGAATGCCCATCCCCTTCTTCATCAACTTTCGCTTCTACCCTCCCCATGTGGACCCAGAATACGCTGGTAAGAATGTCAAAGGCATCATGCTCAGGCTCTAAAATGATAGCAAGATTTGTATTAAGTACAGGTTCGGGTAGTAACACATTACGGTACATGTAACAGCTTTACATACTTAAATACACAATCCAAGCAACTAACTAAGTTACATTTTTTTTAAATGACCAGTTAGGGGTGTTGAGCAGATCGTATAAATACCTCTATGGTGAAAGGGCATGGGGGATCAAGTTTATCCTGCTTTGGTAGTCGGAGAATAAGACAACATTTGGGGACCTGCGTGCTGGAAAATTACCTTTGTCATAGGACAAAGGTAATGACATTGGGACGACAGAGGAGTGTTTGTGTGTGTGTGTGTCTATATATATATATATATATATATATATATATATATATATATATATATATATAATTTAATTATTTTTTCCCCTTGATGGCAGGGCTGGGTTAGAATGCATCCTTTAGTTATTGTTTGAGGAGTGGCTACTCGCCAACTGTCAAAAGCCTCCAGAGACTGCGAGGGTTGATTAAGGTCCAAAACACGAACTTTGTACTTATATTCTTTCTGCATTTTTTCACCGGGACTATTTTAGGTTGCACTGAACATTTGGGACTGTTTAGAGGTAATCACAGTGAATTGAACTGGGAGGGTGCTGGATGTGTGTGGCGGTGATTATCATATGTAAGCTGAGCCTGTGGATTCAACTCATTGAGTTGTGCCAATAATACAGCACACATTCATTCTTTCATTTGTTTCTGTTTCCCATGATTTACTGTGTACTGTGTAGTTGATCTGGAGACGTGGAGGAGGGGGGGTTCAACAGGCGCGTGCGCACCTTTACAAATCACACCGGGCCCCTTCTGTCTTTTTTACCAACTGATCCGGGTTGGGGACCACTGTTCTAGAGGGTTCCAATAAAGAGGCAGGTGATAGCAACTTTATGTGGCTTGTTTCTCTTTTAGTAGGCAATGAGGTCATGCAATCAGGTGGTCAAGTGGTTTTCTATCAAAAGATTAATGTTGAATTACACAATAAACAAAGGACAAAGCTCTTAATCTCTAATAAACATAATAGAATGGTTACCACTTCCTCATTTGCCTGTAATTACCAATATCCCAGCACTGAAACACACTTTACCTGAAAACTAACACATTAAGACACTGGCTGCAATTGGCCCCGAGCCAGGACTTAAAATATGCCTGATGTAAGCACTCTAGCTTATTGGTTCAATTCAGTTGGTTGTTCAGTAACCCACAAGTAACTACATAGAGACTTGTTTCTCCCCCCACAGTTCAAACTAAACAGCGGGATTCTTGATAACCTCATTAGGGTCTGAGCTACAAAGTTGTAAGAACCCTATTGTATTGCGAATGTTTCTTTTTAGGGTTGAGAAACGAAGTTGCGAGAACCCTATTAAAACTGTAAGGTTTCTTTTTATGGTCCAAGTAATGGAGTTGCGAGAACCCTTTCAAAACTGTTGTGTTTCCTTTTATTAGGGTTTGGAGCAACAAAGTTGTGAGAACCCTATTAAATCTGTAGTGTTTCTTTTTATCATTATTGTTACAGTCCCTTTTTACAGTCCCTTGGCATTCAATAAAAAGGAGGAGGCATCTAGATCATCTAGATTGTTGAAAATATCTCATCTGTTCTCTTTGTATTAGTTAAAAAAAGGGGAGGTGATGGGATTACACGCAATTCTTGCTTCCTTTTGCATGAACTCCGTAAAACGTAGAAGGGTTGGCTAATTACCATATTAATCAAGCTCCTAAACAACAATTCGACTCCATCTATGTACCAACCACTCAGGAAGCTTCTTCAGAAGTTTGTGAATTTCTTCACAGTCATTCAAAATTGAATGACCTGTAACATGGGGCATGGCTTCTGCACAGATGTGGAGAAAACCTGCAAATTCTCTCAGGCATGTCAAAACAGTTTATGGTCTTACATGGTCCTCTGCAACCCTTTGCTGCCAGGTCTGCCACTGCATCGGCTCAATTACTGGAGGACCTGAGATGTTACTGTCTCGATCAACAAATCCTTGTGAAACAACTGTTTCAGTGTTGCTTCTACCAAAGATGGATCCATATTCCTTTTTATTCAGCTATATCCTCACCCTCCCCCTTTACAAGTTTTTCATTAAAGGTTTCATTGATGGTTTTGTCTCTGATGAAGATGATTGCATTTAATCAGTTTATAGTGCTTATCTTTTTTCTTAAAATATCTTTGGATCTCTTTAAGGTCCTCTGGTGAGCATAAAGTCTTTAGTTTGGCTCATATGTCTTTGGCAGTCGATTTCCATGCTTCATAGGTTTTGCAGAATGTCTTTTCCCTCTTCTGTGCTTCCTTGTTCTGCAGTTCTTGTCTTTTTTGTATCAGAGTTCGCTCCCTTGAACTGCTTAACCTCTAGGGTGGTCTTGATTTCTTCAGAAGATGCTAACATGTTGCCTTTACTGAAAAATGTTCTGCAAAAACTCCCAAAACGTCCCAAACTGCATAAAATGCCATCTGAAAATCCCCTTCACAGGCCTTAGTTTTAAGAACTTATGTTAGCAGTAACCAAGAATCCACCATACATTCACAAATAGCCAATTAGGCCTTTCACATTGTAACATCCAAGTGTCCATTAAGAATAAAAGGGGAAACAGGTACCAGAAACAGTTCAGACAGTGACTTTACCCCTCTTCAATCCAAATTCCTCATTGTAGTCAAATCACAGTGAAGCTTCTGGTTAGTCATCCTGCCAGCTCCAAGATCTCAGTTCAGTGTTGAATTTCAGTTTCTTGAAGGCATAATGAATGCGGCATCATAGTTTGCTCCATAAGTAGTGAGTTTCACTGTTATGGTCCCTTGGCATTTTGTAAAAAAGGGGCCGGAGCTCGACTGGTGCACAATCCTTTATTAATTTTCTGACACTGAAAAAAAAACAAAAACAAAAAAAAAACACATGAATGCTTTAAATACATAATTGCACAATTCCATTCACATACAAGTTAATGCAATTCATTGCAAACTACGGCATACATACAAACAAACATTTACCTCATTTCGCCTACCAAGGGGCATAAACCATGCACTCCAACCAATACCTGCCCCAATTCAGACGTCCTCCATTCCCTTGGTTTCTTACAACCTAGTGGCTACCCCAGCAAAGGTTCGCTCCGTGTGACAGTAAACATGCCCATTGACCTTTATAGTGTTTCCAGGACACCGAAGTAAGCCCTGGAGCATGCATAGCATGTCAAAATGGAGCTTCAAGTCAAAATGGAGCTACAATGGAGCCACTCACAATTATAACAATCATATTACAATTATTTTTATCATTAGAGTCCGAGCAACAAAGTTGCAAGAACTCTATTAAATCTGGACTGTTTCTTTTTAGGGTCCAAGAAAGAGCCCCACTTCTGAGTTTCGCCCAATTGCATGAAACTTGGTGGGTTTATAGAACACACTGAGACTACCTTTACACTGAAACTATCTGAAGCAAAAACGCAAAACTCCCCATTTAGACAAGCGTTTTGAGGATAAATCTGTGTGCAAACAGAAATGCAAAAGTGCGTGAAATTTCATGTCGTTTGCTTGTTTCTGCGGTCCTGTCGCATCCTTGTAATTTCTATGTGACAAGAAACGCAGTTTTGCGTTTTTCATCCTTTACATATTATCTGTCTGCTGTCAGTTATTTCATTTCAGTTTTTCCTTTAGTTGTTGTCAAACTCACGACCCAATCAGGGTAGATTAACTGTGTAAGAGGCTGGGACCAGTGGCAACGTTAGTGTGTATTTCATGAACATGAGATGGAGACGGAGTTGCTATCGACGGGAGAACAAGGAAGACTTGCATTGTGGAGAGCAGGGGTTTTAGACGTCGACTACTCGTGGTCCTGAATTAAACTTCTGTGTTACCTGGAAAAGGTAACTATATGTGTGTGTCAGAGTGTGAAGAGGCTGTAAATGTAATGCAGTTAGTGACATGTTAGCTATTGTGTGCTTGTATCAGTTTTAGCGTTAAGATTTGTCCAAAGCTAAAGTGAGGTAATTCCACCCAAAATAGCATTTGATTTCAAGCTTGAATGTATGGTATGATATGTATTTAGGGAAGCACACGTTGGAGAAGAAGAGAAGGATTGAGAGGACTTTTCTAACTGACGGCCCTGCTGTTTTTTTTCCATTGCCATACACCATCTAGAGACTTCCATCTTTGTCATCATTCACTCAAATCATGCATGTTATTTATTTATCCGTCTATCTATCTATCTATCTATCTATCTATCTATCTGTCTGTCTGTCTGTCTGTCTGTCTGTCTGTCTGTCTGTCTGTCTGTCTGTCTGTCTGTCTGTCTGTCTGTCTGCCTGCCTGCCTGCCTGCCTGCCTGCCTATCTATCTATCTATCTATCTATCTATCTATCTATCTATCTATCTATCTATCTATCTATCTATCTATCTATCTATCTATCTATCTATCTATCTATCTATCTATCTATCTGTCTATCTATCTATCTATCTATCTATCTATCTATCTATCTATCCATCCATCCATCCATCCATCCATCCATCCATCCATCCATCCATCCATCCATCCATCCATCCATCCATTCATCTATCTATTGATTGATCGATAGATCGATTGATAATAAGATGAAATAAGATATAATAGCTCCCCTCTGACCATTTCTGAATATCACCTGCCTGACATTTTTAAAATGTGCAGTGTACAGGTAAAATGGGTTTCCTGTGCAGCAGCGAATAGTCCAACATTAACAATAATTTATGAATGAATTATTATCATTATTATTCTTATCATTATTGTCATTTACATTAAGAGCAATATGTTTGTATGAATTAGCGTGTGAGTGTGCATGTGTGCATGCATGTGGGTGTTGAATGTCTGCATGTCTGCATGTCTGCGTGTGTGTTTCATGATCTATTGCACACCAAAGAGAACACTCGCATTCACACTGGACCAACATAAATACAGAGGAAATTTGAAAAGGCACATAATTGTTATATAATGCTGACACATTCATACATTGATGTTATTTCAAAATAAAACCATCAAAATATCTGCTAAAACCCAACTCTAATGGTGGCTCCATTAAACTGAAATACATGTCTCAATTGACATAATGTTAAATTGAGCCACGAACAAAGAAATGTTTTTTTAACTAAAAATTAATTTCTACAGCTGTAAATCTTTTTATTACTTTTATGAACTGCATAATTTTCAAGTGAGGTTTGTCTGCCAGGGTTAGGGTTAGGGTTAGGTTAGGTTGTTTCTTCTTACTATTCTATGTGGTGTGGATGTGAGAAATTGCCCCACACATCATACATAGGTCAAACATAGGTCAATCAAATACATTGTTTATTGTCAAGTGCAGTTGTGGCAACAACTGTTACAGCTGCTATGAAGTATGTGGGCGTGAGAACCTTTCAAAGTGAAACAGCATAAAAAAAGTCACAGAATTTTGATACACCCTAGTAATGACGCCCAACACAACTCATTACCCAACACTAATGCAACACACAAGACAACAGCAATTAACAAGCTGGTCACAGCATGAACCTGGAGGCAATCAGGTGGCACAGGCACAAAGTCACACTCGTTGAAGCACATAGCTTTACATACATAGCACACAGCAAAAAAATGTACATAGCAAGTTGTAATACACAGTGCACAGCAAACAAAGATGGTTATTCAAACAAGGCAAATACAGTGCTCAAGACATGGAAATTCATGCACACACTCAAATGGCTCACCCTCCAACACCTCCCAAATTCGTAGCAAATTCCGAGTGCTGTTATTCTCCAGTACCCCTTACAGAGTTGACGTAATCCAGCTCGATCAGCAGTGCTGGTGTCCTGCCCAAGCCCACGGTGGTGATGAAAACACTCTTTTGGCACCAAAGTGTTGTTCCACCTTGCTGGAGGTCCCTCGCAGATCTGTCATACATCTGCTTTAGAGCCGGGTGCTTCATTGGCTTCATTGGCTGGTGAGTTGGACCGGAAGCACTGTGAATCAAAAGCTTTCATCCGGGATGATCGAAAGAAAATGGATGGACAAATGGATAACATGTTGAAAGCCATGAAGACTTTATTGGCAGAACAAGTAGAACATGGAAATGCCAAGCAACTGTCTGAGATCCGCTTCATAGTGGAACAACTGCAAGCTGAAGTACAGCAGGATATTCACACCAGTCATGACACAATGTACTCATCGCAGGAGCAGCTCTTTAAGAAACTGGACTACTGTGCGACTTCTATAGAGAGGCTGTTACCTGTAGTGGGTGGCATACAATCTCAAGCAGCAAGTCACCAGCAGAACAATGAAAGGAAGTTCAAAGAACTATATGATCAAATGCTTGCTCTCAACCAGAAACCTGTTGTCACTGGTCTAGGTTCTGTTCCCTGTCCATGTAGTTCCTTGGGCTCACCTGGCTTGGGAAGAACTCCTCAGCCTGTGCCTCCTCCTACCAGGATGAACCTGTCCTGTACTTGTCCAAATGTCAGCCTCTCTCTGATGCAGACATTTTGGCCACATTCAGATCTGTCTTGCACGGTACTGCCCGCGACTGGTGGGAGATCGCCCGAGCTTCTGTCACTTCTTAGGAGGAATTTTAGACAGCTTTCTTGTCCGCTTTCCTGTCAGAGGATTATGAAGATGAGCTAGTCGATTGAGTACGCATGAAACGTCAGGGGAATACTGAGTCAATCAGAGACTTTGCCTACTCATATCGAGCCCTTTGCAGGAGATGGAGGCCGGAAATCCCAGAAAATGAAATACTCAAAATGTTTCTGAAAAATGCTAAGCCACACCTGACCTGCCAGCTTCGAGGACGTGTTGCAACAGTAGACAAACTCGTCAGGCTGGGCCACCAACTGGAGAAAGACCTGGAACAACAATTAGAGTACGAAAAAAAACATTTGGGAACTCCTCAACTACAAATGGTGTCCAGAGGATCCAGCAACACACCTGAAATTGCCCCTGGTACCTGTCCACACTATCAGTCTGGGGGTCCCCAAGCAGGGACGCAGTTGCCATGTAAACAGGAAAAGCAGAATTCACAGTCAAAAGCATCCAGTAGCCAAACACCTACTCTGTGTTAGAATAAGACAAAAGAAAAACATGACAACTACTGTCTACTGTCTAACTACTGTCCCCACCTCCCCTGCCCAAACAACTGGTAGTCCCCATTACTATTTGTTCATGGTTTGGGAAGGACATCATTGACACTGGATCTACATTCACTTTGATCCAAGAAGCTGTTGGGAAGGATGTTAAAGCCCATGGTGAAGAGTTGAAGCCCTGGTTGGGTGGACCACTCTATCTTGCCAATGGTGAAACTGAGATACCATTAGGCCTTGTGGAGTTGCATTTAACACTCCAGAATCATGTCTTTACTCTATCCTTGGCTGTCCTGACATCAAACGCTTTGGCCTATACAGTAGTGCTTGGCCTGGATTACCTTTTTGTGAGCAGACTGCAGGTAAATGTCACTGACCTGCAGTACAGTTTCCAAGCTGAGTCTGTCACGTATTCTTTCCAGTCAAGTGAGGGAGCTGTGTTTGGTGATGGGGGCTCACAATTAACCTGTTCTGCCCGTCAGACCTCAAGTCCTCCATCGGAGACAGGTTTGGGTCTTATGTCTTCTGTGGTCCCCCCCATTGTGCCTTGTTCTGTGAGGCTGACGCCTGAAGATTAGATCCACATCGCTGTCAAGAATTGTCATCTGCAGGAGGAGCACAAACCCTTCTTGTGTGAAGTTTTGGACGATTACACAGAACTCTGCACTGGAAAGCCTGGGAAAATGAACATTCTGCAACGTTATATTTATACAATTTGGAAGTGCCAATCAATCAAAGAGCTTACCGAATGTCTGCGTTGAAACGATCTATCGTGAAACGGCAGCTGGAAGAGATGATGCAAGAAGGAATTGTGGAACCTTCTTCCTCTGAATGGGTCCCACCAGTCGTTCTGGTCTCTAATAAAGAGGGTGGACACTGTTTCTGTGTGGATTATCGGAGGCTAAATGCAATCACGGAAACAGACACCTACCCACTTCCAAACATATCAGAGCTTTTGGAGTCTCTTGCTGGGGCCACCATATTCTTCCACACTCCACACTGATTTAAACAGTGGATATTGGCAGGTCGCCATGGATGAACGTAGTAAAGCAAAAACCACCTTTGTAACACCTGCTGGATTCTTCCAATTTACAGTGAAGTCTTTCGGGTTGACGAATGCTCCGGCGACATTTCAGCGGTTAATGGAATGTGTCCTGGGAGAACTTCAAGGCAAGGTTTGTATGGTGTACTTAGATGACATCATCATTTATTCACACTCTACCGACAACACCTTTCTGATCTCTCTGCAGTCTTTGAAAAGCTTCGTACCGCAGGGTTGACTTTGAACCCCAAAAAATGCAAGTTCTGTATGCAGCAATTAAAATACCTCGGTCACATCATCTTTTCTTAAGGTGTCACTGCGGAACCTGAGAAGATCAGCTCCATCAGGAACTATCCTGTCCCTACCAGCTTGAAGGAGGTGCAGCGTTTTCTGGGTCTTGCTGGGTGGTATCACCGCTTTGTCCCAGGATTTTCCCAGGTTGCCGACTGCCTCAATGCCTTGAAAAGGAAGGGCTGGTTTAGGACAACAGTCCTGTGTCCATGGACCCAACCAAATGATCAGTGTCGATCTGATAGGACCCTTACCTCCTAGTGCTTCCCAGAACGAACATCTTCTGGTCTTTGTTGATTACTTCACCCGCTGGGTTGAGTTGTTCCCTGTGTGTCTTGCAACTTCTTCCATTATTGCCCATATCTTCCATAAAGAGATCATCACCCGCTGGGGAGTGCCGGACTACATCTTGTCTGACAGGGGATCACAGTTTGTTTCCTCTGTATTCAAGGGACTCTGTGGAAAATGGGCATTCAAACCATGTAACACCACTGCCTATCACCCACAAACTAATCTGACAGAGCGGGTCAACCATAACCTCAAAACCATGATCTCCTCCTATGTGACTGACAATCACTGCCATTGGGACAAGTACCTTGCTGAATTTAGATTTGCTCTAAATTCAGCAGTGCACGAAGCCACTGGACTTTCACCTGTGGAACTGCAGCTGGGAAGGAAACTGAAATGTCCCCTGGATAAAATCCTGCAATGGAATGAACTCTCACCGGATTCCCCACCATATGATAGCATACAGATGATTGAGAGGTTGAAAGCAAAGGCCCGTGAGAGTAGCAATCTTGCTCAGAAACTGCAACTGCGAAACTACAACAGAAATCATAGAGATGTTGTTTTCAACAGAAAATACCGTGTCTGGGTTCGCAACCACCCTCAGTCCAAAGCATCCAAACATTTTGCAGCTAAACTCCTAAATGGAAGGGACCCGTCCATGTAGTCAAGTCCCTTGGTCCAGTAAACTATCTGGTGGTCTGTGAAGATAGATACTGGTGACATCCAGTACCAAACCATGCGATCCCATTGCAGAGGAACTCAATGCTCAGGAACGTCACAAGCTCCTTTTCAAGAAGAGTCCAGTGAGGAGGAAGACTTCCTGGGATTTCAGTAACTGACAACAACCAACCATGGGTTGGTTGTTGTCAACCAACCATGGGAGACAACAACCATGGGTTGTTTTCTTCAAGGGGGGTTGCACCGGCAGGTTGGTCAACCCCCCCCCCCCCCCCCATCCTCACTGTAAAATCATTCCCTGCTGTTAACACCTTCATTGTTGTGCCTATGGAAGTGTCCTGCTCACAGACAATTTGTTTATTGTGACCAAATGGTTTTCACACTTCCTGGAGGTCAGGATAAAATGCATTGTGACCTGTCCTTCAGGGAAGCAGTCCTCTGATCCACTGGCAGTGGTCAGAGGTGCTGTCTTCCTTCTCTGCAGAGAATAAACGCTTGGTACCTCTTCCAGTCTTGCCTTTTGATTTTCCCAGACATATGAAGAATTTTTCCACAGCAGTATCAAGAATAGCTCCTCTGTTTTGAATAATCATTTTGAATAATTTGAATTTTTTCACAAATCACCTGTATCCTCTGTGCCTTTATTTCCTCCCTGAAATTAAATCCACCCATGCCTCTCACTTCTTTAAGTACATTCTTGCTAACACCTTTTGCTAACATCTTTTCTCTGTCTCCTCTGGAATAGGTCGGGCAAGTCTACATGGAAAGTCCTCCCTCCGGATAGAGAATGTGCGCTCAGACGACCAGGGTTGGTATGAATGTAAAGTACTGATGCTGGAGCAGCAGTACGATTCCTTCCACAATGGCAGCTGGGTGCATCTAACTGTCAATGGTAAGTTCAGTCAGTACTGCATTATTCATACTGTTCAGTATCAGCAATTTATTAGTGCCCCACCCTACTCACATATTTTGCTTTTTCACTGGGTAAATCTCATACCTCCTCCACTTACACTGCTGTATCAGTCAGTGATGTGGGCAGGACAATAATTTTCATCAAAAGGACAATGACGTTTTGGACAGTGTCCAGACATTATTGTCTTTGAATGGTTGCAGGCATCTGTCACTGTGAAGATGCTGCAAAAGTTTCAAAGAGCCCCAAGGGACTATCATGTAAAGTAGAGAAGAATAAATTAAGAGGGCTATTTATTTTGGATATGAATATTGTCATTTTGTGTCAAATATCATCTGGATGTAGACACTTGTCTGGTAAGGTCAGAGGCCAATAGCAGCAGTTGTTCAAATCATCCACAGATTATTGTCATTGTTTGTGGTGTCTGACTGGACTTGTGATCTCACTAAGTGTGTCCTTGGCAATCAAAACAATCAGCTGCCATTCATTTTCAATAAATCATTGAGCAGCAAGATGAGAGCATATTCATAATTGAGTTGAAGTTGAGAGAGGGTCAACTTTATGCAAATGAGCAGCAACACAAGGAGGAAGAGGGAACCCCAGTCATACATGCATTTTATATAGCCTTAACTTTATCCTTCCATAAAGGTGAATATTCACCTAAATTGTCCAAGCTCTGACGAATTCCTGTCTTTAATAAATTCATTGTTCTAACATGCACCCCCTCCACCGACAGAGTTGGCAAAGAACTCAACCTAATCCTCACCTGCAACTGTTTCACAGACTGCCTCACGGTCACACCTCCGCACATCTCTGACTGATTATTAACTTCAAAATACATCTTAAATCACTCCACACACCCCACCTTCTTTGGTGTCATTCCACTGCAATCTCTGCAATCTGTCTCCCACCCAATTCTCTTCTCCAATGTCATCTGCTTTACCCAAAATCGCCTCCTTTTCCTCTCTGGATGTAAATGAGTGCCTGTGTTCCAACCTATCCTCCTAGGCAGCTTATGTCCTCTGTCCACCAAGGCAGCTCACTCCCACCCACCCAAGCTATGGCAAACCAACACTATCTGGGAACTATGCAGCACCTTAAGAGCTGCAGAGAGAAAATGGCACAAAACCAAAGAACCTGGTGATCTCAAAGCTTATCAGTCACTCCTGTCCACTTTCTACAAACAATAAGATCAACAGCACCAAAGAAACCCGAACTATTCTACACCTTCATGCCACTGCTCAATCCTCCACATGCTGAGTCTGCTGAGTCCTTTGTTCCCTTATTTACAGAAAAGATGGAAACTATCAGCCGATTGTTTTCTACACCATGCACTCTCAGCCAGCCTCCTCAGGACCAGGGTCCATCACTTTTCTCATTCACCCCTCTCTTTGAGACTGAGGTGTCAGGTCTCCTGACCTACAGCCATGCTACCACCTGTGCTCTGGACCCTATTCCCATAAATCTCCTACAAAACATCACCCCCACCATTGTACCAGCTGTCACACGTCATCAATTCCTCATTGGCCTCTGGAACTTTTCCTGACTCCTTCAAATAGGCTCAAGTGGTGCGCCTGCTCAAGAAACCCTCACTAGATCCAGGTCAAGTCGGAAAATTTTTCTCCTTTCCTTCCTTTCAAAAATCATCGAAAGGGCAGTCTTCAATCAGGTCTCAAACTTCCTCATGCCTTGACCTGAATCAGTCAGGTTTTAAGATCGGCCACTCCAATGAAACAGCTCTGTTGTCTGTGACAGAAGCTCTGATCACTGCTAAGTTTTCAGGACAATCCTTAGTTCTCATCCTCCTAGACCTATCAGCTGCTTTTGACACAGTGAACCATTATCCTTAGTCTCTGAAATGGGCATCTCTGGAAATGTAAATGGGCGTTCCTTCAAAGTTTCCTGCCAAGGGGACATCACCTCCCATCCACTCCCCAAGGGGGTGGCCCAATGGTCAATGCTGGGCCCCCTCCGCTTTGCAACGTACTCCACCTCCCTGGGCCCCGTCATCAGCTCGCATTGCCTCTCATCTCACCCTTGCTATGTCGATAACACAAAGCTCTTCCTGTCCCTCCCGCCAGACGACTCTACCGTGTCAGGACGGATCTCTGCTTGTCTCTCTGACATATCAAAGTGGATGATGGATCACCATCTCTAACTCAACCTCACTAAGTCTTAGTGATCCCTGCCAACCAACCACTCCTCCACAACATTGACATACAATCTGACTCTTCTTCCCTCTGCCTCATTAGAACCACAAGAAACTTGGATGTCATGATTGATGACCAGCTCTCCTTCGCAGAGCACATTGCAGTGGTCTCCCAGTCACGTCGCTTTGCTCTTTACAACATTCGTAAAATCAGACTGTTCCTGACGCAGTACGCAACCCAACTCCTGGTTCAGGCAATGGTCACCTCCTGCCTCTATTACTGTAATTCTATTCTGGCTGGCCTCCCCTTGTGTCCCACAATACCTCTACAAATGGTGTAAAAGGCTGCTGCATGCCTCATCTTCAACCAGTCAAAAAGGGCTCACGTGACACCGCTTTTTAGAATTAGACTTTGACAGACTTTATTGATCCACAGGGGAAATTATTTGGACACAGCAGCGAGTTAAATTACAAAGAAAAGATAATGATAAAAACTATATATAAAACAACAATGTTAAAAATCCATTGAACAAAAATAAATTAGAGCAAATTAAAAAGAAGTGAGACTGATGTGAATTATCTATCGCAGAAAGGTGAGTTATTGTACAGTTGTATAGAGAATGGGATGAATGTGCTCCTGTATCTCTCATTGTGAGAGCACAGCTAGAGAAGTCAGTTGGAGAACGAGCTTCTCTGACTTTAGATGTTTGATGCAGTTGGTGAGCAGGAGTGTTCATGATAGAGAGCAATTTGACCAGTGTCCTCCTGTTCCTCACTGTAACAAGTCTCCAACTGTCAGCCGATCACATGACCAGCTTTACGGATCAGTTTGTCCAAACGTCCAATATCCCTCTTGCTGGTGCCGCCACCCCAGCAGACGATAGTGAAGTACAGAGCGCTGGCCACCACCAACTGGTAGAGGATCTCCAGTAACTTGCTGCTAACATTGAAACTGCTAAGCTTCCTCAGGAAGGAGGAAGGGAGGAGTCGACTCATGACTTTCTTGTACACAGCATTACAGTTGTCTCTCCAGTCCAGCCTGTTGTTCATGTGAATGCCCAAGTACTTGTAAGAATCCACCATTTCTACCTCCGAGCCTTGGATGATAATGGGCTCCACTGGTGTCCTCTTCTTCCTGAAGTCAATAACCAGTTCCTTGGTCTTATTGATGTTCAGGAGCAGATGGTTTTCCTGGGACCACCTCAGTGTCCTGTACTCCAGCTACTGTCCATCTCTGCTACACCCTACCAGAGGCATCAGAGAACTCCTGCAAGTGGCAGGAACCAGAGCTGTACTTGAAATCAGAGGTGTACAGAGTGAACAGGAATGGGGACAAGACTGTACCCTGGGGGGGCACCCACATTACTGACCACAGTATGTGACAGGGTGTTCCCCAGACGCACGTACTGCGGCCTGCCAGACAAGTAGTCAGCTATCCAGGAAACCATGGGGGAGCTGACACCCATCTTGAGCAGCTTCTCACTTATCAGAATTGGCTGGACTGTATTAAAGGCCTCCAACACCATCCAGGTGAGAGTGAGGACGTTGCAGAAGAAAAATGACAGCATCCTCAAATTGAAGAGGGTCTATTGAAGGAGGTATAAGTGGTCTAAGCTCAGCCAGAACAAGTCTCTCGAACACTTTCATCACATGAGATGTCAGTGCAACCCGTCTGAAGTCATCAAAACCGGATGGGATGGTCTTCTTTGGGACTGGCACAATGCAGGATGTCTTCCAAAGCACCGGCATCCTCTGTAGCTTCAGACTCAGGTTGAAGAGAAAGTGGCATATCCCAGTGAGCTGTACAGCACAGGTTCGCAGTACCCAGGGATTCACCTGATCTGGTCCAGGGGTCTTGTTAACTTTCTCTAGTTGCCTTCTCACCAGGGCACGTGAGAGAGGCACTGAAGTGGATACTCCTGGGGTGGGGGTGGGTGGGGGAGCAGAGGTGATCAGCAGATCAATGGATGTGTTGTTCTGCTGGAGTTTGAATTCCAGCTTCTTTCCGTAGGCCTCCTGTCCCTGCTTCAGCTGGAGTTTAAGCTGCCTGTATCCCCTTTAACTCATCCGGGTCTCCAGATTTAAAGGCCCGCCTCTTCTTATGAAGCAGATCATTCAGCTGGCTGGTGATCCAGGGCTTGTTGTTGAGGTAACAGCGTACAGTCTGTGTTGGCATGACTGTATCCTCACAGAAGCTGATGTAGTCTGTGATAATAATCGCATAATTCTTGTAGTAAAAGGCTGCGTCTTTACTGCAGGAACATATTCAGGTGTTAACAGTACAAGGTTGTGATCTGAACGACCCAGTGGGGGCAGGTCAGTTGCACAGTAGGTCTCTTTAGCATTTATAACAAGTCCAGACTTCTGATGTCCTGGGTTTTGGAGTGGACATACTGGTTAAGAGTAGGTAGAACATTGTCCAGAGAAGCATGATTGAAATCCCCAGATATCAGCAGTAAAGCCTCAGGTTGTGTAGACTGCAGACAAGCCACCACAGAGTGTATTTTTCAACAGGCAGCGTGTTCATCCGCTGAAGGAGGGATGTAAATTCCAATGAAGAGAACACAAGTACATTTCCTTGGCAGATAATATGGACGCATTCCCAAAGCCAAAGTTCAATGTCAGGTGATGAACAGATATGCTCCTTCATAGTGATATGGTCCGGATTGCACCACCTTTCATTCACCAGGATAGCAATCCCACCCTTCTTCTTTGCACTGAGGAGAGTGTCTCTGTCTGCCCGCAAGCCAGGTAAAAGCCAGGTTAAAGCCAGGTACAGTTGCACTGTGATCAGTGAATTTAGTGTGAAACCATGTCTCCATAAAGCACATGATACTACTCACAGCGTAATCCTTTTGGGTCCGAACAAGCACACGCACTCCGTGCATTTTATTTCCTAGTGACTGTAATGGAGGTCCTTGCAGTCTCCATTTCAGCATATGGCAGTTTGCACATATTGTTAGGTTTGCACATGAAATGGGGGGAGTGGGGGGAAGGGGGAAATACAGCTTTATTGAAGAGTATAATAGTGGAATGGAGGGAAGTGGCCCAGTGGCAGGATTGGCTGCCCCACCTGGAAACAGAGCTAGTGTTAGCAGAGCCAAGCTTAACTCTAGCTAATGCTAAGAGCCACATAGGCATAATGAACATGTGGTGGTGGATGGTGTGTCGATGTGCGAATGCTTACCTGTGCTCTTCTGTCTCAAGCAGCCGGGGCCCACATCTAAAAGAGTCTCCAGGGAAAAAAACTCTTTATAGGCCCTGGAGCGATCCATCTGACAGGAGGGTGCAGAGAGGGTTTCTCATATGGCAGGTTTTAGGTGGGTTAATTTTATTGGGGGTTTTAGTGGTATTATGGTTACATGGGGTAATTTATGGCATGGTGTTTTACATATTTAAAAGTATAGGTAGGTATTTTTAGTATTTAGGTGAGGATAGGCACTGGGTCACTTTAAAGCACCCCTGTGTGTGGTACAGTCCGAGGGAAGGCCCTATAAAAGGCTGGCACAACCGAAGTTGAGGTCAGTACCAGGGGCTGTGTCACAGAGAGAGGCTGTGCATGAGTGATGTGCGGGGAGGGGGGCACACTCTGCTGCTAAAAAATAAATGCCCAATTTGGATTGGCTCAACTCCTGTGTCTTTGACTCTTCACTGCTGGTCGGGGCCGCTCAGAGGGTCAAGCCGACAGTGACCATACATTCCTCATGAAGACTGAAGGGACAGCAGGACAGAACTTTCTTCTTCTCTGCTTCACTTTTACTCCAGCTCGACATCCTCTTCATGTTTTCATCCTTAGCTCCACAGGAATGTCAGGCCTAGCTCCTAGAAGCACTGGAGACTTGGACAATGAGATGAGGTGCTCCCAGGAATACACAGTCTGCTTTCTGCTCCTCTGGGCCAGGCAGTCAAAAACAAAGAGCCCAGAAAAAAAGAGGAAAAACAGAAAAAAAGAGCAAAAGTGCCCAAAAAACATGATAAGTGTTTAGTTAGTCAAGTAAAAAAAAAAGGTAGAGAGAGGAAAGACAGGAAGGAAAGAATGCAAGTACACACAAAAAGCAAGGGAAGAGTAGGTAATCCAGGAGCTGCAGTGACGTGCTGCCACTCTCTCAGGTGCTTGGCATCAGGATGCCAAGTGCCAAGGTTGTAAATCGTTGATTGACTTTGGATGCTTGGGTAAAGATAGTAGCTAAGCTGTCAAATGATTACCGCCTGGTGAGGGGTCAGGGTTAGTAGGAACAATGTTGCTTTCACCCTGGTCACCGAGCACTGAACCAGCTCTATGAACTTAACGATCGTGGCAGCCAAAGTGATTCAGATAATGAACTGTCTCTCTACTATGGCCACTATACAGTTACACCCCATGACATAGAGAAAATATTTTCTGAACTTTTTGTCACAATGTCATTATGGTGATCTTATACAATGTATTGAGTAGTTGATTGGACAAAATCTCTAGGCGGACTCGGATGCCAAGTGATGTATTGAAATAGCAACACTGTCCAGTTATGGCCATCAGTGCAAGAGACTTTTTTGTGCATCTTGATAAACCTACACATTTTCATATTTCTTCTCCACAAAAAGCTTTATGGGGAGGGAGTTTTGAGAATGTCAAGGTTCTGCAAAATAGGCATTTGGCCACTCCCATTGACGAGCTGATTTGTGCATACACGTGTACCTATTTTAGTCTTTTACTCCTTTTTGCAAGGTGGCGTTATTGATGCAAATGTTATCATCTATAGGCAACACCGCTATCAGATGTCAGAACTTGCCCTCCTTGACCTGTACACTGAAAAAAGTCTTTTCTGACCCCTGGTAAATGTTACATTTACAAATCAAGTGTATTTTAATGGAAATATGTGTTTTATTTGATTTCACTTGTAAAATATAAATAATTCCAACATAAAATGTTGAAATTATGGTAATCGTAATTCATTCCATTAAATCTAACTTGAAAAAATTTAATTCATCATGAATTAATTAATTGATTAATTCATCAAATTTGCTTACAACATCCTTTGGGTTTGGGTTTTGAATTTGCACATGCGCAGTGCATTGCGCGCACAAGCCGCCATTTCAGGATCAAGTCCATTTCGGTTAGCCACTCTGGACACCTGCCAAGAGAAGCACACTTCCACGACTGATTTCCTACTTTGGGTAAGTCTTTAATGAATTACAACACATCCACTTGGGAAAACATTCATGGAACGGTTGGACAGTCTTCAGCCTCAGCTGACATCCGTTTTCCAGGAGAAGGGAGGCGTCATAGGTTAGAAACTAGTCAAAAATCTGCAGATCTTACAAGAGGTACAGTAATTATGTTTCTTTAGTTTTTTTAATTAGTTGTATGTGTGCTTTGATAAACTCTTTGATTGTTTGTGAAACCTATTTTGGTCTCAGTAATAGCCTGGATTATTACTGTAAGACACACTTCCAAAGACATGATGAAATGTCACAAGAGTGAAATCAGAACGTACACTGCCATACATGTCATGTATTACAGCATATAACCACACATCATTATTATGTCATAATAAAAGCCATAGAGTGATTTAAATTTAAAATTCCAAATATTTTTGTTATTATTGAAATGTTGAGAAATGTTTTTTAATCATTGAAATCTCTTCACACAGGGTATGACAGCAGTCCTCAGAGCACTGTGCCTCTACCTTGGAGAGGATGATGGACAACTTATCCATGATTATGTGGTAAGTTTGTGTATTTGCATTTTTGACAGAGGTGTTAAGTGTAAGTGTGTGTGTGCGCACGCATGTGTGTGAGAATCGTTTATCGTTCAGTGCATGAAAATAGATTACTTGACATGTAGTGAACCTTCCAGTGTTGTTTTACCTGTTAAGTCGATATGGTAAAGTGTTCGTTCCTGTCACTTACAGGATATGATACATGATTTCCAGCATGGAGTTAAAACACACCTTGGCTTATATCATACCTGTAAAACTATTTGATGCACAGATCTAGCTTTTGTGGACAAAGTATTCAGATGTTTCCCTTTTTCTTCTTTTTACTTAATATGCAGGACATCGAAGAAGATAACACCATGACAGACATGCAGAAGTACACCATGGGCATTTATGTCATCAACAAGGATAATGGAGATCCTGGACATTATGATGACATTGGAGTTTTTGTTGAAAGAGCGATCATCATGGACAACATCAGATCTGAAGCCCAGGCCTGTGCAATGATGCTTGGAGTAATTTATACACTGAACCTGGCCTACCCCAAAGAACTGAAATACTACTACGAATTCATTCAAAAAGTACTCATGCAAATGGATGGGGATAAGCTCTGTTCTAAAGTACAAAATCAGTGTTGCACTGTAGGAATTATTTAACTCTTCAGTTTTTCAACAACTTCTACTGTAATGTCATGTTTTCCGTAATGTTGTGATTCCAGAGTCGGGCACTTTGCATTGTATATGTTGATAGCAAAGGTTGCCTCCTGTCTTGTCTCTGATTAGGAGACCACTTGTAATGGATTAGAGTTTAACATTTTTTGTGTTGTTATTTTTTATAAACAAGATATTCATGTATCTGTTGAGAAACAGTGTCCAAATCTCTGTGCCTAGTATTAACAGGTGTTTATCTGATTTGACTGCTCTGATGTGGAATGTTAAGAATTGGTGTATTAAAGATGGATGTCGAAACACATTTTGTGGTTCTGTGTGCTATATGATGCTTAACTAATTGTAGCTAAAACATTTAATTAGATTCAACTGAATTAAAAAGTAAAACTTTAGACAATTTCATTGGTTTGAAATGGGACCTTTTCCTTAAAAAACATACATAATTTATTTAAGTACATTCAAAATAGCTTTCATTGGATTTACTAAGGAAATTTAAGTGAAATTACTCAGTTATTGAATGATATTATTTATTTGAATTAACCTAAAAATTTTTAGTTGAGTCAACATAAATAATATATCTAGCTTCAGATGAAATGATTTTGTGCAAAAACTTGACGAAATAAAATTAAGTTCGTTGAACAATAATTTTTTTTCAATGTATATCAACTTCATGAGAACATGGCTTCACTGAAGTTATCGAAAAGTATTTAGTGGTGAGGGAGCTAAAATGGCCATCTTCCTCTGGGGTTTGGACCACAGCCTCAAGAGACTTTATTGAAGATCTCAAGACAACATAGATTGTCCTTTCACCTTTGTTGCTTGGACACCATCATCAAATATATTCACATATTTAGAAATTGACTGTAGAGTGTTTGACTTGTTGATTGGTCAGTCACCATATATCAAGCTGTGATGAGTACAAGTAGGTGAGACAGGGGCTTTCACACCGAAAAGCTGCAGACACAAAAAAGCAGCAACTCCACATTCCAATAAATGTGAATGGCACAATCACATGCAAATTTAAATAAGGTGGTGCGAATCAAGTGTCTTGAGCTGGGCAAATGACGCATCTGGAGCAGAGCAAATTTAGTTGGAAAAATGTAACTGTAGAGATGAATGGGTGTAAGGCTCTTCCTCAGAGACGAAACTTGAAACAGCATTCGTTGTTTCTGCCTTTTGGCCCGTTTTATTGCCTCACACACGTACACAACTCACTCGCACAACTCACACACAAGGCAGAATTCCACCAGCTCCAGTCTAACTGCTCTCCCTGCAACTGCTAGCTCTCAACTCCTCCACACTGTCCTCTCTTTCCCCCTAAATCACTGGGAGCAAACACAATCATGAAGTCCTGATTGTCCACCAGTGTGTGTCACAGGCTGCCCTACCCACTGCGTCATCACGCACCACCCCACGATGTGCACCTTCACCCTCACAGTAACTTTTCAGGCTGCATGACGTTCAATCAGACAAGTTAATCCCAACGTCACATCCTAATGTAAGCAGGGAGGCTTGTGCAGAAATATGGAGGAGAAACTTATCATTGCCTTGTGTGGACACCCGGTCCTGTACGACACCGTGGCGGTGTTTTACTGGGACTGGAACAAAAAAGAAGCGGCTTGGGCAAAAGTCAGTGATGAAGTGGGGTTATCTGGTAAATTGTGAGACCCTCTGTGGCTTTCATTAACTCACTGACTCTATTTCTCTTGGAAGGCTAGCATTGGTTAGCACGAGCACAGTCCCGTTTGAAGTTTATGTGTGAATGTTATTATTGTCTGAATATTTTACTTGGCTATTTCCTAATGGTTCATAGGAAGTACATGACAGCAAGCATATCTTTGTGTATTGGTGTTTCCAGAACTTTTCAGATTATGTGTACCACTATTGTAGAATATATTTGCATCACCTCTCTGTAGTGCTTCTCCTCATTGTCCTGGATGAGACCCACCACTGTTGTGTCATCCGCATACTTAATGATGTGGTTTGTTTTGTTCATAGCACAATAGTCATGGGTCATCAGGGTGTAGAGTAGGGGGCTGAGAACACACCCCTGCGAAGAGCTTGTGCTGAGCATGATGGTGTCAGATCTGTTTTTTCCTCCCTGTACAAATTGTAGCCTGTGAGTCAAAAAGACCAGTATCCAGCTTTGGAGGGAAGTGTTCAGTCCAAGTGGGCCCAATTTATTGATCAGATGTTGTGGGATTATGGTCTTGAAGGCTGAGCTAAAATCCACAAACTGCATCCGGACTGTTGAATTTTTTTCTCCAGGTGTTCCATGGACAGGTGGAGTGCAGTGGATATGGCATCCTCAGTGGAGCAGCGATATGCAAATTGCAGTCGGTCAAGTGAGGGGGGTAGGATGGAAGTGATGTGACCTTTGACCAGCCTTTCAAAGCACTTCATGATTGTTAGTGTGAGTGCTACTGGGCGATAGACATTCAGAGATGTTACTGTGGGTTTTTTTGGAACTGGGATGATTGCAGAGGCTTTGTAACAGGATGGCACAACAGCTTGTCACAGGGAAATGTTGAATATGTCTGTAAGGACATCTGTTAGTTCTGCACACTCCTTGAGCACACAGCCTGGTATCTGGTCGGGACCTGCAACTTTTCCTGGTTTGATCGTCCTTAGGGTCCGACAGACCTCAGCTGGTTCAAGACACAGCCCCTGTTCCATGTGATGTGGAGTGGCCTTCGCTGCAGGCATGTTGTTAAGTGCCTCAAACCGTCCAAAGTAACTTTTGAGCTGATTCAGGAAGTTGATGTTCTCGTCACAGGATTGGGGAGTGATCTTGAAGTCCGTTACAGCAGCTTAAAGTCCGGGCAGCTATGTCTCCAGATTGGAATGCAGCGTCTCTTGCTCTCAGCAGGGCATGGACCTCCGTTGTCATCCACGGTTTCTCATTTGCTCTTATTGTAATGTGTTTTGTTGCACGCACATCATTGCATGCATGCATTTTTTCATGTAGCCCGATACAGTCTCAGCATACACGTCAATGTCAACCTCCTGGTCTCCTGGCCTCCCTGAACACCGACCAGTTAGTGCATTCGAAGCAGCCCTGCAATGCTGTCATGGCTCACTCTGGCTATACACACTAGTTTTGAGGAGAGCTTTGTTCTGGTGAGTAGAGGTCTGTATGCTGGTGTCAGCATGACAGAGATATGATCTGATGTGCCTAGGTGTGGGCAGGGGTTTGTGTTTGTGTATGCATGATCCAGTTGTTGCCTGTGGTTGCAAAGTTCACGTCGGTAAAAAAGAGGGAGAACCTTCCTCATGTCGACCTAGTTGAAGTCTCCAGCAACAGTGAAAACTCCTGCAGGATGGGTGTTTTGCAGGTCGTTGATGTGGCGATAAAGGGTGTCCAAAGCTGCATTTTTGTTTGCATCAGGGGGGGTGTAAACAGCAGTGATGAATATGACGATAGAATATGCAATGCCCAGATGAATGAAAGAAGATAGAGGGGGTGGCATTTGACTGTCAAAGCCTCAATGTCTGGTGAACAGTGTGAGAAGGTCTTTTTTGTGTCCTTGCACCATCTGTTATTGATGTAGATGCATAAACCACCACCCACTGTGGTGGCAGAGCGCTGCTCTTTTGTAACGTTGTGTGTCGTTCAGCCACGTCAGTGAAAACTAGAGTGCAGCGGTCTCTCACCTCCCTTTTTTATGAGATGTCCAGTCTGATATAGTCCAGTTTGTTTTCTAATGAGCGGTTGTTTGACAGCAGAATCGCAGGAAGCGGCATTCTACAAGGATTAGCTTTAGTGTTAGCAGCAGCTCGCTTCTGCTTCTGCATGCATTGCCGCCGTCGTCTCCTCTGGAAGCGCAGTCCTGGTGGAAGGTGCCGGTGTTGAGCAGGCCTCACCCTGAGTGCTCAGCAGTCCAAGTGTTTTCAGCAAATTCGTGGTGTGTGAGTCCACAAAGTCAGATTTTCTTTCTGTCTGCTGTAGCAGACGGCTGCACCGATCATAAGTCTTCTTTTCTCCTCTGAACCGGTAAGAAATGGCGTGTTTAACGCTGTCTTTGTCATAAGCCAATGCAGCCTCAGCTGACATGGACGCCACTATCTTGATCTTGATACAATATATAACCATGACATATATGTGTATGTGTGAATGTGGTGCTGCTCATGTTGTCTTTATTATTTGTAGTATTTGTTTTCCTCTAGCGTGCGAGCTAGCTCTAGTGTAGCCTAGCACTTTGAAGGTCTAAGTATCGTATGCTGCAGCCTAGAGTAGTTTGAATTTTCTTCTTTTCTTTATTCGTTATTTGTCTTGTCCCATCTGTCACCGATGCATAGGGTAGCTCCACTGACAGGCTGGGTTTCCTAATCGTAATGTGCACCGTCTGATTACGATTGAGGGTTTTGCAGTGTAACTGTGTGGAGTTCTTCATCCTTGCCACCTAATGAATGAAGTTTCACCAAGTTTGTATCACCAAGTGTGAATTCAAGTGTGTAGCAAACAAGTGTGCACCAAGTGTGTGATAAAGCAAGTGTGTAGCACCAAGTGTGAATTGACGTATGTCCTCACTATAATTGTGGTTTTAGGACCCTGGCGACTCATCTAGTGTTTCTCCCCCGCATGCTCAGTGGCCTTCCAGGTTTTTGTGATCTTTCCACTTTTTTGTTGATGTATTGTTTGTTTTCTTTTTTCCTATTTTCTATTTGCACTGTGTGTTAAAGTGTATTTTTTGGACTTTATTAATAAAGATTGTATTTCGATACTTCTTCTAAACTTGAGTGTGCATCTTATTAAGTAATTTGCTATAAGGTATTAGTCCCTTTGCTTGGATACTCTGAGTGGATAATGGATCGCAAGGTGTGGCATAGTCAGCTACATTTTAGAAGCTTAACATACGTTTATTTCATATGACATGGCACATTTCAAACAAACTCTTTTCAAACAACTGTTTTAAGTTATATTCATGCAAAGTACCAATCGTGTTTCCAGGTACTTAGCATGGTGCACGCATACTGATCTGTTTGTTTTGAGACATGTTGACAAAAGACCAAAGACACGGTGACAAAAGAAATCCTTAAAGTAGTCAGAAAAACACTTCCAAGCAGAGGATCCTCAGTTTTCCAATGAGATTGCAGCTCGTGCCATGACCTGGTTATAATTTGGCGTGAATGGATTGCAGCAGCCCCTGCTCGGAGCATCTCTTATGGCTGTGTACACATTTACATAAGAGTCAATTGATATATTCAGTTGATAATAGTCAACTGATTGCCAGCGACTGTCTACAGTGACATTAAATTTGGACATTGTGGAGTAGCTGAGGTGACAGCCTCTGCTGGGAATGAGCCAGGCTAATTTAATTTGTTGTAGTGTCAGGGTTGTTCAACAGCAACACTAAACCAGAATGTATTGGAAATGAGCTTTATTGGAATTTCCTGTTCCTACACAAAAAGGACAGGAATTGTGAGAGGGGGGAGACTCCAGCAGAGGGAAGGACAGACCTGGAGGAGCAGGAGGCAGGTCGGACTGCCTGCCAGGAACTTGGATTTTAACTAACTGGGGGTACTGGAGGACAGGAGGGAAAGGGGTGGACTGAAGGTTGGAGCTCCTAAGTAAGCAGAGCACAGGTGAGCCTTACAGACTGGAGATCAAGGGTGAGGTGGCAGGCTGGAATGGGGCTGAAGAAAAGCTGGAGCAAGGGCTGGAACAGGGCTTGATCGAGGGGTTGGGCGAGGACTGGATGAAGGGCTGGAGCGAGAGGGAGAGAGAGAGGGAGAGAGCGTGGTGACAGAAGAGGTCAGACAGGGATGTAGGGGCCAAACCATGGATGGATTTGAACACAATCAGTAAAATTCGAAATCAATGTGAGAGCGGATGGGGAGCCAGTGGAGTGACTTAAGGACTGGGGTGCTATGACTTTTTTTTTGTACAGGCGACTGTTGGGCGACTGTGTTCTGAACCAACTGAAGGCCGCGAGATTGATCTAAGCCAGAGTAGAGGGCATTGCAGTAGTTCAGTTGAGATGTAATGAAGGCGTGGAATGCTTGTTCTTCACTCTGGGGCAGGTAGACTTTGATCTTAGTTAGGGTTCTCAGGTGAAAGATGCTTTTGACTTGAAGACACTGTCACAGATCACACCCAGATTCCTGACAGATTGCCTGATGTTCGATGCAATAGGGCCCAGGGCATCAGTGAAGGACGGTGATGCTTTACCAAAGACAATTATCACAGGCTTTTTTTCATTAAGATTGAGGAAATTTGCTCTCATCCTTGCCTTGATGTCTAGTAATGGATGGAGTACAGCCTGCTCCTCAACCTTAAGGGAAAGATACAGCTGTCTGACTGTCAGACTGTACGATTCCTGAATAGACAGGCGGTAACAGGTCACAAATGACCCAAGTGCACACTCACAATATGTTTTCAAACACAGTTTAATGAAGTAACTACAGAAAGTCCTGGGGCTAACAGCCTCCACAGGAAAAACACAGTAACGCAAGCACATATAAATAAACGAAAACAATCACCTGGGGCAAAAGCCTCCGCAGGGAACTTCAACTTCAACTTTATTTGTTTTAAGTGCCATTTCATAACAGCTGTTATCTCAGGGCACTTTACAAGGAGAGCAACAATGTGCACATAGTGAAAACCCCCCTGTCCTTAGACCCTCGCAAAGGCTGAGGAACAGCTCCCAAGAAAATCCCTGACAGGGAAAAAAGGGGAGTAACCTCAGGGTGAGAGACAGAGGAGGGGATCCTCACCTAGGACGGACAGGCGGGCACAAGCAAAACAGTACTGATGGTTAACAGTTCAGGATATAAATAAATCAATGAATTGAATCAGTCCAGAGTAGAAGGCAGGTGGAACCACAGTGAGATGAGCCGGGTAGAGGGACGGAGTCCTAGATCCAGCTCAGCATTGATAGAACCCGGGAGGGAAAAAATATAAATAATCAAAATTAAAATTACATTTAAATTTTAAAATTTAAATTAAAAAAATAAAAAGGAGGAAGGAGTGGTGAAGGCAGAGAGGGAGGAAGACGAGGAGATGGAAAACAGATGGGGAGAGGCCAAGAGGAGAGAGAGAAGCTCGAGGGAACGTGAACCTCACACCCACAGAGAAGGCAGTGAAGGTAGAGCTCAATGTGCTGGGGACCCCCAGCAGACTCAACCTGTAGCAGCTTATCTTGGATTTATCTGAAGGCTCTGTCTAAAAGGAGGGTTTTTAACCTACTCTTAAAGGTAGAGATGGTGTCTGCACCCCGGTTCCATAACAGAGGGCCTTGGTAGCTGAAGGCTCTGGCTCCCCATCTGGACTTAGAGATTTGTGGAACCACCAGTAGGCCTGTATTCAGGGAACGAAGTGTCCTAGTGGGGCAATAGGGTTTTATCAGCTCTGAGATATAAGAGGGTGCCAGACCATGAAGACCTTTATAGACAAGGAGAAGGATTTTGAACTGGATCCTGAAAGGTACAGGAAGCCAGTGCAATGAGGCCAGAACCGGAGAGATATGATCTCTCTTTCTAGTTTTAGTCAGGACACGAGCTGCCGCGTTCTGAATGAGCTGCAGAGTGTTCAGCAACCTTTTGGAGCATCCAGCCAGTAAAGAGTTGCAGTAGTCCAGCCTGGAAGTAACAAAGGCATGGACCAGTTGTTCTGCTGCATGGGGAGGGAGTAGGTGTCTTATTTTTGCAATATTGCGGAGGAAGTAGGCCATCGGTGAGATAAATTTTATGTGGGAGCTAAAAGACAGGTCTTGATCAAAACTAACACCTTTGTAATGCTATGGCATCAGATATAGACTCACATAGGTGTTTTGGACCTATGAGCAGTAACTTTGTTTTTTCAGAGTTTAGAAGGAGGAAATTATTAATCATCCAGGCCTTAATGTCATCAAGGCAGGACTGATGCTGCTGTAGACGGTTGTGCTTGCCCGGCTTGACAGATAGATATAACTGAGTGTTGTCAGCATAACAGTGGAAATCTATATTGTGACTCCTGATGATATCACCTAGAGGGAGCATCTATAAAGAGAAAAGAACTGGACCAAGCACAGATCGTTGTGGAACCCCGTGGCTAACTTCAGTACGTGGAGATTGGTTATCGTTGACACAAACAAACTGATATTGGTTTGAAAGATAGGACTGGAACCAGTCCAGGGCAGTGCCTCTGATTCCAAACTGATATTCCAGTCTCCTTAGTAAGATCTGGTGGTCAACTGTATCAAAAGCAGCACTGACATCTAACAAGACAAGCACTGAAACAAGACCATGGTCAGAGGCCATTAAGAGGTCATTGGTGACTTTAACCAGTGCAGTCTCAGTGCTATGATTCATTCTAAAACCAGACTGGAAGGATTCAAATAAACTATTGTTATTCAGGTGTTCACAGAGCTGGTTGGCAATGATTTTCTCAAGGATTTTTGAGATGAAGATAAGATTGGAGATCGGCCTGTAGGTTGCTAAAGTTCCTGGATCGAGGGACGGTTTCTTAAGGACGGGTTTGATTATTGCAACTTAGAACTTAAGAGGAACGTAACCTGTTCTTAGGGACTTAGGTTGATGAGGTCAAGTAAGGAGGTGGCGATTAAAGGCAGCACTTCCTTTAACAACTTGGTCGGAATTGGGTCAAGGAGGCAGGTTGATGGTTTAGAGGAGGAGATGATAGTAGTCAGCTGATGCAGGTCAATGGGGCCAAATGAAGATATTGACTTGTTTATATCCCCATCTGTAATCTGAAAAGCTGCAACAGGGGGTAGATTAATCGCCGTACATGTTGTGTGGTTCTTAATTGTTTGTCTAATATTTGTAATTTTGCTGTTAAAGTAGTCCATAAAGTCACCACTGCTGAGATGTGTAAGGACACACTGCTCAGTGGAGTTATGACTCTTGAGTCAGCCTGGCTACAGTGCTGAACAGAAACCTGGAGTTATGCTTATTTTCCTCAATTAGAGAGGAGTAGTATCTGGCTCTGGCATTACACAGAGCCAGCCTGTAAGTCTTCAAACTATCTTTCCAGGTTAGAAAAATACTAGTGTTTTTGGTTGAACGCCATTTCCTCTCTAATTTGTGTGCCAGCTGCTTTAGGTGGCGAGTTTCTGGTGTAAACCAGGGGGCAGATCTTGGTCTCTTTTTTGTTCGGGATGCAGCCGAGTCAAGAGTCTAGCAAAGGGAGGTAACAAAGCTATCAGTAAGCCGATCAATGAGGGAGGGACTCAGGCTTTTGTGGCAGAGAGATGATGCAGCACCAAGAGACAGGGGGATAGCTTCCTTAAAGTTTGATGAGACACTGTCAGTTAAGTGTCGTGTATATATGCTGCTTTTCTTTCGCACATAACCGGCTAGAACGAAGTTGAAAGTCATTAAAGAGTGGTTGGAAATAAGTGGGTTAGGGGGGGAAACGGTCAGGTGTTTAATATCAACACCATAAGATAGAACAAGGTCCAGGGTGTGATTGAAGCAGTGCATGGGTTCATGCACACGCTGGCAGAAGCCAATGGACTCGACCACAGAGGTGAATGCTGTACTGCAGCTATCACTGACTACATCTACATGAATATTGAAGTCACCGATGATAATGATTTTGTCAGTTTTGAGAACTAGGTTTGAAAGAAATTCTGGAAATTCAGACAGAAAATCTGAGTAGGGGCCTGGGGCCCGATACACTACGACAAGTAAGAGGGGCTGTGTCTTCCAGCTTTGGTGACACAAGCTGATGATAAGGCTTTCAAATGAATTATAATCAATATTATGTTTTGGAGTAAGACAGACTACAATCAAAGACCCCACCTCCATGGTCAGAACATCGAGGGACATGGTAGTTAATATGGCTGGGAGGAGAAGCCTCATTTAGGCTAACATAGTCACCCTCACAAAGCCAAGTTTCTGTGAGACACAACATATCAATGTTGTTGTCAGAGATTAATTCATTTACAAGAATGGCTTTGGAAGACAGGGAACAGATATTAAGTAATCCACATTTAATGCTCCTGTCCTGAGAGGTGACTGAGGAACTCCTGATTTTTATAAGATTGTTGAGGGTTGCTCCTCTGCTGTTAAATTTGGACAGTCGGGGGACAGACACAGTCCCTATGGGGTTCTCTGTGGGTGACTGAAGAGAGGGAAGCACAGAGGAGTGTGTTCGACTGCTCCTCTGCCTCCTGGTCTCAACTCTGAGCCAAGGTGGGGGAGGACTAATGCTCTTAGCTAGGCTACTAGAGAGTTGGGCTGCTCCTTCCAAAGTGGGGTGGATGCAGTCCCTTCTAATGAGACCAGGTCTACCCCAGAAAGTTTGCCAATTGTTTACAAAGCCCACACCATTTGCGGGACATGTCATCACTTGCCAGGTTGGGGAGGGAGCCGGAGAAAACTACGGTGTCCGGCATTGTTTTAGCCATTGAACGCACCGAACCTCCGTTTGACGTGACCGCAGGTCATTAGCGCCAACGTGGATAATGATTTTACGATATTTGTGTTAAGCCTTAGCCAGTAGCTTTAGTTTAGACTCAATGTTGCCCGCTCTGGCCCCCGAGTTGCAGTCTACGGGCGCTGGACTCGCTAACTTCACATTCCGTAAGATAGAGTCGCCAATGACCAGAGATTTATCCTCAGCGGGTGTGTCGCCGAGCGGGGAGAACCTGTTGGAAGTGGGAAGCGTTAGGTGGGCCTCGGTGGACTTTGGCCAAGAGCTCCACTTCCCTCTGACAGTCACCCAGCATTCCTGTTTTCCCGGCTGCTCGGGAGAAGCTGGAGGGGAGCTAAGGGGAGCTAAGCTAAGCGGCTCCGCGGTGGCTAAAGGGCGCTGGCTGACTTTGGCTGATGGTTTTGCTTCCACGGTGCGGAGCCGGGCTTCCAAATCGCTAAGCCTGGCCTCCAACATGACCAATAAACTACAGTGCTTACACGTATCACCCTTGCTAAAGGAGGTAGGGGAATAACTAAACATGTGGCACACTGAGCAGGAGAGAGGGACAGGAGAAGCAGAAGGGGAATTCATTGCTAACCAGGCTAATGCTAACAGTTAACGCTAAGGGAGCAAGGGTGATAGAAAGACACGAAGAGTGGGTCGGGGAGAGGGCAGGACCCAAATAACAGGATAGAGTGCTCGAGTGGCACACACAGGGTAATTCAATGGAAAAGCAAAGAAAAGACACAAAAGATAGGAGTCGGGATAGAGCCGAAACTGAAGCAGTGCCGTCGGCAGTCAGCAGGAAGTGAGCAGGAAGTGATGCTTACCGGAGCAGGAAGGACATCTAAGGAAGGAACTAACACACTAAATAACTAAATAATCACCTGGGGCGAAGGCCTCCACAAGGATCTAACAAACTAAATAACAAAACAATCACCTGCGGTAAGAAAACCTCCGCAGGGAAAACTAACTACCTAATACTAAACTAGAACTAAAAGTAACAACAGAAGACAAGGTTTTCAAAAACTCAGGAACACCAAAAACCCAGAACACAAAGTAGCAAAACAATACTCACAGCAAACCAAAAACACGAAACTGGCTGAAGGGGAAACCAACTGAGGGGAATAACTTGGGAAAGCAGGACACGGAGCACGGAGGGTTGCAAGCAACGATCTGGCAGCTATTCCCTCACAGAGGAGACACTAAGTACCCAGTAGATTTGAGATGGCCGCCAGCTGATAGGCGGAGAGCAAAAAAACCTCCGAATCTGTCCGCTTCCACACTTTGTGCCGATGGCACGGCGACCCCGAAGGAGAATCTTCTGCCGGTCGACGACGTCCCCTCCTGAACACACTAGAAGCTCTCTCCTGAACCTCTTCTTGACCCCTCTCCTTGACCCGGCCCGGTTGTTCAGGATGGTTCCTGAACAACAGACAGTCGCAAAACTCCCTCCAAAACTGGGAGGTGAACTGAGGCCCAAGGTCTGAAACAATGTATGTCGGCAAACCATGGAGCCGGAAAACATGATGGACGGCCAATTCGGCAGTCTCTCTGGCTGACGGACGACTCCTCAAAGGCACAAAATGACAGCATTTGCTGAAACGGTCCACCATTGTCATAATCACCATATTCCCCTTGGACGGAGGTAAACCAGTCACGAAATCCATGGAAATGTGTGTGACCAGGGACGCCGTGGAACGGGAAGCGGGTGCAATAGTCCAGTTGGTGCCCGATTAGGAGTCTTCTGCTGGCAGCAGATTCGGCAAGCTGCCACATACTCCCTGACATCCTGGTTCAAAGACGGCCACCAGAACCTTTGAGCCACTGTCAGGATGGACCGTCGGACCCCCGGGTGGCAGAAAAGTGTCCGGGAATGCCCGGGAAAAGCGCATCCGCCTTAGTATTTCGACAGCCCGGCCGATAGGAGAGAACAAAATTAAAACATACGACCACCGAGCCTGTCATGCATTCAGTCTCTTGGCAGGACGCAAGTATTCCAAATTCCTGTGGTCAGTCCACACGATAAAGGGGTCACTTCCAGCCACTCCTCAAGGGCTAACTTTACAGCCAGCAACTCCCGATTCCCAATGTCATAGTTCTGTTCAGATGGAGACGGTCGATGAGAGAAGTAGGCACAGGGATGGAGCGATGCTCACATCGGACGCACCGACCTCCACCACAAACTGCAGAGCGGGATCGGGCAGAACCAGAATGGGAGCCGACGTGAAACAATCTTTCAACACCTTGAAGACACCCTCTGCCTCTTGAGACCACAAAAACCTCTTTTTTGAAGATGTCAGTCAGAGGAGCTGCTATGCGGCGATAATCCCGAATGAATCGTCTGTAAAAGTTGGAGAATCTGAGGAACCTCTGGAGTTGTTTCCTGTCCATAGGTCGGGGCCAATCCTTTACTGCAGCAGTCTTGGTCTGATCCATTCAGATCACGCCATTGTCGATTATGCTCCCCAGAAAAGATACTGTGGAAACGTTGAATTCACACTTCTCTGCCTTGACAAAGACTTTGTTATCCCAGAGTCTCTGGAACACCATCTTTACATGACCGACGTGCTCCTCTTGCGTCTTGGAAAAAATCAAAATGTCATCCAAATAGACAAAAACAAAGTGATTCAGGTAATCTCTCAAAGCGTCGTTGATTAACGACTGAAAAACAGCTGGAGCATTGGTGAGTCCGAAAGGGATTACCATATACTTGTAGTGACCACTGGGAGTGTTAAATGCTGTTTTCCACTTGTCTTCTCTGATCCGTACCAAGTGATACGCGTTTCTTAGGTCCAACTTTGTGAACTTGGTTGCTCCCTGGGGAGACTCAAACGCAGAAGCCAGTAAAGGCAGGAGATATCTGTTCTTTATGGTAATGTCATTCAAGCCACGATAGTCAATACAAGGACGAAGTGATCCGTCCTTCTTCTTGACTAAAAAGAATCCTGCCTCTGCTGGTGAGGACGAAGGACAGATTAGTCCAGGTGCCAGGGCCGACTCAATATAACTGTCCATCGCCTCCCATTCTGGTGCTGACAATGAATAAAGACGTCCTCAAGGTGGCAGCACTCCTTCCGATGAGGAGGCAAGGACGTAGCCTTAGTCTTGCTAAACACAGGAAAATAGTCCTTGTAATCCTCCGGAACTCCTCGAATGTCTTCAGGACCCACTGGTTCTGCTCGGCTTGGGATAGAGACAAGGCATCGATGCTTAGAATCCCCTCCCCATCTGGAAATCTTTCCAGTCTCCCAGTCTAGCATGGGATTGTGTTCCCATAGCCAAGGATAACCCAGGATAATAGGAGCAGATGGAGAGGAAATTACAAGAAACCTCATAGATTCCCTATGATCTCCACCTACTCTCAACCCAAGAAGCCCTGTTTGCTCAGCCACCTCAGCCAATAAGTGCCCGTCAAGAGCTCTCGCCGGTGCAATGCCCTCTAGAGCCTCCAGTGGCACCCCAAACTGAAGAGCAAAACTCCGATCCATAAAACTTGCCTCTGCCCCTGAATCAACCAGTCGAGAAACCACTTGCTCATTCTCCACACACTCCAAAACCCCAAGAAGACAGAAACGGTTCATGATCGAGGGTTTCTTTAGGTCATGGCTCACCGGTCCTCTCCTTACAACCGGTGAGCCCTGTCTTTTACTGGACAGGAAGCTGCAATATGCCCAGAACCTCCACAGTAAAAGCACAATCCCCCCTTCCGCCTGCGTTCCTTCTCCTCTGGTTTTAGTGTGGAGCGACCGAGTACCATCGGCTGAGGTTCCGGTTTCAGCCTTCTGACTTTCTCTTCCGGAGTACTATTCCTGAACCAGAAGGGAAACCTATTATACTGAACTATAACTTCCGTGTCTGAATTTGAGCGTCTATTTTCACCGTTAATTCAATGACCTTGTCTAGTGAAGTCGGAACATCATGAGAGACTAACTCGTCTAAAATGTTGTCGTTTAGCCCGTCAGGTATTGCTCAACTAGAGCAGCCGTTTTCCATCCTGAGCGAGCGGCTCTAATCCGGAAGTCAATGGAATAGTCCGCGACTGTGCGACTCGCCTGCCTGATTCGCGTTAATCCACTAACCAACCCTCCTGTACTGGTCTCGAACCCAAACACCTTGCGAATCTCAGCAGAAAAACTCTCAAAAGAGGCACAAGCTGGCGATTTACGCTCCCACTCAGCGGTTCCCCACGCACGAGCTTGACCGGCTAGGTGGCGAATAACGTAGGCAACCTTAGTAGTTTCAGAGGCAAAGGTAATCAGCTGTAGCGCAAATAGCAGAGAGCAATTAGTCAGAAACGGACCCACTGATTCCTGATCTCCACTGAATAACTCTGGACCTTCCAGATGAGGCTCACGAACAGTGGGTCTGACGAATCCAGGACCAGCTACTGCTCCTGCAGCCTGGGCGTCAGCTAGGCCTGTATTCTCTAGCCTCATAGCAAACTCCCCAACACGCTGCTCCAACAACCCTAAACGATCCTGAGTGGCTGGGTTGGCGATGGCCAGATCGGTCTGTCAGGAATCACACATGACCCAAGTGCACACTCAGAATACGCTTTCAAACACAGTTTAATAAAGTAACAACAGGAAGTCCTGGGGCTAACAGCCTCTACAGGAAAAACACAGTAACACAAGCACAAATAAATAAATGAAAACAATCACCTGGGGCCTCAAGGATCTAACAAACTAAATAACAAAACAATCACCTGCGGTAAGAAAACCTCCGCAGGGAAAACTAACTACCTAATACTAAACTAGAACTAAAAGTAACAACAGAAGACAAGGTTTTCAAAAACTCAGCTGATGATAAGGCTTTCAAATGAATTATAATCAATATTATGTTTTGGAGTAAGACAGACTACAATCAAAGACCCCACCTCCATGGTCAGAACATCGAGGGACATGGTAGTTAATATGGCTGGGAGGAGAAGCCTCATTTAGGCTAACATAGTCACCCTCACAAAGCCAAGTTTCTGTGAGACACAACATATCAATGTTGTTGTCAGAGATTAATTCATTTACAAGAATGGCTTTGGAAGACAGGGAACAGATATTAAGTAATCCACATTTAATGCTCCTGTCCTGAGAGGTGACTGAGGAACTCCTGATTTTTATAAGATTGTTGAGGGTTGCTCCTCTGCTGTTAAATTTGGACAGTCGGGGGACAGACACAGTCCCTATGGGGTTCTCTGTGGGTGACTGAAGAGAGGGAAGCACAGAGGAGTGTGTTCGACTGCTCCTCTGCCTCCTGGTCTCAACTCTGAGCCAAGGTGGGGGAGGACTAATGCTCTTAGCTAGGCTACTAGAGAGTTGGGCTGCTCCTTCCAAAGTGGGGTGGATGCAGTCCCTTCTAATGAGACCAGGTCTACCCCAGAAAGTTTGCCAATTGTTTACAAAGCCCACACCATTTGCGGGACATGTCATCACTTGCCAGGTTGGGGAGGGAGCCGGAGAAAACTACGGTGTCCGGCATTGTTTTAGCCATTGAACGCACCGAACCTCCGTTTGACGTGACCGCAGGTCATTAGCGCCAACGTGGATAATGATTTTACGATATTTGTGTTAAGCCTTAGCCAGTAGCTTTAGTTTAGACTCAATGTTGCCCGCTCTGGCCCCCGAGTTGCAGTCTACGGGCGCTGGACTCGCTAACTTCACATTCCGTAAGATAGAGTCGCCAATGACCAGAGATTTATCCTCAGCGGGTGTGTCGCCGAGCGGGGAGAACCTGTTGGAAGTGGGAAGCGTTAGGTGGGCCTCGGTGGACTTTGGCCAAGAGCTCCACTTCCCTCTGACAGTCACCCAGCATTCCTGTTTTCCCGGCTGCTCGGGAGAAGCTGGAGGGGAGCTAAGGGGAGCTAAGCTAAGCGGCTCCGCGGTGGCTAAAGGGCGCTGGCTGACTTTGGCTGATGGTTTTGCTTCCACGGTGCGGAGCCGGGCTTCCAAATCGCTAAGCCTGGCCTCCAACATGACCAATAAACTACAGTGCTTACACGTATCACCCTTGCTAAAGGAGGTAGGGGAATAACTAAACATGTGGCACACTGAGCAGGAGAGAGGGACAGGAGAAGCAGAAGGGGAATTCATTGCTAACCAGGCTAATGCTAACAGTTAACGCTAAGGGAGCAAGGGTGATAGAAAGACACGAAGAGTGGGTCGGGGAGAGGGCAGGACCCAAATAACAGGATAGAGTGCTCGAGTGGCACACACAGGGTAATTCAATGGAAAAGCAAAGAAAAGACACAAAAGATAGGAGTCGGGATAGAGCCGAAACTGAAGCAGTGCCGTCGGCAGTCAGCAGGAAGTGAGCAGGAAGTGATGCTTACCGGAGCAGGAAGGACATCTAAGGAAGGAACTAACACACTAAATAACTAAATAATCACCTGGGGCGAAGGCCTCCACAAGGATCTAACAAACTAAATAACAAAACAATCACCTGCGGTAAGAAAACCTCCGCAGGGAAAACTAACTACCTAATACTAATCTAGAACTAAAAGTAACAACAGAAGACAAGGTTTTCAAAAACTCAGGAACACCAAGAACCCAGAACACAAAGTAGCAAAACAATGCTCACAGCAAACCAAAAACATGAAACTGGCTGAAGGGGAAACCAACTCAGGAGAATAACTAGGGAAAGCAGGACATAGGAACACAGGAACACGGAACGGAGCAGGAAACAGAGCAAGGCAGGACACGGAGCACGGAGGGTTGCAAACGATCTGGCAGCTATCCCCTTACAGAAGGGACACTAAGTACCCAGTAGATTGGGGATAGCCGCCAGCTGATAGGCGGGGAGCAAGGAGACACCTGACAAGGAGAGGAGGAGTGACAGGGCAGACAGACACAGAATCATGACACCTCCCAGATGTCTGACTGCTACAGAGCGGCTGGATAAGGAGGCGGACTCAAACATCTTGAGGTAGCAGATTGGGGGAGGGGAAGAGGGGTGGGGATAGAATTAGAAATAGAAATAGAAATACTTTATTTGTTCCAAAGGAAATTAAGGTGGTGTCTGGAGGCCTGAATGCTGATATCTTGTCAATGAAGAAGTTTGTAAAGTTTTCAGAGAGTGCGGGAGAACAAGATATTCAACAAGATATTCATTATGGGGATTTATGAGAGCATTTCGAGTCTTGAGTCTTGAAAAGAACCTATTGTTTATGACTGAGTTGATTGGCTATGAGGTGCTTGGCTAAGGACTGCAGAGGATCGGCTTCATGGTGAATGGAAAAACTCTTTTGTTTGTTTTTGTTCTATTTGTATTTATTTCTGTTTATATATATATATTATATTATATTATATT
This sequence comes from Karalla daura, assembly GCA_029224185.1. Taxonomy (NCBI): domain Eukaryota; kingdom Metazoa; phylum Chordata; class Actinopteri; order Chaetodontiformes; family Leiognathidae; genus Karalla; species Karalla daura. The sequence continues at coordinate 234,556 of CM055204.1, forward strand.
GTGTTGTATATGTATGTATGATATACATTATAATATATTCTATTCTAATTGTTATATACTATTATTTTACTGTTATTATTATTATTGTTGTTGTATTAACGAATATTTCATATTGATTACTATTCCTCCTGTCATTCTTTCACATACATTCCTTCAAGTGCATGTGTAGACTGGCTGGTTTCCAAGTGATAGTTACAGCAATGAGAACATTTGATGGTGAAAAATCAGGTTGGTCAGTATGGTATAAAATGAGACATGCACAACAACTGGTATATGCTTACATACAAAAATTGAAGTTATATTACAGGAACACCAGTCTATAGTTTTATTTGGGTGGCTCTTCAAAGAGCTGTTTATGGGGTGTGCACTATGTGCTGTGCTGCCATGGAACCGCTCCCCCTGTAGAGGAAAAGACTATGAAGGTCTCCTGAACCCTGATGGCCTCTCACACAGAATTGTTTGCTCCAACTCTTCCCAGGCCTGGCGGTGGGTCCACCTCACTCACTTACAGCACAAATAGTAAAAAGAACGACCAAGACATGTTATAGGTTCTGTGTTGTATGTGGCAGACACATACACATGATTACACACATTAGTTAAGTGTGGAAATGTTTTCAATGTTAAAATGTATTAAATGTGAAAATGTGAATTCACCACTATTTTTTGCGTCACAGAGCCAAAAAAAATTAGAATAATTTATATATAAAGAATTAACAAGCCTTTTGGGAAAATGTAAGGAGTAGAAAGTACCGATATTTGTATTAAAATGTAGTGAGTGAAAGTAAAAAGTTGTCAGAAAATAAATACTTCTAAAAGTACAAAGTTATCAGGTTTCCTTATGGAAGACCCAAAAGCAGACTCGGATTGATTTGAAATAACAATGCTTTAATCAAAGTATAACACAAAACAAAGTGCAACACAAATCAACCTGGCGCTGTGCCTCCACAGGTGACCAATAAACACAAAAACTATCTGAGCCTCGGACCAACGGTCGCGCAGGTAAAATAAAACACTAAACTATCTATCTAGAAAACTAATACCTGGGGCCAGTGGTCACCGCAGGTAACTATGTCTGAGAAAACAAAGGACCTGGGACCCAATGGTCACCACAGGCAAAATCTAACAAAATCTGGCTATGAACAAAAGAACAAGGGGCCTCATTCACGAACCGTTCTTATGAACAAATTTGTTCCCCACTTACGAAGATTTTACGAAGATTGTGGCATTCATGAATTTCTTCTTATCTAGGATTTATTCTTAGGTAAGAACAAATCCTACGAACACTCAGGAGTATACTTACGCACATATCAGTGCTGACATGTTGGCATGGTTGTGTTTTCTTCTCTTGTACAGTTCAACAAAATTCAATATTACAGTGATAATTATATCATATTTATTATTTACTCATTTTATTTTTTGTAAAAATACTGAGAATTTGTATTTTTTAAATAAATAAAATGTGCTATGATTTAACATTAATCAAGTAAATTGGAAACTCCTTCTGGGATTCAAACACCAGTACTCAGGGTATACTATGGCATGCTTTTGCCGCTAGGCTAGCGGAACCAACATGCTAGTGATGGAGTTTATGCATTTCAGTCGAGGGGCCCACCATATGCGTCTCTTATTCTGGGCAATGCCCCTGTGGTAGCCACTCTTCACCCCCATATAAGTCCAGTCGAGCTCCTAAAACTCAAACCACGGTCTGTGTTCAGCAACCAACTGACCAACCAAACTGAATATGAGATGGGCCTATGGACTGGGGCTCACACTCTCTCCTTTCACTCTGCTCTCCTTACACCACACACCCTCCCTGGTCTGCCATGACAGGCCTATGGGAAGGGCCTAAAAAAAACTTCAGGTGCCTGGCCTGACTGTGTCCTTAAAGGGATACCCTGTTTTTATCTCAAATAGCACAGACGATGTATACAACACTTACACATACACATTTCGGTCTAAACATTGTCATCCATGTAGATCCTTAGTGTGATGACTTTTTTTTTTTTTAAAAACATGCAACAAAACACTGAATTAATGTGACGATGTCACAATAAGATGTCAGTGCCTCCGTGTCCTCCTTGCTCACATGTCATTTTGCTCATGGTATCCCTTTGTGCAAAGAAGAAATGACATATTAGGGGCCAAGCAATGAAGTTGCAAGGAACCTAATGTATCTGCTATGTGTCTTTTTTATTATTAGGTTCCAACAAACAAAGTTGTGAGAACCCTCTTAAATCTGCTGTGTTTCTTTTTAGGGTCCAAGCAACAAAGTTGAGAGAACCCTATAAAAACTATCCTGTTTCTTTTAATTATTATTATTATTATTATTATTATTCTCTGGAATAAGTAGTCGCGTTTTTTGGGGGCCTGAACATGCTTGAAAACGCACCATTGTAGGCATGCCCATTGGGATTGGTGAAAAATTTTAGATTTTGAAGTTGTTCAAAGGGCACGGGGCAAAATTGCGCTATAGCGCCACCTTGAAATCTGGTCAATGAGGATTCTTTTTTCAACTTTGTCGTAGGCAAATGAATATGAGTATGTAAATTCATCATAAAGGGATATACATAAAAGTCTCTTGACATGATGACCATAACCCGATAGGAAGGCGGCCATTTTGATTTGAAGTTTCAAATTTCAAAAACATGTCCTCCGAGGGGGTTAACCCAATTGCACATAATCTAGAGACCAAGCTGGAAAAAATTGATGTACGGAATTAGATTTTCTTAAACGCCTTGGCCACAATTGCATGACAAAGTTTGGCTATTTGTCATCAAAATTTTGAAATGGCCTTGTGAGCAGGTGCTTCATCATAGAAAATTCAAAATTGCTGGACATAATTGCATTGTATGCCTGAACAACGAGGCAATAGCCTTGTCAATGTGCGTGGCTAATTGTCTCTACAGCACCAACTAGAAATTTTCAAATGACCCTCCACATAAGGGTTTTTATGGAGTAGGAAGATGAAACTTTGTATTTTTATAGACTTTGTCCAGACGCACAAAACAGTCTCTTGCACCAATGGGCAAAACTAAACAGAAATACATTAATTTTAGATCAAAATCTCTTCAAGGGGTCACTGTAAAATGAAACTATTTATTCCTTGAGTTCTGTGAACTAATCATAGTGATGTCACACGGTTGAGCTCTATGTCCCAAAGCAGGTGGCTAATAGCGGCTAATAGTGTTTTGAGCGTTGTTTCTGGTGGTTTAAAGAAAAATTGCCGAGTGGATATATATGACAGTCATGCACAGGCTTCCACATGGTGTCAGGAGTTGTCAGAGATTGTTGTTTTCTGTTCGATCAACTGGAAGGTCTATTTTTTCAACCGACAAACAGACGGAAAGTTATCAGCGCGATTGGCACGGGAGCTAACCCTAACCCAAAACCATGAGGAGACACAAGTCAGAAACATCAGAAACAGAAGCATGGTAACACATCTCATCATCTGCCATCATTAGTGATATGAAGATAAAGGCAATAATAAGAACTGAGTGTGTGGGACTATTCATGGCAGCATAAGCCAAACTTTCAGACGTGGTAGGGTCTAAACCCTATCCAAAGATATTTCAGAAGCAGTTTGTTGTTGGTTGTCATGGATGTATTCGTCAACAAATAGGTGTTATTTGACATGAAACATCACTCTTAGCAAATGCACTTTCCACAGTCCTTCAAATATGCTCAAATATACCTTTGTTCTCTGTCTATTTGTATGACTGACTGTGTGTCTGTCTAGAGTGACATCAGCTAAAGTCTCTAGTTAAACACAAAACTAGGAGCAACAGTTAATACTGCATTCATAATCTATCTATCTATCTATCTATCTATCTATCTATCTATCTATCTATCTATCTATCTATCTATCTATCTATCTATCTATCTATCTATCTATCTATCTATCTATCTATCTATCTATCTATCTATCTATCTATCTATCTATCTATCTCTCTGTCTGTCTGGCTGTCTGTCTGTCTGTCTGTCTGTCTGTCTATCTATCTATCTATCTATCTATCTATCTATCTACTGTGTGTGCGTGTGTGCGCATCTGTGTGTGTGTGTATGTGTATGTGTGGAGCATCTGTTTTATGACAAAAAAAAGTGTAGTTGAAATTGAAATTGTGAAATTGTACACAGTAATGTCAGAAATCATGCATTATGATAATGAGATTTCAGCATAAAAAAGTACAGTTGCATGGTCTGGGCGATTGTATTTACAAGTTTTATTGAATAACAGTGATGTCACATACTCTAGCCATTGATGTAATCTTAAGGACTTGGAGACTCAATACACATGTGAATAATTCCCAAAAACAGATCACATGAGGAAGCGATTTGACACTTGTATCCATATTAGGTGCAACCTCCTCCATTACTCAGAACATCGCACAACAAACAACATGTACACATTACTGATGGATGTGTTGAACCCACCACATTGTGCATGTTTTGTTTGTTATTTAGTTAATAAATATATAACCTCTCACCACCCACATCTTGATGAAACTTTCGTAGAGAATTGTGACAGAAACATATATCTAAATATCTAAAATCTAGACAAGTGAGTGAGACTTCAAGTATTACAGTTTATATAATCTAGAGACCAATTACAGTTTATATTATTACAGTTTATAAATTGCCTTTATAATCCATGGCTGTATACAGTCACCACATATTCAACAATTCATTTTGCAAAAATAAGGCAAAACACCATCACATTTAGTGGATATGTTAAAACAAACGTCTAATCTTGCTAAAACAGTCCATTTTATGTTTGTGGCTGTTGTCAATTTTTTGGAATAGACTGACAAAGATGGAACCACATTAGTTTTCTTCACATTTTTAACCAATAACATCTTCTTGACCATTTCTCATAAAAAGCCAGTTTTAAAATCCAAAATGCACCATATGTATGAAAAGGTGTTATTTGACATCAAACATCAGACTTTACGAATGCACTTTCCACAGTCCTTCAGACATGTAGTAGAATTATTAAATTTCCATCATGAATTAGAAGTAGAATTTTCAAGCAAATTCAAGCCACCACAATCTGTGACATCCACAAGCAAGTGTAAAAGTCCACATTTCAAAACTATATTTGAAATATTCTAATCCTTGAAATTTTGAATGACTGCATTAATACTGCATTCATAATTGATATTGTCTATATCTATCTATCTATCTATCTATCTATCTATCTATCTATCTATCTATCTATCTATCTATCTATCTATCTATCTATCTATCTATCTATCTATCTATCTATCTATCTATCTATCTATCTATCTATCTATCTATCTATCTATCTATCTATCTATCTATCTATCTATCTATCTATCTCTTAACCTGATCAACTGCATTTAGTGACAAACAGTCTTATTTTGTCACCTAGAAGGATACTTAAAGTAAGCGTATTTTTCTACCGCCAGGGAACGCAGCCTACAACCAGCCTACAACAGACTTACTCTGTGGACTTTCAGGAGTATTATGGGCTCATTAAATTTTGAAGACTTGCACACACATCTACATTGTGTGAGAAGTTATTGATTGGTGACGTGTTTGCATCAGGAAAAGCAAGTGATGAGGATATTTTAACCAAAGCCATTTGTGTGTGTGGAATACATGAGATGACTTTATGCTTGAATCAAGTCTCTATTTTCTTCAAACACCTTTGTGGATGTATCCATCGAGGATTCAACACAGATGTGGACGGTCAGGTATACATACTTTCACCTCAGATGTGGGGTAAAAATATTCTCTAAAACTTTCTTACACTACAAATTTCTGAAGTATTAAATGTCCTCACTCTTTCATTTGGTTTATAGCTTCAAGTCTAAATGATGGCTGGTTGCAAACATTTGCGTTTACTTTTTTTCTGTGTTTTCAGATCAGATATCCTTCTGTCTATCTGTCTGTCTGACTCTATCTATCTATCTATCTATCTATCTATCTATCTATCTATCTATCTATCTATCTATCTATCTATCTATCTAATCTAACTTTCATTCTCGTAACCTGATCAACTCCATATAGTGGCCATGTGAGAGGCAAATGAAACTCCACAGTGACTCCATAATTATGATTTTTGCAAAACCAGGCACAATATTTCATTTTCATTTCAGTATTATACTGACTGCAATAATAAAGTTTAATATTTCAAAAAGTATTTTGACAGTGTATTTGCTGACGAATTAACATTGAACATGTATGCATAACGTTGGGTCAGGTTGAATTTTAGTTTTTTTTGTAGTTTTTTTGAAAATCTCTCTGTCTCTGTAAAGTTACTGAAATGAATATAACAGACTGCATGTAGAGCATTACTATAGAGTGTTCATAATCACTGTATGGTATGCTGTAAGGTATGCTGCTCAGTCCAACACAGAGTCCTCTTCAAAGTAGGCTAAAAAACAGGAGCTTTGGGATGGCCTAGGACCTATATTAACCCTGCGGTTGCCCGTACCACAACGGGCGGAAAGGCTCGGACCCGCTCACAGCTGCTTGCAGCTTTAATTAGGGTCCGAGCAACGAAGTTGCATGAACCCTATTAAAACTCTCCTGTTTCTTTTTGTTATTATTATTATTATTATTATTATTATTCTCGGGAATACGTTTTCGCGTTTTTGGGGGACTGAACATGCTTGAAAACACACCATTTTCGGCATGCCCATTGGGATTGGCAAAAAATGTAATATTTTGAAGTTGTTCAAAGGGCACGGGGCAAAATTACACAATATCGCCACCTAAAAAATTTGAAACGGCGAGCCCAGAGATTTCACCGCATCAACTACTCAACATATTGTATAAGATCATCTTAATGGCATTGTGATCAAAAGTACAGAGAAGATTGTCTCTATGTCAAGGGGTGTAGCCTATTGTGGCCAAATGACGAGCCCCACTTCTGAGTTTGGCCTAATTGCATGAAACTTGGTGGGTTTATAGAACACCCTAAGGCGTATAAAAAATCCTCTTGAAGCCCCGCCCTCAACCCAACAGGAAGTCAGCCATTTTGACTTGTATGTTTTCCTTTTCGGAGGGAGTTGTTGATCATGGCAGCTTGAAATTTGCTGGACATGATGAGGGCTTCATCCTGAATAGCCTGATATATTAACTTCCTACCTCACTCGCTCCCCAGTGGTGACAGGAAGTAATCAGGTTTTACATTTACATGGAGTACTCCGACATAATTCAACACATCAACTTCATACCATTTGTAATACATGCAGAACAAGTTGGTGAAGCTACATTACAAAGGCAGTGAGGCTACCACTAATGGCATTGGTGTGGTGGGCATGAATCGCTATCCCTTGCCATGTATTACAAATGGCTTTCCTACGGCTATCATCATGAAAATTGGTACACTGATTTAGGACAGAGAGCTCTGACGTTTGATAGGGGCATAGCCCATGGAGGACCAAAATGCTGAAGGAGCGCCATCTAGAAATGTTGACCAATCTCCATAAGGATTTTTTAAAAATGTTGTCATAGGCAAATAAAAATTGTTATGCCGATATATCCGACAGAGATATACAAAAAAGTCTCTTGACATAATGACCCTCACCTGATAGGAAGTCAGCCATTTTGATTTGAATTTTTGAATTTTAAAAACATCTCCTCCGAGTTGGTTAACCCAATTGGCTTCAAATTTGGTACAAATCACCTATGGACCAAGCTGAGAAAATTTTATGAACATAATCTTTTTAAGGGCGTGGCCACTAGCACATGACAAATTTTGTTTATTCGTCATCAATATTTCAAAATGCTCTTCGGGGCAGGCATTTTGTCATAAAAGTTTCAAAATTGCTGAAAAGGATTGCATTGTATGCCTGAACAGCCAGGTAACGGCCTCGTCAATGGGCGCCACCTTGAAATTTTCAAAAAACCCTCCACATAAAGCCTTTTGTTTGGTACAAATATGATAATTCATAGGCTTATACAATTTATCAAGACGCACATAAAGGTCTCTTGCACTGATGGTCAGAACTGGACAGGAAGTCGGACATTTGGGTTTCAATGTTCAAGTGTCTCTATTTCAATACATCACTTGTCACCCAAGTCCGCCAAGAGATTTCATCCCACGAACTACTCAACATATTGTATGAGATCACTTTAATGGCATTGTGATCAAAAATACAGAAAATACTGTCTCTATGTCAAGGGGTGTAGACTATTGTGGCCAAAGTAGAGAGACCGTTCATTATCTGAATTACAGGGATGCTGTTCAGATCAGAGGAGATTCCTCTTCAAAATGTGCTAAAAAAGGTTCTTGGAATGGCCTAAGAACCACATTGACCCAGCTGTTGCCAGTATCCCGAAAGGCGCACAGGCGAAGACCTGCTCATAGCTGCATGCAGCTTTAATTATTATCATTGTTCTTATTATTATTATACTTTGTAATAATTAGTCGCTTTTTTGGGGGCCTGAACATGCTTGAAAACACACCATTTTCGGCATGCTCAGGAAGTCGGCCATTTCGATGCGTTTGTTTTATCTTTTTGAAGGAGCTGTTCCTAGGGCTATAAACTGATTGACTTAAAACGAGGTACAGATCATCCAGAGACCATGGTGACCAACACTCGTCAAAAGAATTTTTGTAGGTCAAAGGGCATGGTTGCTTCGATGTGTCAAAATCTGGTGATTTTTTTTCACGCTTTTTCACTTTAAACGGCTCTCATGCCCACATACTTGATCATGGCACTTTGAGACTGAATAGCCTGAATAGCCTGATATATTAACTTCCTACCTCATTCAAGGCACTCCCCAGTGGTGACAGAAAGTAATCAGGTTTTACACTTAGATGTAGTAATCCTACATAATTAACCCTATCAACTTCATTCCACTTGTAATACTTGCAAAACAAGTTGGTGAAGCGACATTACAAATGCAGTGAAGCTACCACCAATAGTATCCGTGAGGCAGGAATGAATAGTGATCAATCCCCATGCATTACGAGTGGTTTTGTGATGGCTTTAAGGAACTCATATCATGAAAATTGGTACACTGATTGAGACCTCTGATGTTTGATAGGGGCATAGCCCATGGGGGGCAAAAGTGCAAAAGTAGTGCCCCCTAGAAATTTTGACCATTCCCCATAAGGATTTTTTTTTTGTCGTAGGCAAATAAAATTGGTATGCAAATACATCCTAAAGAAATATACAAAAAAAGTCACTTGACATGATGACCGTGTATGCACCAAGCTGAAAAAATTTCATGTACCGAATATTTTTAAGTCAAAGGGCGTGCCTAGCGTATGACAATGTTTGGTTATTCATCATGAATACTTCAAAATGCTTTTTTGGGAAGACACTCTGTTATAAAAGCTTCAAAATTGCTGGATATAATTGCATTCTACCCTTGAAGAGCCAGGTATGGCTTTGTCAATGGGCATTACTAAATGTCTCTCTAGTGCCACCTTGAAAATTTCAAAAACCCCTCCCCATAAAGCTTTTTGTGGAGTAGAAATATGAAAATTTGTAGGCTTACACAATTCATTGAGACGCACAAAAAATCTCCTGCACTGATGGTCCGAACTTTGTTTCAGTATTCAAGTGTTGCTATTTCAATACATCACTTGTCACCCGAGTCCACCTAGAGCCTAGGTCACCGACAGGCGGACCGCGGTCCGAGTCCGGACCCAGAAGCCGTCCCATACGGACCCGGACCTACAGCCAAAACAGAAGGTTATGATTTAAAACCTGACGGGCCGCTTCGATTTTAACCGGTGCAGCTTTTGTAGTCTTTACGGTAGTAGTTTTACGGATGAGGAAACGCACAGACCAATTGCATGCCAGTTAAGCCCTCCCACGTGATACTACTCAGCCAATCAAGTCTGTGCATTCCAGGCGGTAAACATTGCGACTATACAGTACTGACGACGAGAGAGTTAGAGGTAGAAAAGACGGTGGAAAGAAAAAGAAAGATAGCGATACAGGTAGAACGACGACTGAGCCGGAGAAAGTTGAGAAACAGAGGAGTGAGACGGAGGAAGGGAGAGAAACAGAGGAGTGAGACGGAGAAAGGAAGAGAAACAGACGACTGCGACGGAGGAAGGGAGAAAAACAGACGTGAGACGGAGAAAGAGAGAGAAAAAGACGGCTGCGACGGAGAAAAGGAGAGAAACAGAGGAGTGAGACGGAGGAAGGGAGAAAAACAGAGACGTGAGACGGAGAAAGGGAGAGAAACAGACGGCTGCGACGGAGAAAGGGAGAGAAACAGGAGTGAGACGAAGAAAGGGAGAGAAAAATGGCGCTCTCCAAAAAAAGGAAAGTGGACAGTGAAAATCGAGCATTTAATCCGGAATGGACAGACTCATTTCTGTTCATACTTCCCACTGGAAGCACTAAACCAGTGTGTCTGATATGTTCGGAAACCGTGGCACTTATTAAAAGTGCCAATGTAAAACGCCATTATGAAACAAAACATAAAGCTTTTGGACAAACATACCCACTCAAAACTGAAGCGAGATCACAGAAAATTAGTGGTCTCAGAGCGCAATATGACCAGTCCACCAGGATCCTGAGCCACGTTCACTGCCCAAAAGCGTGCTCATGAGTGTTCCCTCAGAGTTGCTTGGATTTTGGGTCAACATAAAAAGCCATTTACTGATGGAGGGGTTGTCAAAGAATGCATGAGTGCAGTAGCTGAAACACTACTTGAGGGAAAACAAAAACAAGAGCTTTGTGATAAGATAAAGCAAATACCCATGTCAGCATCATCTGCCACAAAAAAAGGTGAAATATTAACTCAGGATGTGCTAACCCAGCTAGATGAAGCCATGCATAAGGCACCATGTGTAGGCTTAGCTGTGGATGAGTCCACTGACGTGTGTGACAATGCTCAGCTGTTAGTGTATGTCAGGTTTTTCAACACAGACCAGAAAGCGTTCTGTGAAGACCTGTTAGGTGTCACTCCCCTTCAGACCAGTACAAGAGGAGAAGACATCTACCTGGCCATTAAGGAGATGTTAACAAAGAGAGGAATAGAGCCAAAGCAAGTGGTTTCAATAACCACAGATGGAGCCCCTGCTATGATAGGGAGAGAGAAAGGAGCTGTAGCAAGACTGAAAGAGGACAATCCTGAGCTCATAGCTTACCATTGCATCATTCATCAATCTGTCCTCTGCGCCTCCCTGTCAGATGAGCATGCTGAGGTGATGAATACAATGATGAAAATGATCAATTTTCTCAGGGCATCCTCTTCCTACCAGCATCGCATGCTTAGGGAATTCCTCAGAGAGGTTGATGCCAATGCTGATGATCTTTTGCTGCACAACAATGTGAGGTGGCTCAGTAAAGGCAGGGTGTTGGAGCGCTTTTGGTCCATCAGGAGGGAAGCAGCAGCTTTCTTGGCAGAGCTAAGAAGTCAGAAGGCAACACAGTTTTCTCTCTTTTTAGAAAATGAGAAACAGATGGATATTGTGACCTTTTTGGTTGATATCACTTCACATCTGAATGAACTGAATTTGAGGCTACAGGGCAAGGACAATTCAATTTGTGAACTGATGACAGCTGTCCGCTCCTTTCAGAGGAAACTTGAGGTGTTCAAGGAAGGCCTGCAGGGAGACTGTGCACACTTCCCAGCAGTGCAGGAACAGGTTCAGGGACAGAGAGATGTGTCTTCTTTTGTTGGCTTTATTGATAAGCTGATTGTAAACTTCAGCAACCGTTTTGACAGCTTCAGTTTTGGACAGCAGCTCACCATGTTCATTCAGAACCCATTTCTGATCACAGATGTCAGGGGGTTCTCAAAGGAAGTCACACAGCACTTTAAATGGGTAAATGCTGGGCCTCTCCAGATGCAACTGGTTTATCTCCAAGCAGATGTGGTCCTGAAAGATCAGTTTGCAAGAACTGACCCTTCCACTTTCTGGCTCCAAATGGTCTCTGAGCCAGCTTTCCCAGGTCTGAGGAAAGTAGCCCTGTACATCTTGACCATGTTTGGCTCCACATACAACTGCGAGGCAGCTTTCTCCACAATGAACATAATTAAAACTAAATATCGTTCCAGGCTCACCAATGAGCACCTCCACATGTGTATGAGAATGGCCCTGACTCCATTCAAGCCCAGATTTAAAATTCTGTCAGGACAAGCTAGAGCTCAATTCTCACACTAAGCAAAAAAGTGGGGGAGTGGGATTTAAGAGGGGAAGACTGTTCAATTGTTAAGATGTGTTGAGATTTATTATCTGTAAAATTGGTTGAGACTGTTGAGTCAATATGTGAAACAGAAAAAGGGAAATTCAAGCTTTTGCTGCCTTTATTTTATTTTTCTGAAGTTCAGCACTTTATTTGAACATGCACTATTTTCACATTTCTTTTATTTTCACTTATTTTGAAATGCAGCCCTACTTTTAGTCAGTCACTGAGAGAACATTATACATATCTGCAGTCATACATATATGTTCAGTTCTATGTTACGTGACAATAAATATTGTCAAAAAGTTGAATTGTACTGAATTCATTTCATTTGACAGTCAGGTATTGATTACATGCAGATGTTGATACAACTACTAGGCTACTTAATTAATATATATCACACCAAATCGTTAGACATTATTATCTTCTGGACCTTTGCTTCAAGAAATTTTCTCTCACTGGACCTCTTTCAATTTTAGTTGAATACCCCTGACCTAGAGATTTCATCCCATCATCTACTCAATATATTGTGTAAGATCACCTAAATGGCACTGTGATCAAAAGTAAAGAAAGGATTTTCTCTATGTCAAGGGGTGTAGCCATTTGGCAGCCATAGTAGAGAGACAGTTCATTATCTGAATCACAGGGATGCTGCTCGGCTGAGAAGAGATTCCTCTTCGAGATGTGCTAAAAAAGAGAAGAGTCTTGAGAAGTCAGGGGTTGCCAGAGCCTCGATGGGTGCAAATTTGAGGACCCGCTCACAGTTGCTTGCAGCTTTGATTTATATTGATAAACACAAACCTCATTCTCTTTACCTGATTAACTCCATTTAGTAGCCAAGTGACAGGCAGATGAAACCCCACAGTGACTCAATAATAAGGATTTTTGCAAAACTAGGTAAACAGTATTTGATTTTCATTGCAATGTTATATTTAGTCTGCCTGCATTGATAAAGCTTTATGTTTCAAAATGTAGTTTCACAGTGTATTTGCTGACAAACTAGCAAAGTACATGAATGCATAAACTTAACTTTACTTCTATCCATCTCTGTCATCCTCCACCTGTCATGAACTGTGTGTCTGTTGCTGTGTGTGTGTGTTACTGAGTGTGTTACTGTGTGTCTGTTGCGATCCTGATTGTCTGTTTTCTCCCCTCTGCTCACTGTCACACTCCTGTTCTGTCCTCCAATCCGGTTTCTGCTCTCCCGTCTTCATTCACCAGTCCTGTGGCAACTAGGCTGATAACCTGACTGTTCAGTCTCTGTGTATCAGCCTAGTGGCTAGTTTACAGCACTCTTTCCTGTTCTTGTTTGCCTTGTTACAGTTTTTGCCCAATCGCGACTTTCCACCTGCCTTTTCAACCTTTTTTCCAAAGGTGCCTGCTCTTCTTGACAGACCTGCCTTTGTCCCTGGACTTCTCTTGATCAGTTCACTTGAAAACTGACTAGTACTTGTTTTCTGACTATCCTTGCTCTCCTGTCCGACCTGTGTTTCTGAACTAGTTTCTCACAGCCCTCACCAGAGGAAGCTTAGACTTCAGGCCTAGTGTTTGTACCTGTTTTCACCTGTGTGTGAATAAATCACTTGGGATCACTTGGATCACTTGGGATCACTTGGAGTTTTAGAGCAACGCTTTGAAAAAGTGGTTGATCAATTAGGAGGGTATTAGATAAGAGATGCTCCTAACGCCCTTTCTTTCTCCTCTGCAGCTGCTGCAGCCACCGCTACATTGCCGGAGGTTCGTGAGCCCAGGTTGGGGGGTCCTGTGTGTTTTCATGGAGATCGGGGGTCTATGGGAACTTTTCTCAATAATTGTTCACTGCTGTTTTCTCTTCAGCCACAGCCTTTTGCCGCTGAACCACGAAAGTTGCTTATGTGATAAACCATTTGACTGGAAGAGCTTGTGTGTGGATAACAGCTGAATGGGACCGTAAATCTCCTGCTTGTGCTTCTTTTGAATTGTTGGCTGATTATTCCATTGACTTCAGGACTCTTGCCAGCCAATCAAACTGGAATGTGGCAAAACTCATTGAGGCGCATATGCATGGGCTGGCTGATTATATTTTAGATGGGCTGGTTTCCTACGATGTCCCAACCTCACTAGATGCTTTAGTTGAAATTACTGTTCAAACTGACTCCCGATTCAGGTTCGGCGATTAGCCGGAGGGAGGCGCAAGGGAGTCACAAGGAATCAAAGTTGGAAGTTGTGTCGATGTTGGTCAGTAGATCCTCTCTTGACCAGGAAGACAAGGCTAGGAGACATAGATCCGGGTTATGTCTACTGTGGAGGGGAGGGACATTTTGTATGCAAGTGTCTGGTAAAAGCCAAAACTCACCAGTAAGTCTTATTCTGGTGAGCACGAGCTTAGTAAGTCCTCATAAGGGGCATTGAACGTTGCTCAGAGGGTCACCTGAATGTTATGGTACCTTGCCCCAATTAGCCTTTTTTTCTAGACTCAGGGGCAGAGGCTAATTTAATGGATGAGGCGCTTGCAGAACAACTTGACTAAATGTGAAAAGTTACCACATCCATTGCCGGCTAGAGTGCTAGATGGTCACATTTTGGGCCAAGTAACTCATAAGAAGCCACTTCTCCATCTAACAATCGCCGGTTCGCAACATCTCTTCTCACCTGTTAGCGTTATCACAAGTGCCTTATACCCTTGGTTATCCATGGTTGCGGTTACACAATCCCCATGACTGGGAGTCAGGGCCATTTATTGAATGAAACAAGCCTTGTCAGAAGCGCTGTTTTTTCCATGACCGGTTAATCCATGACCTGTGGTTCATGTGGATTCAGGTGATGTCAGATGAGTACCTGAAGTCTATAAGGACTACTTTCCTGTGTTCAGCAAAGCTTAGGCTCTCCATATCTGAGAGAGAGGCTTCAGCATTTGACCTCTCTTAACTTCTCCAAGTCGCAACTGAGTTCACCATCCTGAGAAGCGCCTATCATCTGGTTCTCTGAAGGAAGGCGATGAGTGGAAGACGACATTCAATATTCCTAGTGGACACTATGAGTATCTGGTCATGCCTTTTGGATTAACCAATGCTCCAGCAGCTTTCCAGGCCCTCATCAATGACGTCTTGTGAGACATGTTGAACAAATTAGTCTTTTTTTATTTATCTATTGGTCAATAGAGGATCATGTACATCATGTCGGGCAGGTGCTTCTACGGCCGTGAGACCACTCTTTTTCTTTAGGCTGAAAAATGTGAGTTTCGTGCCTCATCCTTTTTGGGCAGCATCATTGAACAGGGGAGTGTGAAAACAGATCCAGCTAAGATTTCTGCTGTCAAGTCCTGGCCTGTTCCTGAAGATCGGAAGCAACTATAGTAAGATTGCTGGTCCACATCCGTTAAAAGCCCTTACATCCGTTAAGAGGGAGTTCCATTGGTCAAGGGAGGCAGCAGAGGCTTTTGAATGACTGAAGGAACCGGACCCAGAAAAACTTAATTGTGGAAGTCGATGCTTCGGATGTGGATGTAGGAGCAGTGCCCTCTCAAAAATCTGGAAGTGAAAGTGCATCCCTGCGCTTTCTTTTCCCAGTTTATCTCCAGCAGAGATAAACTCCAGCAGAGATAAACTATGACAGAGAAATTGTGAACGACTAGCAGTTACTATTGGAGAACTGGAGACAGTGATTAGAGGGTACCAAGGAGCCTTTTGTGGTCTGGACAGACCACAAGAACCTGGAATACCTAACAGCAGCTAAAAGACTTAATTTAGGCAGGCTCATTGGTCATTATTTTTCAACCGCAATGTCAAGCCAGATGCCCTCTCTCGGGTGTTTGAGAAGGAGGATAAGAATCTGGGAGAGGAAGAGGCTATTCTCACTTCCTCACTGATCATGGTAGCAGTTTCTTATTCTTTGTGAACTTGCACCAATGGTCCAACCCTAACCCTATTCTATTCTATTCTGTTCTATTCTAGTTCTCCCTTCTCGGCCTGAGCGTAGGGCTGACATAATGTGCATTACAGTGGCTATAGCAATGGGGAATCAAGTCTAAAATGTTGGGTTACTAAATCTGACCCAATAATATAAACCACTCAGAATGTTGTGAATGATGTGAAAAAGTGTGAGCTTCGAAGTGTTACGAAGCTGTTGTGATTAAGGAAACAGATTAATAAGAAATATCCCCAATGTGGGACCAATTAGGGTTTATCGTATGGTGCACCCCAATTATATATTTTCATAGTCAGTATACCACAACATCTAAAAATGAATTGCGTTTTTGCCATTATTGATGTCGTTTACTGCTGCTATCAGCATTCAACCAACTGCAGTATATAAACAAGAATCCACACATGGTGATCCTTCTGCTGGATCCTTGTAAAATATCTGTCAACTGTCAGTTCTCTCAGTTCAGTTCTAGTGTCTAACCTTGTCCCTGTGGTCTGACTCTGCAGCTCCCCCAACATTCTTAAACACTCCACCTCAGTACATAGAGGCCAAGGAAGGAGGAAGCATCACGTTGACCTGCACAGCTCTCGGCAACCCAAAACCCCTGGTCAGCTGGCTACGGGAAGGCAGCCTCATGGTCAGCAGTGCCAAGTACAAGGTATAAAAGTACTTAATGTCATAATGTCTGGCATCTGATTGTTGAATTGAATTGATGGCCTTTGAGCCCTGACAATGTGTGTAGCTCCCACATTTTCTTGAAATACAGCTAATGCAATGAGTAATCAGTAAGTAGGCAATGAGTAAGAATCATTAAAAGCAAAATTAAAAAAATCTGTTTACTCTCGTGGTGGTTTTACACTTGGTTTTGGAATTTTCATCTTTTCACCTCCTGCTCACTGCTGGTGTGATACCGTGCACAGCACGGAATGTTCTTGCTCAAGAGTCCTCCTTCAGCCTTTGTCTTTTGTCTTTCTTT
Organism: Karalla daura; assembly: GCA_029224185.1. Classification (NCBI taxonomy): domain Eukaryota; kingdom Metazoa; phylum Chordata; class Actinopteri; order Chaetodontiformes; family Leiognathidae; genus Karalla; species Karalla daura. The sequence goes on from CM055204.1 coordinate 251,563, forward strand.
TCTATGGTGGTGTGTGAAGGCTGGCATTATTTATAACTCCCAAATTCGATGTCTTGCTCATGGGGCTATGAAGGGCTTACAGCACATGACAGCCTCCTTCCAAAGAGTCATCACCAGGGCCCCGTTGTACAAAGCAGGTTTAGAGAAAAGTTTGTTGAGATTGTTGAAACTCTGACTTTTCTGTTTCACAAAGGAAGATAACGCAAGCCAGAGGGGTAAGTAGCCTGTTTCACAGAAAGAGTTAACTTAAACTCTCGGTCAGTTAATGCAGAGTTACCTAAACAGACTCTGTGAACCTAAGCAGGTCAGGAGCAGGTTTTCTTCAAGAAACCTTAAGTTTCTTGCCCTCCCCTGTTGCTTCACCGACTTTGATTCATTCATTCAGTCCTGCAGATTTCAGTGAATCTGGTTTGTTGTAAAAATCGAATTTTTTACCATGAACTGCCTGTTTCTTGATAATCTAGTGGATGAAGAGACAATGGGCCTCACTCACCAACATCTTCTTAAGAATTAGATTCTTTTATAAGTTGATCTTAAGAAGTAGCCTAAGAAAACCCTACGTCAGATTCGTCAACATGTTCGTAAACCTCAGAATTGTTTGCAACTGTGTTCCTCCATTGATGAATGCCATCTCCTCTTAAGTTGAGAGCATGTGCCAGTTGAGTCTAGTTAACATAGGATAAGCATAGGTAACCGCCCCATCAATGCCGGGGGGCCTATAAAAGAATGTGCAAGGCCCTGTAGACTCTGACAAAGCAGAGTCTACAGAGTTGTTTGCATCGCAGATAAGTTGTACGTTGATTTTGAATGATATTGCTTTCGGTTGAGGTATGGGAAGGGGTCTAAAGAGGGCCTTTATCTGTGCGTGTGCGCAGTCTATTGGTGTTTGGAAGGCCAGCAATTTCATAAAATCAACTCATCAACTAAGAGTTAACTGTTTTCTACCTATTCCACTTCAAATATTATTTAACCTGAAATCTTTACAAATGTCTGTCAATCTGTAAGTGGAGCATCTGTGTTATTTCTAATAATGGCACTGATAAATCTGACTGAAACAAATTAGAACTGTCCAAAAACCAGTCATTTTTCAGGGGAGGTGTCTTACTTAAAGTATTAAGAGATTTGTTTTGACTAAAAAATGTCATTCCGTCATCAAGATCTGACTATTTCTTCAAATTTGCTGTAAGAACGCATTGTTCAACTCCAGCTGAGCAAAACACGCCACCGTTTGTTTCCCAATCATTGCCATGGTGACTTGTTGAATGTGGGCTCCACTGATGATGGCTTTTTAAAGTCACAGTGCATGTGAAACTACTCTGAGAGCTTGTTGAATCTGCTTTGTGAAGCGGACCCCAGCTCTCTTCCACTAGTCAACCCAGTACCTATATGGATCTCAGCCACCAAGTCATTGCCAGATTCTCCTCACTCCATGCACAACTGTCCAGCACTCACCACTGTTTGGATTCCTTATTAGTGTTCTCTCCTGTCCTGTCAATCTGACCTGCCCCTCATCCTTATCCTCATCCTGCCACAGAGCTGCCACAGAGCGGAGAATAGCATATTTATTTGTCTGATAACCAGGAAATTTCGAGCAAAAGCAGTAGACAGTGCAGTAGAGGTTGTTGATCAAAAAACAAGAGTAAGTTTAATATAAATGTAAAAAACTAAACAGTGAATGAAAATGATGCACTATGTGCAAAAAGATCAACAAAATAGCAACAGATAACAGTTAACACCTATGAGTGGATGAATGGATCTATGGATGAATAAATGACTGAATGAATGAATGAATGTGGACAGAAGGACAGGTCTGTCTTTTTTTTGTCATGGCATTGCTTCAAGAGTGCAGGGGATCCGGCACAGCATCCATGGGAACTTGGAGGTGAGAAGGCACAAAGACTCTGGGGATAGGGTGGCCCGGTCCGATTGATAGGCCAGTCACACATAGCTCCTCTCCCCAATGTGCATACTGTAGCATGCGCATGCTGCATCTATGTCCCACTCCGTTCACAAAACCTCTCAATCACTCTAGTTAATGTTCAACACCAGTTTTTCTTCAGCTATCAGTTTGCTTTGGCTTAATTCAGTTGTAATGAATCAACCAATTTCTGGTAAACTTGGTTTACTTGATTGTTGATGTGTTGCTTTCGACCACTTTCTTACAGTATTTAATAGAAAAAATGTAAAAGAGAGATCTTGCACCCCAGAGTGATCTCTACCTTACAAATGGGACCTCCACATACTACAGTGATACATCTGTTTACTGCCAAACCTTTCTTTGATTTTTCCCAAAATGGACCATTTAACTTTAATGTTAATGTTTCAGCATTTAAACCTGTGATCCAAATATTAAATTAAAGCTGCAAGCAGCTGTGAGCGGTCCTTGCCTTTGGGCTCATCGCGGTACTGGCAACCATAGGGTTAATGTAGGTTCTGTCAGGTCTTGTCTGCTGTGTTTCTATGTCCTGCCTGTGTTGGTTTCTAAACTCCTCCTCTCTGACTCTCCCTTGAGCCAATGACAGGGTTTCTCTTGCTGGCAGCTGGCTCATCAGCCAGGTATTTAACCTACCTGAGCTGAGGAGCCAGTTGCCAGATTGTGCCTGCTACCCTCCGTGCCCTTTGTCCTGTTTTCCTTGCTCTTGCCCTGTGTCCTGATCATCTGCTTTCGGGTTGGTTTCCCCTTCAACCAGGTTTTGTTTTCTTTGAACTTTGTATCTCAGTGATAGGTTTATTTTGAGTCCTAGTTGGCTTGGGTTCTTGGTTGTTTCTGTAAAACCTTGTTCTTCTGTTCTTAGTTAGATTTATTAAGTCAGTTAGATTTTACCTACAGCAACCGGATGGTCCCAGGTCTTTTGTTTTTTTAGCAAGATAGAATTAGTTTAGCTACCTGCAGCGACCATTGGTCCCAGGGATTTAGTTCATAAGGAAACCTGATAGGTTCTAGGCCATCCCGACTTCTCTTTTTTAGCCCACTTTGAATTGAATTGATTCTGTTCTGGACTGAGCAGCATACCTGTGATTCAATGATTATGAACCTTCTCTATAATAATGCTCTACATGCAGTCTGTTATATTTACTTCAGTAACTTTACAGATACATTGTACTTGTAAGAAAACTAAAATTCAACCTGACACGTTATGTATACATGTTAATTGTTAATTTGCCAGCAAATACACGGTCAAAATACTTTTTCAAACGTGAAACTTAGCATAATACTGCAGTGAAAATGAAATATTGTACCTGGTTTTGCGAAAATCTGTCACATGGTCACTAAATAGAAAAAGAGAAAGATGGATGGATAGATAGATATAGGTGAACTTGACAATAAACAATGTACAATTGTACAAATGTACAACAATTGGCTAATTCGTGCAAACACTTCACAGAAATAATAACTAGAAAATTCCAGCGCGCTGAAATTTCCGGGATGTGTGCCAGTTGATTTGCAGCACTTTGTCTGCCTTTGGATTGCTCACAAGACAGCATTCTGTGTGTGCATGCATGTATGAGAGAGAGACTGACTGAGTGTGTGTGTGTGCGTGAAGTGTTTGTGTGTCCGTATGAGGTCACTTGTCAGCCTGCCGCAGCAGGACACTGCCAGCAGAGGAGAGACATGAGCAGGGAGCAGTTTTGAAATTAAAATGAAGTTTCTACCTCAAAGTATGGCGACGTAGCGGATTTTTATTTGAGGGATTGTTTTTCCCATTCATTCTTATGGGAAAAAGTGAAATTGGCCAAGTGCTTAACGTTTGACTCTAGGGAGACAACGCTTGCACCTATCTGGAATATGAGCACATCGCAATGCAGGGGAGAGTCTCAGGAATCCCCTGATGTGACTTGGTGGGTGTCCTATGAAAACTGAGGCCACAGTTGCGAGTAGAAGTGTAAAGTTTAACTTTGATCACAGTGGTGGGAAAATGAATGGGGGCTTATGGAGAGAAGAGGCTGCGCTGGGCTGACTGAGGCTCACCATTTAAATTTTACAAGGCGCACGGTTTATGGCCTGCATTGCATGAGAGGCCGCAAATTTTCCTCCAAAATTGGAAAAAAGAATTTGTCTACTGCTTACGGATGACTAATAATTTCCTCCTTCTAAACTCTGAAAAAACAGAGTTACTGCTCATAGGTCCAAAACACCTACGTGACTCCATATCTGATGCCATAGCATTACAAAGTAGTTTTGCGACTCCTTCTGCTACCACTGTAAAGAACCTAGGTGTTAGTTTTGATCAAGACCTGTCTTTTAGTTCGAACAAAATTTATCTCATGGACTGCCTACTTCCACCTCCGCAATATTGCAAAAATAAGACACCTACTCCCTCCCCATGCAGCGGAACAGCTGGTCCATGCCTTTGTTACTTCCAAACTGGACTACTGCAACTCTTTACTGGCTGGAAGCTCCAATAGGTCGCTGAGAACTCTGCAGCTCATTCAGAACGCAGCAGCTTGTGTCCTGACTAAAACTAGAAAGAGAGATCATATCTCTCCTGTTCTGGCCTCATTACACTGGCTTCCTGTGCCTTTCAGGATCCAGTTCAAAATCCTTCTCCTTGTCTATAAAGGTCTTCATGGTCTGGCACCCTCTTATATCTCAGACCTGATAAAACCCTATTGCCCCACTAGGACACTTCGTTCCCTGAATATAGGCCTACTTGTGGTTCCAAGAATCTCTAAGTCTAGATGGGGAGCCAGAGCCTTCAGCTGCCAAGGCCCTCTGTTATGGAGCCATCTACCAGTTTCAGTCCGGGAGGCAGACACCATCTCCACCTTTAAGAGTAGGTTAAAAACCCTTCTTTTTGACGGAGCCTACAGATAAATCCAAGATACGCTGCTATAGGTTGAGTCTGCTGGGGGTCCCCAGCTCATTGAGCTCTACCTTCTCTGCCTTCTCTGTGGGTGTGAATCAGGTTCACGTTCTCTCTCTCCTCTTGGCCTCTCCCCGTCTGTTTTCCATCTCCTCCTCTTCCTCCCTCTCCTCCTCCACCACTCCTTCCTCTCCTTTTTATTTTTTATTTATTATTTAGTTTTTTATTTTTATTCTTATTTTATTTTATTATTTTTTTTAAATTATTTTTTATTTGTCACTTTACTTTTTATTATTTTTATTTTTTCCCTCCCGGGTTCTATCAACGCTGAGCTGGATCTAGGACTCCGTCCCTCTACCTGGCTCTTCTCACTGCGGTTCCGCCTGCCCTCTACTCTGGACTGATTCAATTCATTGATTTATTTATATCCTTTGCGAGGGTCTATGGACAGGGGCTTTTTCACTATGTACACATTGTTGCTCTCCTTGTAAAGTGCCCTGAGATAACAGGTGTTATGAAATGGCACTTAAAACAAATAAAGTTGAAGTTGAAGTTGAGCAGCGTGAAAAGAGCGAAATGAGAGCTGATTTTTCAGCAATCCCGCACTCTGACAGTTGGTCTCTCCCCGTTGTAGCTGCTCCAAAAATGCCAAACCCACATGTTTTTGAGAGGGCCAGGATGAAAAACGATACAAGGTATTAACATGGTGTTGGGTAGAGGAAGAGAGGACAAGTTTTCCTGCGTTTTGAAGTTTGAATGAAGTGCTTTATAGCGAATGTTTGTTTGAGGGTGATTTTTTTAGTTTTCTCCTTTTTCCCATTCATTTCTTATGGGATTTTTTGCTCTTTCTGAGCCTTGCGCGGTTTATAAATCACTATGCTGCAGTGAGAGGCAGTGTGGAGTGCAAGTCGTGGTAAAATCAGCCTTTTTAAAAGATCCAAGCATGCTATATAGTATATATATGTGTGACATCTTTTACAAATCAAACCGTTTGATAATCAGTTCAAAATTCTGCAAATATTTTGAAATTGAGGGGGTCTATTTTACCTGTTCCAAAATGGCAGCCAAGATGGCTGCACCAAGCACATATACTTGGCAGCATAGATATATACAGAAGGCTAGATGTCTCGGGGCGGAGTGAAGAACGTCCGCATAGGTCGGCCATCTTGTGTTGGACAAGCTGTGTGTGTGTGTGTGTGTGTTTAATATATGTGTATGTGTGTGTGTCTAATGTATGTGTATATGTGTGTGTAATGTATGTGTATATGTATATAATGAAGGTCTATATGTGTCTGTGTATATAATGTTATTGTGTAATGTTTAGGTGTTTTAAGTTAAATCTAATTTTAAATGAAATAAATGTAATTGAAGTGTATGTGTTAGTAAGTTGATTTCCGAGTCCGTGGAGTTGAAGTATCAATGTTTCGGAGGTGTTCATTTAACTTTGGCGTCCACTACAGCCCTGACACGTGTAAAAATATTTTTATTCAAAACTAGAAGTATGGATGTGTATTGTTGTTTGTGTCAAGACATCAATTCATAAGTACTGATATTCAGTGTGATAAATATCACAATATAATGTGCAGCCTTTCTTATGGCCTATTTGTGATAGGAAACACTGTAGTCTACATATTTCTGAACATTAATCCATTTTTTATGGCATAACATTCTACACAACTATGCGGTATCATAAATAGATATTTGATGTACACAACAAACCAAACTGTTTGAAAATCGGTTGAAATTTGAGCAAGTTATGTATTTCAAAAGTGCATGTCACAATACACACACAATGTAATGGACGAGCGAGCTGCCCGACACAAGATGGCCACCATGTACGGACGTTTGACTCCGTAAGCGAGCAACGCGGACGAGGCATCTAGCCTTCTACATATATCTATGCTTGGCAGTAATTGCACCGCTGCATGCTTACCTTGTTCCAAGATGGCAGCGGTGCTGCCACATTGCCGCTTTTTTATTAAAACTGCCAGAAACGTCACTGACACACACTTGGCTGCTAACTGCCTGTGCTGTGCTGACAGAGCTACCAGTGTCATTTGACAAGGGAAAACTATGGTGTCGTTAACGGGGCATAAAGGCCTTTTTTACAGTGCCCCCGTTGAAGAGATTTTGATTAAAAATTAATATATTTCTGTTCAGGTTTGACAATTAGTGCAAGAGACTTTTTCGTGCAATTGGACAAAGTCTTTAAAAATACATAGTTTCATCTTTCTACTCCCTTATGTGGAGGGTCATTTCTCGGTGGCTCAGTGGAAACTTTTAGCTACGCCCATTGATAAGGCCATTACCTGGCTGTTCAGGCATACAATGCAATTATGTACAACAATTTTGAATTTTCTACAGCGAAGCACCTACCCACAAGGCCATTTCAAAGTTCTGATGATGAATAGCCAAAATTTGTCATGCGATAGTGGTCAAGACATCAAATTCTGTACATATAATTTTTTCAGCTTGGACTGTAGATGATCTGTGCCAAATTTGAGGCCAATTAGGTTAACCCCCTCGGAGGAGATGTTTTAAAAATTAAAATTAAAATGGCTGACTTCCTGTCACGGCCATCATGTCAAGACTTTTTTATATATCTCTGTAGGATTTGCCTATGACAAAGTAAAATTTTCAGAATGAAAATTTTATTTAATGTTCTTTAATGAGGCTACTCGAGGGATCACTATTCGCGCCCGCCACGCGGATACCAGTTTCACTGCATTGATGATGTAGTGTCACCAACTTGTACTATGTGTATTACAAGTGGAATGAAGTTGATGGAGTCAAATATGTAGGATTACTACATTTAAGTGGAAAACCTGGACACTTCCTGTCACCATGAGTGAGGTAGGAAGTTAATATATCAGGCCATTCAGGATGAAACCCTCCTAATGTCCAGCAAGTTTCAAGGTGCCATGATCAAGTATGTGGGCGTGAGAGCCGTTCAAAGTGAAAGAGTGAAAAAAATCACCAAATTTTGACTCATTGTTGCCCCTTGACCTTCAGAAATTCTTTTGACAAGTGTTGGTCTCTGGTTGATCTGCACCTAATTTGAAGTCACATTTGTCACAGCTCCTTCAATAAGAGAAAACAAACGTGTCAAAATGGCCGACTTCCTGTTGGGTTGGGGATGGGGTTTCAAAAGTATTTTTGTTCACCTCAGTATGTTCTATGAACCTACCAAGTTTCATGCATTTAGGAAAAACTCAGACGTGGGGTTCGCCGCTTGAATCTTTCTAGGTGGCGCTATGGCACAATAATAACAATTATTAAAGCTGCAAGCAGCTGTGAGCTTTTTGAAACATGAAACTGTATTTTTGCAGTTACAATTAGTATAACACTGCAATCAATAGTAAATATATGCGTGATTTTGGAAAAGTCAATTATTGAGTCACTGTGGATTGTCATGTTTGTCACATGGTCACTAAATGCAGTAGATCAGGTTAAGAGATAGATAGATAGATAGATAGATAGATAGATAGATAGATAGATAGATAGATAGATAGATAGATAGATAATATCAATTATGAATGCAGTATAAACTGTTGCTCCTAGTTTTGTGAGTGTTTAACTAGAGACTGGCTCCTTTAGCTGATGTCACTCTAGAAAGACACACAGTCAGTCATACAAATAGACAGATATAAAGACAACAAAGGTGGAGCATAGACATCTAAATGTGTAACCAGGTCCCATGTAGTCATGAACGAAACTATACAAAGTTCCTACAGGTTCATGCAGAATCAAGTCAACAAACTCCCCCTTGCCTCAGATTTACTAGAAGATTTCAGGAGGTTACACACTTCCCAACAGAAAAGTCTTAAAATTTACCATCTCCATATAGCTATGTGAAAAGAAAAACAAACAAAAAAATAAAATTTGGTCATTCAAAATTTCAAGGGTTAGAATATTTCAAATGTAGTTTTGAAATATGGACTTTTACACTTGTTTGTGGATATCACAGCTTGTGGTGGCTTGAATTTGCTTGAAAATTCTACTTCTAATTTATGATGGAAATTTAATAATTCTACTCTTCAAAACTTTTCAGCATATTTGAAGGACTGTGGAAAGTGCATTTGTAAGCACTGATGTTTGATGTCAAATAAGACCTTTTCATACATGTGGTGTATTTTGTATTTTAAAACTGGCTTTTTGTGAGAAATGGCCAAGAAGATGTTAATGGTTAGAAATGTGAAGAAAACTAATGTGGTTCCATCTTTGTCAGTCTATTCCAAAAAATTGAGAACAGCCACAAACATAAAATTGACTGTTTTAGCAAGATTAGATGTTTGTTTTAACATACCCACTAAATGTGATGGTGTTTTGTCTTATTTTTGCAAAATGAATTGTTGATTATGTGGTGGCTGTATACAATCATGGATTATAAAGGCAATTTATAAATTGTCACTCACTTGTCTAGATTTTAGATATTTAGATATATGTTTCTGTCACAATTCTCTATGAAAGTTTCATCAAAATGAGGGTGGTGAGAGGTTATATATTTATTAACTAAATAACAAACAAAACATGCACAATGTGGTGGGTTCAACACATCCATCAGTAGTGTGTACATGTTTGTGTGTGATGTGAGTAATGGAGGAGGTTGCACCTAATGTGGATGTCAAATCGCTTCCTCATGTGGTCTGAGCAGACAGATTTTATAGTGTTTGGGAATTATTCACATGTGTATTGAGTCTCCAAGTCCTTAAGATTACATCAATGGCTAGAGTATGTGATATCACTGTTATTCAATAAAAATTGTAAATACACGCGGCCAGACCATGCAACTGTACTTTTTTATGCTTAAATCTCATTATCATAATGCATGATTTCTGACATTGCTGAACAAATTCACAGTTTCAATTTCAATTAGACTTTTTTTGTCATAAAACATATGCTCCACACATATACATATGTGTGTGTTTCCCTGTAGGCCAGGGAAACGACAGTCCCACAGCAGGTAGATCAGGTTAAGAGACAGACATAGATAGATAGATAGATAGATAGATAGATAGATAGATAGATAGATAGATAGATAGATAGATAGATAGATAGATAGATAGATAGATAGATAGATAGATAGATAGATAGATAGATAGATAGATAGATAGATAGATAGATAGATAGATAGATAGATAGATAGATAGATTGTAGGGCTATCAGAAATCTATCAGAGAAGGGCTGTTACATCTTATTAAATTGATTCAACACAAAAATATGACCAACAATCCTTATAAATTATGAAAGCAGCATTAAAAAAAACCTTTTTGTTAGTTTTGTGAATGATTAACTAGAGAGTGAACAAAGAGAAGAAAAAGGGAACATGTATACTATATGTGTGAGCCAGACACTATTTTGGGTAGAATTACCTAATTTTAGCTCCGGACAAAGCTTAATGATAAAACGAATTCAAGCACACACTAGCTAGCACGTCGCTAAAAGCATTACACTACAGCAGGGGTCAGGAACCTTTTTGACTCAGAGAGCCATTAAAGCACAATTTTTGGAAATGTATTTCAGTGAGAGCCATATAATATATTTTAAGACTGAATTCAATTAAATGTGAGCATAACAAGCCTCTTAATTTATTCTTTTAAAAAATGTTGTTATAATACTCACCATTAATGCGACTTCTGGTGCTGCATGGATTTGCTGATGGCTTTGTAGTCTGGTTGGTACTTGGTGAGGTTAAGCTTCACGCAGGCATTGAGGCTTTCATCCGTTAAACGTGATCGTAGGTTGGACTTGATGTTTTTGAGATGTGAAAATGACTGCTCACATGAATACGTCGATCCAAACATTGTCAATACAGCAATACTCACACGCCTCAGTGTATGGTGTGTGACTGGAAGCGCGTTCCAAGTTCAGCTCGTCTTCGGGTTGAAGTTTATTCATTTCTGTCCAACTCCGCTTTCTGTCGTGCAATTCTTTCCAACTCTTCATTCAGTGACTTGAACTTATTCACCCACATCTCTGAGGCCTTCAGGTCAGCCACTTCTGCTTCAAAATCTCTCAGGGAGACATCAGGAATGCAACTCAGGTGGGCAGTGTTCAGTGAACACTCGTTTGGATGGGTGGTGAACTTAAAAAGAGTGCTCACGAAATTCTCCGAAGCGCGCTTTTAACGGCTTTAGGAGACTGGATATGAAGCCAGCTAGCTGGTGGAGATCAAAGTTTTGAGTGGGCTCACTTGCTGTACATGCCTCTGTAAACTCTCTCAGTTTTTCAAAATGTAGTAACGTCGTAATGTAGTAGCGACCTGTTTCAAGATCCTTGATGAAGAGCTCCAGCTTGTTTTCAAAAGCAAACACAGCGTGTTGAAGGGATTACACTGTATTTCCAACGCCTTGCATTTTCACGTTGAGCAGGTTCAGATGTTCGGTAATATCCACAAGATAGTAGAACTTGAGGAGCTACTCAGTTTTCGCTAGCTCAGGATGCTCGATGCCTTTCATTTCAAGGAAAGTCCGGATTTCGTTCAGGCAAGCCGCAAAACGGCTGAGCACCTTCCCTCTTGACAACCAGCGCACATTGCTGTGCAAAAGCAGACCGTGAAAGTTATTTTCAACTTCATCCAGCAGTGCTTTAAACTGGCGATCATTTAAGGCTCGGGCAACAATAAAGTTGATCACACGAATGACCAGCGACATCACTTCGCCAAGCTGCCCGTCACACATCTGAGCACGAAGTGCCTCCTGATGTAGAATGCAATGGAAACTTAGGATGGGTCTTTTTTCATGTTCACGGAGAAGTGCCACAAATCCTTTGTTTTTCCCCACCATACACGGAGCACCATCAGTACACACTGAGAGAAGTTTATCCATAGGCAGTTTTTTTTCATGAGCGAACTCCATGAAAGATTTGAATAAATCCTCACCTCTTGTGGACCCTTTTATTGGCAGAACAGCCAGACCTTCTTCGCGCAGTGTGTCACCAGCAGCATATCTTGCAATCACACTGAACTGCGCCAAATGAGTTACGTCTGTGGACTCATCCAAAGCCAGGGAAAAAAACGGCGCTGTTTATGTTTGTGTTTATGTCCTTCACTTGAGTTTCTTCCACTTGGTTTGCCGTGATGATGGTACGATCATGAACAGTTCTTGCCGACAGATAGATGCGTCTTGTATCCGTTTGATTATCTTGTCTTTGTTCGGAAGATCATCAAAAAGTTCATTGGCTACATCCAGCATGAGTGTTTTAGCATACTCGCCGTCTGTGAATGGTTTTCCGTTCTTCACTATTGCTAAAGATCCAGCAAAACTAGCGGAATTATAGTCACCTTGGCGAGTCCAGAGGCGGAGTTACTGCTGGCTAGCTTGCACCTGGTTCAGTAGCTCTTGGCATGCTTTCTTCCTGCTGTCTCCCGCAGGGTATCGGCATGGCGTGTGTCGAAGTGCCGCTTTACATTCGACCGTTTCATCGATGCAATTTTGTCATTGCAAATTAGGCATACCGCAGAACCTGCTCTCTCCACAAAGGCAAATTCTTCAGTCCATTCATCCTGAAATGTACGATACTCGTCTTTTTTTCTTTTCGCCATCTTCTCCGTTAAAGGGTTAGCTTTGAGCTAATGACCGAGCCAACTGATGCAAAAAGGGGCGTGTACCTGTGCGCCCAGCTTCTTCGCAGCAGGGCTCATTGTTGTGATAGTGTCTCCGTCTCACATTAACTTTCTACTCACACTAGCTGGATACCGGTCCCGCCTCTTACACAGATAATCTACTCTACTGATTGGCTCGTGAGTTTGACAGTGACCAATGAAAAAACAGAATCTATGTCAGGACCGCCCCTCTGTAACTTCCTGCAGCTGTTAGAGGTGGAGCTTGCCTACTTTTAAAGCTCTGGCACCCCAGGAGGGGTTGTCAGATCTTTGACCGACGACGCCGAGGAAACATCATCCAAGCTCCTGGCCTGTCTGCTAACCTGCAGCCCTGCTAGTAGTTCAGCCTGCTACTGCCTGCAACCCTACCTGGCTGCTCCTGCTCATCAGGCCGACAAGGAGATGCCAAACCTGGCCCCACCATTCATTTCCTACCAGCCACTGTCCTGACCGGCCCTAGTAAGCCTCAATCCGTCCCTTACAGTTTCCAATAAATCCCTGCAAACTGTCTGTCTGAGTCTCTGCGTTTGAGTCCTCAAACCCTGGTCTTAACAATCTAACTGACTGACAGCAGACAGATAATGTCTGGGTATGTCAGTTGAGCTAGCTAGCTTCTCTGATCAGGACAGAAAGGAGAAAAATCACAGGAAACATAAATGATAAATAAATAAATTACAACTTTTGACAGTCTGTCGATGTTTGTGGATGCTCTGCACATAAATACACTCGACAGTTTTGCTGGAGACTAACAGCAATTTCAATTTCTTGAACAGACAAACTGCTAGCCGGCTAGGCTAAAGCTAATACATGAGCACGTTCTACTCTGTGCATGCGCAAGAGTGGACTTTAGATTTTAAACTTTCTTTTATTAATCCCATTGGGATGCTCCCTCAGGGAAATGTATGTTTGCATGATAAACAGTATTAACAGTGTGGTAATAAAACAATAAATATATATTTGCGCCGATACCCAGTAGCGCTAGCTGCAGCGTATACTCATTATATGTCTATGGCGCGGCGCATATATGCTTCGCATGAGGCGCCTCCTTGCCCCTACCAAAATGGCAACACGCTAACTTTCCGTGTCCTTCCAAGGAGCGAAAATATGACTTTAAGTCGATCTAACACATGGTCCGTATCTATGACAACTTCTGACACCATGTGGAAGCCTGTGCATAACTGCCACATAGATGCACTCGGCAGATTTTCTAAAAACTGCCAGAAAGGTCACTGAGAAGCACTCGGCTGTTAACTGCATTGGCTGTGTTGACAAGGGTCATGTGACTGTGCTACGTTCAAAGACATTGGGGAATTTCCATGCTTTATTTTACAGCGCCCCCATGAAGAGATTTTGATCTAAAATTAATGTATTTCTGTTTAGTTTTGACCATTTGTGCAAGAGACTTTTCTGTACGTCTGGACAAAGTATAAAAATACAAAGTTTCATCTTTCTACTCCTTCAAAACCCTTATTTGGAGGGTCATTTGAAAATTTCTAGTTGGCGCTGTAGAGACATTTAGCCACATCCATTGACAAGGCCGTTACCTGGTTGTTCAGGCATACAATGCAATTATGACCAGCAATTTTGATTTTTCTACGATGAAGCACCTGCCTACACGGTTATTTCAAAATAGCCAAACTTTGTCATGCGCTAGGGGCCAATCCGTTTGAGAAAATCAAATTCCTTACACAAATTTTCTCCAGCTTGGTCTGTAGATTATGTGTGCCAAATTTTAAGCCAGTTGGGTCAATCTCTTCGGAGGAGATGTTTTTGAAATATGAAAAATCAAAACAAAATGGCCGCCTTCCTGTCGGATTATAGTCATCATGTCAAGAGACTTTTTTGTGTATCTCTTTATGATGCATTTACATACTCATTTTTGTTTGCCTATGACAAAGTTGAAAAAAAATTGGCCAGATTTCAAGGTGGTGCTATAGCACAATTTTGCTCCGTGCACTTTGAGCAACTTCAAAATATAAAATTTTTCGCCGATTCCGATGTGCATGTCGAAAATGGTACGTTTTCAAGCATGTTCAGGCCCCCAAAAAAGCGACTAAAGATTCCAGAGAATAATAATAAGAATAAAAAGACACAGAAGAATTTCAAGAGAATTTCAATAGCAACTTCGTTGCTAGGACCCTAATAATTAAAGCTGCAAGCAGCTGTGAGCTCTTCGCCTTTGTGCCTGTCGGGGTACTAGCAACCACTGGGTCAATGTAGTTCCTAGGCCATCCCAAGAATCCTTTTTTTTTAGCACATTTTGAAGAGGAATCCCTTCGAGGCTGAGTAGCATCCCTGTGATTCAGATAATGAACACTCCCTCTACGTTGGCCACCACACGGCTTCACCCCTTGACATAGATACAAGCTTTTCTCAACTTTTGATCACAATGCCATTAAGGTGATCTTATACAATGTTTAGCATTGAAGTGCCAACTTCCTGTCCAGTTCTAACCATTAGTGCAAGAGACGTTTTGTGCGTATTGATCATCTGTATAAGCATACAAATTTTCATATTTCTCCGTAAATCTTTATGGGGAGTTGAAAATTTCAAGGTGGCACTATTGAGACATTTAGCCACGCCCATTGACAAGGCCATTACTGGCTTTTCAGGCATACAATCGTGTTCAGCAATTTTGAAACTTTTATGATGAAGTGCCTGTCCGGAAGAGCATTTTGAAATATTGATGACAATTAAATATTGATGACGATTAACCAAACTTTTGGCCACGCCCTTTGACTTTTGATTGTGTTCATAAAATTTTCTCAGCTTGGTCCAAAGATGATTTGTACCAAAGTGTACACCACAGTGTACCAATTTTCATGATGATAGGAGTTCTTTAAAGCCGTCACAGAGCCTCTCGTTATACCTGGTGAGGGATCGCTATTCATGCCCTCCACACGGATACCATTGGTGGTAGCTTCACTGCATTTGTGATGTAGCTTCATCAACTTGTTCACCATGTATTACAATTGGAATGAAGTTGATAGGGTCAACTATGTAGGAGTACTACATATCAGCGTAAAAACTGGATACTTCCTGTCACCACTAGGGTGCACCATGAGTCAGGTAGGGACTGTTTATCTATTCTGAATGGGGCCTTCATCAGGTCCAGCAAGTTTCAAGGTGCCATGATCAAGTATGTGGACGTGAGAGCTGTTCAAAGTGAAAGAGCGTGAAAAAAAATCACCAAATTTTGACACAAGCAACCCTGCCCTTTGACCTACAGAAATTCTTTTGATGAGTGTTGGTCACCATGGTCTCTGGATGATCTGTACTTAATTTGAAGTCAATCGGGTTGAAGCCCTATGAACAGCTCCTTCAAAAAGAGAAAACAAACAAGTCAAAATGGTCGAATTCCTGTTTGGTTGAGGGCGGGACTTCAAGAGGATTTTTTGTGCGTCGCAGTATGTTCTATAAACTCACCAAGTTTCATGCATTTAAGCTAAACTCAGAAGTGGGGCTCGTCATTTGAATTTGAATTTTTTGGCTGATCCCAATGTGTGAGCAAAAAATGGTCCGTTTTCAGTAATGTTGAGGCCCCAAAAAATACGTTCTTTGCAGCCTAAAAAGGATAATAATAATAATAATAATAATAATAATAATAATAATAATAATAATGATAATAATAATAAAAAGAAACACTACAGATTTAAGACGGTTCTCGCAACTTTGGTCCTCGGACCCGTGGTACTTACAGTGTTTGGTACAATGTCCTACTCCACATTCAAAATATTTTACTCACTAAAATTATACATTTTCAAAATAAATTTGTAATAATTCATCTGTGATATAATCTGTTGTTTGTGTTCTTGGTATAGTTTTAAACAAAAACATCCATTTTAGACTCAGTAGATACTGTAATAATTCAAGAAACATTTCTGTATTTTGTTATACATATTTGTCATACAAACAAATGTCTTCAGTGATTAAATCATCATCAATGCCAGTCCCTTTGACAATTCACATTCCTCTGTAGTCAAAATACAGACTGAAAATGTCACAGTTAGATGAATGTCGAATAATCCGACTGAGGACAGCATATACATAACAACAATGACACTTTTCTACATTTTGCAATCTAAAGTATCCAGCATTCAATTTCAACTTCAGCTTTATTTATTTTTTGAGTGCCAGTTCATAACAGATGTTAACTCAAGACACAAAGTGAGCAACAATATGTACATACTAACCACCCATCCTAAGGCCCTCTCAAAGGCATGACCCCTCATTAACCTTACAGGACAATATTAGTGAAAAACATATCATTATCCTGAGGGCTCAAAGGAACCTTGTCACTTAAAAATAGCTCAGGGTCATCAAACACTATGTTGATGATTATGTTGAACATTATGCTTGCTTTTCATCATGTCTGACATGATTGGCATCCACAATCTAAACTTTGCATGCTGTTAATAATAAAAAAATTGGTGTGACTGAAAAAAAATGCTATGAGTTTAATTTCTTAAGAACCAAGATTGTTGTTCCAATGTCGATTTTCCAATTAAAAGTAAATATAAATTGTAAATTAGAGTGTATCATATAATTACCACATTAGGAATTCCCTCTTTCTAAAGTTGAAATCCTCTGTTGGGATGGTGCACTAAAGCCCAAAATGAAATAAAAATGTTGTGGCGCAACATACCTTTCTTGTGATTCATTCATGATTTTAAGATAAAGGCAAACATTTGTCAGGCAGGAGATGTGACATGAAATTGTTTATGACAGGAGGGTGTATAGAGAGTGCATAATTGCACTGAAATATGCACTCTCTATACACCCTTTATGGATTTCTTCAATAACAAAGTTATAAAGATCATACAAGTCATTAAGAACCACATAGCATCTACTGCAACTAATCTACCCCCTATTGCTGCTATTCAGGATACAGCTGGGTGTACAGTCACTATCTTCATTTGACCCCATTGACCTGCATCAGCTGACGACTATGATCTCCTCCTCTAAATCATCAACCTGCCTCCTCGACCCAATTCCCACTAAGCTGTTTAAGGAAGTGTTTCCTTTAATAGCCACTTCTTTACTTGACATCATCAACCAGTCCCTAACAACAGGTTAAGTTCCTCATGAGTTCAAAGTTGCAATTATCAAACCCCTCCTTAAGAAACCGTCCCTTGATCTAGGAACCGTAGTGAACTACAGGCCTATCTCCAATCTTATCTTCATCTCAAAAATCCTTGATTTTCATCTCAAAAATCATTGCCAACCAGCTCTATGAGCACCTAAATAACAATAGCTTATTTGAGTCCTTACAGTTTGGTTTTAGAATGAATCATAGCACTGAGACTGCACTGGTTAAAGTCACTAATGACCCCTTAATGGTGTCTGACTATGGTCTTGTTTCAGTGCTTGTCATGTTAGATCTTAGTGCTGCTCAATTATATCTATCTATCAAGCCGGTTGAGCACGACTACTGCAGCTTCAATCCTTCGCAGAAAATAGGCACCTACTCCATCTTCATGCAGCAGAACAGCTGGTCCATGCCTTTGTTACTTTCAGGCTGGATTACCGCAACTCTTTACTGGCTGGAAGCTTCAACAGGTCGCTGAGAACTCTGCAGCTCATTTAGAACACGGCAGCTCATGTTCTGACAAAAACTAGAAAGAGAGATCATATCTCTCCTGTTCTGGCCTCCTTGCATTGGCTTCTTGTACCATTCAGGATTCAGTCCAAATTCCTTCTCCTTGTCTATAAAGCTCTTCATGGTCTGGCACCCTCTTATATTTAAAACCTGATAAAACCCTATTCTCTGAATGCAGGCCTACTTGTGATTCCAAGAATCTCTAAGCCTAGATTTGGAGCCAGAGCCTTCAGCTACCAAGGCCCTCTCCTTTGGAACCATCTACCAGTCTCAGTCCAGGAGGCAGACATCCTCTCTACCTTTAAGAGTAGGTTAAAATTTTTGATTTGATAGAACCTACAGATGTACATTAAATCCTCGATAAGCTGCTATCGGTTGAGGGTGCTGGGGGTCCCCTCTCTGTGGGTGTGGATTGAGTTCACGTTCCCTCTTGCTTCTTACTCTCCTCTTGGTCTCTCCCTGTCTGTTCTTCACCTCCTCCTCCTCCACTTCTTCTTCTCCTATTCTGTGACTATGCAGGACTAACATATGGACTGAATGCGCGTCCCGGGCTTCTGATATACAGTATCTATATTCTGAACTGATAGCCATCAGTACTGTTTTGCTTGTGCCCGCCTGTCAGTCCTGGATGAGAATCCCCACCTCTGTCTCTCACCCTGACGTTTCTCCCCTTTTTTTTCCCTGTCAGGGTTTTTTCTTGGGAGTTGTTCCGCAGCATTTGCAAGGGTCTAAGGACAGGGGTTTTTCACTTGTACATTTGTTGCTCTCTTTGTAAAATGCCATGAGATAACGGCTGTTATGAAGTGGCACTTAAAACAAATAAAAGTTATCATTGTCATTGGGCATGACTAAATGTCATAGCGCCACCTGGAAACTTTCAAAAACCCCTCCCCATAAGGACAGTTTGTTCAGATGCACAAAAAAGTCTCTTGCACCAATGGTCTGAACTAAACAGGAAGTCTGTCATTTTTTGGATTTTGATTTTAAACTAAAGCAGCGAGCCATTTTCTCTGAGCCTTGTCTGAGCCTTGTGAACACTGCAGTTTCGTTCTTGCACAAGCGCAGAGTACAACATTAGTTGTGCTATTACTCAAATACTACATACACATGTTTTTCAGCTATAGCACAACTGGCTAGCGTCTTGTCTGTGTCTACACAGTGTAGTTGCCGGCAGTTTTCAGTAAACCTGCCGAGTGTTTTTAAGGTGCAGATCATGCACAAACATCCACAGGGTTTCAGAAGATGTTTCCCATGATTTTCTACACTTTTAATCCCATTCCAGAACAACATAGCCAGCTCACCTGCATGCCAATCTGAGGGAGAGATGTGACATGTATACAGACCAACCCAACCTGCTAAAACAAAGGTGTGAGTAGAGGTAATGGGACGGCAGTATTCATTAGTTTCAGCAGCAGACATGGCTGGGTGAAGCCAGAGCTGTAAACTCTGGAAACGAAATGCAACCCTTAAAATAACAAAGGGTTCCATTCAAGAAACCAGAAGCACAGTGAGACAACTGAGTGATTCATTAGTGATTTGAAGATAAAGGCAAAGAATTGGCAGGCTGGAGATCTGACATATGAACGTGTTTAAGACAGGAGAGTGTGGCATCATCAATGAAAGCATAAGGAAACCTTTACTTCATGAGTTCTGACATTCATTTTTCATTAGTTAGTGCTCCGAAAGGGAGCACTATTACTCTCCACCTTGTTTGTTCTTCTTATTATTATAGCAAAATTTCGGTCGAGCATATCTCGAGAACCACTGATCACACAAACGATACATCAAAACGTGCGGCTCGGCCCCGGCAAGTGTGGAAATGTTTGACCCTGACAAAGTTCCAGTTTTTGGCCCTGAAAAAAAAATATTCAATTACTTAGTAACAGCTGAGTAACTTCTGTTTACCAACATCAATTAAGAAAACATGGAAAGCCGAGAAGACAGAAACACTAAAAGTAATAAATAAATACATGCATTTCAGATTTATAGCATCTTTAGAAAGAGATATGCTGCAGAATGACCTCCACAATCTGATGATCTAGTCATCTGATGTGAATTGAGCAGCACGAGCGGCGCGAATGCCGCTCAATGCGGCATCAATGAAGTCGGAAAAATTTAACTTTTCAGGCAACATGGCACCACGACATCCAATCAGTTGAGTCGAATCCACTTTACCACTTCAATGATGTAAGCAGGGAGGCTTGTGTGAAAATATGGAGGAGAAACTTATACAACAAACTTAGAAACGATTCGTTGTGTGTGGACGACACTGCTGCAGTGTTTTATCGGGACAGGAACAAAGAAGATGAGGCTTGGGCCAAAGTCAGCAAGGAGGTTGGGTTACCTGGTAAGTTGTGAGACCTTCTGTGGCTCATTTTATTAACTTACTGGCTCTGTTTCTTTTGGAATGTTAGCAATGGTTTGCACGAGCATAGCTGACAGTCCTGTTTGTTATCATTTAAAGCAGGGCCCCCACACATCCTGGAAAACCTGGGAAATGGGTTATGCACATCTCTTGTTACCTTATCTTCTGGACAACATATGGCACAGAACATATTTCAGTTGGTTTTGTGATAATTGTGCATAGAAAGTGTATGTCTGTGTGCGTGTGTATATTTGCAGTTGAGTTCTGTCAGAAAAACTGGAAGGGGCTGAGGGACACGTAAGAAGAAAGAAGGAAAGAGGAGGAGCGGGTCAGCAGGAAGACGACTTAAAATTTGTCAGTTCTCTGCAGTCCTGTCTTTCCTTGACCCTTTCTCCACACCCAGGAAAACTAGTGGTAAAATGGATGTGGAGGAGGACACAGTAGATGATGAGGCAGCAGCAGGGCCATCAGACGCAGGAGCCTATGATGGTTGTTTAAGTTAAGACAGACACACTCACCAACATCACAGTACATGTAAAAACCATTTCAACTTCACCAGGCATTTATTAGTGCTCCGAAAGGGAGCACTATTACTCTCCACCATGTTTGTTCTTCTGATGAGTGCTCCGAAAGGGAGGACTATTACTCTACACCATGTTTATTAGTGCCCCGAGAGGGAGCACTCCACCGTGTTTGTTAGTGCCCCGAGAGGGAGCACTATTACTCTCCGCTGTGTTTGTTCTTCTTATTAAAGCAAAATTTAGGTCGTCCGTATCTCGAAAACCGCTGATCGCAGACACACAAATGATACATCAAAACGTGCGGCAAGTGTGGTCACCTTCAATCCCGACAAAATTCCAGTTTTGGCCAAAAACAGTTAATTGGCTGCTGTCGCCAAACGATCCAGTTTTTGGACGTTAAATAGAAGATTTGTTCGGGACGCTCTCCCGCACGCTTTGGTATATAGCAGCCTAAAAATTGACAAAGATTGACGAAAAAATAACACTTTCTGGCCAAAAAGTGCTCAGAAACAGCAAAGAATCCCATTAGAAATGACTGGGAAAAAACAGAAAATTCAAACAAACATTCGCTGCGAAGCCATACGTTGACACAGAAACTTCATTCAAACTTCAAAACGCAGGAAAGCTTGTCGTCTCTGCCTGTACCCCACAGCGTGTTGATACCTTGTGTCGTTTTTCATCCAGGCCCTCTCAAAAACATGTGGGTTTGGCGTTTTTTGAAAAGTTAGTGGGGAGAGACCAACTGTCAGTGCGGGGTCGCTGAAAAATCACCCCTTATTTTGCTCTTTTCACGCTGCTCCCAGCCAAACCGTAAGCAGTAGACAAATTCTTTTTTCCAGTTTTGTAGGCAAATTTGTGCTCTTTCGTGCGATGCCAGCCATAAACCTGTGCGCTTTGTAAAATTTAAATGGCGAGCCTCAGAGTCAGCCCAGCGCAGCCTCTTCTCTCCATAAGCCCCCATTCATTTTCAGATCACTGCGATCAAAGTTAAACTTTACAATTCTCCTCACGACTGTGGGCTCAGGTTTCATCGTACACACACCAAATCGCATCAGGGCTTTCCTGAGACCCCCCCCTGCATGATGGTGTGCTCATATTCCAGATAGGTGCAAGCGTTGTCTCCCTAGTGCCAAATGTTCAGCACTTGGGCAATTTTGCTTTTTCCCATAAGAATGAATGAGAAAATCAGAACTCCTCAAACAACCATGCGCTACGTCGCCATACTTTGAGATAGAAACTTCACTTTAATTTCCAAAATCCAAGAAACTTGTGGTCTGTTTGTGTATCGAGTTGCATGTTGATAGGTTATATCGTTTATCAGCAGCACCTTCTCAAAGCTTATTTGGTGAATTCCCTGCTCAGGTGTCTCTCCTGCTGACAGTGTCCTGCTGGAGCAGGCTGACTGATGACCTCATGCAGACACACAAACACTTCAGGCACACACACACACACTCAGACTTGATGGTGGTACACGTCTCGGAGCACTCTCGTTTTCGAGAAATTTTCTAGTTCGTTTACTGATATTTTCAGAACATTTCAAGTTATGTGTACCGCTATTGTAGAATCAATTTGGATAAAATAATGGTACTTTTTCACAGATCTCTCCTCCTGTGATTGTGAGTGCATGGCTGCTGCTGCTCCTCATCCAGAGGCTGCAGGAGCCACCTGCTCCCCAGCCTCTTTTTTGTTCTGTTTGTATTTATGTTTATACATGTTAATATTGTATTATGTTATATATATGTGTTATATACATTATTACATTACATCATCATAATAAATACAATTCCAATTGTGATGTATTATATAATTGTAATATATAATATATATTATATATATTGTAATAATGCAGTTTACAATATACTTGTTTATATATAGAGAGTTATCATATAGTATATACTGTCATTATTATTATATTTGCATTCATTTTTGTATGAACAAATATTTCATATTGGCTACTTTTCCTCCTGTCATTCTTTCACATACATTCTTTCAAGTGCATGTGTAGATTGGTTTCTAAAGGATAGTTACAATAAAGAAAATGTTTCTTTTATTAAACATGCACAAAAACTGGTACAAGTT
The DNA here is from genome assembly GCA_029224185.1 of Karalla daura. Taxonomy (NCBI): domain Eukaryota; kingdom Metazoa; phylum Chordata; class Actinopteri; order Chaetodontiformes; family Leiognathidae; genus Karalla; species Karalla daura. Next base: position 274,535 of record CM055204.1, read on the forward strand.
TACATTCATAAATTGTGGTAGTTATATGGCAGGAACATAACTTTATACTTTTATTTGGGTGTGTCACATTCTGTCACATTCTGTCACCCTCTGCACATTTTCGGTCACTCTCACTGGTTCTTACCTTCTCCTGGTCCTGCCTCCTGGTTCTTTTGGTTCGTCCTATCACACTCCTTGCTGCTCTCATTATCCGGGTTCTTATACTCCTCCTTGACGCACCTTCTTTGCCAGATTGTCTTCGGTTCCTGCCAGACTCTCCCGCACTCAGAGATCTCCCATTCCTGTTTTCCTGCCTGACCTGTTCCGTTCCTGACCTTGCTCCAGCCTCTGTCCACGGTGTTCGACCTGCCTTCCGTCCCCGACCTTGCTCCAGCCTCAGCCACGGTGTTCGACCTGCCTTCCGTCCCCGACCTTGCTCCAGCCTCAGCCACGGTGTTCGACCTGCCTTCCGTCCCCGACCTTGCTCCAGCCTCAGCCACAGTGTTCGACCTGCCTTCCGTCCCCGACTCTGCTCATGCCTCAGCCCCAGAGGATCTGCTGCTGCTCTCGCTCCAACCTCGTGCTCCGGTACCGGGTGTTCCACTCCCCGCCGTCCTCGGGGCTGACCGCGTTCCCACCCCTGTGCGTGGTTCATCCATCGCCATCCTTGGAGCGGTCCCAGGTCCAGCGCGCCGATCGTCCATCGCCATCTCCGGAGCGATTCCGAGTCCAGTGCGCCTATCTCTTTCCGCTCCCTGCCTGCAGGTCGCCTCCCTGTGTTCGGTCCCAGCATCGAGGACCGAGCACTTGGTCCCTCGCTGAGGACCCAGACATTCAATAAAGAGCTTTTGTGACTAGGTTCCTGTGTCGCGAGCGTTTAAGTCCACCAGCTCCGTTCGTGTCAGGGTGGCTCTTAAAAGAGCCGTATTGGGGTGCTTGTGCACTATATGCTGTGCTGCCATGGTACTGCTCCCTCTGTAGAGAAGGTTGTGAAGGTCTCCTGAACCCTGATGGCCTCTCTTGCAGAGCTGTTTGCTCCTACTCTTCCCAGGCCTGGCAGCGGCTCCACCTCACTCACTTACAGCACAAATAGTGAGAAAGAACACCCAAGTTACCATAGCAATATAAAAATAAATAGGTAAAATGTAAACTAAATGGCTGCCAGGTATTACATAAAATGTAATCTAAATAAATTTAATGGCTGCTAGGATTTTAGATGATAGAACAGGAAATTGGGTGTGTAATGGTATAAGTTGAGACAGCTGAGTTGGAGCAGCCTGTGAGAGAAGGTACTCCACTGTCTTTCTACTGTGTGATGGAGAGGGTGCTGATCATTGTCCATGATGCGTTCCGATCAGTTGAGCTTAACATTGTAGTCGCAACATATAGACTGGCTACCTTTCCAGCTCACTTGGGACCAGCAAGCTGCTGCTGAGCACATCTGGGAGGTAGCTGAGCCACTCTCTGTCATTGATTTTAATGGAAGATAACTGTGGCAGTTTCCTCGAGTTGTAAGGTGCCACTCATGTATCCTGTGGAATATGGAGATGAGGCAAAAAGAAAGATTTTAGATTTAGAAAGATTTATCTCTCTTTAAGTGTTACACGATTTCTGTGATGTTTGGTTGGTATAATGTCGTATGTTGGTATGTTCGTATGCATCACATCAATTGCTTAACAGAGTTTTGTTTTGTAGTCAGATATAAGCTCCCTTTTTTCTTGACCCTAATACTGAACAAAGAAGATTAAAGCATTTAACCTATCAATTAATATAGACTAATTAATAGGGTCCTGCTTGCTTGTTAATAGTATCAAAATGTAAAGGTTTGTTTATTAACGGAAAGCCTTGCCTTTTCACTGGGCAAAGCTGTTACACAGGCTTAAAACTCCATGTGAGACTTGTCTAGCTCATTCTTTGCAGTCGGTTCGTAAAATGCAAAATGTGTCCAAATATCTGCTTTTGAAATGTTTTTTAAAGTTTTATTAATCTCTAATTTTGAGTCCCTCACTGTCACGGATAACTATAACTTTACTCCTCTGGATGTACAAGAGGGGTACTAGAATCTCAACATGTGTCTAACTGCCAGACATGGCAATAGACTGATCAATATTCTTCCTTATGGAACCTTGATGAATAATAAATTCATTATTATGTTATAATTGATTATGGTCTGCCACTGCAGGATTAAAATTTGTGTCGACCTTCAAAAGAGATTGACCATTGTGTTTGTGTCCAGGTCTCTGATGGGAGTTTGATGGTGCTATCCATCACTCGGGAGGATCGTGGGGCCTACACATGCCGCGCTTTCAGCCCCCAGGGAGAGGCTATTCACACTACACGAATGCTAGTCCAAGGTAAATACATATTAATTTTTTTCAAAACACAATAATTAATTGTATTTACACTTTTTTTTTACCATTTGTCCCATGCTAACAGATATGGCAGCAATGTGGGAAAACAAAGTAAGCCAAGTTATGTGCTGTTATTTCCAGTCCATGGGCAAAACTTCTCTAAGAACAGTTATGGACAATGTTATGGCTACTCTTTGCCCAAAAAATGATGGTCAAAAAGCATCAGAACAGCTTGTGAGGAGGAGGTCTTAGACTCACTAAAAAAAAGCACTCACGGAGAGATAATTTCAACAATGGAATTAAAATGTATTTACATAAACAAAAACCATCTCCAGGTTGACTTCAATCACAAAAATAAGTCTAGTCAGTGCTGAATTCCTTTGTAGTGCTAAGCAGAAAGGAGCTTGCAGGAACTGCAAGAGGTGGAGCTACGTGTCCCTCAATCGACCACCTATCCAGTGGTCACCAGGCCGAACTCCAGAGGATCATCCCTGAGGGTCTCTTCCGGGAGGAGCCAAGCCGGACAACGGTTATAAGTCACAATATCTAGCTAACGTCACCGGGTCCCATTCGCCAGACTTCCTCCAAAGTCCCAGCACGCCTGATTCCTGAAGGAAGAGGTGCAGGCCATGTTGGAGATGGGCGTGGTTGTTCCGTCCCGCAGCCAGTGGTGCAGCCCCGTGGTGCTTGTCCCCAAGAAGGACGGAGGACTGCGGTTCTGTGTGGACTTTTCAAGACTCAATGGCATCTCTGCTTTTGACCCCTACCCCATGCCATGAGTTTTTGAGCTGGTGGAGTGGCTTGGGAAGGCTGTCTACCTGAGCATGCTTGATCTGTGCAAGGGCTACTGGCAGGTTCCTTTGACGCAGGAGGCTCAGGAGCTAACAGCTTTTAGAGCACCCAGTGGTTTATATCATTTTACTACCATGCCATTTGTATTACACGGAGCTGCTGCCACTTTTCAGCGCCTAATGGATCAGGTGCTGAGGGGGGCAGAGACGTACGCAGCTGCCTACATTGATGATGTGGTTATTTTCAGTGCTCCTGCAGCTCTTCCTCCTCAGGCACAGCATGAGCCCACATCACCTTGCTGACAGGCTCGGGCCGAGACACCCACTTTTTCAACAAGTTCACGTGGAGTACTTGCCTCGGCTTACGGCGGTCTGGCATGTTGACCTCATAAGTTACGGGGGCCCATTTTCCAGATCACCTCATAGGGGCCCTGCCACTTAGTGAGGAGGCTGTTCTCAGATGATGGGAGCAACAGGAGAACTTTCTGCCCAGGGTTAAACGTAAGACTGCGGGCCGTTCGATCGTACCACGTCTTCTGGTTGTACTGAGCTTGCTCTTGATTGCTATGTGCCAGGCTGCTCAATTCCTCCAGCGTATCCCGCGTTTTGAGGACATAGCTGACGATATTGGTTGATGCTGCAGGATCCTCTCCCAGCCAGGCCTCTTGGAAGACATCCAGGGTACCCCTCACCTGGCGGCCGTAAAGGAGCTCAAATGGTGAGTATCTGGTAGATGCTTGTGGGACCTCCCTGTAGGTGAAAAGGAATAGGGCAGCCATAGGTCCCAATCAGCGCCAGTGTCACTTCAAACTTTCTAAGCATTGCCTTCAATGTCTGATTGAAACGTTCAACCATGCTGTCGGTCTGCGGCTGGTAGGGCGTAATCCTAATGCCCTTAATCCCCAAGAGTGAGTACACTTGTTTAAGCAACTTTGAATTGAAGTTGGTTCCCTGATCGGTCAGAATTTCTTTAGGGATACCCACCCGAGAAAACAACTGGCTATTAGCCACCTGCCTTGCCTTGGTGTTTCTTAGGGGGAAAGCCTCTGGGTAGCGTGTAGCATAATTACAAACTACAAGAATATAGCGATGGCCTGCTCTACTCTATTCCAGGGGGCCTACAACATCCATCACTATCCTTGTAAATGGGGTGTCAATGATAGGTAGGTTAACAAGGGGAACTTTTGTGCCTGTGGGAGCGTGTAGTAAGCTGGCAAACTGGGCAAGATTTACAGTAATCTACTACTTCCTGATATACTCCTGGCCAATAAAAGCGACGGGCAATCCTATCGAGGGTTTTCTGCTGGCCCAAATGACCTGACCAGGGGACACTATGGGCAACCTTCAACACTTTGGACCTAAGGTTTTTGGGGACCACCAGCTGCTCTCCTTCTTCATTCACTCGCATTAGCTTCCCTTCTCAGACCACAAAACACTCTTTACCACATTTTTCTGTTTTTGTTCAAAATCACCACTATCAATAACCCTCTCCCCTAAAGGTGGAAGAGACACCAACTCCTGCATTGGAGTTCCAAGGACCTTCTCCCTTCTCTTAGCCAACCTGTTTTTCCTTTTTTTTATTCTCAGAAGATCCATCAGCAAATGGCAGCTCCTGCCACATGTCAGCAGGATTGGCCTTGGCTTGTGCTCTTGTTACCACCATGCCTGTGGTTGGAGGCATGTTGCGTTGCAACAAGTCAGCCAACACAGGTACATCCTGTCCTTAAACAACTGGATAGGGGCACTTATCCATAATTGCCACATTAAGCAGGTAAGTTTGTCCATCAATTTCCATTTGCACCTCCGCTGTCTGCTGGTCACTTTCATCGCCATGTATACATCAAACTTTTACACAACCTGAGATGAAAATTTCATCAGGACCAAGACAAGTGCTATGAATAAAGGACTGACTACTACCCGAGTCCAGTAGAGCCTGCCACCATTTCCCTCTGACTTTTACTGGCACTAGGACATCCCCACAGCTAGGTGTTACTGCTGGGTCCTTAGATGGTGTAACAGAACCTTCCAGCACTAGATGGAGCTAAAGGGCACTCTGGTGTAATATGCCCAGGCTGACCACAATCATGGCAATCTATATGGGGCTTGGGCACGGTGGGCTGGTTAGGCTTAAAATGGGGGGCATGGGATGGACGGAACTAACGGCTGCCACCCGCAGACTTATCTTGAGGTCTTATCAGCAAGGTCTCTTGCTGGGCAATTTGGACCCGCCGCTTGGGGTGCTCTTGGACCCCAAGTTGGTATCCCCGTTGGTGTCGGCGGGCAGCAATAAAGACTTTAGCCAGCTCAGCAGCCTGTTTGGAGGTCTGTGGGTTTCACTCAATCACCCACACCTTGAGCTCAGGATTGAGCATCAGGAGGAGCTGCTCCAGGACAATGGCATCTCTGATCTGCTCCTTGGTCTTGGTACTGGGACACATTCACTTGGTATAAAGGTCAGTGAGCCTTGACTGAAGTTCTATAACCATCTCACCCTCCTGAATGGTCATGTCTCGAAATCGGTTGCAGTACGCCTCAGTGTTGATTTCGTACTTGGACAGGATGGCTTGCTTCACTTTGACATAATCCCTAGCGTCATTAATGTCCATTGCCAGATAGGCAGCTTGGGCTTTCCCTGACAACAGGGGAGCAAGAAAAACTGCCCAACTGTCCATCGGCCAGCAATTTGCAGAGGCAATTCTCTCAAAAGTGGTGAGGTAATGTTCAATATCCTCATCTTCTGTGTATTCGGAGGGCTATAGCCATACTGAGGTGGGTGGAGGTTTGCTGGCCAGGACGTCTCTAACCTTGGGCTAGCCGTGCTGGGCCTGGATGAAGGATGACAATGTGGCCTCCAGTCTGCACATGCGGTCATCAGGAGGCGCAGACTGAGGTCTGGTGAAGATCTCATCTTCCTCCAGGTCTCCAGGGGATGATGCAGTTGCACCACCTAAAGCAGCCTTGCTGCTGGTCACTGGGAGGTCTTGTTTCCTTCGTGGATGCATTGCCCTGCCTACTGTGTGTCGACCCTTGTAGACTGATTCCACAACTGCCACCAAAATGTTAAGGGTAGAGTGTCGAGGGTCTTTGGGAAATGACACACAGATATGGCAGTGATAGTGTTCCTCTTTTTATTAGTGACCTCTTTTATTAGTGGAAAAAATATACAAGAGTGACACTGAAATACCCTCAAAAATTCCCAAAGTGAAAAATAGACAAATTTCAATATTTACAGTATATGTCTTAGAAGGAAAAAAAACATAAAAAAGGCAATGGAAAGCCAAAATTTCAAGAAAAAAAAAAACTAGCCAAAGGCTCTAGCAAAAATAGTAATAAAAAAAAAAAAGTAATACAAAAAAAAAGATCAACAATATACTGCACACTTACAGAGCGGTTGGAGAGCTGGGAGCATGCACCTGCACCGGACCATCCCTAACAAATGCCCTCTGCCCACTATATAAAGGCACTCCCTGCAAGTGGCCAGAACCATTCTTCCCCCTATATAAAGGCACTCCCTGCAAGTGGCCCGAACCATTCTTCCCCCTGCATCAGGGGGTTTCATTCAGTATTACATTCCTGCTAATATTACAAAGTTTTTATTGATACCACTTTCAAATAAATAATTTCTGGGCTCCCAGGAAATAACTATGCACAGTTACATGTAACATAAACAACTATTATTCACTGATGTCGAGTCACGGGGACGTGCACACATGAGCGCGGCTCCGTATAAAGCATCGGTGATCACCTGTTTTGACTCTGAGGAACACAGTGCGTACGGTAAGCCCGATGACTCTGATGCTCACAATCATTGGGTCTCATTCACCAATATCTTGTTAATAATCTTCTGAGATTCTTTCGTTAGGTGTTCTTAAGAAGTTTCTTAAGAAAGCCCTACGTCAGATTCAGGAACGCGTTTGTACGTCTCAGAATTGTTCGCAGCTGAGTTCGTACATTGATGAATGCCATTTCTTCTTAAGTTGAGAGGGCGTGCCAGTTTAGTCTAATTAACATAGGATTAGCATAGGTAACTGCCCCATCAATGCCCATAAAAGGGCCTGTTAAAGAAACTGCAAGACCGTGTGGACAGGAGGATGTAAACAGCAACAAAGAAACAGCAACAAAACGGAACAAACATAAACAAAATGCTTAAAGCAAAGCAGAAATCAGATGGAGCGCAGCAGGTGAAGAGAAAAAAAACATAGAGAGAAAAATTAAACTTAAATTTAAATTGAAAACTTAAATTATATTCGGTAACCTTAGTTCCAGCACAAACAAAAAAGACGCATGGGAGGCTATCACACGTGCAGTGGACACAGTGTCAGGAGAAGGAAAAAGAAATGGTTTGATCTGAAATCTGACACAAAAAACGGAGAGGATGGAAACAGCAGAGACCAACCTGTCTGAGCTGGACCAGTGCATGAGGGCCATCATTGGGGAGTTTCCAATTTTCTTGATTAATGTACAGATTTTATTTAGTTAAAAAATATATTTTTTTAAAATCTTATTTAAAAAATAAAATTCTCTGTACATTTCCAAAAATATGAAATAAGTAAATAATAAATATAACAGAATTATCATTGTAATATTGAATTTTGTTGAATTGTACAAGAGAAGAAAACACAACCACGCTGTGATAATGCGCCCGAAACGCATCATCACCGCTCCCTATTGCGTGCGCCATTACGCACGTGCAAACGCCAAGCCTCTCCATTCATTCCCTTCTCAGTCATAGTTTTTTTGTTTCTCTGTTGATTTCTCTGCAGTTGTGTGTAGATCTCCACCTATTTAAAGATTGTTGTTTTGTGTGCATGCGCACACAGGATAGAAGGACACAGAGAGTAGAAGCTCTGTGACTATAATAGAAACAATGGGCCTCATTCACCAATATCTTCTTAAGAATCTACTTAGATTCTTTCGTAAGTTGTTCTTAAGAAGCTCCTTAAGAAAACCCTACGCCTGAACACGTTCGTAAGCCTCAGAAATGTTTGCAGCTGTGTTCTTACATTGATGAATGCCATTTCTTCTTAAGTTGAGAGGGCGTGCCAGTTTAGTCTAATTAACAAAGGATTAGCATAGGTAACCACCCCATCAATGCCCATAAAAGGGCCTCTTAAAGAGACTGCAAGGCCGTGTGGTCAGGAGCAAGTAAACAGCAACAAGGAAGCAGCAACAAAATGGAGCAAACAGCAACAAAATACTTAAAGCAAAGCAGAAATCAGATGGAGCACAGCAGGTGAAGAGATAAAACTTAATTTAAACTTGAATTTAAATTGTACAAAAAAAAGCATGGGAGGCTGTCAAACGTGCAGTGGACACAGTGTCAGGAGAAGGAAAGGAAATGGTTTGATCTGAAATCTGAAACAAAAAAAATTGCAAAATTCCAACAGGAGATGCAACAGACAGGAGGGGAAACAGCATACACCAACCTGTCTTCGCTGGACCAGCGCATCAGGGCCATTATTGGGAGTTTCCAATTTACTTGCTCCAGTAAGCGTCACTTCCCGCTCACTTCCTGCTGACTGCCGACAGCACCGCTTCAGTCTCAGCTCTATCCTGACTCCCATCTTTTGTGTCTTTTCTTTGATTTCCCATTGAATTACCCTGTGTGTGCCACTCAAACACTCTATCCTGTTCTTCGGGTCCTGCTCTCTCTCCGACCTGCTTCCTACGCCCCTCCTAGTCTTTCTATTACCCTTGCTCCCATAGCGCTAACTATTAACATTAGCCCGGTTAGCAATGGCTTCCCCCTCTGCTTCTCCTGTCCCTCTCTCCTGCTCAGTGTGCCACATGTTTAGCTATTCCCCTGCCTCCTTTAGCGAGGGTGATACATGTAAGCACTGTAGTTTATTGGTGAGGTTGGAGGCCAGGCTTAGCGATTTGGAAGCCTGGCTCCGCACTGTGGAAGCAAAACCATCAGCCATAGTCAGCCAGCGGCCATTAGCCACCGCGGAGCCGCTTAGCTTAGCTCCCCTTAGCTCCCCTCCAGCTTCTCCCGAGCAGCCGGGAAAACAGGAACACTGGGTGACTGTCAGAGGGAAGCGTAGCTCTCGGCCAAAGTCCACCGAGGCCCACCTTACGCTTCCCACTTCCAACAGATTCTCCCCGCTCAGCGACACACCCGCCGAGGATAAATCTCTGGTCATTGGCGACTCTATCTTATGGAATGTGAAGTTAGCGAGTCCAGCGGCCATAGACTGCATCCCGGGGGCCATAGCGGGCGACATTGAGTCCAAATTTAAGCTGCTGGCTAAGGCTAAACACAAATATAGTAGAATCATCATCCACGTCGGCACTAATGACCTGTGGTTACGTCAATCGAAGGTCACAAAAATTTATGTGGAGTCGGTGTGTTCAATGGCTAAAACAATGTTGGCCCCCTCCCCAACCTGGCAAGTGATGACATGTTTAGCCGTACATCATCATTTAACCGCTGGTTATCGAGGTGGTGTCCTGCAAATGGCATGGGCTTTGTAAACAAATGGCAAACTTTCTGGGGTGGACTGCATCCACCCCACTTGGGAAGGAGCAGCCCAACTCTAGTAACCCAGCTAAGAGCATTAGTCCTCCCCCACCCTGACTCATAGTTGAGACCAGAAGGCAGAAGAGCAGTCTAACACACTCCTCTGTGCTTCCCTCTCTACAGTCACCCACACAGAACCCCAGAGAGACTGTGTCTGTCCCCCGACTGTCCAGATTTAGCAGCAGAGGAGCGACCCTTAACAATCTTATAAAAATCAGGAGTTCCTCAGTCACTTCTCAGGACAGGAGCATTAAATCTTTATTACTTAATATCCGCTCCCTGTCTTCCAAAGCCATTCTTCTAAATGAATTAATCTCTGACAACAACATTGATGTGTTGTGTCTCACTGAAACTTGGCTTTGTGAGGGTGACTATGTTAGCCTAAATGAGGCTTCTCCTCCCAGCCATATTAATTCTAGTTCTGAGGTGGAGGTGGGGTGGCAGCCGTCTTTGATCGTAGTCTGTTAATTACTCCAAAACCTAATATTGATTATAATTCATTTGAAAGCCTTATCATCAGCTTGTGTCACCAAAGCTGGAAGACACAGCCCCTCCTACTTGTCGTAGTGTATCGGGCTCCAGGCCTCTATTCAGATATTCCAGAATTTCTTTCAAACCTAGTTCTCAAAACTGACAAAATCATTATCATCGGTGACTTAACTATTAATGTAAATGTGGTCAGTGATAGCTGCAGTACAGCATTCACCTCTATAGTCAAGTCCATTGACTTCTGCCAGCATGTGCATGAACCCACGCGCTGCTTCAACCACACCCTGGACCTTGTTCTATCTTATGGTGTCGAAATTAAACACCTGACCGTTTCCCCCCCCTAACCCACTTATTTCCGACCACTTTTAATTACTTTCAACTTCCTTCTAGCCAGTTGTGTGCGAAAGAAAAGCAGCATATATACACGACACTTAAGTGACAGTGTCTTGTCAAACTTTAAGGAAGCAATCCCCCTGTCTCTTGGTGCTGCATCCCCTCTCTGCTATGAAAGCCTGAGTCCCTCCCTCATCGATCACCTTACTGATAGCTTTGTTACCTCCCTTCGCAAGACTCATGACTCGGCTGCATCCCTAACAAAAAAGATTATCTCTAGACCAAGATCTGCCCCCGGTTTACTCCAGAAACTCACCACCTAAAGCAGCTAGCACGCAAATTAGAGAGGAAATGGCGTTCAACCAAAAACACGAGTATTTTTCTAACCTGGAAAGATAGTCTGAAGACTTACAGGTTGGCTCTGTGTAATGCCAGAGCCAGATACTACTCCTCTCTAATTGAGGAAAATGAGCATAACCCCAGGTTTCTGTTCAGCACTGTAGCCAGGCTGACTCAGAGTCATAACTCCACTGAGCAGTGTGTCCCTACACATCTCAGCAGTGGTGACTTTATGGACTACTTTAACAACAAAATTACAAAGATTAGACAAACAATCACGACCCACTCAGCATGCACGGCGATTAATCTACCCCCTGTTGCAGCTTTTCAGATCACAGATGGGGATATAACCAGGTCAGTATATTCATTTGACCCATTGACCTGCATCAGCTTACCACTGTCATCTCCGCCTCTAAATCATCGACCTGCCTCCTTGACCCAATTTCGACCAAGTTGTTAAAGGAAGTGCTGCCTTTAATCGCAACCTCCTTACTTGACCTCATCAACCTGTCCCTAACAACAGGTTACGTTCCTCTTAAGTTCAAAGTTGGAATAATCAAACCCCTCCTGAAGAAACCGTCCCTTGATCCAGGAACTTTAGCAAACTACAGACCGATCTCCAATCTTAACCTCATCTCAAAAATCCTTGAGAAAATCATTGCCAACCAGCTCTGTGAACACCTTAATAACAATAGTTTATTGGAATCCTTCCAGTCTGGTTTTAGAATGAATCATAGCACTGAGACTGCACTGGTTAAAGTCACTAATGACCTCTTAATGGTATCTGACCATGGTCTTGTTTCAGTGCTTGTCTTGTTAGATCTCAGTGCTGCTTTTGCAACGGTTGACCACCAGATCTTACTAAGGAGACTGGAATATCAGCTTGGAATCAGAGGCACTGCTTTAGACTGGTTCTGGTCCTATCTTTCAGTCCGATATCATTTTGTTTGTGTCAACGATAACCAATCTCCAGCCAGCTCTAAAGTCAGTCACAGGGTTCCACAAGGATCTGTGCTCGGTCCAGTTCTTTTCTCTTTATATATGCTCCCTCTAGGTGATATCATCAGGAGTCACTCTATACTTACTGTTACGCTGACGACACTCAATTATATCTATCTATCAAGCCGGGCAAGCACAACCGTCTACAGCAGCTTCAGTCCTGCCTTGATGACATTAAGGCCTGGATGATTAATAATTTCCTCCTTCTAAACTCTGAAAAAACAGAGTTACTGCTCATAGGTTCAAAACACCTATGTGACTCTATATCTGATGCCATAGCATTGCAAAGGTGTTAGTTTTGATCAAGACCTGTCTTTTAGCTCCCACATAAAAATTTATCTCACGGACTGCCTACTTCCTCTGCAATATTGCAAAAATTAGACACCTACTCCCTCCCCATGCAGCAGAACAGCTGGTCCATGCCTTTGTTACTTCCAGGCTGGACCACTGCAACTCTTGGATGCTCGCTGGATGCTCCAATAGGTCGCTGAGAACTCTGCAGCTCATTCAGAACACGGCAGCTCATGTCCTGTTTAAAACTAGAAAGAGAGATCTCTCCTGTTCTGGCCTCATTGCACTGGCTTCCTGTACCTTTCAGGATCCAGTTCAAAATCCTTCTCCTTGTCTATAAAGGTCTTCATGGTCTGGCACCCTCTTATATCTCAGACCTGATAAAACCCTATTGCCCGACTAGGACACTTCGTTCTCTGAATACAGGCCTACTTGTGGTTCCACGAATCTCTAAGTCTGGATGGGGAGCCAGAGCCTTCAGCTACCATGGCCCTCTGTTATGGAACCATCTACCAGTTTCAGTCCGGGGGGCAGACACCCTCTCTACCTTTCAGAGTAGGTTAAAAACCCTCCTTTTTGACAGAGCCAACAGATAAATCCAAGATAAGCTGCTATAGGTTCAGTCTGCTGGGGGTCCCCGGCACATTGAGCTCTATCTTCTCTGCCTTCTCTGTGGGTGTGAATCAGGTTCACGTTCCCTCGAGCTTCTCTCTCTCCTCTTGGCCTTTCCTCATCTGTTTTCCATCTCCTCCTTTTCCTCCCTCTCCTCCTCAACCACTCCTTCCTCTCTTTTTTCATTTTTCAATTTGTATTTATTTTTATGCTTTATTCTTATTTTATTTTTATTATTATTTTTTTTCATTTTCTTTTTTCATTTTCTTTTTTCATTTTCTTTTTCTTTTTCATTATTTTTATTTTTCCCTCCCGGGTTCCATCAACATGGAGCTGGATCTAGGACCCCGCCCTCTACCCAGCTCAGTACTGTTTTGCTTGTGCCCGCCTGTCCGTCCTGGGTGAGGATCCCCTCCTCTGTCTCTCACCCAGAGGTTTCTCCCCTTTTTTTCCCTGTCAGGGTTTTTCTTGGGAGTTGTTCCTCAGCCTTTGCGAGGGTGTAAGGTCAGGGGTTTTTTCACTATGTACACATTGTTGCTCTCCTTGTAAAGTGCTCTGAGATAAAGATGAAGTTGATGTTAAATCATAGCACATTTTATTTATTTAAAAAGTAAAAATATGTTTACAAAAATATAAAATGAGTAAATGATAAATATGACAGAATTATTATTGGAATTTAGAATTTTGTTGAATTGTACAAGAGAAGAAAACACAACCATGCCAACATGTCAGCACTGATATGTGCGTAAGTATACTCCTGAGTGTTCGTAGGATTTATAATAAATCCTAGATAAGAAGAAATTCATGAATGCCACAATCTTCGTAAAATCTTCGTAAGTGGGACTTAAGAGCAAATTTGTTCGTAAGAACGGTTTGTGAATGAGGCCCAAGGTTTTTATGCACATCCTCAAACAGTTACACTTGAGACAAAAGGTGGGGGGCAGTTGGTTGATTGCATTAGGGGAGACAGACTTTCAGAAGTTACAGTCAAATACTGAATTTACAATAACAATGGGTTTCAGCCTGGCTACAGAGACTCTTTGGCACCTCTGCAGCAAGAAGAAAAGGTATATCTGTGAACAGGAGAGAGAGACAATTTCCTTAAAAACCACACAGAAATGACATTTCTTTTTGATTGGTAAGACTGACTTGCTAACTCAGCTAACGTTACCTGTCATTCAAACGCCTCTAGAACTCTGCTAATTTTCATTACATAATGTTAAAAACTAGACAGGATATTACTGATCACAGTCCAGTGACTTCAACACCAAGTAAATGGAGGACATGGAGGCAGCTCAATCCCACCTTGTTAAGTATTGCTGGTTCACTTTCACCATTGCAGTGAGTGACTATTATAAAGAATGTCTTTGCTCAGGGGTATCAAAGGGCCACGTGGGTGAAGGTTTTTGTTCCCACCAAGCTGCAACACACCAGATTTGATGTGTTCAATTAACTCCCATGTGTCAAACTTATTCCACAAAGGGCCACGTGGCTGCAGGTTTTTGTTCCAAACAATCAAGAGTACACAGATAGCCCAATAAGCTGTCTGAAGGTTGAGAGCAGTTAATTAAACTAGTCAAGTCAGGTGTGTTACTGCTTGGTTGGAACAACAACCTGCAGCCACACACCTCTTTGTGGAGTAGGTTTCACACCCCTGTTCTAGCTATCCATCTGAAGGAACTTTACAGTATGCTCATTTGACAGGTCTGTATTTTGAGACCTATAGGAATACAGATGACTATGTTGATTCTGGTGTTTGTGACTTGACATGGCGTTGAATGCTTTACAGGATCTGGCAACCGGATGTTTGAATAATGGTGCTATTGTTGTTGAATAATAATTACTGTTGCAACTGTGATTTTAAGACATTGCAATATGGAAGCTCATTTTACATATTCCACTTTTAAACTGCCTAAGCTTCCTGTCTCTGACTCTTGTGATGTGAAACAGGTCTGCATCTCTCACACCTATGCACACCTCACCATTTTTATAAACACTATACGGTTTAAATCCCATCACCTCTGATGTCATTCTTTGCCAACCCCTGTCTCCTACATCTCCTCTGTGGTGGCATCCGCTTTACCCTAAGCACCTTTTTCTGGAAGTAAATGAGACCACACTATCCTTGTGCCTGAATAGCCTGTGTCCTCTGTCCACTAAGACAAATCCTACGATCTGTAGAATGACAATGGTGGGAAAAACAAAGCTCCAAGCAATCTCACAGCCAGTCACTCCTGGCCTCATTCTCCTCCAGCATCTGTGCTGCCAGTTTTTACAGCGACAAAATTAACAGCACCAAAGATACCCACAAACTATTTTCGACCTTCAAGTAACGGGTCAATCCTCTACCACCACCAAGAGTCCTTTGCCTCTTTCACAGAGAGGTGGAAACTATCCAATTCCCTGTACTGATTGTTCAGTCAGTAGTGTTGGGAAGACCGACTCTTTTTACTGGCTGGAATCCTCTCCTCTTCAACAGTAAATTGAAGGAGTCTTGAACGAATCATTTCGTTCATTTTACAGGAGGTGGTGCTGTAGCCCTCCCATGGCAGTTTTGAGACTGCCACAGTTTTCAAACACTACTGAAGACTTAATGGTTTGCTTCAGCTGACAAAGTATAATACACAAAATGCCAAAAAATGTGGTATTATTATTATTATTATTATTATTATTTACAAACATATTTTGCAGAATACACTATATGTATAAATCTATCTATAATCCACTTGTTAATTATGATTTTATAAAAAAAAAATTGTCGGGTGTCACATTACAAATGAATGAATGTCAGATATCAGACATCATTCATTTCCTTATTCATCTCTCAGCCCGCACCCCATAGTGGAGCTACAGCTGTCACGTGACAAAAGAACGATGACCTGAAGACACACTTTTGAGTGGGTCAGAAACAAATCTTTTCTGTTTCCAGTTATGCTGCCTGAGTTTAGGCAGCTACCTGCCTCATTTGAAAGATTCGTTCAAAACGAGTCAGTCCCCTCAGGACAATGGTGCATTACTGTCCTCATTCTCCTCTCTCCAGGTGACTGAGATATCAGATCTCCTGACACAAAACCCTCACTTGACCAAGCTCAATCTGCTGGTTTCTCTTCTTCCCTTCCTTTCAAAAGCCATTGAAACAGGTGGTCTTCAATCAGATTTCAGCCTTCCTTATGCACAACGCCATTCTTGACCCAAATCAGTCAGGCTTTAAGAGCAGCCTCGCAACTGAAACAGCTCTGTTGTCTGTGGCAAAAGCTCTGAGGGCCTCCAGGTCTGCAGGAAGTCCCCAGTCCTTATCCTCACTATGTGGTGTGGCAGGTTGCTTCTTCCCTGCTCAGCAGCCCTCTCCAGTTTCCCTGCTGCATTCTGCTGCATTGACAGCCTCAGGATAGACACCCCTGCTGGCCGCACTTAACACATAACAGTGAGAGATTGTATAGATCTACAGCAACTGGATATTCACAGCTGGGAGTAACCACTTCTTAGATCTGCTTTTGTTTTTGGAGGTCTCAGCCATTTCTAACGCTGAATCCTTTCTATTCCCCTTTCCTGAGTGACATTATCCTGTCAATTACCCTTAAACTTAGCTTCTGCCCAACAGGTGACTGGAGGTGATGCATACATTTCAGTCTACACCACATAGAATCTTGGGGGTCTGTTTGTGACTGCTCTTCTCAGTTTAAGATGTCTTTCAACTTGCCTGATCCAGGGAACTGATTAAGTCTGTGCTGAAGCAACAAATGGAATGGCTCCAGTTCGGTTTCATCCATGTTCCCCTCTAAAGCGTACTCAGTCTGTCTGATTAGGGCATGTCTAAATTGGGCATGTGGTGGGAACACACTGCCACCTAGTGGTTAGAAACTAGCACAACTCTGTTACAAACAAAATTCTCAACATTTAACAACTTATCGACAACTCAACAACAAAGACACAATCTCATTTAAAGAGCACCATGATGCCACAGCATCATGGTTTGGTATGGGAAATGCTGTGCAGCAGACAGGAAGACTCAGAGGATAATTAAGATTTCTGAGTATATCACCAAACCCACTTCCAGCCACAGACAACGTTGTCACCTCTTGCTGCTTAAGTCACATATCATCTTCAAAAACTCATACCATCCTGCCTGTCATCTTTTTCAACTGTTGTATTCTATATTATCCTTAAAAAACACACCACATGATTGTCCAAACAACTTTTCCCCAGAGCCATATCCACACTGAATAGTGCACTCAGAAAAGTCTCAGCATTTAAACACAGCAGTGTTCATGTTCAGATAACTTTTCATGTTTTTTATGTGCAATATTATATGACCTGATCTTCCTCCTTTAATGTATCATTTATTTTTTGTATCATTTATTACTTTTGATACTATCTTTTATGAAATAGAGATAGATGACCAGATAGTCATGGACCTGCCCCAGCAGGGAATGCATTGCCAATTAAAGGTCTGAATACCCTCAGAAGCTGTGAGACACAACTAAGGAGGTGTCTGATGTTCACTCCCGACACCTTCAGGCCAAGTACCAATGGAGTGTCATCCACTTCAGGTGAACATTGTTCACAGGGTATTGTTATACTTTGTCCTAATAATGAATCTTGTGGAGGAATCTACTGCTAGTTGTAAAAGAACAACCAACAACCAGGGAAAGACCTGATGACAGTGACTGCTAATGTGAGGGAACTGACCCCCCAAAATTCTTCCAAGAATACTTCCAAATTCAGCAATAGCAGGGCTGCAAAAGGACTCAAAGACAGATCATACATTATCAGACCTTGGAATTGAAATGACAACTAGAAAATTCCAGCATGCTGAAATTTCAAGTGTTTGTATGTCTGTGAGGTCATCTGTGAGCCTGCTGCAGCAGGCCTCTCTGTCAGCAGAAGAGCAGACAGGTGCAAGCACTTGACCACATGCTCTTTGAGAAGGCGCTGCTGATAATTGATACAATCTATCAACATGCAACTCGGTACACAAACAAACCACAAGTTTCTTTAATCTTTGAATTTAAATTTAGTTTCTAAGACAAAGTATGGCAATGTAATTCACATTTGTTTGAGGAGTTCTGTTTTTCCCTTGCACCTATCTGGAATATGTCACACCGTCACACAGGGGAGAGTCTCAGGAATGCTGTTGCGATTTGGTGCATGTACTAAGAAAACTGAAGCCACTGTCGCGGGTAGAAGTGGAAATTTTATGTTTGATCACAGTGGTCGGAAAATGAATGGAGGCTTACAGAGAGAAGAGGCTACCTTGGGCCTGGTGCCAGGAGTCTGTACCCAGTGTAGCAGTCGTGTGTAGGGATGTATATTGTTATGATTTTATCGATACCAATACTGATACCGACACTCCTTATCGATACTACAGCGTTATTTAGAGTAAACAATAAAGACATTACAAGATGTTCAAAGATTCAACTGTTTTTTTTTATTCCTACAAGCAGGATCAGAATAATTTTACAACAAATGCTTCTTAGAACAGAAGATTTAAGATAAAAAACATGCATAAATAGAACAGGGCAGTGGAGGTACTGGAGGCTCTTCTCCTGCAGCATTTGGCCCTAACAGTTTTTGTGAAGAAAAAAATATTTACTTTATCAGGCAGCAGCCGAGACCTCTCTGGACAGAGTGTGTTTCCAGTGGTCGAGAACGCTTGTTCAGACGGTGTTGAAGAGGCCTGGACGCAAAGGTAGGGGAAGGACAGCTGTGAGGGTAAGGGAAATGTGTCTGTCTTACTCCACCACCAGTGGACAGGGTCTTGCTCAGTAGGGATCGGGGGAAGATCTCTGTCAGCGGCAAATTCTTTTTTCTGTCTTTCTTGCATAGTTGGTGCACTCTGCTGCTGAATGAATTGCCTTTGCAATTTTCTGTCTTCCTCTGCGAAGAGTTCTCCCAGTGCAGATACTGGTTTTGAATGCTGAAATATAAAACAAAATCATTTTTTTAAGTTCATTCCTTTTTTCCTGCAACACAGCATAGGATCACATAAACATACATCCTCCTCCTCTCTCTGTCATTATCCTCTTCTTCATCCCCCTGGAACACATCCATTGTCACATCCTCATCTTCTGACAGCTGAGGGAGGGAGATTAGATAGCCTTAATAAATTTGTTATGTACATGCATGGACATGTACATTGCATATATTCTCAAAGTGATATTGTGATGACTTCTCTCTCACTGCTACATCCATCAGCTGGTCCAAGACTTTTTCTTTGTTGATTTTCTCCTTGGACCTAGTGTCCATGGTGGGGGCCTCTTCCAGGAATAGCATCAGATCATCATCCTATTCACAAATACAATATGTAAAATTTAACTATTGTCTTGCAAGAGTCAAAGTAATACAGAAACAAAATGCTGTTGCAAAGGAGCAGCAAAAAAGTGCAATGCAAAGAATATGCATTTTGTACAAGACAATTGCAAGTGTTGTATCTTGTTTCTATGGTGAACAGCCAGCTAAGTATGAATTGGGATGATAATGTACATTTATCTACCATTGTTTTGTTGTTTTGCACTTGATAACATCTGGACAAGTCACCCCACACTTTCTCCTTGATGGTAGCCACAAATGCGAGACATCCTGTGCAATTCTGAAGCTGCTCTTAGTCTTTGTCATTATGGGGAGAATCTGGCTGCAGGTGGCCTTTTTTGCCACTTGATACAGCCAGGGTGGACATGTGCATTATTCTGATCACGCTGACAAACTCCTTGGCTTGGCTTGTCTAGTCTTCCTCTGTGAACCTTTCAAGTCTGAGATGAAATAATTTCAAAATTATTTGAAATAATTTGAAATTATTTTCAATACATTATTCTACAATCATGCTGTTGCATTTGCAGCATGACATGAATATTCATCATTCTGATATGAACTCACTCTTTCTCACTCTAATACTAGAGTTATGTCATGAAATACTTCAATAATTTAAAATAAATAATTTTAAATAATAATGAATTATTTAATTTAAAAACAGCATACTAGATTACCTCTTTCTATTCATCAATTTTTGGGCTTGTGGGTACAAAAAACCACTTGGACTGGACCGTAGAGAAGGGCTGGAGATCCTTCACTACAATCTTCACAACAGCCCTATGGCATTCCTCTGTTTTATCCTGCGTCATCTTCATTTGACATAGGATGGTGAATGGAGTTTGGACTCTGTACCGTGCTTCCTTGACCTGTGGTGGTGGCTGCTGCTTGTTTCATATCGCCTATAACAGGGGTCATAAAACTTTTTAAAACTAAGTGCTACTTCTACTGATTACTACAAAAGGCTACCGGTTTGATACACACTTCTGATGTGACAAATATCCTTAGTTTACCTTTCAAATGTTATTAATAATGACATTCATTTTAATGTTAATGTTAATGATTTCTCACAATAATGTCAATGTTATTGATTTCTATCAACAATAATTGAACTATCAACAATAATTTAACAAGGTAGGATACAGGTAAATATCAAAATGCAATACTTTACTTCTATAAATCTCAATAAGTATTTACATTTTCAAATGATCACATCCACAACAAATCATGCACTACATTGCTCCATGTTTTTGCAGATTATCAATCAATTAATTAATCTATCAAAAATCAACTCAAGAATCAACACAAGAAATGTGTTAAAGCAGCCTTTAACAAAAGGCCTGCTGCTTTTAAAAAAGCAGCGGACTTTTTCTGCTTTTTTCTGCTGATAATGTATACTATCATTTTCAAATTAACACCAATGTAAAAAATTAATATCAAAAAATAAAATGAAATAAAATACACACAGCTCCCTGGTAAGTGGGGAATTAACATAAGATGTATCAGTGGTGCTAAAATGAATGCTGCATCCTCCCGAGTTAATAACTACAAACTTATTATAACACTCTTACCGTGACTTGATGTCGAAACAGAGATGACACCGGTGCTGCTGGCACGTAGTTGCATCTGTACAAGTCCTTGTCAGTTTTGATTTAGTGGGCCCACACTTTGGATTTTAGACCAGAGTCGACTAGGCATTATCAATAGACATCATCACATATTGATGGCGGTAGTGTCATATTTATGCGACGCTGTCACGTGACTTTACGGTTAGATAGTTCAAAAATGATCGCAAACAATATCGTTTGTCTAAACCGGTAACAAGCAATACGGGTACTTGGTATACATCCCTACTCGTAATACATGGCAAGGTATCACTATTCATGCCCGCCACATGGATAACATTGGTATAAGCCTCACTGACATTGTAATGTAGCTTCACCAACTTGTTCTGCATGTATTACAACTGGAATGAAGTTGATGTGGTCAATTATGTAGGATTATTACATGTAAGCATAAAACCTGATTACTTCCTGTCACCACTGAGAGCGCCATGAGTTCATCAAGTCCAGCAAGTTTCAAGCTGCCATATTCAAGTATGTGTGCATGAGAGCTGTTCAAAGTGAATGAGCACGAAAAAAAATCACGAAATTTTGACATATCGTAGCAACAATGCCCTTTGACCTACAGAAATTCTTTTGACGAGTGTTGGTCACCATGGTCATTTTGAAATATTGATGACGAATAAACAATCTTTGTCATGCACCAGTGGCCACGCCCTTTAACTTAAAAAGAATTCTGTACTTAAAGTTTTCTCAACTTGGTCCACAGATAATTTGTGCCAAATTTAGATCCAAATGGGTTAACCCCATGTGATAACCCCCATTTAGCCCCCCATGGGCTATGCCCCAATCAAACTTCAGAGCTCAGTCCTCAATCAGTCCACCAATTTTCATGATGATATGAGTTCCTTAAAGCCGTCACAAAGCCACTGATAATACATGATTCATGCCCACCACACGCTAGTTATGCCGCCATATGATTGGTATAAGCCTCACTGCCTTTGTAATGTAGCTTCACCAACTTCTTCTGCATGTATTACAAGTGGAATGAAGTTGATGTGGTCAATTATGTAGGATTAT
Organism: Karalla daura; assembly: GCA_029224185.1. Lineage (NCBI taxonomy): Eukaryota > Metazoa > Chordata > Actinopteri > Chaetodontiformes > Leiognathidae > Karalla > Karalla daura. The sequence goes on from CM055204.1 coordinate 296,187, forward strand.
TACATGTAAGCATAAAACCTGATTACTTCCTGTCACCACTAGGGAGTGCCATGAGTGAGGTAGGAAGTTAATATATCAGGCTATTCAGAATGGAGAACTTATCATGTTCAGCAAGTTTCAATGTGCCTTGATTAAATATGTGGGCATGAGAGCTGTTCAAAGTGAAAGAGAAAAAAAGTCACCAAATCTTCACACGTCATGGCAACCACGCCCTTTGACCTACAGAAATTCTTTTGATGAGTGTTGGTCATCATGGTCTCTGGATGATCTGTACCTACCTTGAAGTCAATCAGCGTACAGTCCTAGGAGCAGCTCCTTTAAACCCTTTTCTTTTGCTTTTTTTATTGCCAGTGGCACTTTTTTGTACATGGTTGTGGATGCTGAATTTAATGGTAAAGCATAAGTGTGCCACGCTGTGAATATAGCCTTCTTGGCTTTGAAAAGTCATCTTAATGTTTTTATAACTTTCCCTGGACATGGGAATTTGTGCAACCAAAAAGGGATTCAAAATAATAAAATGAAACTTTTGCTTTTCATGATAGTAGATTATCTTGGGACAAACCTGTCTCATTTTATTTATATAGCTTTTTCAAATGCCATTGGAACAGTGGACAACGGACCCCTGGGCCTTTAGTTCTCAATGGTAAGTGGACTTTGCCACAATTTGAAAACAATTTATTAAAATTGAAAAATCTTGTTAAAAATTCCTTGCCTTATCATATGCATGATAAGAAAGTCCACATGCAATGGCCCGCTCTCCTAAACAGTAGAATAGCCTATTTTGGGCAGAATATCACATATGTTCACATACTGTATTTAGCGCACTCATCTAAATGTAGCGAATGTGTGTGGTAAGCAGTTTGTATACCGTGCTGTTTGAAAGTATGTGAACCTTATTTAACAGACATGCTAATTTGAAAATTAGACTTTCCAAAAACTGGACACACACACAAAAAGAGATATTTTTTCATTATTTAAGACAAAAAAATGAAAATTTAACATTTTCAAAAGTATGAGTGAACCCTTCTATTAGTAGCTTGTGGCTCCTTTTGCAGACATTACTTCAATCAAACGTCTGTAACCTCTAACCTGTCTCTTGCATCTGCTTATGGGGATTTTTGCCCACTCCTCCTTGCAGAACTCAGCTAGTTGAGAGGTCGGAGGGACATCTGGCATGTACCAACTTCTTCAGGTCTCCCCACAACATTTCAATAGGGTTAAGTTCTGTACCTGGGCCAATCGAGAGTACAAATCGTCTTAATCAACCCTCATAATCATTTTTCATCCCAACTTCAACAAAAATTTGTTTGATATGCCTGAGAATTCATGGTTCCTTGGATGATATGGAGCCATCCAGTTCCAGAGACAGAAAAGCAGACTTTCACTTTTCCACCACTATGCTTCACTTTTGAGAGGAGGTTCATTTCTTCATATGCAGTGTTGGCTTTTCTCCAAACATAGCGGTTTTGATTGCGACCAATTAACCATTTTGGACCCATCTGTCCAGTGAATGCATCTCCAGAAGGCCTTTGGATTGTCTGAGTGTTCTCTGGCAAAGTTGAAATGGGCAGCTTTGTTTTTTTTATGAGAGCAAAGGCTTCCTTCAAGCAACCCTCCTATGAATGTCATGGCTATTTAACTTTTGTTTGATCGTAGACACATGCACATTTGTCCCAGATGCTTCCAGAGAGGTCTGCAACAAGGTAGAGCTGTAAAACTCGGATCCTTTTAAGGATTCGGATCCCTCTGAGTCACTCACTGAACTGATCCGGATCTGCGAGTCACTTGAGTCACTTGAGTCCGTATTACTAAATAGAAAGTAATGATGAATTAATCACTTTTAAATAAAACTAAGGTTAAAAACAAGAGAAATGTTTATTTAAACACACCAAAAATAATAAAAAACTTAAACATAGGCATAACAGCAAAATCGCAAAATGCAACCGAGAATAAGAATAAATAAGTAAACAAACTATTACTAATTATTAATGTTCCCGGATCACCACCAAATGTAATTATCTGTGCATTGCCCTAACACTACATTGTCTGAAAATTGCTTCCAAATCATGCAGTAGGCTACTTTCCCTGCGTTTCGAGCTTAGACAAAAACATTAACATCACATGATGTCTTCCGTGGATAAAATAAAATCTTTCGTGGATAGGCACATATAAAACGAATTTATTGAACTCATGTGCGTGCATGCGCTACGCCTGGTGTGACTCTGGATCCCCTCTCCTTACAGATCCGGGTGTGTTTAACCGGTGGATCCACTCATTATTGTCGGTTACGGTTAAGGACTCAGGATTCGCCGGATCCGCACGGATCCGGGTTAGTGTCGGTTAGCGGATCAGGACTCAGGATTCGCCGGATCCGCACGGATCCGGGTTAGTGTCGGTTAGCGGATCAGGACTCAGGATTCGCCGGATCCGCACGGATCCGGGTTAGTGTCGGTTAGCGGATCAGGACTCAGGATTCGCCGGATCCGCACGGATCCGGGTTTGTGTCGGTTAGCGGATCAGGACTCAGGATTCGCCGGATCCGCACGGATCCGGGTTAGTGTCGGTTAGCGGATCAGGACTCAGGATTCGCCGGATCCGCACGGATCCGGGTTAGTGTCGGTTAGCGGATCAGGACTCAGGATTCGACGGATCCGCACGGATCCGGGTTAGTGTTGGTTAGCGGTTTAGGACTCAGGTCTCGCCGGATCCGTATTAATGCACCGGGATCTGTTACAGACCCGGGTGTGTTTAACCAGTGGATCCACTCACTACTGTCAGTTAGGACCCGGCGGATCCGGTTCAATGGAGACCTCGGATTCATGATTCATGAGTCATTTAAAGGATCCGGGTTATTAACCCGGATGAGTCCTGAACCGCCCAGCACTACAACAAGGTGATGTGTGGGTTGGCCAGGCAGAGCTACTGTCATGCTGAATGCCCTCCATTTGTAAATTATTTATCTGACAATGGTTGGATGGAGCTGGAGTCTTTTGGAGATGGTTTTATATCCCTCCCCAGACCGATGGGCTGTCACTACCCTCTTCTTCATGTCCTTGGATATCTCCTTTCCTCTTGCCATTGTTGATGTGTATGGGACCACGGTGGTTTGGTTGTTCTCTCTTTTTTAATTAATGAAATGAGACATCCTTTCCCAAATCTGTCTCATTTTATTGGTCTACTTTCATGTAGTTTGGAACAAGTTCCACTAAACAAGAACATGCGATTGATGAAACCTATGAAAAAGTAAGAGAATCATGGTAAAAAAACAGAAACATTTAAACTGCTCAAGGGGTTCACATACGTTCAAGCAGCAGAGTTTAAATTAACTGAACAAAATGACGAAGAAGACTGACAACACCACCTTGGGAATCTTACCCAGGGAACTGATTCAGGATAGGCACATAGGGATGTTACTCAAAGATGAGCATGAGATGTGGTTCGGAAATCTGTCAGTTTATTGTCTACAATACTAAAAAAAAATAACCATTCACACCAGAGAAAGAAAATGAAGGAATCAGACCACTAGCTGGAGCCAAGTGGACACTCAAGTACTTGTGCAATGGGGGGGGGGGGTCCCTTAAATGAGCTGAAGACTAGGAATCACACACACACACACACACACAGTGCAGACAACCCACGTCCCAAAGCACAGCAACCAAACAGAAAGGGTAGACAGAAGTAGAAGTAAAGGGCCGCAATAGAAGCGGCAACTTGGAGACTGAAATAGAGACAAAGCAGCAGCAACTCCAACAAGCAGTAAGATCCAGTAGTCTATAGTTCACGCACTCACAAAGGAGGAGGGAGGGGAGAGGACTCCAACCACGGCATGCCTGTAAACACAGCAGTGTTAGTCTAGAAGGCTATTGACGGCACAGAAAGAGAGAGACACTTACCAGCTCGAACAATCAGGAGGTTGAAGCCTGGAGCCGCACCTAAGCAGTTGCCCTTGACAGAAATGCCATGAGCACTTACAAAAAAAGAGAAAACTAAGCAACAGCGTGGTGAAAACAGGAGACACGAGGGCACAACAAGGTCTGAAGGCTGGGTGAGTAAGGAGGGCTGGAGACACAATCAGAAGTCGAGGACAAAACAGGTAGACACCGGGTGATCACAGGCATGAGTTAGTGCCAGTGAGTCATAAGATGAGTCCAATGTCAATCTGGCAATGATCATGAAGCTGAGCACAGTACATATGACAGCGATTGGGAACATTGATCCAGTGATTGGAAGAGCAGAACAAGTGAGTGAGTTCTCTGGGTAGGTGGAAATGCCAAGTAGTCAGACAGTAAATTTTAACCAGTCTGTAATGTGGCTAAATGAGAATAAGAATGCTGAAACCCATATTATCTGTCACGTGTTGATCTGTGTGCCCGGGACGGATTTACAGTCACTTGGAGTAGAATAGAATTGAATAGAATATGCCCTCATTCTTCCCAAAACAGGCAATTTTCAAGATAACCACGGTGCCATAATGAGCAACAGAAATAAGAAGTTGTTCACAAGCATATTATGAAGTGTATATAATAAAGTATTAGTGTGAATAAGTGAATAAGTGTGAATAATAGAATTACTTGTGTGTCAGGAACAGTTATCCCAGAACAATCCAAGGAAGAATTTGAACCATTCCGAAGTAGTCCCAGAATATAATTGTTTCTTTACTTTGAGATTATGCATAAAAAAACACGTTTATTTAAAGAAAATAATTATCACAGTGGTATACTTCTCTATAGCATTTACAGAATTTGAACTAGTGACAAGTCTGACAAGTATTTTGAACTGTACACACTGATGAGGTATAATGTGATGTAAAATTGCTGTACACTATTTCAGGTTTGATGCTCAAACTAAAAATTACTAAAAAAACTAAAAGAACTAAAATTCTTATCTATTCACTGACTGAGGTGATAACTGAATTAACTGTTTTGGCTGTTTTTGCCATATTAGCCAGACTAACTGTCCTACTGATTTCAGTGTTATTGGTTACAATTTCACAGTCTCATAACAGTGCTGTATTGTCATAGATTCTTGAAGTCAAAAATGTGCTTGAATTCCAAACTAGAGAACTTACTCAAAATAATGTAAATGTTGTGGAATGCAGAATTTTTGCAAATGGATTACATGGAAGGCACACAACTGCACATTTGATAGTGCTTTGACTTCACAGCAATGAGGTTTCTTTTTCAGCTTTTTCTCTGGATACTCCAGTTTTTTCCCTACAGTCCAAAAACATGCATTCAGTTGGAGAATATAAATTGTCCCTAGGTGTGAATAAGCCAGAGAATGGTGTGTGTGCCTTGCAATGATTGGGTAAGAGGGTGTATTCCCACTTTTTGCCCTATATGTGCTGGCACCAGCAGACCACTGGGTATAAAGCAGGTAAGATAATAGATGGATGGATAGATAGATGTCATAAATGGTCATAACTTGGTCCCACTAAGTAACAGAAATTTCAGTCACTTTAATGTAGTTAGTATAATTACATTAGGACTATGGAAGAGTATGTTTAAAAGATGCAGTGTAATTCACCAGTCACAGTACTTCCCACATGTATATTGCAACTCCAGTCTCTCTTTTTCCTGTCCTGCTTTGTTTTTGCCATGGAAAGCAATTATATTTGACTTGATCTGACATGATTATACCCTCTTTTTGGAGGGGTGGTTTTCCCCAGTTTGATTTAATCGGTTGAATTTCAGGTTTCCTCCCAGTAAACCAGGATTTCTTATTATATAAACTAAGTAATAGATTCACAACATTACTACTTTTGGCATAATACATCACTGAGGAAAAATGTCTCAATACAAATTTCTGTGTTTTTCTCTACCAGGGCCTCCGTTTATTATTTCACCTCCTGAGAACATCGCAGTTAATATTTCGCAGGACGCCTTCTTCACCTGCCAAGCGGAGGCCTACCCTCGCAACCTGACCTACACCTGGTTCTGGGAGGAGGACAACGTCTTCTTCAAGAAGTAAAGTTGTGCTAGGGTTCATTACTGTATTGTGCACCATCTCATTTGTGTATCTATTGCTCACCAACCACTTACAAGAGTGCCCCCCCCCCCCCCCCCCCCCCCCCCCCCCTCACACACACACACACAAGCGCACACACACAAAAACAATTAGTGGAAATTTAGAATCTTCAGTTTGCAAATGACAATCAGATGTCTGAGCTGCTTCTAGAGTACCTGGAAAAAAACCCATGTTGACACAGGCAGATAAACAACACAGGTACAGTTCATCTGGAAAGTATCCACAGCGCTTCACTTCTTCCACATTTTGTTGTTATGTGCCTTATTCCGAAATGGATTCAATTCATTTTTTTTCCTCAAAATTCTACACACAGCACCCGATAATGACAATGTGAAAAAAGTTTGGAGATCTTTGCAAATGTATTACAAATAGAAAACTAAGAAATCACATGTACATAAGTATTCACAGCCTTTGCCATGAAGCTCTAAATTGAGCTCAAGTGCATCCTGTTTCCACTTATCATCCTTGAGATGTTTCAACAGCTTAATTGGAGTCTACCTGTGGTAAATTCAGTTGATTGGACATGAATTGGAAAGGCACACACCTGTTTATATAAGATCCTACAGTTGCATATCAGATCACAAACCAAGCATGAAGTCAAAGGAATTGTCTGTAGACCTCCTGTCTCGAGGCACAAATCTGGGGAAGAGTATAGGAAAATTTCTGCTGCTTTGAAGGTCCCAATGAGCACAGTGGCCTCCATCATCCGTAAATGGAAGAAGTTCGGAACCACCAGGACTCTTGCTAGAAATGGCCGGCCATCTAAACTGAGCGATCGGGGGAAAAGGGCCTTAGTCAGGGAGGTGACTAAGAACCTGATGGTCACTCTGTAAGAGCTCCAGCATTCATCTGTGGGGAGAGGAAAACCTTCCAGAGGGACAATCGTCTCTGCAGCAATCCACCGATCAGGCCTGTATGGTAGAGTGCCCAGACAGAAGCCACTCCTTAGTAAAAGGCACATGGCAGGCCATCTGGAGTTTGCCAAAAGGCACCTGAAGGACTCTCAGACAATGGGTAATAAAATTCTCTGGTCTGATGAGACAAAGATTGAACTCTTTGGCATGAATGTCAGGCGTCATGTTTGGAGGAAACCAGGCAGCGTTCATCACCAGGCCAATACCCTCCCTACGGTGAAGCATGGTGGTGGCAGCATCGTGCTCTGAGGATGTTTTTCGGCGGCAGGAACTAGGAGACTAGTCAGGATAGAGGGAAAGATGAATGCAGCAATGTACAGAGACATCCTGGATGAAAACTTGACCTCAGACTGGGGTATGGTTTATCTTTCAGCAGGACAATGACCCTAAGTACACAGCCAAGATATCAAAGGAGTGGCTTCAGGACAACTCTGTGAATGTCCTTGAGTGGCCCAATCAGAGCCCAGACTTGAATCCAATTGAACATCTCTGGAGAGATCTGAAAATGGTTGTGCACCAGCGCTTCCCATCCAACTTGCTGGAGCTTGAGAGATGCTACAAAGATGAATGGGCAAAACTGGCCAAAGATAGTTGTGCCAAGCTTGTGGCATCATATTCAAAATAAATTGAGGCTGTAATTGCTGCCAAAGGTGCATCGACAAAGTATTGAGCAAAGGCTGTGAATACTTTTGTACATGTGGTTTCTTAGTTTTTTTATTTGTAATGAATTTGTAAAGTTATTTCAAAAAACTTTTTTTCACATTGTCATTATGGGGTGTTGTATGTAGAACTTTGAGGAAAAAAATTAAATGAATCCATTTTGGAATAAGGCTGTAACATAAAATGTAGAAAAAGTGAAGCGTTGTGAATACTTTCAATGCACTTTAGACACAGGCAAAACACCCCCAGTCTGACCCAGAAATTGAATACAGGTCCTTCTTGTTGTAAAGTGACAGTGCTAACTGGTCACGTACCAATTATTCCAATCAAATTACATGGAAAATTCTTTAGGATTTGCACAAGTACCTTGCTAGACAAATGGTTGCATCACATACAGTATGGTTGCAAGAGCCACTGGAGTTTTTCGGACGTCATATCCTCTTACTGTTTCCAGTCCTAAGGAATGACAACAGTTGTTAAGATAAATACATTTTCATATACACTACCGGTCAAAAGTTTTCGGACGCCCTTTTTTTTCCAGTTCTTTATTGCAATCGTGCAAGTCCAATGAATAGGCTGAAATGGTTCAAAAGTACTGAACAGTACTTTTAAACAAAATTATACAAATGGTTTTGGGGAGCACAAAATCAGCTAACAATTTAAAGCTGTTCTGCAGCAGTGAAGGTTGAATCAGCCTTGAAAGCTTGTTGTACTATTTACTAAAATTGCTCCAGCTTTAATTGATTACTTACAACCCTCTCTGGTTGCATAAAAGCAGTGTTCGAACACACTGCAGCATCAGACCCTCATGAGCATCAGGTGAACAGTATTGTACTGCAGAAAGTAGTGTGTTGCCAACCACACGTTTTCCAGTATAGCTTGGACATAAGTTTTGGGTCATTTTGTTACTGTAGGATGAATTTCTGACCAACTAGGCAATACCAGAGGGTAATTCATGGCACTGCAGAATGCTGTTGTAGTCATTTGGGTTCAAGGTGCCACTCACTCTGCACAAATCACCCACCCTGGATCCAGCAAATCAGCCCCAGACCATCACACTTTCTCCTCCATGTTTGACAATTGATGTCACACACTGTGGAACCATCCTCTCACCTCCTCAACGGCGTACAAAGATTCTGCGTGCTGAACTGAAGATTTGAATTTTTGATTCATCAGTTCATAATACCTTCTTCCAGTCTTCAGCAGTCAATAGCGGTGTTTCATGGCCCAGAAGAACCTCTATCTTATTCTTTCATCTCACCATTGGCCTTCTTGCAATAACTCATCCTGTCAAACCTGCAGCTCAAAATCTCCTCTTCATAGCTGAAACTGAGACCTGCTTAATATGACCACTGTTTAGCTGTGCTGGAAGCTGTTGTCCTGTTACCTGCCTGTAGCGCAAACTGTTAACTCTCAGAAACTTGTCTTCTTATTCAGTTGTGGCTTTGGGTCTGCCAGACCACTTCCTGTCATTTTCTCCCAGTTTCCCCCAGTTTCTGAGTGCGTTTTGATGGTTAAGAAAACTACACTCTCTGACAGCTTGACTTTCTTTGCAATATCCCTGCAGGAAAGACCTATAGTTTAAGTGTTTTCGTCTCTCTTCCATTGTTAATTGCCCTTTTCTTGCCATTTTTATAGCAATACATTACTTTCTGCAGTACAATACTGCTCACCTGATAATCATGAGGGTCTGATACCACAGTGTGTTACTACACTGCTTTTTTTCAAACAGAGGGGGTTGTAAGTAACCAAGAAGTTGGAACACCTTTACCAATTACTAGCACCAGCTTTCAAGGCTGATTTAAACATCATTACTGTAGATCAGCCTAAAATTGTTAACCCACTTCATGAAAAAGGCCTGTTTGTATATATTTGAAATGCTAATGTTAAAACTTAACTTTTTAGTTTAGGGTAACCAAACCTTTTCTTTTTAAAGGTTTGGTTCAGTACTTACCTTTGAAACATGAGTCAAGCTATTCATTGGACTTGCATGACCTGCCTGGAAAGATGGGGGTGTTCTAAAGAAATTTGACCGGTATTACATATTCCCAAAACTATCATCCAGACACACACAGACACACTATGTAAGACACACAGATCTTGAAAAAACATTAAACGCGAAAGGTACACTGAACACCAGGGTCTTGAAAAACCAAAACTCAAATGAAGCAGAAGATCAAGCATTAAGAACACTAAAGCTCATAAAGAGCACACAGAGAACATACACAATGCACTGGCAAAACCTACAGGGGAGTCACAGACATAAAGCACCAGTGATTAGAAGAGAACGAGACACAAGTGAGACAAAAGGGAAAGAGCAATGAGGAGTCTTACGCCTTGAAAATAAAATAAAATGACAAGAAGAAAACAGTGTGACAGAACAGAACAGGACAATGACACCAACCTTTTCGCTGTTAAAACTTTCACTTTTTGAGTTTTCATTTTTTAAATGTCTTTGCTCAGAAAAATAACATCATGCACCAAAAAACATGTCTTACACATACACACTCATAATAAATATAAATATAAATATACATAAAATACTTTATACATTTAGCATAACAGGTCATCGCCTTACACAGGACATCCCATTGTTGTGACTATGACCACAATCATAATATATTTGGACGGTTAGGGTTAGGGTCAGGGTTAGGGTTAGGGTTAGGGTTAACCTGCCAATCTTAGACCAACTCAAACAGGGTCTCCTATAAGTTGGCTTTACACTGCTGGAGGTGAGACAGCTCTAATGCAGCACACTCAGGGTGCCAACTACTGGTACATAGTGGAGGAAAACTTCGATTTTTAGCTTATTATTTATTATTGTTATTATCAATTATAAATTGGGGCACCAGGGACCAATAATCAGGTTAACCAATTCGCAGTTTCTATTTCTGTTACTGTTTCTACATCAGTCTCTATTAAAAGGAGTTGAGATCTGGCACTGGCTGCATTCTGGCAAGTGAATACACACATTCAATAATGACAGATGGTTAGGATACTCACATTTGTGTTAGCTAAAAACACACACTGCCCTCAAAAGGACAGCTAGAAAATTCAAGCATGTTGAAATTTCCAGAGTGCTCCGGGATGTGTGCCTGTTGGTTTGCAGCACTTTGTCTGCCTTTGGATTGCTCACAAGACAGCATTCTGGGAGTGTGTGCATGTATGAGAGACAGACTGAGTGAGTGTCTGTGTTTATGTGTGTGTGTCTGTGTAGTCATCTGTGAGCCTGCTGCAGCAGGAGGCTCTCTGTCAGCAGAAGAGCAGACACGAGGCACTTGACCATAAGCTCTTTGAGAAGGCACTGCTGAAAAATTATTCAACCTATCAACATGCAACTCGGTACACCAACAGACCACAAGTATTCTTAATTTTGGAAATTGTAATGAAGTTTCTTAGTCAAAGTATGGAAAAAATGAAAATGCCTAAGTACTAAACACTTGGCTGTAGGGAGACAATGCTTGCACCTATCTGGAATATGAGCACACCATCGCGCAGGGGAGAGTCTCAGGAATGCCCTGTTGTGATTTGGAGTGTGTACTATGAAAACTGAGGCCACAGTCACGAGTAGAAATTTTAACTTTGATCGCAGTGGTTGGAAAATGAATGAATGGAGGCTTAATGAGAGAAAAGGTTGCACTGGGCTGACTCTGAGGCTTGCTGTTTCATAAGGCACACAGGTTTATGGCCAGCATCGCATGAAAGAACACAAATTTTCCAACAAAAGTGGAAAAAAGAATTTGCCTACTGTGTACGGTGTGGCTGGGAGCAGCGTGAAAAGAGAAAAATGAGAGCTGATTTTTCAGTGATTCCACGCTGTTGGTCTCTCCCTACTCAAGCTGCATCGAAAATGCCAAACCCACATGTTTTTAAGAGGGCCTGGATGAAAAACGATACAAGGCAAAGAGGACAAGCTTTCCTGCATTTTGAATTTCAAATGAAGTTTCTAGGCCAACGTATGGCTTTACTGCAAATTTTTGAGAGTGATTTTATGTATTTGGTCGTTTTGGAAAGCACACTTGCCGGGGCCGACCAACATGTTTTGATGTTTCATTTGTGTCTGTGTGGTCAGCAGTTTTCGGGATACGGCCGACCAAAGTTTTGCTATAATAAGATAAGAATTTCTCACAGTTCCATCATCGAACCAAACTATTGACTTCTATTGACTCCACTTTCATCCCATTTGTGCATTTTCTGTTTACAAGACATACTGCCTTAAGTTGTACTTGGTCCAGGTTTTAGATACAGTTGACTGTGAAGAACCAACATCTTCTCCAAAACTGTGTGATGATTTACCCTCTTTAAGGAGTTTGATAATGCTCTCCTTTGTTTCAATTGACGTCTCTCATGTCAATCAACAGCTCTCCTAGGTCTGATCACTCCTTTTTAACTGCAGATTAACAAACACGTCTAATCTTATGCAGGTGTTCGTTTGGGAAAGGAAATTTACAGGGTGATTCCATAATTTTTTTCTTGGAGTTGACTGATTCCATAATTTTTCCCTCTGTTTGGTTTAAAATAGTAACTTTTTTTTTTAAAGATTTCTTTCAGTGTTTCGTAAAGCCAGAAAGTCACCATTTGAAATGACTTCAGTTTTGTGCCATGTCTGTGATCTGCTTTTTTTCTACAAAACAACAGAATGAACATCCTCTAAGACCGTAGATTCCATAATTTTTGTCAGGGCTTCTAAGTCGAGAGATCATTTGTAGACTCCGAGGAGACCCAAGTTTTCCCATAATAGTAATAAGTAACTGCAGCATCTCTAACCTTGTGTTTTTGTCAAAGGTCATTGAGAGAGTTGTCTATCAAAAGATTCACTCTTTCTTGGCCCAAAACAATCTCTTCTGTCCTTCCCAGTCGGGTTTTCAACCACACCATAGCACCGAAACTGCACTTATTAAGGTGTTAAAGGACATACGCGTTAATACTAATGCACTAAAAACTTATGTATTGGTACTACTGGATCATCGATCACAAGATTTTACTCAACAGACTGGAGGAGTGGGTTGGAATCTCTGGTACAGTGCTAAATTGGTTCAGATCTTACCTTGAGGATTGTGACTTCTTTGTCTCATTAGGAAATTGTGGATCTGAGCGAACAAAGGTGATATGTTGGGTCCCTCAAGGCTCTATTCTCAAACCACTTTTGTTCAGTATCTACATGCTTCCACTGGCCCAGATCATGGAACACTATAACATCTCTTACCACTCCTATGCTGATGACACATAACTCCACCACATGACTACAGGCCACAACTGTCGCTGAGTGAGTGTATCCAACAGGTCTAACAGTGGATTGGCCAAAACTTTCTCCAGCTAAATGAAGAAATGACAGAAGTTTTTGGTCCCAAAAACGCAAGGCTAGAGGTCTGTGTCCAACTCAATGACAATAAAATGACAAGAGTCAATGAAAATAAAAACAGCTGACCAAGCTAGAAACCTTGGTGATAATTAGAATTATCACCTCATGAATTATGGGAATTCTGTCTAAACAAGACATGGAAAAACTTGTTCATGCATTTATTCTTAGTAGACTGGATTACTGTAATGGTGTGTTTACAGGTTTCAGTAAAAATCAATCGAGCAGCTGCAGCTCATCCAGAATGCTGCTGCCAGAGTACTAACAAACAGCAAGAAAATGGACTATATCACACCAGTCCTTAAATCCCTGCACTGACTTCCTGTGTGCCAAATTATCCAGTTTAAAATACTGTTACTGGTCTACTAGTCACTGAATGATCTTGGGCCTAAGATCATTCAGAGCTATATGTCAGAGCTACTGATTGGGTATGAAGCATCCAGACCCCTCAGGTCATCAGGGACAGGTCTACTTAGTGTTCCTTGAGTCAGAACCAAGCAGGGTGAAGCTGCATATAGCTTCTATGGTCCTCACCTGTGGAACAAACTCCCTGAGGACCTGAGGTGTGCACAAACCGTCAACTCATTTAAATCAGTCGTGAAAACACTACTGTTTACTGCGGCTTTCCTATAGTGTCTATAGCGAGCTGCTGTTTCTATGCTTTACTATCTAAATGTTTCTATTGTTTCTCTGTAAAGCGCTGTGAAATGCCTTGTGTAAGACTTGTGCGATACAAATAAATTTGCCTTGCCTTTTCTTTTTCGACCTGTACCATTTTTGTTCACAGTCCATTAAATGCATCCATAAATTCATTCATCCTCATATCACCAACATCATTCTCTGTCAACGTGCACTTTCATTTGAAGAGATTCTTTGTGTTCGTTACATTGCTTTACATTTCTTTGTGAACGGTAGTTTTATACGTCAGTGAAGCAGAAGGGAACTGTACACTTATGAGTAATCAAGAAAGTGAGTTCCACAGGATTGCAGGTAAATGAAGTAATCAGTCCAAATGTATTATTTCAACGCATGTTCTTTTAATGACATGGTGCTGCAGCCTCAGACTGGGCTGAATGGTCTGAATTTTTCAGGTTTCCCGGCGTGATTGGATGCATAAAGAACATTCTTATCATGGCTCCCTTACAAAATGAGGCAGATTGTGCGAATAGGAAGTCTATTCAGAGCAGTAGCGTGCATGAATTCATTATTACGAGATCCTGATCTCATAATTATGTCCCCTTTTGGCCATGTTTAGTCTTTTCTACTCGCCTACTGGGCCAACGCGGGACAAGTCGGGCTGAGTAGGGCTGGGTGACATCAGAAACACCAGTACATCAGCGCAAGTTATAAAAAACAAATAAGAAAAACTTTCTCCCCACAGTGAAGTTGGACACATAAAAGTACATACCTTGCGTTGCCGTGCAACCTGATTTGTGTCATGGTCTGATCTTTGTATTATTTCCAAAACTGCCCTTAGTCTTTCCATAGCATTTCATTTCAATTTAAGTATTTACTATTACTCATCTACTTATGTGACCATATTCCAACAGTTTGTTGTGAATTTTTATATTGGTTAATTTCTTAGTTCCTCAGCTGTTTTAGCCCTGTTAGGATGATGTTAGAATAATGTTAGGATAGTAGTTGGATAGCAAGAAGGAAGACTTTGATTGATACACTGGTGTCCCGGCCTGTCTCATGACCTGATTGGCCGCTTTGTCCCGGGTCATAGTGTTGGAAGAATCATTAGGATTAGGAAATGGTGAATGCAATTGGACATCGGCGTGGACCAACCTTGTGATCTTGTTGGCTTCTTTGTCCCCTGTTAAGATAAGGGCTAGGATAAATTTTAGTGATTGATTGGCACAGGGTATCACTTTTGTGGTTCATTGAATAGTCAAGCCGGATGCACATATGGCATCTGGTGTTATGACCGTAGTGGGTACCTGTGGTTGGAGTGCTGGCTGTTGGGGTGCTGCTCTCTGCTTTGTCTGTTGTCCAGCCATTGTCATGATGATTGATGCTAGTTCTTGGCTTGAACTGGAGACAGGTGACAGGTGCTTGTATCTTGGTCTTGTCCTTCCACTAGTTCACCCAACTGTATCAACTTGTTGGCTGTTTTTCTATTGGATTCTTCATATTTGTCCTTCCCCTTGCTGCACTTTTGATGGACTATGTGTTCTGAGAACAATAGCCAATTCATCTTCATCAGCAGAACAATATTATCCGACCACTTCTAGACCTCTGCAGACATGGTTTTCACTATCATTTTCAGTATCACTTTTAACAGGTAGTGGTGAGATTCCACAGGCTTCTTGTTCTTGTTCCTCTTTCCGATTCTTCTGGAATTTCTCCAGGAACATTGTTGTGTATTCTGTTTCAGATAATTTCTCACCTTCAAGCTTGGTAGAGTCCATCATTTAAAGTGTTCACGTGCTTTCACAGCTCTGCCGGATTGATCAACAGCAGCTCCGGTTTCTTGGCCACAACGTGAGGAAAGAAGCACTGGAAAATCTCAGCCTTAGTGAAAAGATGAAGGGAAAGAAAGCCCAGGGAGGCCAGCAGAAGACATTTCTGAAGAATTTTGACCTCTCCCTTGCAAACATGCCTCCTGCTTTAGCTCCATCAAACGCTCCAGTAGATAAAACTTCCAAACCTAGATTTATTCAAGTCTGTGTTGCCTTTGGGTCCACCACCTTGCACTTGCATTACCTTCCTTGTACAGCATTCACGAATTTACTACCTTACTTCTTTTATCAATCTGTTTTCGCTTTCTCAAGAACATTAACATTGTAGATGTTTCCCCTTGCATTAACAGCACTACTCATTTATTCAATGTTTCCAACTAACAGCCTAACTAACATTCTCAACATTTGTTTCCCTCTTTGTCTCTGCTCGTTGCTTTCCTCCTGAATTTTGACTCCTGAAAGCCAGAGGCTGCCACCTTCTGCACCTCCACACCAGAGCTGGTCTTACTTTTAACAGACATCTATGTCTCACTACAAGGACTCAAGTAGTAGCTACTACTTGTCTATCATCTACTCCATTAAAAGAAACACTTACAGAGGTGAGCCATCACCTGTTCTAAACACATATATCAACACCTTCCAACTTTTGACCCGCCCATGTCATTCTCTAATGAAAAAATTAAAAGAGTGGCATCTAGACAGTGGCTATCCAGGATCATTTTGCCCAAAGTAGGTTCCTTTCATCTCTACCCGTTGGACCTTCACCAACACGCTCCTTCCTGGAGCCTGCGGTCCTTGGACATGGGCCTGCTGTCCATTCATACCATCAGATCAAAAAGCTTCAGGGACAGAGCCTTCAGTGTGGCTGCTCCAACTCCCTGGACTCCTTCTCTACCAATATCCACAATGCCCCTTCCCTAGACACCTTTAATTCATTCCTCGAGTCCCACCTTTTCAACATGGCCTTTCCCCATCTGGTTTAGCTCAGTCTATCATGCCTCAGCCTTTTTCCTTTGTGTTTTCAGCCAGGTCTGCTTCAAGCTTACTGCGGATGCTTCGCATTTCTTCATAAGTACCTTTTTGTGGCAGGGCTTTGTGCTGTTTGCAGTATATGCATGATGCATTTGAATGGTTACTTTTGGTGGTTATGTTAAGCTTCTTCTAATCTAGTAATCTTTCTTTGTTAGTTATGTTGGAGATGCTATGTTGAAACCCCATGTCACCTACTCTTGTGATACTCACAGTGAGCCACTACACCACTCAGATTTCAGCTTCCCATCCATGCGTCCACTTTCCATCACACCTCCTGCATATCTTTGCAGTCACTTTTCACGAATGTTTATGTACCCCAGTGATCAAGTTTAAAATGGGATGTCACAGAGGGGAAAAAGTATCTTGTGTACTTGTTATTCTCATCACCTTCTTGTCAAAATAATAAAAAGAGCTTTAATAAGAGATTTTGTAATTGAAATTTAGCTGTATGATACAATTTACGTGTATTTCCACCACACGGACCATCACAGCACAGTGCAGTTCGGTACAGGTGCATTTCCACTGCCCCTAGCTCCTCAATGTGTCATCACAACCTGTTCTCACTCAGCTCTCGCATAAAAGAAATGCAAAAACTAGTGCACCATAATTTCATAGTTTTTCCTATAAAATTTTAAGTAATAGAGCCAGTAATAGAACCAGTGCGCTAAATGCTGGTAATTCAATACAAATATAACCCACATTACATGTTTTTATAGTTTTTTTTCCTGCGTTTCTGTTTTGAGAAAGAGGAAATATGGAAGTTTGTCAGCGAATTGTGCAACTTCATTTATATAGCCGTTACAAACAGGAGAACAGAAAACTTCTCCATGTCGATCTAGAACTCATAGACACTAACTGAAAGAAGACAATGGAACTAAATGTTCATTGGGGACTGATCCGAGACACAACACATGCATGGGGAGAATTAAATCCATCACTACACCATTTCAGAACCAGAGCGTTCATAGCAACCTGAGGGTCCACAGCAACCCGAGCGTGAATAACAACCACCCTAGAGTGGTTGCTAGGACGCTTCATTTGCTATGGAAGTTCAAATTTTTGGTTTTGGTTTGCTCCGTCTCCCTTCTGACTTAAAGGTAAACTCCAAACAATATACAAACTACAAACAATTTGTATGTATTGCAGCTATGACTTCATGAAAAAGTGGAGCGCAGTGGCTGCTTGGAGTTGGAGTTGTGAGAAAAAAAGAGTGTAATTAAGTGAGTGGGTTCTCGCATTTGCACCTGTTGGGGATCTGGCAATGGCAGGGTTAATGCATATTGTAGGCCATCCAAAGACATCTTGTTTTTAAATCTCAGCTGGGCGTGATGCAGGCGTGAGGTGATGCATACACAACATGAAGTGGATGGAATGGAATCTTGAGTCAGACTCGGGTGACAAGTGATGTATTGAAATAGCGTCATTAGACCATTGAAATCAAAACAGCCAACTTCCTGTCCAGTTCTGACCATCAGTGCAAGAGACCATTTTGTGCGTCTTGATAAAGTATATAAGCCTAGAAATTTTCTTTCTACTCCACAAAAAGCTTTATGGGGAGGGTTTTTTGGAAATTTCAAGGTGGCGCTATAGACAAATTTAGCAACACCCACTGATAAGGCCATTCCCTGGCTGTTCAGGCATACA
Source organism: Karalla daura (assembly GCA_029224185.1). Classification (NCBI taxonomy): domain Eukaryota; kingdom Metazoa; phylum Chordata; class Actinopteri; order Chaetodontiformes; family Leiognathidae; genus Karalla; species Karalla daura. Next base: position 314,288 of record CM055204.1, read on the forward strand.
CATTTTAAAATTCAAAAATTCATATCAAAATGGGCGACTTCCTGTCAGCTTTTTTGCATATCTGTATAGGTCATATCTGCATTCCAACTTCTATTTGCCTATGACAATATTTAAAAAAATGCTTATGGGGATTGGTCAACATTTCTAGGGGCGCTACTTTTACCTTTGGGCTCCCCATGGGCTATGCTCCTATCAAGTGTCAGAGCTCTCTGTCCTCAATCAGGGTACCAATTCATGATGATATGAGTTCCATAAAGCTGTCACAAAGCCACTTGTGATACATGGTGAGGGATCGTTATTCATGCCGGCCACACGGATACCATTGGTGGTAGGTTTATTGCATTTATAATATGGCTTCACTCACTTATTCTGCATGTATTACAAGTAGAATGAAGTTGATGGGGTCAATTATGTAGGAGTACTACATGTAAGTGTAAAACCTGGATACTTCCTTTCACCACTAGGGAACATCATGAGTCAGGTAGGAAGGTAGTATTTCAGGCTATTCTGGATGGAGCATTCATCAGGTCCAGCAAGTTTCAAGGTGCCATGATCAAGTATGTGAGCGTGAGAGCTGTCTAGAGTGAGAGAGCGAGAAAAGGAGAATCACCTAATTTTGACACATAGTAGCAACCACACCCTACAGAAATTCTTTTGACGAGTGTTGGTCACCATGGTCTCTGGATGATCTGCAGATAGAATAGGTTCCTTGCAACTTCATTGCCCAGACCCTTGTTGGACTTCCAATAGTCCGGCATGTTCTTTGAATGAAGCAATGGCAGAAGATTTCTTTTGATCTCAGTTTTCCAAATTTCTTCCAAAATACAACAGTACAGCAAAAATGAATTAATGTACAGAGCTCTGTGGCAGTCTTCCTTTCCCTAACCTCAGCAGTGTGACGTCTGTTCGAGAAGTCTGTGTTTTTTCTTCCCCTATGTTCGAATACTTATGCCAGGCTCCGCTACTGCCACAGCCGCCAGGGGGTTCTCCTCTCCAGATTGGTTGTCCAGACAGCCTTAGATAAACTCTTGTTGGCATAGTTTCTGCAGCTGCAGGGTCACTTGTGTCTTCCCCTGTATCCTGCTGCCGTGGCCTATCTCACAAGGGCACCCTATTCTGTCTAAGCTCTTCTGGTCACGTACTCATCTGCTGCACAAGAAATCATATTGTATCATATAAGCACAGTGTCACATCTAATGCATAGGAAGATACTACGATCCATACACATCCTAAGTACCTAGGCTAACTTAAGAGTGCCCCTGTTAACATGAAAGTTTACAAATAGTCGCTTCACACCAATGAGCATAAACTTTTTATAAGAACTAAAACATATGCATGACATGAAAACAAAATAAATATAAAATGAGTATAAACTGAATATAAAGAGTATACAATAAAATCTACCACTAACATACAAATGAATATAAAAGAATATATAAAGGAATATTAAAAGGATGCAGGAAGAATATCACACTATTCCATCACCCTAATAACAATAGTAACAGGAGAGTTTCTATTTTTAGTGTACTGCACATGGCTCTGACTCACCTTGAGCATTCCAACACCTATGTCAAGATGTGTGGTATGTGATATGTGGATTTTAGCTCAGCTCTCAATACTGTGAACCCAGACAAGCTGACATTTAAACTCCACAACCTAGGAATGCCACAAGTGGTGAGAATTGGGAACCGAACATCGTCCAAACTGATCCTTAACACAGGCACACAGCAGGGCTGTGTGCTAAGCCCAGCCCTCTTCACGCTGTTCACCCACGACTGTACTGTTGTTCACTCCACAAACTTGTTGTGAAGTTTGCAGATGACACCATCGTTGTGGGTCTCATATCGGATAATGATAAGACTCACTACAGAGGGGAGATCCAGTACCTGACAGGATGGTGTTCAGACAACAACCTTGTCCTGAACACAAGCAAGACCAAGGAAATTGCCATGGACTTCAGGAGATCCAGGAAGATGCAACACACCCCTATCCTCATTCATGGAGAGGAGGTGGAGCAGGTGGACAGCATCACGTTCCTGGGCATCCACATTACATCTGACGTCACTTGGTCTCTGTAAACATTTCACCTGGTGAAGAAGGCCCAACAAAGGCTCTTCTTCCTCAGGAAGCTCAAAAGGACTGGACTCTCCCCTCAGCTCCTGACGAACTTCTACAAGGCAACAATAGAAAGCATCCTCTGTCTGAATGCAACAGTGTGGTATGGGAGCTGCACTGCATGAGACAGGAAAAACTTGGCCCGGGTGGTGAGGACAGCACAGGGCATTGTTAGGAGTCCACTCCCAACAACAAAGACTCAAAAGTAAATTGAGGCCTTTGGACTCCATTCACAACAGCCGGGTTGGAGGGAGTGCTGGTCGTATATAGGACTATCAAGACCCTCACAAACAGACTGAGACACAGCTTCTTCCCGAGAGCTATGAAATCAATATCTACCCCCTAGTCTGACGAGTAAACCGCTGCAGATGCCAACACTGCACCTGCACTACTCCAAAATGTCCTACTTTATTACTATATTTGTATATTTATATTTAAGTATAAAGATGTGCCTTTTTATTTTATTTCACCTTATCCGGGAGTCACTGATTATAATTTCGTTATGCTCTGCATAATGACAATAAACATTTTTGATTCTTGATTCTTCTTGATTATACAGAAACAGTGACACTAACACTCACTCACAGTAAAGTTAGTGAGGCTGAGCAGGATATACTAAAGCAGAGAAAGGCACAGATAAGCTCCATTAAGACTGAAAATTATTTTCTGTATGCTACATTTGGAAGTTTAGATCCTGCACTTTCCAGTATTCAGAGTAAATTATTTGAATTTGTTGTACACAGTGGTGTTTCATCAGCTGAGTCAGTGAGCTATTTCCTCTTGAGCCATTTCTGCCAGGCATTCCGACTTTTCATTTTGAATGATTTTACTGGTGTAATGAGCATTGCCATCAGCTTTCATGCGCTTCTCTAGAAACAAATTGTGCATAGTCAGCTCTTCCAAAAAGTTGACTCAGTTATCTGAGTCCAGAGACTCTCTGTGAACACTCTGGTAGATATTCTGTGTGGCAGCCAAAAGTTCAAATGTACACATACTTGAGATTTCTTCATTAATATGCATTTTGATTACATTTTTTTTGAGAAATATTTTATTTTTTAGACTATTCAGAGACAATGAATATTCTGATACTCAAAGAATGTACATAATCACTGGCTTTCCCATTGTTACAAAGTTTTTTCAGCTCCAACTGATGTTCCTATGCAGGTTGCTAAGGACGCTCCTGGTCTGGTATGAATCTCTCACTCTGGTTGTATTAGGTAGCGGCTCCATCTGACAGATCAGATACGCGCACTATGCATGAATTACGAGTCAGGCCAGTCTACAGTGGACATTTATTTCTATAGTCCTAATTTCTGAATCCTAATTTCTGAACATTTAAAGTTTGATTTCTCAAACTGTAAAAGTTTGAGCCAGTTCATAACAGATGTTATCTCAAGGCACTTTACAAACTGAGCGACAATACATAGAGAGAAGTGACATAGTAAACACCCCCTGTCCTTAGACCTTTGCAAAGGCTGAGGCTGACTCCAAAGAAAAACCCTGACAGGCAAGTAAAAGGAGACACCTCAGCGTGAGAGACAGAGGAGGTGGATCCTCACCCAGTATGGACAGGCCAGCAGAAGCAAGACAGTATAAAGAGATACATGAATTGATGGCAAACAATTTAGATTTTAGATTTAGATTTTAATGCACTGGATCAATCAATTTACACATTTGCATATAAAACGGACTGCTGAAACCACAAGATTTGTTTCTCACGTTATTCCATGCCAGAGAAAACAACACGTATGTGTGTGTAATCACAAGAAGCCGTTGAGTTTTACAGAGCGAGAGAGGAAACAATAGGATCTCATCTGCTTTGTAGAGCACCTTTGTTACGGCCAGGTGTCTAGGTAACCTAGACGTAGCACAATTAAATAATAGCATGAATAACTCTCCAACTTCCTCTGGAATAAGGGAAAAACCAGCCAGCAGCACTATACTCAAACAAAAGGCAGCTTTATTGGTTTCAGGGTGAGCAGTACCCAAAACAAACAAAATTAGCTCACGAGGCCCTGTCTTTATCTGAAACAAAAGAAAAGTCAAACAAAAATACAGGTCACTTATCTAATTCTTAACACAAAAACAAGAGAAACAGGTGTACAGAGAAGAATCAAACAAAGGTTGCTCAACCCCTGCCGCTGCTACAATCACCATTCAGCACAAACAGCAAAGACAGGAGCTGACTGGCTGGCTGCTGTAAGGAGGCTGGAGAGGCCATCTTGGAGACTGGGCAGGCCTTATGAGGCCTTGGTGTTCAAGTGGAATCCAATCAGGAACTGGCAGCAACAATAACCAAACTGCACCTATTCACACACACACACACACACACACACACACACACACACACACACACACACACACACACACACACACACACACACACACACACACACACACACACACCCATAACTTAATTTTTGCAGTCTCCCTCTGTTATCAGTGTAATATCTCCAAGTTGATGCCTCTGGATCCCTGGCTCCATGAAGAGAAGGGGAATGTGAAGAAAAAGTACAAAAAAGAAAAAGTCCACACATCATATTCACCTCACTTTACCTTTTACTCTACCTTTTAAAACTTGTGATGATAAAAGTAAACTGTGCTATATGATAAAAGTAAACTGTGCTATATGAACATGGTTTTTATGAACATTTGTACCGATGATTGACATTTACAGCTTATTCTTAAATATGGCTTTGTTTCAGGGCCCACCTCCTGTTTATTTTTCCACACTATGGATTACTCTATAGTAACTCAGTGACAGAAATGGTGTCTGTCTTATCATTAATTTTACCCTTGTCTTTGTTTTATAGTGACCTGAAGCGCAGAGTCAGTATTCTTATTGATGGTTCCCTTATCATTGCCCAAGTCAAGCCAGAGGATGCTGGAAAATACACCTGTGCCCCTAGCAACAGCCTGGGCCAGCCACCAACTGCCTCTGCGTACCTTACAGTGCAATGTGAGTGTCCCGCTTCTGTTTTTACACTCTGAACTGTTTGTGCTAATTAATTACATTCTCATCTGGTAAACTGGGGGGTTGAGTTGGTCAAAGACAAGACAAAGTGTACCATAAAGCAATGGGCAACTTTTTTTTGGCTCAAAAAAAGAAACATGACAGAACATGCAGAGAATGATAACATGATGCAGTGCTGCTGGAGACTGTTGACATAGAAACTTAACAGCTATATAAATGCACACTATAGTATCTTTTAGAAACTGGGCTAGCTGCACACAAGAGATTTATGGCACTGTGGTTGTGGGCGAGGTGGTCCCAGCCTTGCAGGAGATGGGGCCAGGCCAGCCCAGGCCTCAGCAGGTGAGCTTAGTTTGCCAATCAGCCCACCATAAAACAAATGTGCTGGCTGTACATGGAGGAATGAGGACTCACAGACAGAGTAGCACAAAGATCTCCTGAGAAAGCTCCTGAGCTTAAAGGAGGTGGTAGCCTGGGCTGGGGTCGTTTCTGTGCTGCTAGCTTGCTTGCCCTCTCTCACTGTACGCAACTTTTTATTCTCCCACTCATGCATGTCTCGTGTGACCTTATCTTCTGGACAACAGTGTGGGGTGACAGCCTCTGCTGGGAATGAGCCAGGTTGATTTTATTTTTGTAGTTTCACTCTGTTTTTTGTTCTTTTTGTATTTTTTTATACATATATTGTATTTTGTTGTGCTATATGTTATAGACATTATCATCATAATATACTATTCCCATTACTATATATTATATTATTGTAATATATAACATAAATAGTAATAATGCCATTTACAATATAATTGTTGTCCTGTCATTCCTTCAAGTCTTTCAAGTGCATGTGTTGACTGGCTGGTTTCTAACTGATAGTTACAGTAAAGAAAAGGTTTGATGGTGTAATATCAGGCAAGTTAGTATGACAAAACACGATAGGCAGAGCTCCTCGAGAAGACCGTGAAGCGCTGCAACGGTGGTTGTGTCCACCATTATCGATGTGAAATGAGAGTGGGCGGAGCTACGCGTCAAGCACGTCTAGAGTTCAAGCAGGAATTATGCGATTTTCAAATCAACGGTCAGGCAACGCAGCTTTTTCGTGTGAATGCAGCATTAGGCTTACTCAAGTCAAGGTGTTGTGACTTGAGCAAGCCTAACAAACAGATGAGGCTAAAGCAGTTCCATAAAAGCCTAGCCACGTTCAGCAAGTCTCACTAATTTAAGCTAGGCTCAGCATGCCATTCATAAGCACCCCAGTGCAGTTAATCATAGATCAAATGGATTTATAATGAAAAAGAAACTAGTGGTGATACTCACTGCCTCAGAGCAGGTGCTTATTCTGGAGAGCTACAAAGAATTTCAACATCTAATAACAAAATGAAAAAACAAAAAAAAGGAAAGGAAAGGAAATTGTGGATCAATTAAATATGAAAGTAGCCTACAACTCAAATAAAATTGCCATTAAATCAGTGGTGGGTACACAGCCGATCTCAGCTGATTGAGGGTGGAAGGGACGTTACACATATGATGTTGCGGGATGGCAGGACTGGACCATTGAGGGGTGTCAAGCTGATCATTTGGGGGGTGGGGGTGTTGCTACGTGGACGTGGGAAGAGTATATAGTGGCTCTGGATGACCATATCACAACATGTGAGCGTAACGACCTGCAGCTCAGTGTGACAAAGGAATTTATGGTGAACCTAAGGAAAAACGAGGTGCTATTCACATCCAGGGAGAAAACATGGCAGGTGTGTCCTGCCGGATGTCTCCTCCTCCTCGTCTTGTCGGGTAAGCGTCACTTCCTGCTGAGTGCCGTCAGCATTGCTTCTCCTACTTCTCCTACTCTATCTCTACTCCTTGTGTGTGTCTTTTCCTTGATTTCCCACAATTTAAATATCCTGTGAGTGCCACTCAAGGACTGTATCCTGTTTTCGGTCCTGCTCTCTCTGTGTCAGACAGTGTCACTGGCAGATAAAAATATGGATTTTTTTCTGACAGTGATATGTTGACGCCGTCATGTTGGAAATTTTGGGGGAATAATGCTGGTAAACTCTAGATCATTTTTAAAGGTCATTTGGTGACACATTCAGCAGTAAGTAATAGTAAATAATAAAAAAAAGAGTAGCTAGTTTCCTAAAAACATTGTTTGGATTGAGTTTGGGTTAGACATTCCTTAATCTATTTTATTTGGAACTTATTTAAGTCATTGAAATTTAGTAGTTCAGTAGCCCCCTTGTGATGCTGAAAGAATTTCATCTTTCAGATGGTGTTATTGTTTTTCCAGGTAAAATTAATAAGTATTTTCTTAATTTCTTTGGATGTCTAACCCTTAACAAATAATGATAGAGCAGGGTATAACAATCTTGAGATGACTTCCGCTTTAATTAAGAGAATTCCTCGAAAATAGATCACATTAAAGCTAAATGTATGCAATATTTTGTTTTCTTTTAAGTCTGGTTAGGATATTGAATTTTTGTCTAGAGGACATATCTTTTGTGATATCTATGTCTTAATTTAGATGTTAAATATGCTTTCATTATCTGCATCATGAAGACATAAAATTTTACTATTATCAATAGTGAAACGTAAACCTGAAGTAATAGAGAAATCGTCAATTGTACATCTGGAATAATTTGATGCTTATCTTTGAAAAGCAGAGCTGTACCGTCAGTTGTGTGATTTTAAGTTGTGAGTTGTGAGTTTTAGTTAAACCATTTATACTATAATTATTTAAGATTTGTATGGAGAGGAGCTATGCTGCAATTCAAGATAGAAATGGATAAACTGTCCTTTCGCAAAACTCTGCCGTCAAACAACTGGGAGTGCACTCTCCTCCTGCCTCGCGCTGACAGCTGATCTAGTAGCACGGCTCACGGCTGCACATCTTCCTGGTGAAACGGGGCCACTAGTGGTTTGCGGGGCCCTATATGCTGTGCATGTTCTGCATATAGGCAGCGATGACCCTGCCCTTTATTCCCTTAACATTAAGTGAGGCAATTTAAATTTATTTAAAACCATTCAATTTCAGTGAAAGAAAATGAAAGAGCACAATGTCTGAAAAAAACAAACAAGAAATAATGTAAGTGTTACAACCACTATCTGAACTCAGCCGATGGAAAGTAACCCGACAAGTGAACAATTGAAGACAGCACTGGCTGTTGTGGCAATGAGTGATTCATTTAAACAAAAGAAGGTGACACTGAGGTGGGGAGGAGGAGACAAGGTGGTTATGCCAAATAAAATGAAATGAATATAACAAAAGTGCCTGACTAAACTATCCCAACTAAAAATAAACTATAAATCAAAAGGCCTAACTATCCTAACTAAAGAAAAGACACAAAAAAACATACAAGTGTGGAACAACCAAAAATCCTAGTGTTTCACCTATGTGAGTGCAAAGAATGTAAAGGTTACCCCGACTTACCTAATATCAACCTCCTCACCCACACCTTCTTACAAAACCTCAGACTATTAGAGCTATTGGTTCACAGCAGCAAACTACAACCAGGAGCAAACAAAAGAAAAAGAGATGGAGGCAGGTGAAGTCCTCCTTTTAAAATGGCGCCTCTCTGGTGATTGGCCATCAGTGGGGCTGGAAAGGACCAATCAGCAATCTGGCCCCACCCACAGAGGTGAGGAGCATTCAGGTGGCCTGAAACACAAGGAAGGGGAAGAGGACACAAAAAAAATCACACTGCCTGGCACGTAACAGTAAGACTTAATGAAAAGGTAAGCTTGCAAGTTTGAAAAGTAGTGTAAACAAGTTTTTTTTTAATGTTTTAAGCACTGGTCTTCAGTTTAAGTCAGTTTCTAACTAATCATTTAGACAAGTAGGTCAGCAGTAATAAATAGAGTAAATTATGAATAGAGTCAATGATGATTATTTTTCCTTGGATTCTTTTGTCTTTTTTAATATACAAGATGCTCTGCCAGCCAACCCCAATTTCCAACAATGCCTTGAGTTCTCCCTGAACCACTTTGCATTTGTTTTCAGGCAGTCTGTAGGACTGTTAATGCATTGTCATGGCCAGGTCTGTGGGGATGAGCTGGATATTGGGCATAATAAAAGAACTTTATCTCCTGGTGAAAATTCCCTCACCACAGGTATTGCTGATGCTCCTGGGCTTTGAGAAAATTCTCATGTTACAACTGCCCAAGTAAATGGAGTTTTGCTCTCAGGTCAAGAATGTTGTGAACTTTATTTATACTGGGGCCTTCAGTTTCTCCACAGTTTCTTTTACTTAAGTCCAGCAGCCCATGTTGCATTCTGCTCAATAATAACTTAGCTCAACTCAACTGTATTTCAGTGCCAGCTCATAACAGCGAGCAAGAATATGTACAGAGTAGCGACACACCAAACGCCCCAGCCCCTTACACCCTCAAATCAGCTGAGGAATGACTCCCAGACGAAAACCCTGATGGAAAAAAAGGCAGGAAACCTCAGAGTGAGAGACAGAGGAGGGGATTCTCACCCAGGGGAAAAGCAAAACAGTTTGCAGAGATCAATGGCTTGATGGCTAACAATTTAGATTATAGTCGAGAAGTCAGATGAGTCCAGAGTAGCAACAGTGCATGCAGCAGAAACAGCCATGGTGAGCGATTGGAGTCCTGGATCCAACTCAGCATCTATGGAGTCTGGGAGGGTGGAAAGCACAAAGACTCTGGGCATATTGGGTCCCTTTTCCAATATGTTTGTTCTGTGCGCTATAAGAACAAGAGCAGAAAGAAGAAAAGAGATGGAGGATAGATGAAGAACGACGGAGAGGACAGTGAGAAGAGAGGGAACACAAGAGGAAAGAGAGGTGAGGTGAGGTGGGGGGCCACTAGCGTGACTCGGTGCAGCTCCATCCAACCCAGGGGGTGGGGCCTGGTCAGCCCAGGGCGCTCAGCACCAGGGAAGCAAACCAAGCCCAGCCCAGTCGAGCCAAGTTCAAACAACCCACCAAGCACAGGCAACCCAACTCGGCCAGCCCAGCCAACCACCCGGAGTGACCAAGGTCGCCAAATCCACACCCACAAAGAGAAAGTAGAAGATAGAGCTCAGTGTACCAGGGGAATACCGGCAATCTCAACCTATAGCAGCATATCTAAGATTGAAGTCTACCTGTAGGCTTTGTCAAAAAGGAGGGTTTTTAATCTACTCTTAAAGGTAGAGAGGGTGTCTCAGGTGGTTCCACAGGAGAGGTCCTTTGTAGCTGAAGGCTTTGGCTCCAAATCTAGATTTAGAGATTCTTGGAATCATAGGTAGGCTTGCATTTAGAGAACGGAGTGTCCTAGTGGGGTAGTAAGGTTTTATCAGGTCTGAAATATGAGGCCGTCAGACCATGAAGAGCTTAATAGATAAAGAGAAGGATTTTGAACAGCATCCTATAAAGAAGAGGAAGCCAGTGCAAGGAGGCCAAAACTGGAGTGATATGATCTCACTTTGTAGTTTTTGTCAGGACATAAGCTAGTGTGTTCTGAATAAGGCGCAGAGTTCTCAGTGTGTCAGTTTGGGCTGGAGCCAGTAAAAAGTTGGATCCTCAAGGTAACAAATCCATGGACTTGCTTTTCTGCTGCATCAAAGCTTTTTCTAGGTGTCCAAGATGGCGGTGCATGCACAATGCGAGGCCCAGCGTCTCACAATCTGCAAATTAGCAGTTATTTCAAAGTTTGGGTCTGTACAAAACAGCTTCTCACTAACATCCTGCACCTGACAAGAGATTTTGGCCATTGGATTACAAACATCTGACAGTTCTATCAGCAACCTTCATCTCACCCCGGAGTGAAGAAGATCTCTTGACGGCGACCAGGCTGAGCACAGTTCTCACAGCCAGTGCAGAGACCGTAAACAAAGGCGAGAGAGGCTTGGAAGACTGAGGTCCTCCTCCACTTTATCCTCTCCTTTCTTATTCCTGACTGTGCAGGACCGACATATGGACCAGAGACCGCGCATCCCTGGAGTGTTTGTGTTTTTTTCCCTCCCAGATTCCATAGATGCTGAGTTGGCACCAGGACTCTGTCCCTCAACCCAGCTCTTCCTGCTGCATGCACTCGTCTACTCTGGGCTGATTTGACCTTTGATCTATATTCTAAACTGTTACCATCAGAACATGTATTTCTATTTACTGTCTTGCTTATGCCCGCCTGTCCGTCCTGGGTGAGGATCCCCTCCTCTGTCTCTCACCCTGAGGTTTCTCCCTTCTTTTTCCCTGTCAGGGTTTTTTTTAGGAGTCGTTCCCCAGCCTTTGCGAGGGTCTAAGGACGAGGGGTTTTTATTATGTACAAAGTGTTGCTCTCTTTGAAAAGTGCCTTGAGGCAACATCTGTTACGAACTGGCACTTAAATTATGTTGAGTTGAGCAGATGGAGTCCAGTGCTCAAAACCTTGCTGAAAATGTGGAAGAGCTCTTTTGGCCACGAACAAGAAACTGTAATTTGTTTACATTGCCCAAGTTAGACGCTGCTTCATGCATAACTCCTTGTTGCCATGTCGAAAACAACTGAAATGCTATGGATCAAAGTTTTAAAATACGGTGTCAAAACGTCCACTTTGCCCAGACATATCATCTTTTTACGACGCTTAAATTGAAATGTCTGGTTTTCAGTTGATGAGTGCATCGCAAATCCTGTCCTGTTTGAGTGGTACTGCGAGTCACATACACAGGGAGAGAGAGAAAAAGAGCACAGCAGACATCAATTTAGACTCCGTAGCAAAAATCAAAATAAAGTCACCATAGATATATATATCATTTATTGTATATGTGTACATGTTCATTCCTCTTTGTCTCCTCCAGGGTTATAGAATTGTACCGCCCCCTTGTGGTGGGGTGGAACATGAGAGAGCTTGGCAGAGCCGCCTTGGCAGTATGCTGGAAGCAGGTGGCGCAGCCTATGGGATGCACACGCCGCCTGCCTCGGTGCCATGGAAGCTTGCACGGGCCTTTAGATCTACTAAGTAGTGAAACATATCAATATCACCTTTGACAGTGTCAATATGGAGAAACAGATCACCACATACCCTAATCAGAAGCCATGGATGAACAGGGAAGTGCAACTCCAGGCATTAAGATCTGGTGATGCACCTGCCTACAGTACATTCAGGGGAGACCTGAAAAGGGACATCAAGTAGGCCTTGCATGAGGACAAGCTGAAGGTGGAGAAACAATACATCTGACTCCTGACATGTGGGAGGGCATCCAGGGCATCACAGACTACAAGACCAGCAACACCACAGAATGTTTTCTTCCTTAACAAACTGAATGACTTTTATGCATGTTTTGACAAGGACGATGAGGAGAACCTGTTTCTTGCCCAAGCAGTAGTACCAGCATGCTTCAAAACTAGATCTACAGTATATTGCCAGTACCTAAACTCTCCTTTCTAAAGTGCTTGAATGACTACTGCACTGTGGCACTAATTTCTATTGTGATGAAGTGCTTTGAGCAACTTGTCCTGGCACACCCCAAGAAATGTCTGACGATTTGGGGATGGAGATAATCGTGGCAGTCTTCAGGCAGGCTAGTACTGCCGCCTGTTTGAGAGGGGTGTTAAAAATGTCCATCAAGACTGGTGAGCTGGTGTGCATATCCTTTCAGCATCAGCATTGGATGCCGGACCTATCCAACATCTAGGGTTGTTGTTGGGTCCAGCAGATTTGTGGGGGTTAATCCTCTCACTTCTGGTGTCACACTGAGGGGCTCCTCACCTGGTGGAGGGGTGAGTCTCATGTTGGGAGAGGTGTTGGGAGTCCATAAAGCAGTCATAAAAGTTGTTGGGTGCGTTGGGCAGAGAAGGGGGCCCTGGGGCATTGTGCATCATTAGTGTTGTAGTCTGTGATGCATTTTATGCCCCTCCACATGCCTCCTGGATCATTGGATGTGAAGTGTCCATGGATCCTCTGGGTATATGGAGCCCTGGCCCTCTTCACTCCTGCTATCAGCTTTCTCCCAAGCCACTCTGACTGCCAGTCTGTCAGGCCTAGAAGCAGTATCTCTGGCTTTCAGTAGAGACCCGACCTCTGCATTCAGCCAGGGTCTCTGGTTAGGATAGTGTGTTACAGTCCTGGTGCTGGTGACGTCCTCCATCCACTTGTTGATGAAGCTGAGGGCAGCCGATGTGTAGTACTCCAGATCCACCTCTCCCTCACCGTCTCTTTACCCTTAAGATCTGCCAGTCTGTGTGCTGGAAACAATCCTGCAGTGCAAGGACAGCATCACTGGGCCACTCGGTGATGGTCCTCTGTGTTGGTGAGTGGTGTCTGAGGAGAGGATGATAGGTAGGGACCAACATGATAGAGATGTGGTTGTAGAAGCCCAGGGGTGCGTGGGGGACGGCTGTTTTTTTTGTTGATGTTAACATGGCCCAGTGTGTTATTCCCCTGTATCGATATGTTAATGTGTTGGTAGAACTTCGGCAGAGTGTCTGTCAGGTTTACATGGTTGAAATTGGCAACCACAAAAATGGCATCCACATAGAAAGCCTCCAGGTGCTTGTGCTGAAGTGATGCCAGCAATGTTGTGATGTCTCTTAGCGCTTTGTTGGCATTAGCATCCGACAGGATGTAAATGGCCATAACACTGCTGTAATCTCACGTGGCAGATAGTGTTTCTGCCTAGTAGCAGTGGCTGTTCACCAAAGAACAGTTCGTACACCAACCTTTCGTACACCAACATAGACGCGTAGTCCATCTCTGCGGGCTTTCCGGGACTCCTGGTTGCCGTCCCCACAGAACAGAAGCCAGTAGTTAATCTGGAAGGCTGTGTTGTCATTTAGCAGGTTTCCATAAGACAAAGCACCACACAATTCCTCATCTGACTGGAATCCAGCCTCAGTTGGAGCAGGTCCAGAGAGTGGAAATTGGACAGGAACTGGGATGGGATCTGTGCTCCCCCAGCATTGGTTCTTAGATTGGCCAGATTGTCTCCCCCACTTCTGCTTCTGCGCAGACCACTTCAGACCACATAGGAAGCTCCTATGCCAGTCCGTTGTCCGCAGGAGCTGCAGTCTGCCCAGCAAGGCCCAGAGTCCAAGTGCTGCTGATGTTGTTGTGGAGGTGAAAGTAGGCTGTCCTTGAGATTTATTTTAAGTGGGAACTAAATGACAGGTCTTGATCATCTACATTCTTTACAGCAGTGCCAGAAGCAGTAACAAAACTATTTGGATGTCGTAAATGTAAGAGTGGAAATGTATTGAGTGATTCCTGATTATATAACTTTGAGGGAAAATATGTAAAGTGGACAGAACTGGATCAAGCAGAGGTCCTTGTTGAACCCCATGTCTGAACCAATCTAAAGCGGTGCCTCTGATTCAAAGTGGATTTTCCAGTGTCCTTAGTAACCTTTTTTAGTATTATTTCTGTTGGCATCACAAGATGTGCTAAAGAATGTAGAAGTAACTGCTGCATTTTAGGTCTTTTTCATATGGTATGCACAACTGATTGAATCTAAGGGTTAATATAGTTGTAGCTCAGTAGTTTAATGTTTCAGAAATCTGTCTGAAATTAAAATAATTGTTGTGCCTTCTGTCAGCCACTGTTCCACTTCAAATCTGACCCATTTGCTTTCTCAAAAAAGCTTTACTAATTTCCATACTTTCACTTGCTCCCTCTCCTTTCTCATGACACATTTCACTTTTCCTTAATTTCTTATTTACATGTGTATATAGAATATATTCATGCACATACCAACACATTTTCCTTCCTTTGTTATGTATTCATTCATCCCATGAAGCTCTCATTGCTCTACACCGATTCCACCCATCACTCTCTGCTGGAGAGAGATGATGTCCAGTGACTTTTCCATTCTGTGGGGCAGCAGGCCGAACACCAGCTCTATGAATCCAACTTCAATGGCTGCAGACTGACCACTAGCAGTAGTCAAGGCAACAGACATTTTGCATCAGCCTGCTCTCCTGCGCCCTCCAATGGCTTTGCATTAGACTGTGATATTGGCTTGCATGTGTGTGTGTATACCCCTCCCACCACTTGTGGGAGGGGGTGAGGGGGATTACATCACCACCATAACACTTTTCTCTTTCAGACTGCAGAGGTCTCTCTTTCTCTCCCTCCCTCTGTTTGTCCTGTTCTATCCCCTCCTTCCTATCCCTTTGTTCTTTCTTTTCTTTATCTCTTTCTCTCAATCAAATGTGCTCTCTCTGTTCCCCCAACCGACATCCCCAAAATGCAAGCCATATGCCAGCCATACATTTGCTCACAGTCTTGCAGTGGGAACCCCCATGTTATGAGCAATAGTGTTGACTGAAGGCTACATTTTAAAGTTTGGCTCATGCTCCTGTCTGTGGTGCTTGGTGACTGATCTCCTCTGGGCTTTTTGAGTAAAGAGGGTCAGCGTTTAAAACTTCATACAGTAGAGGGCATAGGCTGTTATCCTGAACTATTGCCAGTTATCCTGAAAAAAGTGTGGTAGATCAGTTCCTTCGCTCCCAGAAGCATACATCTAATAGCATCAAGCTCTCTATGGGCCGGCTCAGGCTGGCTGCCTGCCTTTTGTCTTTGTAATGGCAGATGAATGCCTTTTGTCTGCTTCATTGTTATCAGCCACAACCATTATTCTCTCCTCTCATCTGCCTGCTACTCTTCAGCTTATGTCATCTCACATCTCTTTCTCTCCCTCTTACCTGTGCTCTTTCCCAGGCTTATCCACCCTCTCACAACATACAGTATCTCCTCATTATTGCCCACTATCTATTTCAAAGCTCTTTTCCTTTCCCTCACTTAAGCATATTTTTTGCTTCCTCCCCTCTTTGGAATACAGGATTTAGAAAGGATAACTTTTAGATGGCCCTGTTCTCCCTTTACCATTTTTTCATTTGTGTGACTATGTTTGCCCAAGGAGCCTAACTCCACTATATCTAAGCAGTGATACATAGTCACAACACTCATCTTGAAGGATCTTGAAGCCTGGCTCCTTATTCAAGCTGTGTCACAATCAGAGTCATACTCAGAGTAATGTGAGAAGAGAAGGAGAGCAGAGAGGATTCGAGGCAGGAAACTAGGTTTGAAGATTCCCATGGCTGTAGTGCTCTTCAGCAATGCACCTTATCTCAATTGTTCCTTGCAACACCAAAACTGGGAAACCCCTTCAAATTTAAACACAATGATGATCAATGCTTTGTGAAAAGGGGATGCTTTTTCAGTTGTTGCACCATCTGCATTCCAGCGCTATCCTCATATGTGATATATATATATATACCGTGTGTTATATATAAATATAATACAAACAAACAAACAAACAAGAGAGCCTATCTCCCCTACATATCACAGGACAAAGAGAGTTCCACCTGATAAGCAATTCCACTGCCTGGTAAACAAGAAAGTGAAAGAAGAATACAGAATTTAAAGTGTTTCTCACACACACACACACATACATACTTATAACATACAAAATGTGGAAACATATAATATATAAAATATACACTCACTGGCCACTTTATTAGGTACACCTGTCCAACTGCTCGTTAACACTTAATTTCTAATCAGCCAACCACATGGCGGCAACTCAGTGCATTTAGGCATGTAGACATGGTCAAGACAATCTCCTGCAGTTCAAACCTAGCATCAGTATGGGGAAGAAAGGTGATTTGAGTGACTTTGAACGTGGCATGGTTGTTGGTGGCAGAAGGGCTGGTCTGAGTATTTCAGAAACTGCTGATCTACTGGGATTTTCACGCACAACCATCTCTAGGGTCTACAGAGAATGGTCCGAAAAAGAAAAAATATCCAGTGAGCGGCAGTTCTGTGGGCGGAAATGCCTTGTTGATGCCAGAGGTCAGAGGAGAATGGCCAGACTGTTTGGAGCTGATAGAAAGGCAACAGTGACTCAAATAACCATCCGAACCACCTGAACGCACAGTACGTCGAACTTTGAGGCAGATGGGCTACAGCAGCAGAAGACCACGCCAGGTGCCACTCCTTTCAGCTAAGAGCAGGAAACTGAGGCTACAATTTGCACAAATTGGACAATAGAAGATTAGAAAAACGTTGCCTGGTCTGATGAGTCTCGATTTCTGCTGCGACATTCGGATGGTAGGGTCAGAATTTGGCGTCAACAGCATGAAAGCATGGATCCATCCTGCCTTGTATCAACTGTTCAGGCTGGTGGTGGTGGTGTAATGGTGTGGGGAATATTTCCTTGGAACTCTTTGGGCCCCTTGGTACCAATTGAGCATCGTTGCAACGCCACAGCCTACCTGAGTATTGTTGCTGACCATGTCCATCCCTTTATGACGACAATGTACCCAACTTCTGATGGGTTCTTTCAGCAAGATAATGCGCCATGTCATAAAGCTGGAATCATCTCAGACTGGTTTCTTGAACATGACAATGAGTTCACTGTACTCAAATGGCCTCCACAGTCACCAGATCTCAATCCAATAGAGCATCTTTGGGATGTGGTGGAACGGGAGATTCGCATCATGGATGTGCAGCCGACAAATCTGCGCGGTGTGAAGCCATCATGTCAATATGGACCAAACTCTCTGAGGAATGCTTCCAGCACCTTGTTGAATCTATGCCACGAAGAATTGAGGCAGTTCTGAAGGCAAAAGGGGGTCCAACCCATTACTAGCATGGTGTACCTAATAAAGTGGCCGGTGAGTGTATATATGTATGTATGTGTGTGTGTGTGTGTATATATATACTGTATATATATATATATATATATATATATATATAATCAGTCGCAGATGGCAGACTAAACAGTCCAAATATTCATCATCATAATAGTTGTCATAGTCACTTAAATCCATTAGCCATTGGGCATCTGGATTATGTGATGCCTCTCTTACCTATATGCCCTTCCAGTATGCTTCCATCTCAGCATCTTAGCTATTTCTTCAACTAGGTGGCCGGAGTTGTAAGTCTCTATTTGGCAGTTTTGAGTGTTCAGGTATAGAGTACAACAAGAAGGTACAAAGTACCTAGAAAGTACAACAAGGTGTTTCTAGGTACCCCTTTATTCGCTATGTTGCCCTTCTGTAGAACTGCGAGCTGGCTTATTTCTCTTCCATGGTGGGTGCTGCCTGTTGTGATAAGGAGTTGAGCCCATCTTATACTCAAGCATCTCTAGGATTACTGTTACTGTACTGTGTGTCAGTTTATTGGTCTCTGTGATGGTTTACATGGGTATTATATTAGTGCAGCATTTACATCGGCAAGCAAATCTTCCGAGGGTACTTTTTAAGGCCACTTTGGTATTGTCTGGGGGGGTCCAGGTTTCTAATTGAGTCTTCCTTCTTAGGGTAGCAGACCCCAGTTTAAGGTTGATGGTTTCTGTTGGGGCTTGGTATGTGGGGGGTGGTGGCTGACCTTGTCCCCTGGCTCCCCCTTACAGTAGCATTGTTGTTGTTTCTGGTACTTTGCGGACGTTAGAAACAGTTAACATCTGTTTCTTTGTTAGTATAAATTGAGGGTTTCGATGTCACCATTGGTCCCACATTTGCTGCATGTATCCTGCCTCGCCAGGCTTGCTAGTGTAAGCCTCCATTTCTTGCCAGGAGGGCCTGATTCCCTAGCACCTTATGTGGAGCTTGTTGACCTGAGTGACATCTGAGCCGGTATGACTCTCATTTGTCTGGTATTCTAATCCCAGTTTATATATACATATGTACAGTACGGAGCAAAATTTTGTACACACCTTCTCATTCAATGCATCTTCTTTATTTTCAGGATTATTTACATTGTAGATCCTCACTGAAGGCATCAAAACTATGAATGAACACACATGGAATTATGCATTCAACAAAAAAGTGTGAAAAAAGTTCTATTATAGTGTGAAAAGTTATTTACAGTTGAAAAGTTATATACAGTTATATTCTAGATTTCCCAAAGTAGCCACATTTTGCTCTGATTACTCATTGGTCATTGTCCTGTTGAAAAATAAATGATGGACCAACTAAATTCAACCAATATATGATGGCATGTCGCTGCTGCGGTAGCCATGCTGGTTCAGAATGCCTTCAATTTTGAATAAATCCCAAACAGTGTCACCAGCTGAGCACCCCACCCATCACACCTCCTCCTCCATGCTTCACAGTTGGAACCAGGCATGTAGAATCCATCTGTTCACCTTTTCTGCATTGCACGAATACAGATCTGAAATTTGGAGTCTCTTGGTCCAAACAAGTCTTCTGCTTTTTGCCTCTCCTTAGCTTTGGTTTCCAAGTAGCTATTTGACCATGAAGGCCTGATTCATGTAGTCTCATTTTAAGATTTGTTCTAGAGATGTGTCTGCTGCAAGAGTGTGGCATTCACCTGGTGTCTCATCTGAGTGGCTGTTAACTTGAAATTTCTAAGGCTGGTGACTTGGATAAACTTATCCTCAGCAGCAGAGGTGACTCTTGGTCTTCCTTTTCAGTGGTGGTCCTCATGTGACCCAGTTTCGTTGTAGCACTTAATTTAAACTGCACTTGGTGACACATTCAAAGTTTTTGCAATTGTACGGACTGACTGACCTTAATTTCTTAAAGTAATGATGTCCACTTGTTGCTCTTTGTTTAGCTGTTTGGTTATTGCTATAGTTTGAATTCTAACAGTTTTCCAAAAGGGCTGTCTGCACAATACAACTGATGTTCCGCACCCCTTTAATAAGGCAAGAAATTTGACTAAGTAACCTTGACATGATACACCTGTGATGCGAAAACCATTTCAGGTGACTACTTCATGAAGCTTGTTGAGAAAACCCCTAGGGTTTGCAGCACAACAAAAAAGCAAAGAGTGGCTATTTTGAGGAATCTAAAATATAAGACATGTTTAGAATTGTTTCACACTTTTTTGATGAGTACATAATTCCACGTATTTATCAATAGTTAATAATAGTTAATAGTTTTGATGCCTTCAGTGAGAATCTACAATGTAAATAGTCATGAAAAACAATAAATAGGAAGGTGTGTCCAAAGTTTTGCCCTGTATTCCCTCTTATAACAAAAAGACAGGATTAGATCATCAAGATATTTGAGCCACATTGCTTAAAAATAGGTCTGATCACATGGATAAGACCACATTGTAGTCAGTCAGTCATTGTAGTCATAGTGAGTTTTATCTCTTGTTTCATTTGATCTTCAATCTTCAAGATCTTCAATCTTAGCCTGCAGCTGGGGAGAGTGCACACCCTCTGGAAAACATCACACGTCTCTCCAGTACCGAAGAACAAAGGCCCAGCAAGCTGAATGACTGTGGCACATCCAGTGGCACATCAAATCTTATGAAGACACTGGAATGGCTCTTTCTCAGCCTTCCCAGACCCAAGGGCAGCCTGCAGTTTATGGACCAGCTGGGTGTTAGCGTGGATGATGCAATCATCTACCTGCTACACCGAGCCCACTCCAATCTGGATAAGGGAAGTGGTACATCAAGGATTTTTTTCTTGGACTTCTCTTGTGCCTTTAACACCATCCACCTCCCCATACTTTGGGAGAAACTGAGCAGGATGGGAGTGGACCACCACCTGGTGGCCTGGATTTCTGACTATCTCATTGACAGACCACAGAACATCAGGCAGAAGGACACCACGTCTGACACCATAGTCAGCAGCACTGGAGCCCCCCAGGGAACAGTACTCGTCCCTCTCCTCTTCACCCTGTACATCTCAGACTTCTGTTATAACTCACCACCCAGCCATTGCTGGGTGCATGAGGGATGACAGTGAGGAGCATCAGAGACTGATGGGGGACTTTGCTGCATGGTGAAACACTAACCACCAACAACTCAACACCCCTAAGACGAAGGAGGTGGTCATCGATTTTGGAAGGTCCAGACCAGGACCGCAACCAGTCCTACTGGAGAACCTGAGGTGGAGGCTGTGGGCTCTTACAAATGTAAGTGGCTGGACAACACACATCAGCCACCTGTATGGGAAGACAAGGAGCAGGATTTATTTCTGAAGAAGATGGCAGTCCTTTAACATCTGCAGTGAACGGATGTGGATGTTCTACTAGTGTGTGTTGCCAGTGTCCTCTTTTACACTGTAGTATGTTCTGGAGGTAGCATATCCAAGAAGGACATTTCCAGACTGGATAAACTTGATCAGCCAGGCGGGCTCTGTGGTTGGCATGAAAATGGACTCTCTAGTGACGGTGGCAGAGATGAGGACACTGGACATACTGCAAGACATCATGGATAATGCCAGCCATCATCTGCACACTGTCATCAACAATCAGAGGAGCCTTTTCAGTGAGAGACTGCCTCTGCAAAATGCAGAACCACCAGACTTAAGAACTCCTTTGTCCATCATGCCATCATGCTCTACAACTCCTCACCTGGGGGGAGGAGGAATTAGAGGACAAAGGGCAAGGAAGGGTAGTGGCTATTATGTTGTGTTTACCATCAGTACCAGAAAATGATGAGATTGTTATGAACTGGCACTTTAAATTAAATTAAAGTCAAAGCATATTATGACATTTCCCAGTGTTCTGTAGACTGTTCTCACAATCATCTAGCTGCAACTTTTATCACTGGCCTCTCTGCCTGTTTAACTTTCAGATCCTGCCCGCGTGGTAAATATGCCATCTGTTATCTATGTGGCTATTGGTCTGCCCGGCGTCATCCGCTGTCCTATAGATGCCAACCCCCCTGTTACAATGGTTAAGTGGAAGAAAGATGGCCTGCCTCTACGGATAGATAAGGTGAGCTAGTATGTAGCTTTGGTTCCATTAACTTAAGGTCAGGCCGGAAACAACAAACATGAATTATTAATTTGTTCTAAACCTTTAAACCTTACATTTTTCACAGCACTCTGACCTTTCCAGTATGTTTTTCTTATTCTTACTCATACTGCATGACTTCTCCTTCGACAGTACCCTGGTTGGAGCCAGCTGGATGATGGGAGCATCCATGTGGCAGAGGTGACAGAGGACTCTCTCGGCACCTATACCTGCATGCCTTACAATGCCCTGGGTTCTATGGGATGGTCCCCTCCTGCTCCCCTGGTGCTAAAGGTACACATGTAGTCATTGGCTGTTTAGATCAACATGACTAGAATAGTCATTTGATCATAGTGTTTATATGAATTGCTTTTAGAATATCAATCCATCCAGTATCTTAACTGCTTATGTACCCTGTGGTGTTGCAGGGGTCTGCTGGTGGTTTTTAAGATCACATGGGGCAAAGGCAGGGAATACACCTTGGACAGGTGATTGCTCAAGCTAGAAATAACATAAAGAAGCAAAAGAAAAAATCTATATGTATATGAGCGGTCTACTGGAACAAATTGATATCAGAACTGATACAGAGTTTGCCACATTAGTGTTTTATGTCTAAACACAATACTGTTGTGCTTTGGAAGAAGATACGCTCAAGCAGTCATTACTGAGGGCAAGCTTCAGAAGACATTTTTAGAGATATTTAGAAGACAATGGAATTAGTTTAAGGCAATGACTTAACAGACTGTGTAGTGTTTGAGTCTATATATTGCTAGCAGATCTATCATCTGGTCTTAATGGTGGAGAAAATTATTTTTTAAAAATAGCATGAGCAGACCACACCATGAAAATACAAACATCAAAAGTCCAAACCCATTCACAGACTTCTCTCTGAAGCCACACCTCGAGAATGCAGGAACAAGCAGCGGTGTCATCAGCAGTATTTTCTGAATTGATAGTTTTGTAAGCTGCGCAACGCAGCATGCTGCATTCTGCGGCGCATCGAATCCACAGAGGGACAGATGTACAGACTGGATGGTGTTTTTCCAGGATTACTCAATCCCCATACATTATGAAAGATTTGTTGCATTAATGTTAAACAGCATCTACTCATTTGTAATCAGGGTCTTGAATCAGTAAAAAGTGTTCCACAAAGAAATCTCCTTCCCCACCTTAAAGTACATATATTGTGAATGTAGACTTAAGCAAGCAGCCATTCTCCCCCCTTTATAGTACTGCATACTTCTGCTGAATCTTATAGTGGTTTGCAGCATCAGGCTGTACAGTGACTCAGGCAAAGAAATTACCAATCTGCCCATTCTGCCCCTGTAACTCATTACCTCCCCAATGCAGAAACATTGATTTATTCCTTCACTTCAAATCTCAATTGAAAACACAGCTCTTTAAAACTGCATACTCCTTAAAACTGCATACTCCATCTGATGTTTATTGCTCTTCCTTTTGTTTTCATCAAATGTCCATAATGCTTCCTGTACATTGTCCTTGATTGCGGAGAAAGGCACCTTTAAATAAAATGTATATGTTATTGTTGTAGTCATTGTTCATCGAATAAGCTACTTCCCTTTCACAAAGGGAAGGGGTTTTCGTTTAAAAAAATCAGTTCTAAAAAATTATATGAAATATATGAAATATATGTACCAAGATTCAAGCTTGTTTATTGTAATTTGGACAATAAAGAAGTTAGGAAACTTGTATATGTTCCTAAAATGTTTAATTTTATCTTTTTAAATTTTCGGCAAAGGGATTGTTCCATCCTTTCTGTAATAGAACAATGTCACATATTTGTATTAAATATAAATAGAATAGAAAAGAATGTCCATTTATTTGAAGCACTTGAAGTTTCTCTTTATTCCGAGCTGTGCACAGAATGTATCAAAGAGGCTGTCAGTGAGAAGGTCTTAGAGGAGTCAAACACCTCAGTATTTAAAGACAGCAAAGCCATGAAAAGCCATGGCAGGTAGGTACGTACAGTAGGTAGGTACCTTATTAATCGTTTCGGGAGTTCCGTCAGGGAAACTGACATCTGTCACTTACAAGATCATTGTTGATTTACTGTCTCGATGAACAAAGTTAAGATCCTCAGCTGCTGCTTCCATTTTCCATTCCTCCATCTCAAGCGTCACACAACAGAACAGGAACTAGGTTCCCCCCCGATTTTTTACTATTTATCCCATAACGTAAGATATAAAAGAAAAATTCTACCACCCTGAACGAAGCGCAACTTTATTGATTTTAAGTGCTAGTTCATAACAGACATCATCTCAAGGCACTCCACAAAAGTGAATAACATGTAAACAGAAGTGGCATAGTAAACGCCGCCTGCCCTTAGACCGTTGCAAAGGCTGAGGAACCCTGACGGGAAAAAAAAAGTAGAAACCTCAGAGTGAGAGACAGAGGAGGGGATCCTCACTCAAGATGGACAGGTGGGCAGAAGCAATACCGTATACAGAGATACACGAATTGATGGCTAACGATTTAGATTTTAGACTAGAAGTCAGATGAGTACATAGTAGAAATAGTGCATGCAGCAGGAAGAGCTGTGGTGAGGGACAGAGTCCTGGATCCAGCTCAGCATTGATGGCATTGATGGGAGGGGGAAAAGCTCAGAGACTCCGGGGACGCAGGGTCCTACACAATCATGGAATAAGAAAAGAAAGGAGGAAGGAGATGGAGGACAGATGAGGAGAGACAGAGAGGAGAGTGAGATGACGTGTGTGCCACGTGTGGACAATCCACACACACAGGGATAACAGGAGGAGACAGAATGCAATATACCGTGGGTACCCCCGGCAGTTTCAACCAATAGCAGCTTATCTAGGATTTAAGGTCTACCTGTAGGTTTTGAAAATATAAGAGGGTGTCAGACCATACTATATAGAGGAGGAGAAGGATTTTGAACTGAATCCTGAATAGTACAGTGGAAGCCGGTGCAAAGAGGCCAGAACTTGACAGATATGATCTGTTTTTGGTTTTTGTCAGGACATGAGTTGCCATCGTCTGAATGAGCTGCAAAGTTCTCAGTGACCATGAGTGTCCAGCCAATTTAGAGATCATTAGTGAGTGCAGTCTCAGTGCAGTCCAGTCCCAGCGCAGTCTCAGTGGTATGGTTTATTTTAAAACTGGGCTGGAAGATCTCAAAGAAACTTTTGTTGTTAATGTAGTCACAAAGCCGGTTGGCAAAAACTTTCTCTAGGATTTTTTAGATGGAAATGTAAAGATGAGCCTGTAGTTTGCTAAAATCTCCGGATTGAGGTTTCTTAGGTTTCGTAAGGAGAAGTTTCATTTCAAAATTAAGAGGAACGTAACCTATGGATAGGGACAGGTTGATCAGGTCTAGTAAGAAGGTGCTGATTGAAGGGAGCACTTCTTTAAACAGCTTAGTGGGAGCAGGGTCTAGGAGGCAAGTTGATGATTTAGAGGACATGATCGTAGCTGACGTAGGTCAATGAAACAAATGTAGATAGTGACCGATCTGTATAACCACCTGTATCCTGCATTGTTGCAATACGGTGTAGATTAGTTGTGGTTAATGCCAGGTGGATGTTGATTGCTTGTCTGATCATTACAATTCTGTTATTGAAGAAATTAAGCTACTGAGATGAACTAAACACAAAGTATAAAATTTGTGGTTTGATTCAAATATTTATAATATTATGTCCCACTTTGACACCATGTCAAGTTGTGTCAGTTTTTAATACTCAGCTCTTGCCAAAACTTGAAAAAACTGCTTGGAAAACTTAAAAGGACACAAGGGACAACTCAATTTTCCTTGTTTCCTTTTATTTTAAGTCGAGCGTAGTTAGCTTTTTCATTAGGTTGTTTACCAAACAAAAAGAGAAATTGTATGAAAATATTATGAATTAAAGACATAGTTTAGACTGCATGTGAGAAGGTGACCCCCCCCTTCTCACCGCTGCGCTGGGCTGCGCAAGCGGGGGAGGGGAGAGAGAGGGACCGGACTCCCTCTCGGTTCCCTCTCGGTGCACGGGCACAGATGCACAATACACCGGGGCACAGTGGTGTTTATGATCTGTGTTCAGTTATTGCAAGTGTGAAGGGGTAGTGGGGTAATGCTTGTGCACTTTGGTGGTGGCTGCGGTGGAGTTTGGTCACGCACCGCGCGCTCTGGCGTGGTCAAGCATGCGGCTCCGCTGCAGCCACAGTCACGTAGTCACTTACCGATCGTTTCATTTCCCCATAACCAACCTCGACACCATTACCACCGGGTAGCGAGGTACCCGCAACCCGGTCTCATTTTCACATACATTCACCCGTAGTTTTTCACGTCAGTCACCAGTACACTACACCAAACACACAATACTCACCACCGGCTCCAGCTCTGTGGCTCCCAGGCAGAAGCGCGCCCGCTGCCGGTGCCGGGGTTTTAACTCCACCCCAGAGCTGGGGTTTGGTACACTGTGCACGGTGGAGGGGTGTTTGGTGTGTTTTTGGTTAGTATAAAGGATTATGTTAATTTGGTGGTGGTCTCATTGTTATATATGGTTGTTTGGTCCCTGTTATTGGGTTTATTTCTACTTGGTATGATTTATTAAGATTGTAAATAGGTTTTTGGAGGAAGTTACCTGTTCTCTGGATTGGTTGAGTCCAATCCAGGGAACAGGTAGCCCTGTATGAGGGAGACCTCAGTCTACCTGAGGGAGAGAGAGGAGACACACATGCTTGCAGTGAGGCTGTGTTGGTTACTTGGCTGTATACCGGAGAGACGAGTCACGCTTTGCTTTGCTTTGCTTTGCTTTGCTTTGCTTTGCTTTGTTTTTTTGTTTTGGTCCCTGCCACCTTTTTTGTTCTTGGACCAGGTTAATAAAATACTGGTTGATTTTTCCTCTGCTGCCTACTTGTCCTCCGTCAACTGTCCGGCTGCCAATCCCACACTTGGGGGACCGCTCGGTCCATCACATTTGGTGGCAGTGGTGGGATTTTTTTTGCCTCCTGGAAGCTGGACAGGAGACGGGGAAGACGAGGTGTGAGCTGCAGGGGCAGGGTGAGCCGTGGCCACACCTGGCTAAGGATGGAGGGGCAGAGGTTGACAAGGGAAGACCTGGGTGACAGGTCGGAGGAGGAGTTCCAGGACAGGGAGCTGCAGCCTCCACGTGGTGCAGCAGCCCAGCCGGAGCAGTCAGAGTTGGGTGTCCTGCGTCATCTCCTGGAGAGGAGTCTGGAGGCACAGGAAAGGGAGTCCTCAAAGCAGGAGCGGGGCTGGAGGAGTGTCCAGTTGCAGCTGAACCAGCTGAGGGAGGACGTGGATGCTGGGCGCAGATCATCACCTACACCACCCCAGAGTCCACCACGGGGTGAGGCGCCTCCAGCTCCAGCTCCAGCGCCTGCAGCTCCGGGGCCTCCACCTACTGTAGTTCCAGCAACTCCGGTGGCCACACCGATGGCGTGGTCCAGAGGCGCCATTCCTAGGCTGGAAGACGGGGATGACATCGAGCACTACCTCACCACCTTTGAGCGGCTGGCCACAGCATACTGCTGGCCTAGGGAGGACTGGGCTGTGCTCCTGGTGCCCTACCTCACTGGGAAGGCACGCAGCGCCTATGTGTCCATGGACATGGACCAGGCCATGGACTACGACTCTGTGAAAGAGTCTATACTCCTAAAATATGAGATCAACGGGGAAGTGTACCGGAGACGCTTCCGGGAGCCGGATATTCGAGCAGGAGAGACCCCCCGTGAGCTGTACACCCGCCTCCGAGACCTGTTCCAGAAATGGATTAGGCCGTCAAGCAAGACGGTTGAAGAGGTCTCTGAGGTGCTCATAATGGAGCAGTTCCTCTGCACCCTGGCCCCAGACATTCAAGTCTGGGTGAAGGAGCGCAATCCTCAGGATGGCCAGGGGGCAGCAGAGCTGGTGGAGACCTTCCTGTCGGCTCGACGGGAGGGCAGGAACTTCCGCCGGGAGACTCACACGCGGCATGCAGCTGCACGGGGTAGGTCTGAGGGCTTTGGTTATGGGGGTGGTCTAAGGGGGGCCGAGCCCAGAGAGATGCCAGCCCGTACATTTGCCCCAGCCAAGCCCAGAAGTGACCCGGAACAGAGACCAAAGGGCCCTGTTGTCTGTTACCTGTGCAAACAGGAGGGTCACATCAAGCCAGAGTGCCCAAGCAGGAAGCCCAAATACTCCACCCATAGCTGCATCCCGAGACCAGGGGAGGGTTGGGCAGGTTTTATGGGGCGGCTACCAACGATGCCGGTAGGGGTAAATGGGAGGAAGGCTATTGCCCTTTTAGATTCTGGCAGCACACAAACTTTGATTCAGCCCCACCTGGTGGACAAACGGGACTATATACAGGGTAGGAGGCTGAAAGTGTTGTGTGTGAATGGGAATGAACATCACTACCCAGTAGCCGAAATCTATTTGGAGATCCAGCACCAAACCTACCAGGTATCGGTAGGGGTAGTTGAGAGGCTTAGCCACCCAGTCATAGTGGGGCAGGATATTGCCGTACTTCCAGAGTTACTAAGCCTGAGTCGGCCAGTGAACCTGGTGAGGACAAGGGCCCAGGTTAAGGCAGGGGCCCGGGAGGAAAATGAGAATGACTCAAATGCTAAAAACATGAGGGAATTAGCCTTTGCTGATGCGGACATCCCTTCCCCAGCACGAGTAAGGGCAAGGAAAACTAGGAGACAGCGGAGGCAGGCTAAACTGGCTGGCACTATTGAGAAAAATTTGACAATGAGTGGGCCAGATGAGATCTGGGGAGAGGACCCAGAGAATTTTGAGCAGCTCCAGAGGGAGGATTTTACTCTGAAGGGAGCATATGAGTCAGCCACGGAGGTCAGAAACAGACCTGCCAGTTCATCAGGGGAAGGCTATGTGCTGAGGGATGGTCTACTTTACCACCAGCCAGCAGAGGGTAGGGCAGAGCAACTGGTGGTTCCGGCAAAGCTCAGGGGGAGAGTGCTGGGGATGGGCCATGAAATCCCATTGTCTGGTCACCTGAGCAATGCCAAAACGTTCGAACGAATAGCCGCAAGATTTTATTGGCCAGGGCTCTACAAAGAAGTCCAGGGATTTTGTAGAAGTTGTCCGACCTGCCAATTAACCAGCAACAGAAAGACCACCCCTTATCCTCTGCAGCCACTACCCGTGATCGAGACTCCCTTTACCCGCATAGCCATGGACATTGTAGGTCCACTCGAGAGGTCCCAGTCGGGCCAGAAATATATTTTGGTTATTTGTGACTATGCCACCCGCTACCCTGAGGCCTTCCCTCTCCGCAAGATAACTGCCCGTCCAATAGCCCAGGCACTGCTACACCTATTCTCTAGAGTAGGCATCCCCAGGGAGGTTCTGACAGACCAGGGTACGGCTTTCCTATCGAGGACTCTAAAGCAGGTGTACGGCTTGCTGGGCATCAAGGGCATCAGGACCACCCCCTATCACCCTCAGACTGACGGCCTGGTTGAGCGCTACAACCAGACCCTTAAAGGCATGCTGAGGAAGTTTGTGGCTGTCAACGGGAAGGACTGGGACCGTTGGCTGCCATACTTGCTCTTTGCCTACCGGGAGGTGCCTCAGGCATCTACTGGTTTCTCCCCGTTTGAACTGCTTTATGGCAGGCGGGTGAGGGGCCCTCTGGATGTCCTGAGAGAGACCTGGGAAGGACCATCTACCCCAGAAACCCGCAGCATCTTGGCCCATGTCCTTCAAATGAGGGACAAGATGGAGGAGATGGCTGAGATGGTGCAGGTTAACATGGAGCAGGCCCAGACCCAGCAGAAGACTTGGTATGACAAGGCTGCCCGGCAACGTCATCTTCAGCCGGGCCAGAAGGTTCTGCTGCTTCTGCCCACCTCAGAACACAAGCTACTGGCCAAGTGGCAGGGGCCGTATGAGGTGGTGCGGAAGATGGGTCCTGTGACCTATGAGGTCAACTGCCCTGGAAAAAGGAAGCCCACACAGGTCTTTCATGTGAATTTGTTGAAGGAATGGCATGAAAGGGAGCCTAGTCTGCAGCTCCGGGTGCAGGCTGTGGCGGAGGAGGAAGAGACTCCGGAGCAGTTCTTCCCCACCGGCCAGCAGTCTGCAACCCTGGACTTCTCCCATCTGTCCACCCGCCAGCAGGAGGAGCTGACGAGGATTATTCCGGCTGGCCTGTTTCAGGAAAGGCCAGGCTACACCACCCTCGTAGAGCACCCCATCCCTCTGACAGACACTACACCAGTACGTCAGAGGATGTATCGTGTCCCAGAGCGTCTCTTGCCACACCTCAGGACTGAGGTGGAGGAGATGCTAGCTCTGGGCATGATTGAGAGGTCCTCCAGTGAGTGGAGTAATCCAGTAGTGCTAGTTCCAAAAAAGGACGGAACTATGCGCTTCTGCATAGACTTTCGGCGGGTAAACGCCCAGTCCCGCTTTGACGCCTACCCCATGCCTCGATTGGAGGATTTAATTGAGCGCTTGGGGAAGGCGAAATTTATCACCACCTTGGACCTGTGCAAGGGTTACTGGCAGGTGCCCTTAGCCAAGGAAGCCAGACCTTGCACAGCGTTCCGCACACCACAGGGTCTGTTCCAGTTTGTGGTGATGCCATTTGGACTGCAAGGAGCCCCGGCCACATTCCAACGACTAATGGACTGTGTGCTTGCAGGTACGGACTCGTACGCAGCAGCGTACCTGGATGACATTGTGGTGTACAGTGCAACCTGGGAGGATCATCTGCGCCACCTCAAGGATGTGCTCAGACGCATTCAGAAGGCCGGACTTACCATCCACCCGCTGAAGTGCGCCTTAGCCCAGGAGGAGGTGCAGTACCTGGGCCATATTATTGGCCGAGGGGTTATCCGACCACAAGCTGACAAGCTCCAGGCGATACGGGATTGTCCAAGGCCCCAAACCCAGAAGGACGTGCGTTCATTCTTGGGCTTGGTCGGCTGGTATCGCCGGTTTGTACCAGAATTTGCCCGGCGGGCAACACCCTTGTCGGACCTGACGAGGAAGTCTGCCACCACCCGGATTCCATGGGGGCCGGAGCAGGAGCAAGCCTTCAGGGATCTGAAGGCAGCCCTTTGTCATGACCCAGTGCTCCAGAGCCCCGACTTCTCACAGCCCTTTACGGTGCAGACTGATGCGTCTGGTGTAGGTCTTGGGGCGGTGCTACTCCAGGGGCATGGGGAGCAGCGGAAGCCTGTGGCCTACATCAGCCGTAAGCTTTTCCCTAGGGAGACCAGATACGCCGTGACAGAGCTAGAGTGCCTAGCGGTGAAGTAGGCGTTGGACACTTTCAAGTACTACCTGCTAGGTAGGGACTTTGTGCTTGAGACTGACCATCGGAGCCTGCAGTGGCTGGGACAAATGAAGGACTCGAACGCCCGTATCACCCGCTGGTTCTTGGCTCTGCAGCCCTACCGTTTCACGGTGCAGTACCGGGCTGGCAAGGACAACACTGTCGCCGACTTTTTGTCTCGCCACCCAGTTGGCGAGACTCCAGAAGGGGAGGGAAATGTGAGAAGGTGACCCCCCCCTTCTCACCGCTGCGCTGGGCTGCGCAAGCGGGGGAGGGGAGAGAGAGGGACCGGACTCGGTTCCCTCTCGGTGCACGGGCACAGATGCACAATACACCGGGGCACAGTGGTGTTTATGATCTGTGTTCAGTTATTGCAAGTGTGAAGGGGTAGTGGGGTAATGCTTGTGCACTTTGGTGGTGGCTGCAGTGGAGTTTGGTCACGTGCCGACGCCAGAGCGCACCACGCGCTCTGGCGTGCCGGAGCGCACCGCGCGCTCTGGCGTGGTCGAGCATGCGGCTCCGCTGCAGCCACAGTCACGTAGTCACTTACCGATCGTTTCATTTCCCCATAACCAACCTCGACACCATTACCACCGGGTAGCGAGGTACCCGCAACCCGGTCTCATTTTCATATACATTCACCCGTAGTTTTTCACGTCAGTCACCAGTACACTACACCAAACACACAATACTCACCACCGGCTCCAGCTCTGTGGCTCCCAGGCGGAAGCGCGCCCGCTGCCGGTGCCGGGGTTTTAACTCCACCCCAGAGCTGGGGTTTGGTACACTGTGCACGGTGGAGGGGTGTTTGGTGTGTTTTTGGTTAGTATAAAGGATTATGTTAATTTGGTGGTGGTCTCATTGTTATATATGGTTGTTTGGTCCCTGTTATTGGGTTTATTTCTACTTGGTATGATTTATTAAGATTGTAAATAGGTTTTTGGAGGAAGTTACCTGTTCTCTGGATTGGTTGAGTCCAATCCAGGGAACAGGTAGCCCTATATGAGGGAGACCTCAGTCTACCTGAGGGAGAGAGAGGAGACACACATGCTTGCAGTGAGGCTGTGTTGGTTACTTGGCTGTATACCGGAGAGACGAGTCACGCTTTGCTTTGCTTTGCTTTGCTTTGCTTTGCTTTGTTTTTTTGTTTTGGTCCCTGCCACCTTTTTTGTTCTTGGACCAGGTTAATAAAATACTGGTTGATTTTACCTCTGCTGCCTACTTGTCCTCCGTCAACTGTCCGGCTGCCAATCCCACACTTGGGGGACCGCTCGGTCCATCACACTGCAGTTAAACAAAGAGAAACTTTCCAGTGCAAAAAACAGAATCATTCTTTTCAAACTTAAGCAAATGAATGTGTGTAAAGTATTTATAGTAACAAGCATTAGATGCTTTTAGTATTAACAGATCTTTCATTCAAAGTTCACATTTCTCTAAAAATGTTCATCTTCTTACCAGTTGCATCTCCAAAGTTTTGACCATGAACTGAGTCCTTTGTTCTAGCTGTGCTCATTGTTTTCTCCCAGAGTCTTTCCTTCCATGTCTTCTCCACTCTGCCTATGCAGGTGTGCTGATTTTATCACAGATATATACATAGAAGGCTTAGTCGAACGTCCGCACATGGCGGCCATCTTGCATCGGGCAGCTCACCCATTACATTGTGTGTGTATTGAGACATACTTTTAAAATACATAACTTGCTCAACTTTCAACTGATTTTCAAACGGTTTAGATTGTTATAAACACCAAATATGTGTCTATGATGCTCCATAGTTGTGTAGAATGTTATGCCCTAAGACTACAGTGTTTCCTATCCTAAACAGGTCATAAGAAAGGCTGCATGTTGACATTCACATGTGACATTTGTCACACTGCATACCAGTACTTATGAATTGATGTCTTGTGCTTGAATACAAAGGGGTTGTTGATGCTAATGGCCATCCCGATCTTGTTGTTCATGGCATTGATGTATGTCTGGTAAACTGCCATGCACTTCCTGGCCAGAAATGAGGCATAGTAGATGGGAATGTCATGGAGCTCTGGGTGGTTCTGCCAGTACTCATCTGAGACACACACACACTGGGCTAATGCCCTTTGAAAAGCACCTCATTACCTGTAGAAGTCATAATGTAAAATGTTAAACAAACCAACCCGAAAATGAAAATCACATGCAACTTCAGTTAAACAGAAAATAAAGTCCAAGTCTGACTCTCCCTTCCGTGTAAAATTACTGGCTAGTAGCCTAGCCATGATGCACAACTTTGACTAAGCTGCACAACTAAGTCGGTTTTTAAGGGAAAAGCTGCAATTTCAACATGTTTAAGCATCCCGGGTTGTAACCATGCCAATAACGTTTTTAAGAAACCAAACCGCTTGTAAATCCGTCAAAATTTCAGCAAGATAAGACCAGTAACTTTTGTGCAGATCACTCACAGTATCTATATATATGGATTTTATAGCTCCGACACGAAGCGTAGCACAGGAAGTGCAGGGCAATGTCTTGCCTATCAACTCTGCTCCTTGCTGGTTTGGAGGTTTAGAGCTGAATGCTTAATTTAACAACAAGCACAGACAGAGGAAAAGCTTCCTCAAAGTTTGCTAAGTCACCATCAGTCAAATGTCTTGTGTATGTGCCACTCTTCTCTTTTACATGACCAGCGAGAGAAAAGTCGAAAGTGAGTAAACCATGGTGAGATAAGATTGGGTTTGGGGTAGAGACAGTAACCATAAATTAGAACAAGGTCCACGGTGTGGTTAAAACAGTGCGTGGGTTCATGTACATGATTACAGAAGCCAATTCTGCCAGAGATGAATGCTGTACTGCAGCTATCGTTGAATACACCTACATGAATATTGTCCCCAACAATAATTATTTTATTGGTTTTGAGGACTAAGCTTGAGAGAAACTCATATAGGATGTCTAAATAAGGGCCAGGAGCCTGTTACCCTGAATTTACACATCGTGTACGGCCCTGTGCGTGCTGCTGCACATTACAGCAGCATCAACTGCACTCTGGAGCCATGATATCCATTGCCTTTGGTGCCAAATGCATAGGTAACAGGGATAGGGAACAGACACAATCTCTATGGGGTTTTGTGTGGGTAACTGAATAGAGGGAAGCATAGAAAAGTGCAACCGAAGCTGTCACATCACCCCAAGCAGCAAATGGAGACCGGGGTCTCATGTTCCTGTGCACCTGGTGCTCACCTGCCGCCCCTGACAGAAGCAGGTGCCATACTTGTCAGAGGAATCTGCCACAGATTACTGACACCTGAAAAATGAGGGACAGCACAGATGAGACAATACAACGATTGTACTTTGTACAAGGGCTCCCTGCTCAGACAAGTCTGCACAGAGACGCGCCGAGCAGATCTTTGCTCCTTTATTTATACTACAGTAATCATACATATGTGTGTTCGTGTCACATATAATAATGAGTGTGTTAGGCTGTGGGTGCGAATAGATACATATGTGTTCGTTGTGAGAAGCAGGAATGAGTTGAAATCGGTTTGTGCTGGAACAGCCTGTTCCAGACAGTCACGAGGCGTGCTTCTTCTCATTGAAAGACAGAAAAATAGTTTACACAATTAGTTGATTTACAGTTGCATGATATACACAATTAGTTGATTTACAGTTGCATGATATACAGTGTGAGCAGGCATCAGTGGTGAAGCATCAGATGAGCGTGATAACTATATACATATGTACAATTTCTTCTAACAATACTGGTTTCCCATTAACATGTGAAGAATCAGCTTCACAAGTGGCCAGTCCCAGTGGGCGTACCTCCCACAAAGGACCGACCCTTACCTCTGTGCCAGACAGTTCCCACAATGGACGACAGGGCCCACCACAGGAAAAAGGACGGAAGGAAGGCAGAGCAATTATGCAGTCGATTTCAGTTCATCCAAACCAACCAAACATATATTTTTTGTTGTGTTGATGTGATCATGTTTCCTGGTGCCCGTTGAAAGGCAAGCAGGGACACTTTGGACCAACTATAAGCGAGTCATTTAAGCTTGGTTTATGCAGATATTAAATGCATTGCAGTAGCCCAGAAAGTGTAGAAATGAAAGCATGAATCGCTCCCTCAAAATTACTAATTAGGTGAAATAGATTGAATCTAGGATTCAAATGAATGCCTCATAGCAGGACTCGATAATTGGCTGATTATTTCAATCAGCTGTGTTGGAGCGGGAAACATCTAAAACATGCAGGACAGGGGCTCACGAGGAACAAGAA
The DNA here is from genome assembly GCA_029224185.1 of Karalla daura. NCBI lineage: Eukaryota > Metazoa > Chordata > Actinopteri > Chaetodontiformes > Leiognathidae > Karalla > Karalla daura. The sequence continues at coordinate 349,516 of CM055204.1, forward strand.
TGGGCACCCCTGGCTTAAGACAATAGCAGCCTAGAGCATGAACAGGCAGCTCACCAGCCACCACGGAGACCTACCAAATAAAATAAATAATAGTTAAAGTTGCCTTTACAGGTAACCCACAGTCTGAGGAAGGTTTAGTCCAAGAAGGCAGATTTTTTTTACAATCACAGCAGTGGTATTACTATTACTTTACTATTTGCAAATGTGTGTCTCGATTTGTGTACAACCTGTTCTTATCCCAGCACGTAAAATACCGACTATCTGTCACACCCCCTCATACCGATGCACAAGGTACCCTTCAGCGACTGTATATCAGCACGCTGGGTTCTGAATAGTCTGTTATGAAAACCACTCGCAGCAGTGAGAGACACCCAGGGCAAAGGCTCCAGTCATGGTACCCTTCCACGTCTGCATAAAACGCTATGGGTTATCAATTGACTTCTATGTAAATGCTCTTGTGTCGGCAAGAGACGCTCAGAGCAGAGGCTCCAGCCATCCACTCACGCCAATAATGTCATGGTCATGGCTCAATGTCACGCTGCGAGTTACAATCTCATTGGAGAACCAAGGGTCCTCTGCCTGGAAGTGTTTTTCTCACTATTTTAAGAATTTCTTTTAATTTTTCAATGCAAACACATCAGTATCTTTGAAGTATCACTAATGATTCAAAAATAAAATAGCTTCATGTTGAAGTCTCAGCTTTTGTACAAAAATACAAAAAGTAATGCACCAACTGCCACAGCCCCGAACCGGAACGCTACCGTCTCTTTCTCTCTCTCTCCTTGCACTCCCCACTGAAACCAGGGATATTTCAGGGACAGCTTTAACAGGATGGAAAAATCTGGCACGTCTGGTTATGCTAATAATCACTCGCTTGCTCATTGTTGCAAAGATTTTTCTGATCATTCCTCCATTGCTAGGATGGTTGCTAGGACACTCCGGTTGCTATGGATGTTTTGACATCAAAATGTCAGTACGCATTTAAAAATCTGATTACACGCACACAGATTGAGATATCCATTTGCAAATCTGATAACATAAACACAAATCGAGACACATTTGTAGATTGAGATGCACATTTGCAAATAATGAAGTAATAATAATACTGCCATAGCTGTGCTCTTTCAAAAAATAGCACAAATCGGAGAAAGTAGAGGGAGCAAAGAAGTAGTCTGGGAATGGACCCTTGGGTAACTCCCTGAGGTAGGGGAGCACGAGGAGTCACAATCACCAATTTTGATTTTAAAACTTCTCTCTGACAAGTAGAACCAGACAAAACCAGACTCGAAGATGTCAAGAATGCTATGAACATCGGAACAGTGCATAGGGCAAAGCTGCTGTTAATAATTTGTTGGACATTTAGAGCAATGGTCTCCCGACCTCTTTGAAAGGGCAAGGTGGGGTAACATCAGAGGGATCACCAATCACCTCCAGCATGGCCTCTGTCAACACCCTCCTTCCCACATGAGGTACAAAGGAACATTATCAATTCATTGTCATGATTATTTCAATTTTCAGAAATTAAACTTACACCTTTGAGTAAATATGTGTCAAACACCTCAGTCCAGCATTTTCTTTTACCTGTGCTGTGACTGGTACAGTAGATGGCCCAACTGGGTTCTTGCGAGCGTCTGTATCTCTTTTCTGGTCCTGATTTTTCCTCTGACCCAACACAATTAACATTAGAATATGGTGGACAAAGTCACTATGCCCTTTATTCAGCCCTAAAATACCGTTGTCAATTTCACCTTAGGATCGTATGGTGTTTTTCACCTCATTGTCTTGGCTGTGTCTATTTGGCAGGACCCTCCTAAATTTTCAGTGGTTCCCGGAGGGGAGTACAGACAGGAGGTTGGCAGAGAACTGGTCATCCCCTGTGAGGCAGAGGGAGATCCCTTTCCCAACATCACATGGAAGAAGGTAGGAAACCTCATTCCCCTACCGCTCACTCAATGTTATAACTGAACAATCTAAATGATATCTGATAAATATTTGCTTTCATGTCATGTTCAATATTTCCTTTGAAAAAGCATCTTATCTACAACCTGTGCCTATAGGTACATAGGATTTTAATAAGAAAGGGACTGACAGTCATTTTCATGTCGTAATCACACTTGAATAATGCCTATAAAAGATGTAACCAAGGAGACATAATGCATTCTCTGAATTGTTCAATTGCCACAATTGATTGCCCACTGATGACTGAGATATATTTTTGTTTTCATTCATAATTTCATTCATAATTTATCATTCTGTATTAAATTCCTGATATTGAATGCAATATTAATGTAGCAGATGTAAACTCATAGATGTGCTTGCTTAACAGCTGGTAAAATCTTCCCCTGTATGTATGGCCTGTATGTGCCCATAGCTGTGAATTTTAGATTGCTTTTTCCAACCCACTGTACACCCCTTCTTTTCTGTCTTTTGTTGCTTGTTTATTTGCTGGCTGGACTTCAGGTTGGGAAGCTCACTAGAAGCAAGCACAATGTTCTGCCCAGAGGCAGCTTACAGTTCAAATCACTTACAAAAGAAGACCATGGGGAGTGGGAATGTGTCGCCACCAACGTTGCCACAAGCATCACTGCCAGAACACACGTCCAAGTCATAGGTACCTGCATAAATACAAACATAAGATACATTTAATATCTTAACCACAATTGATTGTTAACTTCTAGTTCTTGCAACTATTGTGTTTCCTTTCAATTTTCCTTTGCACTTGCACATTTTATATCATTTTGAAATACCTCAGTAAGTTCTATATATGTTCTTGTTTTTGCAAACAGCTGGACAAAAAAAATCATATTTTTAGCTGCAAGGTATTCATTTTGCAACAACAAATCTAAACTGGCAAAGGGGGTTTAAAGCAAATGTTGTCAAACATAATCAGGATATATATATATATGTATACATATACACTCACCAGCCACTTTATTAGGTACACCATGCTAGTGACGGGTTGGACCCCCTTTTGCCTTCAGAACTGCCTCAATTCTTTGTGGCATAGATTCAACAAGGTGCTGGAAGCATTCCTCAGAGAGTTTGGTCCATATTGACATGATGGCATCACACCGTTGGCGCAGATTTGTCGGCTGCACATCCATGATGCAAATCTCCCCTTCCACCACATCCCAAAGATGCTCTAATGGATTGAGATCTGGTGACTGTGGAGAGGCCATTTGAGTACAGTGAACTCATTGTCATGCTCAAGAAACCAGTCTGAGATGATTCCAGCTTTATGACATGACGCATTATCCTGCTGAAAGTAGCCATCAGAAGTTGGGTACATTGTGGTCATAAAAGGATGGACATGGTCAGCAACAATACTCAGGTAGGTTGTGACATTGCAACGATGCTCAATTGGTACCAAGGGGCCCAAAGAGTGCCAAGAAAATATTCCCCACACCATTACACCACCACCACCAGCCTGAACAGTTGATACAAGGCAGGATGGATCCATGCTTTCATGCTGTTGACGCCAAATTCTGACCCTACCATCCGAATGTCGCAGCAGAAATCGAGACTCATCAGACCAGGCAACGTTTTTCTAATCTTCTATTGTCCAATTTGTGCAAATTGTAGCCTCAGTTTCCTGCTCTTAGCTGAAAGGAGTGGCACCTGGCGTGGTCTTCTGCTGCTGTAGCCCATCTGCCTCAAAGTTCGACGTACTGTGCGTTCAGAGATGCTCTTCTGCCTACCTTGGTTATAACAAGTGGTTATTTGAGTCACTGTTGCCTTTCTATCAGCTCGAACCAGTCTGGCCATTCTCCTCTGACCTCTGGCATCAACAAGGCATTTCCGCCCACAGAACTGCCGCTCACTGGATATTTTTTCTTTTTTGGACCATTCTCTGTAAACCCTAGAGGTGGTTGTGCGTGAAAATGCCAGTAGATCAGCAGTTTCTGAAATACCCAGACCAGCCCTTCTGCCACCAACCACCCTGCCACGTTCAAAGTCACTCAAATCACCTTTCTTCCCCATACTGATGCTTGGTTTGAACTGCAGGAGATTGTCTTGACCATGTCTACATGCCTAAATGCACTGAGTTGCCACCATGTGATTGGCTGATTAGAAATTAAGTGTTAACGAGCAGTTGGACAGGTGTACCTAATAAAGTGGCCGGTGAGTGTATGTATATATATATATATATATATATATATATATATATATATATATATATATATATAGATAGATAGATATATATTAGTGGTGGGCCATTAACGCCGTTGACGTGCGGCTCTTGCTAAGTCTTGTTAAGCTTAAGTAAGGGTCGATTACAACGCAAGCACTGATGACATTGATATTTTATAGCTTGATATTTTAGCGCAGATGTATGCCTATTCCTACTCTGCTGGTCCCATTCTCCCTGCACTGCTGAAGCTCCAAGCTCTCTGCAGCCTTTCCCACAGCTGCAGCCACCCGCCCTCCTCCTCCTATTCCACACTGCCATCTCCATCTCCAGCAACCACATCTCTGCCTTTCAGCCACTCACGTGTGCCCCTGACCTTCCCCTATGCGTCCTCCGGCTTCTCTGATGGCCGCCCCACCTGCCCCAGCGCGACTCCGACTAAGAGCTGGAGGAGCGGAGGTCATAGACATATGCATATATATACACTATATTACCAAAAGTATTCGCTCACCCATTCAAATGATCAGAATCAGGAGTCCTAATCACTTGGCCTGGCCCCAAGTGTATAAATTCAAGCACTCAGGCATGCAGACTGTGAAACAAGACATTTGTGAAAGAATGGGCCGCTCTCAGGAGCTCAGTGAATTCCAGCATGGAACTGTCATAGGATGCCACTTGTGCAACAAATCCATTCGTGAAATTTCCTCGCTCCTAAATATTCCACTGTCAGCTCTATTATAACAAAATGGAAGCGTTTGGGAACAACAGCAACTCAGCCACCAAGTGGTAGGCCAGGTAAAGTGACGGAGAGGGGTCAGCGGATGCTGAAGCGCATAGTGCAAAGAGGTCGCCGACTTTCTGCACAGTCAGTTGCTACAGAGCTACAAACTTCATGTGACCTTCAGATTAGCCCAAGTACAGTACGCAGAGAGCTTCATGGAATGGGTTTCCATGGCCGAGCAGCTGCAGCCAAGCCACACATCACCAAGTGCAATGCAAGGCGTCGGATGCAATGGTGTAAAGCACGCCGCCACTCGCCTCTAGGGCAGTGGAGACGCGTTCTCTGGAGTGATGAATCGCGCTTTTCCATCTGGCAATCTGATGGACGAGTCTGGGTTTGGAGGTTGCCAGGAGAACGGTACATTTCAGATTGCATTGTGCCGACTGTGAAATTTGGTGGAGGAGGAATTATGGTATGGGGTTGTTTTTCAGGAGCTGGGCTTGGCCCCTTAGTTCCAGTGAAAGGAACATTGAATGCTTCAGGATACCAAAACATTTTGGACAATTCCATGCTCCCAACCTTGTGGGAACAGAATGGAGCGGGCCCCTTCCTCTTCCAACATGACTGTGCACCAGTGTACAAAGCAAGGTCCATAAAGACGTGGATGACAGAGTCTGGTGTGGATGAACTTGACTGGCCTGCACAGAGTCCTGACCTGAACCCGATAGAACACCTTTGGGATGAATTAGAGCGGAGACTGAGAGCCAGGCCTTCTCAACCAACATCAGTGTGTGACCTCACCAATGCGCTTTTGGAAGAATGGTCAAAAATTCCAATAAACACTCTCCTCAACCTTGTGGACAGTCTTCCCAGAAGAGTTGAAGCTGTAATAGCTGCAAAAGGTGGACCGACAACATATTGAATTCTATGAGTTAGGAATGGGATGGCACTTCAGTTCATAGAGTGAGTAAAGGCAGGTGAGCGAATACTTTTGGTAATATAGTGTATATATATATATATATATATATATATATATATATAGATAGATAGATAGATAGATAGATAGATAGATAGATAGATAGATAGATAGATATGCATATATATATATATATATATTTCCCACCCTCTTGTGGTGGTATCTGTGTCATCCTCCAGTTTGGGTCCTCTACCACAGGCCTGGGAGCTTGAGGGTCCTGTGCAGTATCTATCCTAAAACACACTCTTCTGGCTTGAGGCTTCAGATGTTGCTCCTGGGATCTGTTGGAGCCACTCGCCCAGTCTGGGGGTCATTGCCCCGAGCGCTCCCACAGGGATCATGGTTGCCTTGACCTTCCACATCTGTTCCAGCTGTTCTTTCAATACTTGCCACTTTTCAACCTTTTTGTGTTCCTTTTTTCTGATGTTGGTGTCAGCTGGTATTGCTACATCTATCACCACTGCCTTCTTCTGCACTTTGTCCACCACCACTATGTCCGGTTGGTTAGCCAGGAGCTGTTTGTCACTCTGGAAGCTGAATTCCCACAGGACCTTGGCTCTGCTGTTTTCAGCCACCTTCTGTGGTGCTGTCCATTGGGATTTGGGTACTTCTATTCCATACTGGGAACAGATGTTTCTGTACACTATTCCAGCCACCTGGTTGCATTTGAAATCACTTGTCACTATTACTTGTTCTGCAGCCGAGCCAAGTAGTAGCGAGAAGAATCCCCGGGATCACTAGCACCCTCTACCATGAGGCAAGAGGACTGCCTGCCTCACCCAGCTCCACACAAATATTCTGAACATCAGCCAAACTATGGAAAGTCAGGAGGGCATATATTAAAAGTGTTTGAAACATTTGATTGGCAACATACAGAAAGAGACAGTGACGCGCTGCCATTGCATGGCAGAGAAAAGTTTGTGAGGGACTGCACAATTCGATGTGAGGCTTAGTTTGCTGCTGCCTCACCCTGCGTCTCTCCCCAGCACTTAAACGGTTTAATCTTTTAGATATTTAATTTAAAAAAAAGTCAAATTGATCAAGTTAAATGGGAAAGTTGTTCATGGTTCAAACCATTTGATAAATATAACTATTTTATTTATTTGTTTATTATATTTAAATTTTTTCAATGACGACAGGTGAGGCTCTGCCGGCCCTGCCTCTCCTGACCCTTGCCACTGTATATATATATATATATATATGTATATATATATATATATATATATATATATATATATATATATATATATACAATGGGGGAAATAAGTATTGAAGGCATTAACTGTTTTGTCATTACATTTATTTCCAAAGATGCAATTCATGTGACATTTCTTCCAGACACTGGTATTAACTCAAATAATCCACACATGAAAAGAAATCACATCATTCAAATCCATAAATAGTGATTATGTGGAATTAAGTGCAATAACACAGGAAAAAAGTATTGAACACACCATGGGAAAGCTGTATAGTTTGGCAAGGAAAGGCACCATACCATCTCAAACCTGAAAGTAATTAGTCTTTGTACTTCCTATAAGTGCAAACCAACATCAGCTGAGTTAGTGCTAATTGATGGCCCTATAAACAGGTTGTTTTTTCACCAAGTAGTCAAACAAGACACATCTCATGATGGGTAAAAGCAAGGAGCTCTCTCAAGACCTTCGCAGCCTGATTGTTGCTCAGCATCAGAATGGAACTGGTTATAGACTCATCTCAAAGAATCTGAGTATTCCAGTAAGCACCGTTGGGGCCATTATCCGCAAGTGGAAGAAGCATCACCTTATCATCAACAGGCCGCGCACAGGAGCTCCTCGCAAGATTTCTGACCAGGGAGTCAGAAAGATGGTCAGAAGAGTTCTCAAAGAGCCAAGGACCACCCGGAAAGTGCTCCAGAAAGACATGGAGGCAGCAGGTACAAGTGTTACAGAGAAAACGATAGGCAATGCACTCCACCGCCATGGCCTCTATGGACGCTCAGCCCGCAAGACTCCATTCCTCAAAAAAAGGCATGTTGAAGCTCGTTTAAAGTTTGCTAAACAGCATCTGGATAAGCCTGTGGAATACTGGGAGAATGTTGTCTGGTCAGATGAGACCAAAATTGAACTTTTTGGCTGTCATAATACACACCATGTTTGGAGGAGAAATGGCACTGCACATCACCCAAATAACACTATGCCAACAGTGAAGTTTGGTGGTGGAAACATCATGGCATGGGGTTGTTTCTCATCTCGGGGTACTGGCAGACTTCATATAATTGAAGGAGCAATGAAGGGAAACATCTATCGGCAAATTCTTGAGATGAACCTGCTGCCATCCACCAGGATGATGCAGATGAGACGTGGCTGGATCTTTCAACAGGACAACGATCCGAAGCACACGGCAAAGTTGACTCTCGAATGGTTTAAAAAAAAGAAAATCAATGTGTTAGACTTAAATCCGATTGAACATTTGTGGAAAGAACTAAAGATAAGGGTTCACCAGAGGGCACCAAAGAATATGCCAGATTTGAAGACAATCTGTGCGGAGGAATGGGCAAAATGAGCGGAGGAATGAGCAGTGTGGGCGATTAGTTCATACATACAAGAAGCGTCTGGAAGCAGTCATTGCAAACAAAGGCTTCTCCACAAAGTATTAAACGAGCCTCAGATAGTGTATTCAATATTTTTTTCCTGTGTTATTGCACTTAATTCCACATAATCATTATTTATGGATTTGAATGTTGTGATTTCTTTTCATGTGTGGATTATTTGAGTTAATACCAGTGTCTGGAAGAAATGTCACATGAATGGCATCTTTGGAAATAATTAGAATGAGAAAAAGGTAGACGTGTCCAATACTTATTTCCCCCATTGTATATATATATATGTCTGTGTTTGTGTATGTCCATGTTGAAAACGATACAGAGAGTCCACAAGTTCATTGCCACATTTAAGTTTCAATGAAGATTGAACACTGGATGAGAAACAAGCTTTTTTGGTCGTTTTCCCATTTATTTGTTTATTTATCACGCCAGAATTCATAGAATAGTTGGCACAGGGCCCCCTAACCCTATTGGCGGGGCCCAAAAGTAGCATTACTCATTCAGTTCTACTGGTGAGCCTACTATTAGTGAGCCCCCTTATTGCTACAGCAGCGGAGTGAACCTAAGTTGTCATGATCATGGCTCTTGTCTGCAGGCCGGCTTTCCCTGTCAGCAGAGGTTAATGGATTTTCAGCACACACACAGCACAAGTTTCTTCAATTTTTGCAGTCAAGTTTCTGGTAGTAAAGTATTGCAATCTAGTGGATGTTTGAAGGGTTTCGTTTTTCCCATTCATTCTTATGGGAAAAAATGTATTGCATAAGTTCTAAACGCTTGGCTCCATTGGGGCAATGCTTGCACCGATATGGAATATAAGCACAATGCCAAGCCGAGAATCTCAGGAACACCCTGATGTGATTTGGTGTCTCTACTATGAAAACGGAGGTTACAGTCGCGAGTAGAAGTGTAATTGGTTACACTATGCTACGCTTATGGTGCCCATGAAAGTGTCAGAGTAGCTCTGTGTCTTTGGCTTAGTTGTTTTTTGAGCTAAATTTTTATACTTTTTAACTTTTATTAGCATAGAAGGAATATTTTATCGTATGGAGATGGAGTACGTACAAGAGAGCGGCAAACTTGTGTACACAAGGAACCGGCAGTTTTCTTTACAGAGGTTTCACACAAAAATACCAAAGGAGGTGTATTATTTCCGGGGCTGCAGAGCAGGAGCTGCAGTCATAGCTAAGCGATGAGAGAAGAGATGGAAATACAAACCCACTGTGCCAGCTATCGTTATGGGAAACGTAAACTCACTTGTTCACAAAACGGAAGAAATAGATGCCCTAGTAAGGAATAAGAGGCCACACAGGGAATCAAGCTTGACCTGCCTAACAGAGACGTGGCTGACTAGCAACGTCCCAACTGCTAATGTGGACCTTCCCGGCTTCAGTGCAGTCAGACTTGACAGAGACGAGGTACACTCAGGAAAAAAGAAGGGAAGAGGACTAGTGGTTTTCTTCAACAAACAATGGTGCCATCCCGGACAAGTAACTATGAACTATTTGCCGAGAGAGCTCTCGCATGTCATTATCCTGATTGTTTACATTCCACCACAAGCCCTTCCGACATGGACATAGCCTGTGATGCCATTCACTCAACTGTCGCGACAGACAGACGCCTTTTTTGCCATTACAGGGGATTTCAACCATGTCACACTGAGTACCACCCCAACTAAATTCCACCAATTTGTGAAATGTATGACAAGGGTTAACAAGAAAATTGATCTCCTGTATGCAAATGTGAAAGATGCTTTTCAATGCTCACTGGCATCTCCAGGGCATCTCCCATACCCGCCTCTAACAACAACCAAGACATTTACTGCACCTCACCCATGCCTGCGGATGACCCACAATAGCCACCCATAGTTACTGCTGACGAGATGAGAGGAGTGCGTAAGAGACTGAAGTCCAAGGCGGCAGGCCCTGATGGCATCCCTGCTAGACTGCTGAAGACCTGTGCTGTGGAATTAGCAGAGCAGGCAAACAGGCTCTGATGCAAGTTCTGACGCTATGGAAGAGATCACGTTTCATACCAGTTCCCAAGAAAGCACACCACAAAAAACTTAATGACTACAGACCGGTTGCCCTCACCTCACATATAATGAAGACCATAGAACGTGTACTGCCGCTTAATTTGCTCAAACCTCAAGTTTGCCACCCTGCCGATGTTGCCTGTTACCATTGATTTTGAGTAGGTGGAGACAGTCAGCACTTACAAGTACCTGGGGGTACACTTGAAAAATAAGATGGACTGATCTATCTATCTATCTATCTATCTATCTATCTATCTATCTATCTATCTATCTATCTATCTATCTATCTATCTATCTATCTATCTATCTATCTATCTATCTATCTCTTAACCTGATCTACTGCATTTCGTGACCATGTGACAAACAGATGACAATCCACAGCGACTCAATAATTGACTTTTCCAAAACCATGCATATATTTAAATTTCATTGCAGTGTTATACTAATTGTAACTGCAAACATGCAGTTCCATGTTTCAAAACATATTCAGACAGTTTTTTTGCTGGCAAATTAACAATGAATATGTATGTTAATGTTTCAGAGTGAACTTTAGTTTTCTTATCTGTGGGACATATATTAACCCTGTGGTTGCCTGTACCCCAATGGGCGCAAAGGCTCGGACCCACTCACAGCTGCTTGCACCTTTAAGTAGTATTATTACTATGATTCCATTTTTGGCATGCACATTGGGATCAACAAAAAATTTCATATTTTTAAGTTGTTCAAAATGCACAGGCAAAATTGCACCACCAGGGCAAAAAAGCGCCACCTTGAAAAATTCAAATGGTGAGCCCCACTTCTGAGTTTTGCCTAAATGCTTGAAACTTGGTGGGTTCATAGAACTTACTGAAGCACACAAAAGGCCATTGACTTGTTTGTTTTTTATTTTTGAAGGAGCTGTTCCTAGGGCTTTTGCCTGACTGACTTCAAATCAGGTACATATCGTCCACAGCCAAGGGTTACCAACACTCGTCAACATAATTTCCGTAGGTCAAAATGCGTGGTTGCTGTGATGTGTCTAAAGTTGGTGTTTTGTTTTTTTCATGCTTTTTTTTCACAGTGAACAGCTTTCACGCCCACATGCTTGATCATTGGAGTTTGAAACTTGCTGGACATGATGAGGGCTCCATCCTGAATAGCCTTGCTAACTTCCAACATCACTCATGGCGCTCCCCAGTGGTGACAGGAAGTAATCAGGTTTTACACTTACATGTAGTGCTCCTACATAATTGACCGCATCAACTTCATTCCACTTGTAATGCAGAACAAGTTGGTGAAGCTGCATTACAAATGCAGTGAAGCTACCACCAATGGTACCTGTGTGGCATGAATAGCGATCCCTTGCCATGTATAACGAGTGGTTTTGTGACAGCTTTAAGGAACTCCTATCATCATGAAAATGGGTACACTGATTGAGGACAGAGAGCCATGACACATGATAGGGGCGTAGCCCATGGAGGGCCAAATGCAAAAATAGTGCCCCCTAGAAATTTTGATCATTCCCAATAATGATTTTTTAAAACTTTGTTGTAGGCAAGTGAAAATTGGTGGGCAAATACACCCTAAAGAGATACACAAAAAAAGTCTCTTGACATGATGACAGTAGCCGGCCATTTTGATTTGAATTTTTCAATTTTAAAAACATTTCCTCCGAGGGGGTTAACCGAATTGGCTTCAAATTTGGTACAAATCATCTATGGATCAAGCTGAGAAAATTTTATGTACAGATATTTTTTCAGTTAAGGGGTGTGGCCACTAGCGCATGAGCTAGAAATTCTCAAAACCCCCTCCCCATAAAGCTTTTTGTGGAGAAGAAATATGAAAATTTGTAGGCTTATACAGTTTATCAAGATGCACAAAAAAGTCTCTTGCACTGATAGTCATAACTGGACAGGAAGCTGGCCATTTTGGTTTCAATGTTCAAGTGTTGCTATTTCAATACATCACTTGGCATCTGAGTCAGCCTAGACATTTCGTCCAATCAGCTACTCAATACATTGTATATGATCACCTTAATGACATTGTGATGAAAAGTTCAGAAAATAATTTCTCTGTGTCAAGGGGTGTAGCCGTATGGTGACCATAGTAGAGAGACGGTTCATTATCTGACTCACATGGATGCTACTCAGCCCAGTCCTCTTCAAAATGTGCAAAAAAAATGAATTTTGGGATGGACAAGGAACTACGTTGACCCAGCGGTTGCCAGTACCCCAACAGGCGTACAGCGTACCTGCTCACTGCTGCTTGCAGCTTTAATTCAGTTTGCTCTTTCAGCTTTGGCTAAGCGTCCCAAGTGTCCTTAGCAAAACGCTGTTGTGCGTGTAACAGCTGGTTCAGCTTCTCCCATTGCTTCTCTTTGTTGGCAATTCTTTTGCAGAGTCTCTTCTGTCTTCTAGCACGCTGTGCTGGACCATATCGAGGCTGTTCTGGTGTTTTTCGGATCCTGTTGGCGGATCGATGCCTGTGTGGCTGATGCGATCGGGAGCTTTCAGAGTCGGGTATCGGATCTACTGTGGCGGTCCTGGCATCTCTGCACTCTTACATGCTGCTCTGTTGCGGTGGCAGTGGCGTCTTTAATGCTCTTATCTGCGGCTCTGTTTGGACTTCCTCCTGTGGTGACTCCTGAGAAAAAGACAGACGAACAGAAAGAGAGAGGGAGAGAGAGAGGGATGGAGCTGGGCCCAAAGGAAAGCCGAGTTGTCAGCTGAGGAGCGGTGTTACTCCTCGAGGTCCCGGTGTGGGGTTGATTTAAACTTGACCAGGACAAAATGAAAGAGAGGATGTGTCCTCTCCAGTGGTCAGTCGTTTTAATCAATATTTCATTTCCAATGAACCATACTATCATTGTCTGGTGAGGTTTGGTCTCTAATTGTCTCTAATAAGATCAGCAGCTTAATCAAGCCAAGAAGATTGTTAATGAACAAAAATGCATCAAATTTTGCATTGATTTGGTGTCTGCCTAAGTCTAATAAATGTATCTGGCAGGTAAAGAAAATGTGCTGTGCTCTGTTCTGCATCCTCTGCAGGTACGAGCCCCCATGCTCCCACCAGTGTTCACGTAGTGGCGTCCTCCACCTGGGCCAATGTGTCCTGGGAGGCAGACTACGATGGAGGCTTCCAGCAGACATTCTCAGTCTGGTATGGCCATGTGTGAGTCATTCCAGCATGCTTTGCTTCCTGCTTATTCTTCTCGTACTTGCTTAGTTATTTCTGCAAGTCTTTTTCAAGGTTGTGTTCAGAACAGTTGTGAAATAACACATGAAATAACATGACGATACAGTGTGACCGAGTTTTCAACTTAAATCAATGAAATGACATAACAGCTGCAACTAAACTGAACATGACCCAAAGTTTTCTGTCCTGCTGCTGCTGCTGCTGCTGCTGCTGCTGCTGCTGCTGCTTCTGGTACTGTATTGCTGCTGCTAGAAAAGGCCTTGCTTGAAATGTTTCTTTCATTCAGTTAGGTAGGTCAGGTTTTCTCCAACAATTGTCCGTATAATTTCAGTTTTACAGAATTATTTTTCTACAGATTCACATGTGACCCACCAATCTTTGGTTTGTATACATAGGATTGTGTAGCACACCTTGGCTACAAAGTTCATTTCTCAGCAAGAACACAGTTTCACAGAAACATTTTCTTCCAGCATTTTATTCCCAATGGCCTCTCTCAATTCGATCTTCTGCCATGTACTCTCTCTCCCGCAGCACCCTACTGAGGTATATCGTGGGTTGATTAGCCAACTCCTCTCAGCTGGAATAATCAACCCACCTGGAGCTGCTGTCCTTGCACTGGCTCTGCCCTGCAGGCCAGGGCAGGGCCAGTGCTGGAAAATACTGCCAAGCCACACCCACTAATTGATATATATCACAGTGTCTGATTGTCAGGTTTCCCGGAGGAAGACCCAAAAGCACACTTAGACCAGAGACTCAAGTTTAACAATTTATTAAACAAAGTAACAACGCAAATACTCCTGGGGCCTATGGCCTCCGCAGGAACAAGAAAACAGGAGAAGCTCTCTTAACTAAACAACAGAAATCAACCTGGGGCTATCAGCCTCCACAGGTACTGAACTAATCTAAAAATAAACAAACAAATCAAAGAAATAAACCTGGGGCTATTGGCCTCTACAGGTAAAATCACACTAATCTGGAAGAGAAAGCAAACAGAAAATCACTTGGGGCAAAAGGCCTCATCAGGGAATTAACAGATCTATCTAGTCTGAATAACAAACAAGGCAAAAACAAGGCTTAATGGGGAAGAACCAAGAACCCAAAGTAACCAAGAAAAAACAAGAACAAGAACAAAACCAAATCAGAAACAAAACATGGTCGAACGGGAAACCAACCCAGACAGGAATCAGAATGGTCAGGACAGGAACGAAGCATGACACAAGCAGAACAGGAGGCACAGAAAGTTGCAGGCAATGGTCTGGCAACTGGCTCCTCACACAGGTGAGCTTAAATACCTGCCTGATGAGCCAGCTGCCAGCCAATCAAGGGAGAAAGTACAAACAAGACAGGACGAGCAGAGTGAGAGGAGGAGCAAAGGTGCAGAGAACAGACGGAAGCGTGATAGAACCCCCTCCTCCTGACATCCCAACCCAACAAGAAAAAAGACAACTAGACATCATCAGTCCAAAACATCTTTTCGTCAGAAACCCGAGAACCGTCCTGGGGAAAGTCTAAATCATAGTCCGGTTCATTAAAATAGTCTATCTCCGCCGAAGCCGAGTGGGTGGTGGGTGGTGGGAGGACGGAGGTGGGCAGGAGACTTGGCTGAACAGGAATCCTTGAACATCTTCCGGCGATGGTCTGGTGACGCGAGAGACTCCCCCTCTGCTGGCCTCCGAAGACCCCTCCTGGACTCCGCTGCAGGCTCAACAGGAGACCCGAGCCAATGACCACCAGGGTTCAGGCCCAGCTTCTCCGAGTTGTCTTGGTGGAAGTCCTCAACAAGACTCTGGTCCAGAATGTGCCGGGACAGCACCCAAGACCTCTCCTCTGGTCCGTACCCCCCTAATCGATAAGGTAATGAAGTCCATGGCCCCGACGACAAGATCAAATAATCTGATTGACTGTGTATGCTTCTCCTACCCCAATCCTGTGGGAAGGAGGGGGACTGGATGTAGGAGTGACCAGAGGACTGGTCTTCCCGAGACGACAACCATACCATCTGCCCCTTCTGGTAGACAGGGGCTGGAGAACGCTGAGTATTGGCTGTCATCGTCTGGAGGGCCTGGTGTCGTTGGAGCCTCGACTGTACCACCCTCCACAACCGTTGACAACGGCGAAGGAAGGAACGGACTGAAGTTGACTCGCCGCCTTATCCTGGACCTGGAACAGAGTAGGCTGGAACCCGTGAGAGCATTGAAAAGGAGAATTACCGGTAGAGGAAGAAACCTGAGAATTATGGGCATACCCAATCTAATAGAGTCGACCACGTGGCTGGATTGGCATAGCATCAACACCGCTACAACTTCTCCTGATTCATTCTCTTTGTTTGGCCATTCGACTGCGGGTGATAACCAGAAGAAAGACTTACTGAAGCCCCTATATATTAACAGAACTCCCTCCAAGAACGAGACGTGAAATGAGGACCTCTATCAGAGACTATGTCCGGTGGGATACCATGGGGACGGAAGATATGGTGTACCACAAGTTCTGCTGTCTCCTTGACTGGGGAAAGAGCCTTTAGTGGGACAAAATGACAGCATTTGCTGAATCTGTCAACTATGGTCATGATTACTGTATTTCCCTTGGACGAAGGTAACCATGTAACCTGTAGTCCATGTAACCATGTAACCTGTAGTCCATTGATACATGTAGCCAAGGTCGCCAAGAAACAGGAAGCGGATGCAAAAGCCCCGCCGGAGCCTGATTTGAAGTCTTTTGCTGACAACAAACTCTACACACAGCAACATTCTCCTTGACACCTCTATTTAAAAACTGTAAAATGTCTGCCTGAAGCTCAGGGGGCACAAACAGTCTTCCTTCTGGACAAGATTCAGGAATCTCCCTCCCCTCCAAAGCCTGAAGCACCCTCTGTTACACCCCCCAAGTAACAGAACCCAGAAAAAGAGAGGATGGAAGGATTGTGTCACTCTCCTTATCCAGAGACACTTCCTCCTCAAACGCTCTGGAGAGAGCATCAGGCTTCGTATTAAGAGAACCAGGATGATAGGATAACACAAAATGAAACCTGTCAAAAAACAGTGACCAGCGGGCCTTTCGAGCATTGAGTCTCCTAGCAGTCAGCAGGTACTCCAGATTCTTATGACCTGTCTACACTACAAAAGGCTCTCATGTCCCTTCAAGCCAATGCCGCCATTCTTCAAGAGCTAGTTTAACCGCCAATAACTCCCGGTTGCCTATGTCATAGTTCCTCTCAGCTGGAGTGAGTCGCTGAAAGAAAAAGGCACTGGGGTGGAGCTTGTTTTCCCCTCTAGAAGGCTGGGAGAGGACAGCTCCAACTCCAACATCAAAACAAAATGGAAACAAATTGGAGCACTGGATCAGGCAAAATTAGGATAGGAGCAGACATAAATCTGGCCTTCAAATCACAGAAAGCTCATTCCGCCTCCTGCGACCACAGAAACTTCCTCTTGGAAGAGGTCAGGGCCGTGAGGGGAGCCGCCTCACGACTGTAATTGCAGATGTCTTCTATCTGTTGGACGGGGCCAGTCACTTGCTGCTGACACCTTTGCCGGATCCATGCAAACAGCTCCCTGATCAATAATGTTTCCTAAGAAGGGGACAGTATTGACATGGAACTCACATTTTTATGTTTTAAAGAATAAATAATTGTCCCAGAGCTTTTACAGCACCCTTTTCACATGGTTAACATGGTCCTCATGAGTCTGTGAAAAAATCAAAATGTCATCAAGATAGACGAACACAAAACTATTCAGGAAGTCAAACATCATTGATCAGTGATTAAAACACTGCAGGAGCATTTGTCATTCCGAAGGACATTACCAGGTATTCATAATGTCCGCAGGGTGTATTGAATGCCGTCTTCCACTCGTCCCCTTCTGTAATCTGGGCAAGATGATAGGCGTTATGCACATCCAACTTTGTAAAAATAGTTGCTTCTTGAAGAGAGTCAAAGGCTGCTGCCATCAGAGGCAGAGGATATCTATTCTTAATAGTGATATTGTGTAATTGAACCCGGATGCCCTTTTGTTGTTTACAACTGCCATTATGTCAGACCACACGATCACAGTTGCCTTAAATGGTGCTGTTTCTTGGTCAGGAGACTGGCCACCCTACATCTGTGCCTCCAATTGATCAACGCTCACATCTCATCATAACCCTGCAGACTTGTAGGTAATCATCAGAGGGTGACAGGAACTGTTAATCATGGCTACATGACCAAATAAATGCTTTGTATGATATTAGCAGATTTTTACGCACAAAAAAGACTACCATTGAGCCTTTCTGGGTTTGGTGAGGAGTACAGTATGGGCTGCAAAATTAGTTGTAGTAGATGAACTTTAACTCTGTCTCATGTTTCCTGCTTTATTTGTTCAGTGTGTAGCTATTGTTGAATGTATGGCATGAGCAATGTTGTGTTGTGTATGAATGAACATCATTGAAAATGTTGTGCAGTGTACCATGTACAATGCTGTCTGAAAATTTGTGGATCCTTGTGGAGTACTTTAAATTTTTATATTGTCTTTCTTGTTTTTTGATTTCTTTTTCTTTTGTGAGTTTTTTTTTAAATGTCATTGTGTTATTCAGCAATTCAATGTGCTTGTTTTGAGGGAGTAGCCAGCATGCTATGTGAACCCCAGCTGCACTGGTTAAGTTAAGCATGTAATGGAAGCCCATTAGGGGAAAGCTACCAGACTATCTCCAGAAGGTCCCAGCTCCATCTTCCAGCTTCATTGTTAGACAAATCATTTACAAATTAAGGGCACTAATGCCATGCACAGCTCACAGCTCCGCTCTCCATCCTAGAGCAAAGGGTTGTTGAGTTGAATTTTAGTCTAGGTTGTCTGAAATATAGCTCTGAAACATCAGTGTCTGCGTTGGTAAAGTCAAGTATGTAACAGACTCAGGTAAAATAGAGGTATCAGGTAAAAAGAAGTGAGAGCCAGGGAGATTGTCCAAAGATCTAAAGGTCAGAGATTGAACCCCAACCCCTATAGGATACCATATAAAAGTATCCCTGACAAAGAAAGTGAACCTGAAACTACCCATGTGTAAGTGTGAAAATTGCTTTGGGTGAAAGCATCTGCTAAATGACAAGAAGTAAATATAAATGAAATGTCTGATAAAGACTTCAAACTTAAGATTGTTCATCAAACAAGTCTAAAATGCCAGTCTTAACCTTCAGTCATAAACCAGAAAGGGAGAGGCATTCTATGACCTTTCATCCAGTATTTCTGTATTCTGACATCTGTCTGCTGACCTCTCCTGTGCAGGCTTAAGAGGGAGCGTTTAGGTCCACACGACTGGCTGTCTGTGCCTGTGCCTGGTGGCCATGACTGGATTGTGGTACCAGGCTTGGAGCCAGAAACAACGTACCAGTTCTGTGTCCTGGCCCAGAACAAGCTTGGCACGGGCCCTTTCAGCGAGGTTGTCACTGTGAACACACTAGGTGAGTAGTCTCAACACAACACCACTGCAGGAAAATGATCCAGTGATAAAAGAGCTCTGGCAACAGTCAATCACAACTCATTCAAAACTAGATTTTTTAGGTTCCGAGCAACAAAGTTGCAAGGAACCTATTGAAACTGCTATGTTTCTTTTTTATTATTAGGGTCCGAGCAATAAAGTTGCAAGGGACTGCTATGTTTCTTTTTAGAATCTGAGCAACAAAGTTACAATGAACCTATTGTATCTTCTATGTTTCTTTTTCATAATATAACGAAGTTGTGGGGACCCTCTTAAAACTGTCGTGTTTCTTTTTATTATTCTTTCCAAATCTTCTTACCAAATGAAAAAAGGATTTGGGATTTGGGAGCACATTGGGATTGGCCAAAGATTTCTTATCTTGAAGTTGTTCAAAATGCAGGGGGCTAAATTGCGCAGTAGCCCCACCTAGAAATTTCAAACAGCGAGCCCCACTTCTTAGTTTCACCTAAGTTCATGAAACTTGGTGGGTTCATAGAACATATTGAAGCACACAAAATATCCTCTCAAAGCCCCACCTTCAACCCAACAGGAAGTTGGCCATTTTGACTTGTTTGTTTTCTCTTTTGAAGGAGCTGTTCCTAGGGCTGTAACCTGATTGACTTCAAATTAGGAACAGATCGTCCAGAGACCATGGTGACAGTATTTCAAAATGCTTTTCTGGGCAGGCATTTCATGATAGAAGCTTCAGAATTGCTGGACATAATTGCATTGTATGCCTGAACAGCCAGGTAATGGCCTTGTCCATGGGCGTTGCTAAATATCTCTCAAGCGCCACCTTGAAATTTTCAAAAACCCCTCCCCACAAGCTTTTTGTGGAGTAGAAATATGAAAATTTGCATGCTTATACAGTACACTGAGATGGACAAAAAGTCTCTTACACTGATGGTGAGAACTGGACAGGAAGTCAATCATTTAGGTTTCAATGTTCGAGTGTTGCTAATTCACTTGTCACCCGAGTCCACCTAGAGATTTCATTCCATCAGTGACTCAACATATTGTATAAGATCATCTTAATGGCATTGTGAAAATGCAAAAGTTCAGAAAAGATTTTGTCTATATCAAAGGGTGTAGCCGTATGGCGGCCATAGTAGAGAGATGGTTTATTATCTGAATCACAGGGATGCTGCCCAGCCCAGAGGAGATTCCTCTTCAAAATATGCTAAAAAAAGGATTTTTTAGATGGCCTAGGAACTACATTGACCCAGCAGTTGCCAGTACCCCGACAGGTGCACAGGTGAAAACCTGCTCACAGCTGCTTGCTTTAATTAGGGTTCAAGCAAAGAAGTTGCAAGAACTCTCTTAAAACTCTCCTGTTTCTTTTTTAGGGTATGAGCAACAAAGTTGCGAGAACCCTATTAAAACTCTCCTGTTTCTTTTCATTATTATTCTTCTTAGGAAACGTAGGCGCTTTTTCGAGGGCCTTAACATGCTTGAAAACGCACCATTTTTGGCATGAACATTGGTATCAGCAAAAATTTTCATATTTTAAAGTTGTTAAAAAAATGCACAAGGCAAAATTGCACAATAGCGCTACCTAGAAAATTTTAAACGGTGAGCCCCACTTCTGAGTTTCACTTAAATGCATGAAACTTGGTGGGTTAATAGAACAAACTGAGGCACACAAAAAATCCTCTTGAAGCCCTGTCTTTAACCCAACAGGAAGTCGGCCATTTTGTCTGTTGTCTCTCTTTGAAGGAGCTGTTCCTATGGCTGTAACCTGATTGACTTCATATTAGGTACAGATCATCCAGAGACCATGGCGACCAACACTAGTCAAAAGAATTTCTGTATCTCAAAGGGCGCAGTTGCTAGGATGTGTCACAATGTGGTGATTGTTTTTACACACTCTTTCACTTTCATACTCAATCATGGCACCTTGAAACTTGCTGGACCTGATGAGGGCTCAATCCAGAATAGCCTGATATATTAACTACCTACCCGACTCAAGGCTCTCCCCAGTGGTGAGAGGAAGTGTCCAGGTTTTGACCCCATCAACTTTATTCCACTTGTAATACAGACAAAATAAGTGGGTGATGACTCTCATTACAAATGCAGTGAAGCTACCACCAATGGTGTTCGTGTGGTGGGCATGAATAGTGAGCCCTAGTGATGTATTATGAGTGGCTTTGTGACTATAGAACTCACATCATCATGAAACTTGATACACTGATTGAGGACGGAGAGCTCTGACTTTTAACAGGGGCATAGCCCCTGGGGGGCCCAAAAGCAAATGTAGCGCCCCCCAGAAATTTTGACCAATCCCTATAAGGATTTTTTTTTAACTTGAACAGCCTGTAGCTGTATGGCAGCCATGGTAGAGTACAGTCCATTATCAAAGAATCACAGGGATCGTAAAGTACCAGCTGGAAGACCCAAAAGCACACTCCACAAACAGGATTGACTTAACAAAAGACTTTATTAAAGTACAACTCAAAAAGCCTGCGACCCTTGGTCGCCGCAGGACAAAGTAACACGACACACTGACTATACTGAAAACAAATGAGCCTGGGACCCTATGGTCTCCGCAGGCCAAAACTAACTACTCTAGAATGAAAACAGATAAACCGGGGATCCTATGGCCTCCGCAGGTACATCACACAGGTGAGTATATATACCTGGCTGATGAGCCAGCTGCCAGCCAAACAGAAGGGAAACCCTATCATTGGCTTGGAAGCCAATAGGAGGAGCCCAGGGTCGGTGACAAGCATGCATACAATGCAAACGGGCAGACAGACAGACAGAATCCTGACAGGGATCTTGCTCAGCCCAAAAAAGATTCCTCTTCAAAATATGCTAAAAGTGAATTGCATTTTAGGAGGCCTGAACATGCTCAAAAACTCACCATTTTTGGCATGCACATAGAGACTGACAAAAATTTACATGTACCAAAATCACTGAAAATGCACAGGGAAGAATTGCGCAAAATTGCCACCTGGAAAACTTTATCTTTTAGGATTTTTTTAAACCTTTAAGACCACTATTGCAAATGTTTGAAAATTTTGACTATTTGTCAGCAAAATTTCGATATTGCCTTGTGGGCAGGTGCTTCATCGTAAAAAATTCAAAATTGCTGGACATAATTGCTTTATATGGCCTTGTCAATGGGCGTGGCTAAATGCCTCTACTACACCATGTAGAAATTTTCAAATGACCCTACACACAAGGGTTTTTATGGGGTAGAAAGATGACACTTTGTCTTTTTGTAGACTTCATCCAGACACACAAAAAAGTATCTTGTAATTTAAATCAAAATCAATTTCAAGGGGTGGTTATAATCAAAAGTGGCAAGCCCATATATAGGGCAGACATTGCACAGGCTTTGACATGGTGTCAAGAGTTCTCATAGATCTGTGTCCTGTGTTTTATCAACTGGAAAGTTTTATTTTCTCACCCAAGAAGGACATGGAACGTTAACAGCGCCGCCGCCATATTGGGAGGGGTAAGGAGATGCTTTACTGCTGAGAATATGTGCTTGGCACCATAGATATATGATGAGAAGACACTTCATTTACTGCTACTGTCGACTGACACTGACGAGCCATGGGGCGGTCATCTTGGAAAGGTCACATGCTCCACTCAGTGTAATCTGTTTGACAGGCGCAGTGACATGTCAATGCAATTAATCAATCATAACTCGCTAAATTCCTCATTTATTTTCATGAGGATTTTTTTTGCTGCAAATGTCATACATGTAGTTATGACACAGGATACATGGTTTGGCGTATATTAACATTCAAAGTGGGCTTAACAGTAATAGAATATTCTGATATATGACATAAAATTCAGAAGCAGATAGTGGCAGTAAAAGAAATATTCACCTTGTTTAATGAGTTGAAAAATGAAGAAACCAGTGATTCTTCAGATAAGGGACAAAACCTGTCTGAGGGATAAAACTCATTTTTGTGGTTGAAAATGTTTATAAAATGTCACATGATTATCGTCAATAAAAGAAGAAGTTCAGAATTGTACTATCAAATATGAATTCAAGGTTTTTTACACATACATTTTATTTTTCATGGCTCAGTGTGTTGCCAGGAGCTAAAAATCTTTTGTCCAAGAGCAGTTTTCATCATTTCAAAATACTTAAATTTTAAAAAACAAACATCATAGCTATTGTCATAAAGTATTGTAAATATTTATTTAAATATTATATAAATACAAGTTAACAATTAAATAAACCTTTTTATGTACTTTTTAATTGATTTAAGTTATGTCCAGAACTTATTTCATCTTCATAAGATTTTTCTAAAAATACAAAATAAAGGGCATTATTGTGGCCAACCCACACTTTAAGGAACCCATTACCATTTCCTGTTTGGTACACATGCCATGAGGCCACATATCTGGTAAGTTGAGAATTTATATTTTTTTCCTTCAATACATCTTTTAGAAAACATTCAGTGTCACATCCATAGTGTATCAACATCATAATTGCAAAAATGCAAAGTTTATTTGACTTTTTTGGATTAAAAGTTTTAATTAACTTTATTGTTGTGGCCACAAGGAGCTGGTGATAAAAAAAGATGGCTGCTGCCAAAAAAAATATGAGTTATCATGAAGAATTGATTATTTTGTCAGCTCCATAAGTCTTCAACAGGATTTTTGTCTTATGGAGTTATATATTACATAAATGATTTCTATATATTGACCTGGGAGATTGTTCTTAAACAGCACGAGATGGCCAACACCTTGTGCAACCATATTATATGATCATATGATGTTTTGGAAAAAAGGAGATTTTTTTTTTTTTTTAGAATATAAAACCCATGTTGTCCCTGATCTCAAGATGACTGAAACAATCTGACTACATTATTTATGTGCATGTATACACATATATAAAAAGGAATATCTACTTATCTATATAGATAAATAGGTATAGATATAGATATAGATATATATAGATTGGATTACACAACAGAATAAAAACGAGTGACAACCATGAGTGACTCGAACAAAGCCTGGAATAGGAAGTGGAAATGCCTCTACACACTCTCATCTTGCATTTCAGACTCTCATACCAAAGCGAAGAGAGAATAAACATGCAGTTTACACCTCAGTACATCGATACACCTGATATTTAAGATATTTCTGATATTTACCTGATGTCTATCTATCTATCTATCTATCTATCTATCTATCTATCTATCTATCTATCTATCTATCTATCTATCTCTCATTTTCTTAACCTGATCCACTCCATTCAGTGGCCATGTGACAGGTAAATGAAACTTCACTGTGACTCAATAATTATTATTTTTGCAAAACCAGGCGCAATATTTCATTTTCATTCTAGTATTATACTATATAAGTGTCACTGCAATAATAACATTTCATGTTTCAGAAAGTATTTTGACAGTGGATTTTCTGATGAATTAACAATGAACATGAATGCATAATGTTGTGTCAGGTTGAACTTTAGTTCTCTTACAAGTACAATGTATCTGTAAAGTTACTTAAGTATTTATAACAGACTGCATGTAGAGCATTGCTGTTGAGAGGGTTCAAAATCATTGAATCACAAGTATGCAGTGATTCAGAACAAAATCCTGTCAGGTTTCCTCACGGAATACCCAAAAGCAAACTCAGACAGATTACGAGTCTCAAAGCTTTAATCAAAGTAACACAAAAAACACAAAGTACAACACAAAATGAACCCGGAGCTCTGCTTCAACAGGTAACAAAACACAGAAACTAACTGAACAATCTATCTAGACAAAATAAACCCCCCGGACCTACGGTCGCCGTGGGTAACTAACAAAATCAAACTGATAAAGAAAAGAAAGACCTGGGACCGAACTGGTCGCCGCAGGTGAAAACTAACTGACTGACCAAAACTGACTAAAACAAAAAACAAGGTTTTAACAGGAACCCAACACTGTCTAGAACAAAAAATAAGCTAACACTAGGATACAAAAAACAAGGAAACAAAACCTGGTTGAAGGGGAAACCAACCCAAGAACGGATGATCAGGACACAGGACATAGCAGGGAGAACAGGACATGGGGCACGGAGAGTTGCAGGCAACGGTCTGGCAACTGGCTCCTCAGCTCAGGTAGATTAAATACCTGGCTGACGAGCCAGCTGCCAGCCAATGAGCAAGAGAGACCCTCACATTGGTCCACAGGAAACACCCAGGAGGAGGAGCCCATACACCAAGACAGACAGCCAGACAGGAACGCAGAAAAAAAAGGCAGACAGAGCACAGAAAACCTGACAAATCCTCTTCAAAGTGGCTAAGGACCTATAATAACCCTGCGGTTGACAGTATCCCAGCGGGCATAAAGGCAAGGACCTGCTCACAGCTGCTTGCAGTTTTAATTTAACTATATATTTCTCAAACTAGGGCAGAATGTTATGTTGGGAAGGACTATGTGCTGTTCAGGAGGCAAGTTTAAATCTTCAAACACAGGTTAGTGCTTATACCAACAGAGCAACCACTGTAGAAAAGCTCAGTGTAGTAATTGAACTTTTACACCTAATGTCTGTGAATTCAAATAACACCCTGTGTATGAGTCCTGTTAGGAACCTTTGAGTTAGGAATGTATATAGTTGTCATGGTAGCAATAAACAGAGCAACATTACTACGTAATAGCTGGTGTGACTCTGATGTGCACTGTGCAATGTTGTGTCAGAAGTTAATTAGTAGCCAAATGAGTACTATGCTGGCTGGGCTGCTTGTTTATTTATTTATTTATCTATTGTTTAAAACTATTTGTTTTTGTTGCTGACCACTGCAGACAATATACATATATTGTGTATATTAATGTTGTAAGGGTAATGGAATGACAAGGACAACAATTTAAAACAGGACTTGCCAAACTGGATTGAACAATTTGACAGGATTGGAAACCCAAGCATAGGAAAATCAAGTTAATGCTTTGATGGGCTATAATTGACAAGGAGGTGGCAAATAGCCTTGCCCCTAATGACTGATGAAGCTTGTGAGTACCACACTGTCAAAGAGAAGTTAGACGCTCACTTTGTTACTTCTATGAGCGGGCAATGTTTTAGAAGTGTCAGCAAAAGTCAGAAAGGTCAGTCGACTTATTCATCACTGAGTTGCATTATCTGGCGGAGCACTGCGGATATGGTGCTCGACGTGAAACGGTTACAGACAGACTGGTGGTGGGTCTTAGAGACAAAGGTGTCATGGATGTGCTCTTAACCTATCAGAAGTCTAGTGTCTCCTAATCAGCTACACACTCCTCACTTTTGAATTTTTCACTGTGTTTCACTGGATCCTGGTACCAATCAGTGGAGTACTAGCCTCAAGATGCATGCAATATCTTTGCCTTTCTCACATGATTCCATCACTTGCTCCTGTTTCTGACTTCCCAGCTTCAA
Source organism: Karalla daura (assembly GCA_029224185.1). NCBI lineage: Eukaryota > Metazoa > Chordata > Actinopteri > Chaetodontiformes > Leiognathidae > Karalla > Karalla daura. Next base: position 375,939 of record CM055204.1, read on the forward strand.
CCTGTTTTGTTCCTGACCTGCTCTTGTGTGTCCCAATGTCGTTAATGTACTTTTGGATCCTCCCTGGTAACATGAACTGCGTCTGCGACTTGACTCCTCCGTCCTTCCTGTTTGACCTGATCTTTAGATCTGACATCTCCATAACCCTATAACCACAGCAGCGTTAGCCTAGAAGGCTATCAGTGACGCAACGCTTTCCAGCTGGAATAATCAGGAGGAAGAAGCCCGGAGCAGCACACAAGCAGTCACCCTACAACAGAAATGCCATTAGCATTTACAAAAAAAAAACTAATCAAGAGTGTGGTGAAGCAGTGGGCCACTATACCTGTCAGACACACAACCTGGGACTCAGACGTGAAACAGCTGTGACGGCCGCTTTTATACTGGCCACCAGAGGAGATAAAAACAGTGATAATGTAGAACTACTTGTCTGCTGCCACACTACATTGATCCTCAAATGGCATGGAGGAAATTCTAAAAATTACGTGTAAAGATACTCTCAACAAGAGACACAAACCAAGTAAAGGGACTTAATAAAAATGACTGAATTGATATAATGCTTATTTTGTGGATGGGCTGAGGACACTGCTACTAAGCTGAGCAGCCTCTGTAGAACTGCAGCTAGTCTTGAGGCTGCTCAGTGTCAGCCCTGACACAAAAGAGGTGGTGAAGCAAGAATTCCCAGTCCTTTTTGCTGGACTGGGAAAGATGGGGTTGAGTACACATTGTACTCAAGAAAGATGCAAAGCCTTTTGCAGTTTCAACACCTGGACGAATCTCACTTCCCCTCTGACCCAAAGTAATGAAGGAGCTCAATTCTATAGAACACAGAGTCATCTCAAAAGTGGAGCAGCCCATAGCATGATGTGTGCCCATGGTGGTTTTGCCTAAACACACATGAACACTGTAAGGATATGCACTGACCTCAGAGAGCTGGGTAAAGACTGAAAAGGGTTCCTCATCTGGAAAACGTTTCATATAAAGACAAAAAAGTTTTGATCAGTTGCCACCATGTGTCCAACATTTATGCAGGCAGTCATAAGATTTTTTTTCACTATGTCATGCCAGGAACAGAAATGTGCTGTCCCGGGAACAGGAGTGTCGGAGGAAGAGATCAAAATGTATGGCGACTCATAGAGCTAGCCTACCAGCAACAGAGAAAAGGCTAATAGAACTACAGATGCAACAGAGCGATGATGACATGCTGAGACAGTTATGACAGTGTTGTGCTGAAGAATGGCCAGCCATGTTTTCAATAGGCCAGGTGCTCCAGCCTTATCTGCCATTTCAATGAGAATTCACAATACAAGGTGGCTTGCTTCTCTATTGCAGCAGACTTGTCATCCTGCGATCACTCAGAGTAGCCATATCAGCCAGGCTACACGATCACACATCTTGGCTCAACTAAATGCAGGGAGACCCAAGAGTTCAGTATGGTGGTGTAGGCTCAGCAAAGAATGGCGAAACTGGTATAGACTTGATATAGGCTGTGGTCTGCAGTAGGGGCAGACTTGATTCAAATTAAAGACAAATATATATAGATATTTAATAATAGTTGATTATTATTCTTACTTATTTGAAATATCAGATATTTCACAAGATCAGAGTATGATTGAACCCTTCTGTCTGTGTTTGCTTGGCAATGATCATGGCACACCAGGAGTGGTGGTGCACACAGACAGTGGCCCAGTTTGCATCAGAAACGGTAATCCTGTGCATACTTCTGGAATATCTCAGTCATATCACTTCCAGTCCACATTTCACACAAAGCAATGGAGAGGCAGAGCAGGCTGTAAGGACAATAACAAAAATCTCTTTAAAAAATCCAATGACACCTATTTGACCAGAGAAGTAGAGTGAAAGGCAATCATAGTTAATGGAGACAATCCCACAGAGCTGGGCAAGATCCGCCCAGCAATTCTTGTCCTTCCCTCCTAGCACAACCCATCATGTGCAGAGATGGAGGTCTTGTGGTACCTGCCACACCCATGACCCCCGAGAGATGCGACCAGTCAGAAGACTCCAGTAAACGAGAGACACTATTCTGCCATATTCGAGACTGCCCAGTTTGTTTGAACTATGTGAAAATATGAACACTAAACCTGAGTGAATGCTGGGTAACAATAATTCCTAGAGGTGGAAAATACGTGGATATCCAGATCGGGTGATATGGGTAAAAATATCACTCACGAACTAACCATCTATTGTTTCAAGTGGAAATGGCACATGTTGTTTCACAAATTGATGAAGCCAGTCAGTCACGTGCAATACAGCAGTGAGTGAAGGCAAATTTTAAAGGCTGCCAAAAGTTCAGTTACTGTAGTAAGACAAAAATCTGACAATACACAAACTGCATTCTCAACAGCATGGAGATGTTTTTTATCTGTTTAACTGGGTTAATGAGTGAGAAACTAAAAATCCCAATTTTTAATTGGTTTGCCTGAGACCAAAAATCTAAATGCTGTAAAAAAATTTGAGATAAGAGTCTTTTTTTAGCATCTACCAAGACTCCAAAATGTCATTTTTTAACACTGAAAATGTACTTAGCAAAAATTTGCAATGTTTAAAATCCTGTTTATAGTCAGAAATCTATGTGAATCGTTTGTGTACCAAGGAGGAGGAGACAGAGTTAATACAATTTAAAAAAAAGGGATGGACTTCATAATTTTCAATCGGTTTGAATGCACAAATGTTTCTTCAGTATTGGGACTACATTTTGGTGAGAATTGAAAACGTACAGCACGTACAGTATGGTTGATTTGTTGTGACTTTTCAAATTTCTGAATGGGTCATGGGTTGCTGTAGCCATGCCCCATCAGGGCTATTGACTTGAAAGGAAGGAAGAAAGAAAGAAAGAAAGAAAGAAAGAAAGAAAGAAAGAAAGAACATGTCTACATGTCTAACTCTATCAATACCCCATTATGCCCAGTGACAGCAACTTTAATCTCTTCAAAATCTCTTCATAAAACTTCTAAAGTGTTGATTTCAATTGGTTGCCAATAGTGCCATATTTTATCTAGCGCCAGTGGAGTAATAGATCCTCAAAGCAACTCCCTCTCTTTCTCTGTGCCTTCCATTCATGTCTCTAGTTCTAACAGCCCCACCAGTGCGTAGCCAAGACACATATAATGTCTATAAATATGATATATAATCAGGCCGCCCCAGACCGAAATGGGGCCCTAACTAAATAAGGCAAAAGGCCGCCTCCCTCCCACCAAATACTGCGATTTGTTAACACCCCCACTTTGTGTAAAATGGGGCCCCTATTGGATCACGGGGCCCTACGCACTGTGCATGTTAAACGTGTAGGCAGGGGTGGCCCTCATTGACTATATGTCACATTAATGTATAATGGCAATTCAATTTTTACAGGAAAGAAATAAACAGCTCAAACTATGTTGAATCAGTATACAGTCTATCATTTATTACAACAGATTATTACTTTAAGATTGGTGACATGAAAATTAAGATTCATAATCCGCGATGGCGATGACGATGGTCTGCCTGTGTTACTCTTTAGTTAGTCTAACTGATGTGCCTAACAGAAGTGAACGCTGATGAAGTTTATTGACCCTGAATATAACAATAAATCATACTGACCAGAAAAACAGTAAGGATAGTTGTGCATGGGTCACTAATAAGCAACATAAAATGTTTAAAATAATGTTCAAACATTGCAGAAACATGCAGATACACTGAGTATACCTCATTGCTCACACGGACTGTATCTGGTGTGTTCTTGCAGTATTTCCTATAAGTACCCCTGAACCATTGGTGCTGCTTACCCCACCACGGTGCCTCACAGCCAATCGCACGCAGCAGGGAGTCCTGCTCACCTGGATCCCACCTGCCAATCACACAGCACCTATCCAGCATTATGTCATGGAGTTCCGTTTGGGGGAGCAATGGGAGATGTTAGACAACAACATTCCTGCTGGGGAGACAGAGCTGCTTGCCCGAGATCTCATCCAGGTAAAAAACAAATAAATGGGGACAGTGGACTACACACACGGTTAAGTACATGAGTTTTTTCAAGGTGTTACTGCAGGGTTCCAGAATCTCACCCTATTCTCATCTCATGGTTTTCTTTCTCCACTTTTAGACTTTGTAGAACCTCAGTTGTGATTCCATACTTAAGTGGTAATAGGTAGCTATTGTTGAAAAGTTTTTAAAGGAATACACTAGTTTTATTCAGGTGCTACAGTGTAGACTTGAACGCCTGATGTAAAAAGAAATTATGTAGTTTTATTATATAGTTATGCTTTGTCCACTCTGGGAATCGTTCCAATCTACTTTGTTTCTACTATGTTTCTTCCTCCTTTACATTTAACATGTTCATCTGTGTGGCCTGCATAGAATGAGTAAGATAAAAGAAAACTGGTAGAGTGGTCCTCACATTGGAGGATCAACAGAATCATCAAGACAAATGGACTGCATTTATTGAACTTTTAAAAACATTTTTGCATAGCCTAAAAATGGTCTGAAATTGAAATAGTTTTTCAGATTATGTTGTACATGTTGTAAATTTAGATTACCAGGTCAGACGCATAATTACAAACCAGTAAGCAGGCAGGCTGACTCAAGCTCAGATCATCTCTGTGGGTTGTAATAGGTTACTTTTCATGTTTGTACACCATTATATGTTGTATCTAAGATGCCAACAACATACAGGCTGTCTGCAAGAGTGTTATCCTGAGCACTATAGACTGAAATTAAAAATTAAACACAATTTAACATGGTGTCTCCCCATAAATTGTGAATACAATATGCTTTTTAGCAGACAGGAAATTTCCTCTTTTTTTTCCTCCAGGGAGGGAAAATCAAACCATTTTTACTGCTTTATGACCTCTGACACAAGACACCTTTTGCAAAAGTTCACATATCGCTTGTCTGCTAATTATTTATCCATGTCTTTGAACTGCATTTTTAATGAAACCACCTTCAACTCCATGTAGATGCTTTGACCTCTCCTTTCATAGCGCTTAAAACACCCAAATACTGTTCTCCTGCACATAATATGTTTTTAGACTTTAAATATCTATTTGCAGTTTCTTGCAGTTTCCTTAGTCCCTCCGAGGATACCCACATGTGAGTCTACAAATCTCTTACTGAGATCTCCAACTTATCTCTACAGCCCAGTTGCAATGACTTTAAAAATCCTTGCATTGTGTTGACCTGGACTCAAGAATTTCCACAGACATCCATGCTTAAAACAAAAGCTATCTATTTTAAGATAACCAAGATGATAACACTGCAGCATCAGAAATATGACTTCACATTTTAGATAGCCCTAGTGGCCATAAACACAGGCTTACAGAATGACATCAGACCTGGATGATGAATGTTAATTTTTCTGTTCTGCTGCTCATAGGAGGCATGGTATGAGTTCCGTGTCGTTGCTGTCATGGATGACATGATCAGTGAACCTAGTAACATAGTAGGAGTGTCCAGCACAGGTGAGTCATCACATCACATTTACATATTGGGAGAGTGCTTGTGTGTTTTTGGGTCGCATATATTAAAAAAAAAAACTTCAAAATATTCAATAAATAGACCCTTTGTTATACACTTCACTGTATATGCATGATAAATGTGAAGAGAGAGAAAAAGAGAGAGAGACCTGTGAACCTCACAATCTCAAGCTGTGATCTGCAGCCGTGAACTACGGCAATCTAAGCATTTCTGAGCCCAAGAAGGGGTATGGATTCATTGCACACAGCACCTTCAACTTTATATTTTGCTCACACAGGAGGATTAAGTATATACACTTAACAGTCATACTTTGCGACAACCTGATGAGTATGGCAACATCTTTGCTCTACCTAACTGATAGCAGTTAACTGTTTGGTGCTATTAAAAAGATACGAATAATTATCAAAGGCCTTGAAACTAGAAGTCTACTTCAAAATGTGAAATAACTCCCTCCATATGTAAAGTTATACAACTTGTGTGTGTGTGTGTATGTGTGTCTGTGTGTGTGTGTGTGTGTGTGTATATGGGGTAAATAAGCATATTTTGCCCATTAACAAAGAAATGAACAGTCTATAATTTTAATGGTGACGCCACTCTTCAAGCGCCATCTTCACTGCAAGCAGCTCACAATTCCCAATGTCATAATTTCTCTCCGCCGGAGAGAGTCGCCAGAGAGAAGAAACTGCAGGGGCGTAGCTAATTGTCCTTGGACCGCTGCAACAAAACTGCTCCTACTCCACTTCACTTTCACCACGAACTGCCTGGACGGATCAGGTAAAACTAGGATGGGTCCCGAGGTAAAAGTGTCCTCTAAAGAGACGAAGGCAGTCTCCACCTCCAGCAAAACCTCCTCTTGGAGGAAGTGAGTGCAGTGAGCGGTGCAGCCACCTGACTTAGTACCTGATGGACTGCCAGTAGAAATTGGCAAAGCCCAAGAATCTCTGGAGCTGTTTTCTATTCTCAGGACCTTCTCGTATATGCACCTAGTGTTAGGCATTGCATAAGTCCAGTTAGTAAAAACTAATGCTCCCTGGACCAACTTGAAGGCGGAAGCCAACAGAGGAAGAGGATAACATTTCTTGATTGTGATGCCATTCAGCCCCCTGTAGTCAATACAGGGCCTTTTTAACAAAGAAGAACCCGCACTAGCAGGGGATGATGGAGGGCGTATTAGTCCAGAGTGAGTAAATATAGGAGTCCATTGCCTCCAGCTCCGGAGCCGACAGGGAGTACAGCCGACCACGAGGAGGCATGGCTGTGTCCGGTGTGGGGGGAAGTGATGATGCCTTGGACTTGCTGAAGACCGGAAAGTAATCTTTATACAACTCCGGTACACCTCGGACATCCTCCTCATTGAAGGGTTCCGGATTGTGTTCTCTCAACCAGGGGAAACCAAGAATGAGGGGAACAACTGGGGATGAGATAACGTGGAATCTAATTGACTCTGTGAAAACCACCGATAGTCAGACTCAGAACCTCAGTAATCTCAGAAACCTCTGCCAATAAATGACCATCCAAGGCACGAGCTGGAACAATGCCCTCCAGCTGCTCTAAGTGGACTCCCAGCTGGATTACCAGCTCATGGTCAATAAAACAAGGCTCAGCCCCTGAATCCACCAACAGAGTTAGAGCTAGCTTCATGTATTCAGACTCAATTTTACCATGCAGTGTTAACTGGTTTGTCACAGAGGGTTTTATGACACTTTGGCTCGTTGGTTCCCCCTGAACTACTGACAAGCCCGGTCTTTTACTGGACACGTAGCAGCATAATGCCCAGAAGCCCCACAATAAAGACACAGCCCCGTTTTTCGCCTGTGTTCTTTCTCTTCCTGTTTAAGAGTCGAGTGACCAATGACCATAGGTTCCGGTTCCGGTTCGAGGCGCCGCTCCTGCCGCTTCCTCCAGAAGTCTAGCCCTGACCCGGAAGGGAATCCGGTTAGCATTGCGAGCTAATCTACGGGCCTGCATACGAGTATCAATTTTGACGGTTAATTCAATGATCTCATCAGTGTGGTGGGAACCTCACTAGAAACAAACTCATCCAAAATATAATCGCTTAGGCCAGTGAGATATTGCTCCACCTGAGATGCCATATTCCAGCCGGAACAGGCAGTCCTGGTCCGGAACTTTATGGAGTAGTCAGCTACTGCCTGAGTAGCCTGCTTCAAACGCGTCAAACCACTAACCAAACCACCAGAACTGGTTTCGAAACCGAAAACCTTTCAGATCTCAGCAGAGAATCTCTCATAAGAGGAACAGCTAGGAGATCCAAGATCCCACTCAGCAGTTCCCCATGCACGTGCCCAGCCTTCTAGGTGACTGATAACATATGGTACCTTCGTAGCCTCGGCTGCGAACATGATTGGTTGCAAGGCAAAAAGCAATGAGCAGTTAGTCAAGAACGGTCCAACAGACAGAAGTTTTCCGGACCCTCCAGGCGGGGTTCACGAACTGGAGGTCGAACAACTTCCGGATTAGCCACCGCTCCCCTAGCCTGATCTTGCGGTTGTCCTAGGCCTTCAAGCCTCAGAGCTAATGCACTAAAACGCTCCTTGAGCAACTCAAACCTGCCTTGAGTGGCTGGGTCCGACATGGCCAGACCATACTGTAATGAAACTGGCAGGAAGACCCAATAGCACACTCAAATAATAGAATAGAATAGAATAGAGTAACAAGGCTTCATTAAAGTATAAAACAAATTCCTGGGACCACACGGTTGCCGCATGACAAAATACAAAAACTAACTACTCTTAAACAAAAATGAACCTGGGACCCTATCGGTCTCCGCAGGACAAAACTCTACATTGAAAACAAAAAAACAACCTGGAACTTAACAGTAACCGCAGGTGAAGAAAACACTAAGCACAAAACTAGAACAAAAAAAAAGGTTTCCTGGGAAATAACCAAGAACCCACTGAACTAGACTAGAACAAAAACTCAAACACTGACTGAAAGTAACAAAAGAACAGAAACCTGAACAACTGGAAACAAGATCAAAGACTCTCTTTCTTTCTAGTTTTACACCCCCACCCACTGATCTGCCCTGTCTCCCGATTCAGGACGGGATTGTGTTCCCTCAACCGTCATGAGTCGCCATTTTCTGAATGAGCTGCAGAGTTCTCAGTGGCCTATTGGAGTTAGAGTTGCTGTAGTCCAGCCCGGGACATCGACCAGCTGCTCTGCTTCATGGAGGGAGTAGGTGCCTAATTTTTGCGATATTGGGGAGGTGGAAATAGGCAGTCCGTGAGATAAATGTTACGTGGGAACTAAAAGACAGGCCTTAATCAAAGCTAACACTTAGGTTCTTTACGGCGGTGGCAGAAGGAGTAGCAAATCTATTCTGTAATGCTATGGTGTCAGATATAGAATCACGTAGGTGTTTTGGACCTATGAGCAGTAACACTGTTTTTTTTAAGTTCAGAAGGAGGAAATTATGAATCATCCTTAATGTCATCAAGGCAGGATTGAAGCTGCTGTAGACAATTGTGCTCACCCGGCTTGATAGATAGATACAACTGGGTGTCGTCAGCATAACGGTGGAAATGTATAGAATGATTCGTGATGATATTTATATATATATATATATATATATATATATATATATATGTACACTCACCGGCCACTTTATTAGGTACACCTGTCCAACTGCGCGTTAACACTTAATTTCTAATCAGTCAATCACATGGTGGCAACTCAGTGCATTTAGGCATGTAGACATGGTCAAGACAATCTCCTGCAGTTCAAACCGAGCATCAGTATGGGGAAGAAAGGTGATTTGAGTGTTTTTGAACGTGGCATCACGCACAACCATCTCTAGGGTTTACAGAGAATGGTCTGAAAAAGAAAAAATATCCAGTGAGCGGCAGTTCTGTGGGCGGAAATGCCTTGTTGATGCCAGAGGTCAGAGGAGAATGGCCAGACTGGTTCGAGCTGATAGAAAGGCAACAGTGACTCAAATAACCACCCGTTATAACCAAGGTAGGCAGAAGAGCATCTCTGAACGCACAGTACGTCGAACTTTGAGGCAGATGGGCTACAGCAGCAGACGACCACGCCGGGTGCCACTCCTTTCAGCTAAGAACAGGAAACTGAGGCTACAATTTGCACAAGCTCATCAAAATTGGACAAGAGAAGATTGGAAAAACGTTGCCTGGTCTGATGAGTCTCGATTTCTGCTGCCACATTCGGATGGTAGGGTCAGAATTTGGCATCAACAACATGAAAGCATGGATCCATCCTGCCTTGTATCAACTGTTCAGGCTGGTGGTGGTGGTGTAATGGTGTGGGGAATATTTTCTTGGCACTCTTTGGGCCCCTTAGTACCAATTGAGCATCGTTGCAATGTCGCAGCCTACCTGAGTATTGTTGCTGACCATGTCCATCCTTTTATGACCACAATGTACCCAACTTCTGATGGCTACTTTCAGCAGGATAATGCGCCATGTCATAAAGCTGGAATCATCTCAGACTTGTTTTCCTGAACATGACAATGAGTTCACTGTACTCCACAGTCACCAGATCTCAATCCAATAGAGCATCTTTGGGATGTGGTGGAACGGGAGATTCGCATCATGGATGTGCAGCCGACAAATCTGCCCCAACTGTGTGAAGCCATCATGTCAATATGGACCAAACTCTCTGAGGAATGCTTCCAGCACCTTGTTGAATCTATGCCATGAAGAATTGAGGCAGTTCTGAAGGCAAAAGGGGGTCCGACCCGTTACTAGCATGGTGTAGCTAATAAAGTGGCTGGTGAGTGTATATATATATATATATATATATATATATATATATATATATATACATATATATATATATACATATATATATATATATACAAAATATATATATCCTTCTCACCCTCTTTGGGGTGGTATCATCCTCCAGCGTCCTCTATCATCCTCCAGCTCGGGTCCTTTACCAAAGGCCTGGGAGCTTGTGGGCTCTGCGCAGTATCTTAGCTGTTCCTGGGACTGCACTCTTCTGCATTGAGGCTTCAGATGTTGCTCCTGGGATCTGTAGGAGCCACTCGCCCAGTTTGGGGGGCACTGCCCCCAGCGCTCCTATTACCACGGGGACCACAGTAGCCCTGACCTTCCACATATGCTCCAGCTGTTCTTTCAATCCTTTCAACCTTTTCGTGTTCCTTCTTCCTGATGATGGCGTCAGCTGGTATTGCCACATATATCACTCCTACTTTCTTCTGCACTTTGTCCACCACCACTATGTCCGGTAGGTTAGCCAGGAGCTGTCTAGAAGCTGAAGTCCCACTGGACCTTGGCTCTGCTGTTTTCAGTCACTTTCTGTGGTGTCCCCATTGGGATTTGGGTACTTCTATTCCATACTGGGCACAGATGTTTCTGTAGACTATTCCTGCCACCTGGTTGTGCATCTCCATGTATGCTGACCGGGCTAGCATCTTACATCCTGCCACTATGTGCTGGACTGTCTCAGGGCCTTCTTTGCATAGTCTGCACTTTGGATCTGATCTGCTCTGGTAGATCCTGGCCTCTATGGCTCTTGTACCTAAGGCCTGTTCTTGTGCTGCCATGATTAGTGCCTCTGTACTGTCTTTCAGTCCAGCCCTTACCAACCACTGGTAGGTTTTCTGGGTTGTTTCTTTTCACCAAACACATAATTAACAGCACTACTACGTAGTGTGGGCACTGGTCCTGCGCTCTCCAATCCTCCACCTCCCTCTCTCTCCTGCCTGCTCCAGTGCCCCCAGTCCCCACAGTCAGTCCCTCCAGTCCCTCAGCTCTTAGGCTGATGGAAGAACCAACCACTGCCTGCACCGCAGCCACTCCTCTACTCAGTGACTGTGTGGTCATCGCTGGTCCAGACACGGCGCTGACCAGCTGCCCGGTGTGCGGGCACCGGTGCCACCGGAGCGCACGAGCCATACTGGCCGCCGCTTGCACCTCTTGTGCGATTGCCCGTGATCGACAGCAGCAAACTTTTTACTTTCTCCTGCCAGATGCGTTTGTTTGCCTCAGCTACAAGGCCTTCCAACTCCAGGGAATCATATTTATTCTTGCTCTTTCCTCTGCACTCGTTATGAAGGAAAGGCTGACAACGGGCAAACCCCTCATTTGCATACTGCTGTTTGCACCTGTTGACACTGCGGCAAATTCCCTTAGTAAATCATCCGCAAAACACACGCAAATCAAGCACGCAAAATCTTACCAGGAGCACGCAATTTAGCGCCCCTTATTTGGGATCTTAGTAAATCAGGCCCTTAGTGTACAGTCTCAGGGTGATGGATTTGGGGTGGAACCCTCCGTGCATGGTGAGGAGCTTCCTTGTCTTGATATCTGTGGCTTCTATCTCTTCTTTTGGCCAGCTTATGATTCTGGTGGGGTATCGGATACATGTTGATGGCTTGGATCTTGTTCTTGCCATTCATCTGACTCAGGACTTGCCTTACTCTCTGGAGGTATTTGTTTGCGGCTGACTTCCTAGCGGCCTCCTCATGATTTCCATTGGCCTGTGGGATACCAAGGTACTTGTAGCTGTCCTGGATATCACCTATCTTTCCCCCTGGTAGGTCGATCTCCTCGGTTCTGGTCATCTTGCCTCTCTTTGAGACCATCTGGCCATAACCACTCTTAGTGATGATCTGACTGAGGGGATTTAGACCTATGCAGAACAGCAGCTGTGATAGCGCATCTCCTTGGTTTATTTCTTGTAGTCAATCCAGGCAGTGCACAGGTTGCTCTGTCTGTTCTTGCAGTCTCGGGTGACTGCTCTATCGACCAGTAGCTGGTGCTTGGCTCCTCTGGTGTTGCTACCAATTCCCTTCTGAGCCCCGCTCAAGTATTGAGCCACATGCTTGCTCACCTTGGCCGCGATGATGCCTGACAGGGCCTTCCACGTTGTGCAGAGACAGGTTATTGGCCCGTAGTTGGATGGGATGGGTCCCTTTTTGGGGTCCTTCAGGTTCGGGACTGTCCTGCCCTGGGTCAGCCACTCTGGGTGAGACCCATCACTTAGCAGCTGGTTCATCTGTGCTGCTAGGTGTTCATGGAGTGCAGTTAGCTTCTTCAGCCAGCAGGCGTGGATCATATCAGGGCCTGGTGCGGTCCAGCTCTTCTTGTTCTGGGAGGTTGCTGTGGTCAGCTCTTAGTTCCGCTAGCCATTGGGCATCTGGGTTATGTGATGCCTCTCTTTCCCATATGCCCTTCCAGTATGCTTCCATCTCAGCTCTTGGTGGGTCTGACCGGTTGTTTTTTCCCTGCCATTGGGAGTACACCTTCTTTGTTGTATCTCTTCAGCCAGGTGGCCAGAGCTGCTAGTCTCTGTTTGGCAGTTTCAAGTTCTTCAGGTATGGAGAGCTTGCTGTACTTTCTAGGTACCCCTTTATTCGCCATGTTGCCCTTCTGTAGCTCTGCTAGCTGGCTAACGTGCTGCCTGTTATGGTGGGGGCCCCTCTTGTACCCAAGCATCTCTAGGATTACTGTTGCTGTACTGTGTGTCAGCTTATTGGTTTCCGTGATGGTTTCCGTGGGTGTAGTAGTCAAGGCAGCATTCACATCTGCTAGTAGATCTTCTGAGGGTACTTTGCAAGTCAGCTTCGGCAGTCGTTTCTAATCATTTCTAAAAGGTTTCTAATTGAGCCATGATCCGTCTTCTCAGGTCAGCTGCCCTGAGGCTGATGGTATTTGTTGGGGCTTGGTACCCAATCGCTGGGGTACCTGTTGGGGCTTGGTACCCAATCTCTGGTTGTGTTAGTATCCCCCTGCTGACCGTTCCTGAGTCCCCCTTGCTGAGGCATCATTGCTGTATCTCATCCATCTCTAGTTGTGATAGGAGTTTCTGGTTGTGTACGTTGGAACAGGGGTCATTAGTGACTTTAATCAATGCAGTCTCAGTGCTATGAGTCATTCTAAAACTGGACTGGAAGGACTCAAATAAACTATCGTTATTAAGGTGTTCACAGATCTGGTTGGCAATGATTTTCTCAAGGATTTTTCAAACAAAGATAAGATTAGGGTTCGGCCTGTAGTTCGCTAGACCTCCCGAATTGAGGGAAGGTCTCTTGAGAAGGGGTTTAACTTTTGCAACTTTAAACATGTTATGCTATGATGCTATGATGTCCGACATTGTTTTGGCCATTGAACACACCGACTCAACTCTAATTTTAGTAACCTCCGTTTGGCGTAACCGCAGGTCATTAGCGCCGACAAGGATAATGATTTTACTATATTTACGCTTCGCCTTAGCCAGCAGCTTCAACCACGTTGAGCTTTACTCAACGTCGCCTGCTCTGGCCCCCGGGATGCAGACTATGGCCGCTGGACTCGCTAACTTCACATCCCTTAAAATAAAGTCGCCAGTGACCAGAGTTTTGTCCTTGGTGGGTATGTCTACAGGCGGGGAGAACCTATTGGAAGTGGGAAGTTGTAGGTGGACCTCGGTGGACTTTGGCCGTCACAGTCACCCAACGTCCCTGTGTTCCTGGCTGCTCGGGAGAATCTAATAAGTGGCTCCATGGTGGCTAATGGGCACTGGCTAACTACAGCTGACAGTTTTGTTTACACCATGCGGAGCCAAGCTTCCAGATTGCTGAGCCTGGGGAGTAGCTATACATGTGGCACACTGAGAAGGAGAGAGGGACAGGAGAAGCAGAAGGGAAAGCCATTGCTAACAGCGCCACCCAGAGCAAGGGTGATAAAAAGACACTAGGAGTGGTGTAGGAAGTGGGTTGTGGAAAGAGCAGGACTGGAAAACAGGATAGAGTGTTCAAGTGGCACTTACAGGATATTTAAATGGCAGGTGATTACATCACTCCACAAGACTCTTCTTCAGATAAGGGACAAAACATGGGATAAAACATATATAAAATATGTCACATGATTATCTTCAATAAAAGAAGAAGTACAGAATTGTACTATCAAATATGAATTCAAGGTTTTTTTTAACACTTTTTTTACATGTTTTGTTTTATTTTTCATAGCTCAGTGTGTTCAAAATACTTAAATATTTGCTTAAAGTAAAATAAAACAAACATCATAGCTATTGCCATAAAGTATTGTAAATATTTATTCAATCTGTATAAAGGTTTACAATTTAAGAAACATTTTTGTGTACTTTTTAAGTGATTTAATGTCCAGAGCTTCTTTCAGAAAAAAGTCAGTCACAACCATAGTGTATCAACTACATAATTGCTAAAATTCAAGGTTTATTTGAGTTTATTTTGTAATAAAAACTTTGATTAACTTTCTTGTTGTGGCCACAATTAGCTGGTGATTAAAAAAAGCTGCTGCCAAAAAAACACAAGTTATGAGGAAGAATTGGTTATTTTGTCAACTCCATAAGTCATCAACTTCAAAAGGATTGTTGTTCAATGGAAAAAAACAGCATGAGAAGGCTAACACTTTGTGCAACCATAATATATGTTTTGGAAATACCCATTTTGTCCCTGATCTCAAGAATGACTGAAAACTGAGGTACTGTGGGATATGCAGTTGTTTAAGTTTCATCTCAACACGGAGAGAGCAGAGCCAATTATGCCAAGAGATAATTGTAGGCAACTGAGGAGGATGGAGTGGTCAGTGGTGTCAGGAGATAGGGTTACAGGCAAGCAGGAGGTTTAAGAAGAGTAGTTTCTCTATGGCATATGTTCTGTATCTAAGATAAGGCCATCCTACCCATATTGCAGAATCAATTTTCTATTCCAAAATAAAACATTTGATTTAAAATTTTAGGTTAAACCATGAAAAGTCACCAAATTATGCCACCAATGTCATGTTACCCAATGTTGAAAAAGTATAAATACCACCAAGATGTAATTACGAAGAACAGTGAGGTACAATAAACCATGACAGAACTTCCTATATATTCATTGGTTTAGCTATTATGTACTATTATTTTGTAACTATTATTTTGCTTTAATATTATTGACAGAAACATATTCAGATGGAGCTACAGTAGAATTCGCGAAAGTAAGTCAGTGTCAGTGTCAAGTAACATAAATAGTCAAAAATAGTAGCAATCCACCAATAGAATATGTATTTCCAGAGTCCTTTGCCTCTGCAGTTTTCTGCCAAAAACACCTTGGAGCTGCTGTAACATTTGTTTTGCTGTTTTTCTTGTTGTTGTTTTTTAAACCACATAATACTGCAGGGTAATCCAGCAAAGATAATCTAGTAAATCTAGTAAAGTTAGCATGCCTCAGCGCAGCAGCCTCTCGCTCTCGACTGGTGAGTGAGGAACCTTGCTCAGTTCCTTTGTATGTCTTGTACATGTGAGGAAATTACAATAAAGTCCTATCTATTCATCCTAATCTCATAATGAATATCAGCTGCTATTTATTTTCTTTGGCTGTTTCATTTACTCTTCCTGTTGTTACAGTCTTGTCATTGTTTAGCCATTGCTGGTTTTAAAATCCTTTTCTCTTTCATCCTGCCCTCAGAATTTTTCCCGCCACCAGAGATGGTGGAGGAGCGTGGACTAGCAAGACCTGTGGTGGCTGGCATCGTGGCCACCATCTGTTTCCTGGCAGCAGCTGTCCTCTTCAGCACTATGGCTGCCTGCTTTGTCAATAAACAGCGCCGGCGGAAACTGAAGAGGAAAAGAGGTGAAAAAGAGGCTAACAAATAAAAAAAATAAAATAGGCTTACAAAAAAATCTCATCTATCCATCTCTTCTATCTCATTCGTCATGGAATCCAGTCAATTTGAGAAATTTTGGTTCAGAGTGTTCTCACATGTAAAATAGAATCATTTGCCATTGTGTACATTTCACATCTACTCAGTGAGTAGGGGTTGTGGGGTATATCTGGGGCAGCATATCACTTGTTGAAACAAGTGTTGAGTATCTCCTACCGCAGATTCAGTTCTTTTCAAAATACAACCTTTTATTTTACAATGATAATCATTTACATTACTTTCTTTCTCTGTGGTCTAATATGAATTGACCGACATTTAACTTATGACCGACATTTAACTCATACCTTACTCTGATTCTTCTACATGAAAGTGTTGTGCTGCATTCAGCAGTTCTTCTCCTCTTAACTGTTATTGCATGTTAAAAGGCAACATGCAAATAACATGCAATTTTTGACTTGTATTGTAAGATAGGTGTGCCTTAAAGACATTTCAGAGGGCAGCCAAAAATATAGTTTGCAATGTTTTCATGGATTAATTGTCAGTTGTTTGATATCCTTCTCTCCCAGGCTCAGCAACAATGTCACTGTCATCTCTTGATGAATCACAGTTATAAACTTTTGATCTACAATATATATATTCGGTTTGTGTTGTTTAGTATAAATATCAAAAATACATTATCCTTAATGTTAACACTGGGTGTGGTAATGTGTTGAGATTTATCTCTTAATTTGAGCAGATTTATTTCACCTCCTCCAAAAGACTTTGGCTCTATTTACACTGCCTCTAATATCTGTGCTGAATGTCAATAACAAATTTAGAGCAACCAAAGTAGAAGGGTATAAATTCTAAAAATGTATATCCTTTAAATAGATTTTCAGTGATCTTATCTGTGTTTCTTTCCTTTTCCAGACCCCCAACTCTCCATAACCCACTGCAGAAAAAGCATGGAAACTCCGTAAGTTACTTTATCACTGTTGTACCACAAAATAACATACAAACCATTATCAAAAAGCAAAAACAAATGAAACACTAACTTTCTACAATCTACCAGATTTGTAGATAACTCGCATATGATTCTGTACCATTCAGTCAGAAACAAATACAAAATGTTTGGAAAAATTCAACAAAGGTAAATGTAGCCTTGTCACAAATGAGGACTTCACATAATTGCTGTTGTACTTTTGGACTGTTTTTTTTTTTTACATTTTCCCTCAACCAAATTTCTGGAAACTCATTAACTTTGTAGCTTTGCAGGCGTGTGAATGGACTCAATGACACATTCACACACCTGACAGTCACAATACCAGGTGATTATTAAGACAAAAAATGGGTGTGTTTGCCAAAAAATTGATGTATGTATGTAAATTATGTAATGTAATGTATGTAACAATGTATGCATCGACAAGTGTATATAAAGGCAGGGCCACAGAAAATGGTCATTGATGAAAGAATCTGAGATTAATCAGTTTATTTATTTTATTTACAGTTATTACCTGTTCTTGAAAACAGTGCAATACAATGTTAATTTCACCTAATGGCATTCATTACCTTTACAAATTGTTGTAAGTGTTGGTGCCAGATAGCCTGATAAAATCCATGAAGTTGACCCAGGCGGTGTCAACTGCAGCTGGTGTAACGGAACTAGGCTATCCATGTTTTCATACCTGCTTTGCACTTAGTCTGTCCATGTAAATAAGGTCATGGTCAGGCCAATATTTTGGATTTTCTTCATCATAAATCCAGTTGCATGAATGTATAGGCTGCTGCAGGGTGACCTCGTAGGCAATATATGACAGTGTCATATGAAGCAAAACACAGTCAGTACCTTACTTAGGTTTAGTGCATTTGATAGCATGCTGTTACAGTATATAGAAAAGAAGTCACTGAATCAAGTGGAGGGACCTTGAGTCACTGTCTTCTCTCTCTGCTGCATCATACTAGTCAAGGCTCTGAGTTTCAGGACAACAGGCGATATAACAGATGACAAAAGTTCGATGATACAATTTTATGTAATTTGTTTCTCGGTCCTTGTGTGACCCTGCCAATCAAATCCACAATTATAAAATATATTAGTATTATATAAGTGCCTTAATAGGATCTTTTGCAGCTAATGTGTGGAAAGGTACAGACAGCCCTAAGAATAATAATGCATTGCTATGCCAGTGATTACAGGTTCCAGCACATCAAACTGGAAAGTATCTATCTTTGCATTTCATTGAATTTGATGTCTGAGTGTGTGTCATTAGGAATGTATGTTTTGCCCAGATGAGCTTGGTCTGAGAGTGAAAATAAATGATCATGAAGTATTTTTAGAAAGATATGCTCAGCAAAAATTATTGCATTAGCGATGCTGTTTGGTAATGTAATTCACAAAAGAATGAATATTCCTAGCATTTTCTTTGCTCTATTATTTTAGTTATTGATGGAGTTGTAAAATCTATGGGATATGGGTCAATAAATAACTGTCTTCAGTTTTAATAAAGTAATAAGTAGTTCATAGTATTAGTATTCATCCAAGTGTTTAAATGTGTAAAGCCTGTTGTATGGTATGATTTTCTTCTGAGACATAAAACTACATCGTTGTCAAATACACACATTGGGTAGTTTATTTAAGTACAGAGTGCTGCAACCCCAAAGACATAAATAATCCTGGTAAAGAATATTGTTTCAATCATATACTAAGATAGTCAAACATCCATCCATTATCTTGCCCGCTTTGTACCCTATGATGTTGTAGCGGTCGATTGGTGACAGTCTTCAGCTCACATACGGTTACTCCCTGGACAGGTCTCTAGTTCATTGCAGGTCACACTCGCCATTCACTCACACCTAGGGGCAATTTAGATCCAAATCCTCAGAGGAATATGACATATATGACTGTTGTTTGGGTCTGATAAGGTGGGGATTATGGTCATATCCTGCCAAAGTCAAAATCAAATGAAGAGCTGTCTCAAGGTGCAGTGGTCACATCTCTCTGTTGCTCCACCACGACCTCCCTTTGTCTTTGTGCATTTTGTCATTTGTTTTCATGTCAGATTATTTTTCTGTTATTTTTTTTAACGCTTCTCTCCATTTCTATCTATTCCATCCCATTTGATTCTAATATAAAGCTTTCACTCATTTCCTGTAACCTTTCAAACATACCTTTCATTAACAGGCTTCCTCTTTGCCCTCATATTTTCCCTACTTCTACAGGAGTCCACTTAGCCTCATTCCCAGCGTCGAGCCCTACTGGGAGGGGCTGGACGCAAGCAGGTACAGGCCCCAACCTTCAACTCCTAAGTGAGTGTGCTATCCATTGTCCCCCCTCTTCTTGCACACCGTGTTGGTTCCACCCAAACTCCTTAGATTTCTGACCTGACTGCATGCTTATGTCCACACAAGGAAACAATAATAGTATAAGTCTTCCATGACATGATAGAGGATCATCACTGTGAGAAGATGAAAACAGCAAGGGATTTTTTTTAAATCAAGAATCTAGGGTGACAAAATCGGTTTCTCTCATTTTAGCACTTGTTCCTAATTAAGATTTTATGTTTTTTTATGTTGTATTTTTGGCTGTGGAAGAGTCATCATCGTAACTGAATGGCCATTATTCAACAAACAGTTCTCAGAGAAAAGAATGTCTGACAGATAAATATCTAGATAAAGCTTATTTATGGCTCTTCAAATACATGACTGTTTTTTCCTCTCTTTTTCTAAGTCACATGATTCATGCTTCTGACTGAACAAACATGCAGAGATTTAACTCATTTTCAGTAATAAAAACTAATTTTGAGCTAGTTTACCTGTAAAAATGCATTTGGATTACATTTCTAGCAAATCTCATATTTGCTCAGGGAATGTACATAATTACTTTCTTACTCGTTGCTGCAAAGATTTTTCTGATCTCGTCCAAATAATGTGAAACTGCTGCATTTTCTGTTGCCGCTTGAGCGGCTTCTATGGACTCGCCGTCCCTGCTGCGACTCTATTCCATTGCAATTTAGCTCTGTCTGGCAGATGAAACCCATCACCCATTGCAAGGGTGGCCAATGGGTGATGGCCAATCTGAGACACCCATTGTGTCTCAGATTGGCCTCAGGTGGCCCATTATACAACTAGTGGTTCCTACCAAGCAATGACTGAGCAACCAGAAATTTAGAACATGCTTAAGTAAGCATGACAGCACCTTGGACTTAGCACTAAAAGTCCACTAAAAATATTACCCTGCCAAGTCTGTGGCTACGGGGCATCTTCTCTGGATAACAGAGAAGGTTGAAAATGGTTGAAAAGGTTGAAAAACCAAAACAGTTTTGGAAGTCAGCTTCTCAACCAGTTTGAAAACATCACCTGCTAAATAGCAGAATGTATATAGCGGCTCCAAATAGGTACAGCGGGCTGTATCTATCTCCTATGGGGTGTTCCTGTAAGCTTCCAGAGTTACATTTAATTAAATCAACAATCTTGAGTAATCGAAAGGTTTGGCTTTCTCCATCAGTAACACTGTCGCGTTCAGCACACAGGTCCCAAACGCGACACTGACACCGAGAGACTTTAGTTCACATGGCTTTATTAGATACTGCCACAGGGGTGGTCCAAGATGCGGGCTGTCCTAACACTAGGAGTCCATTTCACAAAGCAGGTTCAACAAACTATTAGTCTAACCCTGAACTCTGAGTTGATCTACTCTGAGATAGGAAACTCTGAGTTTTCAGTTCCAGAACAGTGAATTTGAGTTAGTTTGATCCACTCGGAGTAGTTTCACATGGAGTTAAGCGCTTGTACCCTGACTTTAAAAAGCCATTACCAGTGGAGCCATGATTCAACGAGTCACCATGGCAATAAGTGGGAAACAAGGGGCGGCGTGTTTTTCTCTGCTGGAGTTGGACATCCTCGCGGACGAGGCATCAAGCTTTATATATATATCCATGAGGGAAAGCATATACACAGGAATGAGGAAGGCAGCCATGATAGATGTAGACCAGCGGGTTGTTCCTATGAGCGACATGGCAGGAGTTCCAGAAGACATCTGTGACTGAGTGGTTTATATTTTGGATAATCCATTTTTGAAGTTGCTTTTACAGATAAAACTTGGATTAATCCAAAAAGGTCAACCATCACCTGATTTACCAGGATTGGTGCAAACTAGCAAGAGCTACCAGAGCATTTTCAGACTAGCAACAACAGTTCTTAACAGTGGCTAAGGGGCAGCCCACCTAACAAACTGTACTGCTGGGACTGTTTGCTGTTTAATCCAGAAAAGGGGCCCTGGTCCGGCACCAGATTTAGCAATTTATCTTGCTTAACAAAAGCAGCATCAAAGCACCAGTGTACGAACAGACACCTGCATGCTGCTGTGAATGTAAAAACTTTTGGAGATGCGTATCAACCTGCAGTTGAGTGAGCAAAGGTGAAGAGAGACAATTGCACATAAGGATGAGGTGAGTGGGACAGAAATATATTGTAGAACTGAATATTAATAATTCATAATTGTATCTGAGCTCGGAGCGCTACAGGACAGGACAGGACAGGGTGGATGGACGAAAGGATGGAGGGTAGGGTGGTGCTACTGGGTCCATTTGCCTGATGGAGGGGTGCTCGTGGATCTGAGTTGTGCAGTTCAAGCGGTAGGACTGAAACCGAAGCTGACTGTAGTCTGGAGCTGTGCACTTACAGCTGGTCGTGCATTGGGAACAGTGTGGACATCGCTGTGATCATCTAGAGGGGGCTTGACAGTATTAACAACACCGCTGGTTTGACAGAGGAAGAGAGTGACAGGCTGGCAGCCTATGGCTTCATAACTGGGCCAGGTGTTAGTTCATCTGCGTTAGTTTTGTTGATTTAGATTTCAGAGTTGAATTAACTCCTTAAAATAGTTGTTTGAACCTGCAAATCTATCGTAGTTCACTTAAAATGGTCAATTGTGTAAACAGTTTGTTTAATTCAAGTATTAAGTTGAGTACACATTTTGTTTCAGATAAGTTGACCTGGACTTATTAATTGACTGAAATGTTTAGGGTTGTTATTTTAATTTGCAAATCTATTTTATCTTAATAAAATGTCAGGTAATTTCAATCCAAGATTTCTTGGAACTTAAATGTCCATTTCAACATAACTAATGTCACCTGTTGGAATAACTTTTTTTACTACAATCAGAGTCATCTCTGACCAAAGTGGGGCCCTACGCAAAAAAGACAAAAGGGCCCCGTCCCAAAAACTGCGATTTGGGCAAAAGTCCTATCTTGCAACACATCTGACCAGCGATCGGTCTAACGATGCTGTGAAATCTCACCATGTGCGCAATACAACATAAAGTTTTCTTCGCTCTCTCCTCCTGGCTCACACTGACAGATGATCTAGTAGCGAGTCTCACGGCTGTGAATGTGCTGATCCTTTGTTCCTTCGTGCCAAATGGAGCCCCTATTGGATTGCGGGGCCCTATGCACTGTGCAAGTTCTGCACATAGGCAGCGACGACCCTGAATACAATAGATGTAATTGACTATAAGAGAAATATGACAACAATTAACACGTAACAAGTTGAGCATTTATTGGTGAACAAGAAGTGAACACTTATAATCAAGTGTGTATTCGTCCAACATTAGCAGTTCACAAACAAGCACAGGGAAGAGATGTGTTTGATACATTTCAAAACACCAAAGTGTGACGTGACAATACACAGCTGCAGAATTGGGCATTAACTCAAGAGGGGTAGTAAATGAGAAAGCAAAGGACTGTGGGTAAGTAACAGTTGATCCTCTACATGGGACTACTGAATTGCTTGAACAATCATTAATAAAAAAAAAATACTTGTGGTGTAAGGCCAGGGCCATTCATATGGTTTAATGGTTTGTCACAAAAGTAAAAAAAAACTGTACTTCAGATTTTCACTCTTCCTCACCCCCCTAACCTCATATTCTGCACTGGTAAATGAAACAACATACTATTAAAGTGTCCTCTATGGCCTGAAAAGGTCTAAATAGTAAACATGTCTTAAGGGAACATCTGCGGAATAGAAGAAATATGCCAGTGTGTGGTCGGAGCACAGGTGAACAAAAGGAGTGTCTCCTTTGAGCTAGTTGTCCATTCAGCGCAAAATTAATATTGTGTAACAGTGCAAAACTGAAAAAATTGCATCAGCAAAACCTATGACAGGCAAAATAAGAACCTGTCATGACAAACAGTTTTAACACCCAGGCATGAGATGAGTTCTATGATATCATCTCAGATGGTTTTCCACAACTGCCTGTTACGTAACCGATGCACAAGTGAGGAACACTGTCCCCCACCTATGTTCATCAGGACCTTTTGAATCACTTTGAATGTGTACCTTAGTTCTTTTGGATAGTCTATGTTCAGAGAGAAAAAAAGACCCATCAGCAAGGCAATGGCATGTGGGAGGTCATGCACATTGGTCATGATCACTGCTTCCTCAAGGACCACTGCTGTGTCAAAGATGTCTTCTCCATCCTTCACCATGATCACACCGAGTTAACTCGTCACAGTGACCGTTCACTTTTATAACTTTTTTTTTTTTGATAATCAAGTACCTTCTTCTGTCTGAGGTCCTGAAAGAAGTACAACCATAAAAAAAGCACTTCACCTTGCCACCAGACAGCCATTTCTGATGGGAAAACACAAGTCACGAAAAGGTTAAGTGGCTTCTGACACCAACACAGTACTGTATAGAATACAGTGACAATGGATAAATATTTAATACAACCACACTTCAAATAATCCAAACTTTCCCTTTAAGAGCAAAATTTTAGAAAACTACTCACAAACACTTTACCTACCAGTCATAGAACAAGGCTGAGCACTTGTCTTAGACTTGTGCCACATCTCCATCTCCTTCCTTCGTAGAGCTAATGTGTCACTCATAATTTGCTCCCAGTCAACCTTTCTCATCTCACTGACCATAAATCTCTCTTTGTCAAGGTCACTTTGGGCTCTTCCTTCTGGAAAATCTGGACGAAAGTTCACTTCTGACTTTCTAGCCCTCTTCAGTCTTTTTGAGTTCCCTGAGGCACGTGTATTGACTCAGAGCTCAGAGGATCCTCCACTCCCATCTTCTGCTGGAAGTTTCCCATTTTGAATTTTAAAATCTACCACTGATAGATCCTGGTTCTTTCAAACAAGGATGTTTTTGGATGAGAGCTTGAGCCACATGATTATGCTCATCACATGATAGGTAGGGATTGTGAGCATAGATGGCTTCTGCTGACTTGTTTACGATGTCTGATTTCATGTCTTTTGAAATGTCAAGAAGGGTCCCATCTCTGCAGAAGGTTTCACTTCCTTGCCTCTCTTTCAACTCAAAATCAAATGAACAGGCAGGAATGACAAATGGTTGGGAAACTGACAAGTTGTGACTACTAGGGGAGTCCTCAAGGGAAGATGACAGACTTGCTGTATTGAATCTCTGTTGTTTAGAAGCACTTTCAAAGTTGCTTTATCTTTAGGAAACTCTGACATGCTACTAAAATTGCACAATTCATTATCAGATTCGGGGTCTTTATACTGAATCACAAGGTCCCCCCTCCAGTCTGAAGTTTCATCTCTTGTAGATAGTAAGCTTGCTAATGTCAATTTCACTCAGGATGATCGGCAGCAGCATGAAGAAACTGAAATGAACTGAAAATGAAAAGAAAAAAAATCCATGATGAGAAAGACTGTGTAGTCTGTAAAATAAAAAAAGTATATAATATATAATATAAATGTTGCATTTCAAGTAAACTCTGGACTATATCGCTTCAAGACACCTGGGCCAATACAGACGGCCATATGGAGGTATTTGGATGTGTATTAGTGTGTGCCCCAGGTGTGTCATTCCATGAATGTCAATTACTTTCTCAAAGTAAAAAAATCAAAGCTGAAGTGGGAGCTGAATATCACAGTTCTCATGAGGAAGGCTCAGAAGAGGCTGTACTTCCTCAGGCCACTGAGGAAGTTCAGACTTTCTAAGACCATGATGGCCCAATTCTACACGGCCATTATTGAGTCTATCCTGTCCTCCTCCATCATTGCCTGGTTCCCCGCTGCAACAGCTAGAGACCTCGCCAAGCTGCAGTGGGTGATTCGATGTGCGGAGTGGGTGTTTGGCCGTTCCCTGCTCCCCCTGAAGTTCCCCCATGATCCCATGGCAATAAAGAGGGCAAGGAAGATCATGGCCGACTCCGCCCATTCTTGCAACTTTGTTGCTCTGACCCTAATTAAAGCTGCAAGCAGCTGTGAGTAGGTCCGAGCAATTGCGCCCGGCAGGGTACAGGCAATTGTGGGGTTACTGCTGTTCACAGGCTTACCAAGACTACTTTGTGTTACTACACTTTGAAGTGACTGTGTTGTGGACTGAGCATCATCCCTGTGATTCAGGGATAATGAACCATTTCTCTTTTCCACAACTGCCCCCACCTCTTCTCAAGCTAAGTTGGTTGAGGCAGAGGCTGACAAAGCAGAAAGTAATGCTCTACATTAAACTTAGACTGACTTTATTAATCACTATGGGATGACCTCCTCAGTGAAAAGTAAATTTCCAGTAGTAACAAGTAATATGTACTCTGTTACACTGACTTCAGTAGCTTTACAGATACATTGTATTGTAAGAGAGCTAAAATTCAACCTGCATTGCCATGCATTCATGGTTATTGTTCATTTGCCAGCAAATACACTGCCAAAATACATGTTGAAACATGAAACTGTATTCCTGCAGTCACACTCAGTATAGTACTGCAATGAAAATGAAACGTGCTTTGCTTTGCAAAAATCATAATTAATGAGTCATTGTGGAGTTTCATCTGCCTACATGAAGTTGATCAGGTTAATAGATAGATAGATAGATAGATAGATAGATAGATAGATAGATAGATAGATAGATAGATAGATAGATAGATAGATAGATAGATAGATAGATAGATAGATAGATAGATAGATAGATAGATAGATAGAAACTGTAATTTGACTGGTCACGTGATCTGGTGATGTGACATGCAAGTGAGCCAACCATCTCCGCTTTTACTGGAAAAATTCCTGGAGATTCACACACTTTCCAATAGAAAACGGCCTAAATGTCAGCTACCAACTCCTTGTAGTGTTGTAAAAAGAAAAAAAACAACATATTTTGTCATTTACCCCTGACCCGTTTTGAGTAGTGTATGGAGGTTAGAATTTGGCAAATGCACTTTTAAAATATGAACTTTTACACATGTGCTTTTGGTTTATCACAGGCTTGTGGGGGCTTGAATTTGCTCGGCAATTCTACTCTACTACAGTATATTTGAAGGACTGTGGACAGTGCAATTTCAAAGTTTGAGGTTTGATGTTAAACGTACACCTTTCCACGCATGTTGCGTACTTTGAATGTTAAAAGTGGCCCTTTGTGATAAACGGTCTAGAAAATATTAAGGAAAACTAATTTGGTACCATCATTGCCATGCTATACCAAAAAAAATGACAGCATCCATCAACATAAAATGGACTGTTTTAGAAAGATTAGATGTTTGTTTTTAAAATATCCAAAAATTGTGATGGTGTTCTGCCTTACTTGCAAAATGAATTTTTGCATGTACATCAGTCATGGACAGCACTTTATAATCTCGAGCTTGAGCAAAGAAAAGTCTTGAAAGCGTCTGTAAAAATCTGACATACAATTGTCAATCTGTGTAATGTGCACTGTTAAGTTGCACACAGGCCTTCCCTTGCATCTCCAGCTCTGACTCCAGGTTCAGGAAGTTTGCCAGATCATGGCGCTGCAGCCATAGATATATACAGAAGGCTAGATGCCTCGTCCACGTTGCTCGATTACAGAGTCAAACGTCCGCACATGACGGCCATCTTGTGTCGGGCAGCTCGCTCACCTATTACATTGTGTGTATTGAGACATGTACTTCTAAAATACATAACTTGCTCAAATTTCAACCGATTTTCAAACGGTTTGGTTTCTTCTTAACATCAAATATGTATTTATGATACTGCATAGTTGTGTAGAATGTTATGCCCTAAAAATAGATTAATGTTCAGAAATAGGTAGCCTACAATGTTTCCTATCACAAACAGGCCATAAGAAAGGCTGCTTGTTGACATTCTCACCTCTGATATTTATCACACTGCATACCAGTACTTATGAATTGATGTCTTGACACAAACAGCAATACACATCCATACTTCTTGTTTTGAATGAAAATATTTCTTACACGTCAGGGCTGCAGTGGATGCCAAAGTTAAATGGACAGCTTACCCACCTCCAAAACATTGATACCTCATCTCCACAGACTCCATGGAAATCAACTCACTAACACATACACTTCAATTACATTTATTTTGTTTAAAATCAGATTTAACTTAAAACACCTAAACATTACACAATAACCTAAGCAATTATAAATCATATACACGTACACATATACACATGCATTATATACATATAAACATACATTACACATACATAACATACACACACACACATACACACACACACACTGGGCTGTGGGCTCCTCTGTCCTCATGTCTTAGACTTTGAGGTTTTTCTGAGACCTTGAGGTTGCTAATGTGCTTGAATACAAAGGGGTTGTTGATGCTGACGGCCATCCTGATCTTGTTGTTCATAGCATTGATGTACGTCTGGTAGACTGTCATGCCCTTCCTGGCCAAAAAGCTGCATAGTAGATGGGAATGTCATGGAGCTCTGGGTGGTTCTGCCAGTACTTACCTGAGACTGAGACACATACACACACACACACACACACACTGGGCTAATGCCCTTTGAAAAGCACCTCATTACCTGTAGAAGTCATAATACAAAATGTTAAACAAACCAACCTGAAAATGCAACATCAGTTAAACAGAAAATAAAGACAAATTCTGCCTCTCCCTTCCATGTAAAATTACTGGCTAGTAGCCATGATGCACAACTTTGGCTAAGCTGCACAACTAAGTCGTTTTTAAGTGAAAAGCTGCTATTTCAACATGTTTACGCATCCGGGGTTGTAACCACGTTTTTAAGAAACCAAACCGTTTGTAAAACTGTCAAAATTTCAGCAAGAAAAGACCAGTAACTTTTGTGCAGATCACTCACCTTACCTCTGTTTACATGAGGCTTCACAGCTTCTGCCGGAAAGCTTGCCCGACACAAGATGGCTGACCTATGCGTACGTTCTTCACTCCGCCCCGAGACATCTAGCCTTCTATATATATCTATGGCTGCAGCTATGAGGAGAGATGAATGCATTAACTAAGCTGATCATCTTGATCACTCTTTTGTTTTTTCCTTACCGCTCTAGTTGAAGGTCATTCAACATGTTTGACAGATCGGTTAAAAAAGCCAAGTCTAACGGCCGCTGCTCGTCATTTAGTTGCTTGTATTCTGCATGTCCAACTTCACTAAAAAACTCCTTAATCTCCGGATAGAGTTCTCGAAATCTTTGCAGGAATTTCCCTCGGCTGAGCCGTCTCTCAGTATGTAGCAACAACTCAGAGTGGTCACAGTCAGCCTTTTGTAGATGTGCACGGAACAACTGTCTTTGAAGAGATCTGGCTTAAATAGAACAGGCGATCTCCACATCCATGATCACTTTCATGTTGTGCATTTTAGTGCATAATGTTTGTTGATGCAATGCTTGCAATGGTAGTTCAAGAAGTCTGGGAAAGCATCGTCCTGCCTGCACTTCGCAATTAAGCCATTCACGCAGCCAACCATTGATAGACACCTATTTGTACACTGGGAGCTGAGTTTTCTCAACAAAGTTTTTAAATGACTGAAATATATCCTCTCCTTGCGCATGTTCTTTCAAGGAAAGTACTGTTAAGTTAGTACTGTAGTACTGTCCTCTTTTGCAGTGATATCACTAAACACCATACGACTTTAAATGCACAACTGGGATGTGTCACTCACGTCCATAGATTTGTCCAACTGCAGTGAAAAACATTCCAAATCTCAGATGTCCTTATACATTTGCTGGGTTAAATCCTTAGCCATTGTTTCACAGCATTGTGTAACTGTACTTCTTGACAACTGCAGAGCTTTGATTGAAGACAATATTTCTGCCTTATTTTTAAAGTCTGGGAAGAGTCAGCTGCTTCAATGAATGCCTCTTTTACGATCTCTCCGTCTTGGAAGGACTTCTTGTTATGAACGATGACATGACTCACTTGGAACAATGCTTCAGTAGCGGCTTTCGCTTTTTAAGTGTGTTGTGTCAAAAGTGACTGCTGTCCAGACAACTGGGATCTCAGTTCCTTCACCTTTCTCTTTCTCAGCTTGCTTTTTGGCAGTGTCGTGTTGTATTTTCCATGAACAGTTCGAAAATGCTTCTCCACGGTAGACAAGCGGACTTTGAAAATGACATTGTGAAGAAGAAGTCCTCCTCCCATCCCATATGAAAGTGACATGAACGTTTTTGTCTTCTTACTTGGTCCAGCTCCCCCACTAATTTTTGATGACATTACGTTTTCTTTAGTTTAAAAGAAAAAAGCAAGGACTTAAAATTGGAGGTAACTCCCTAAAGCTTGTAAGCTTTGCTGCACTTAGTGCCGTTCTTTGCACATGAGCTGAGACCTAAATGTCAGAAAACAGTTGTCATCTGACTGGCTGCCCCTGTATATCAATCAAGTGACAGGTTGGATTAAAAATGTTTTTTGTAGGGAACGCCACTCACTACGTCATCACGTCAGATCCCAGATCAGCAACCCTGTGGCCGGCAAACAGCGGCTGAAGTCTATTTTTTCATGTCATGCAATCTACCAATACTACCTTGGGATCGACTGGAAGATCACAAACGATGTATTGAGCACCCCTGCTTTACATTAACATACAGTAGATCTAATATCTTGTTTCTAGTAGGACAGTAGGACACTTTCTCCAATACACACCCAGTCAAAAAACGCCATTTTCAATCATGAAATACTCATTCAATAATTATTTTTCATAGCTCACACCGGCTTCAACAGCTAAAGTTTCATGTGCCAGCATGTAATATGGAGGTCGATTTGCAAATAATTCCATGATTAGTAAGATATCAGAGCTTAAAGAAATGAATGAATATGGGCGGGTCCATTTGGCTGACAGGGGAGACTCACAGAGGAGAGAGCGTCAGTCACATTAATCTCCCCTCCGTTTCTCCATTAGCTTGGCTTTTAGCTTCGCCATGGTTTTGCATCCCCTGGGTCTCTTCTCCACCAGGATGGGATGTCGTATCTTGGTTCGTCCTTTTGTGCACAGAGCCATCAGTTCCTCTCGACAATAAGTGAGGGAACTGACCCTTGGTTGCATATTATAGTTAAACATATCCATAAGGTATGTTTATATCTAATTAATCTAACAAATATATTTATATGTTTGTTTATGGAGATAAACAATAATTTCTTCTCAAGAAGAGTAAAAACGTTAAGATTAACGAAAAGATTAAAAATTGGTATGAAATTGCTTAAAAAAGAGAAAACTAGAGAGCTACTGGAGAGGCCACCGTCTCTCCCATTGCCATAGCAACACAACAATTTTAGAAATATCCTTTAAATCTAATAGTTTTTACTAACAGATGCAAGGACTGTTTTTTGTTTTGCATTTTGCTTGTGGTTACAACTATGACTCTTTACAGACTGTGCCACAAGTCACTTTCATACACTGGTGGCTAACCTATATGATCCATTTGCTTCAACTATTCACACATTTTCCAATTGAATGAGAAGAACAGCAGTGAGATGGAAAGGGCAGTAGAGAGAAAGCAGAAGACAGGAACAGCCCTAATCGTTGACCAGTGCCTGTGCCCCAGCAAAGCAACATTCAAATGACTAAGAGATTTAGAAGAAATTTTAAGATCTTTCAAAGATGAGACAGAGATTTTCTTCTGTTTATTCTTGAAAATATGTTTAATCACACTCAGTCCATTGTTCCGATGTCTCCTCCTGGCAACGGTGACAGCAGCCATTGTGAATAATTGTGAATTTGCACCTTCCTTTCAGACGTATTAAATTTAGCCACAATCGTTTCCTGGTTTGATAAATCATTTTGCGTGTGCTAATATTTCCAATCTGCATATTCTCCTCCCAGTATTTTACACACACGAGCAGGAATGCCCCATATTGCATATGCATTAAGGCCAAGGTGCTAAATGGCCAGTGCGTGCTGTTTGCTCACTTCGAAGATGCAGTCCACAGTGCGCACCATTAGTAGATCAGTTTGCACATTTTTTTGCAGGTGACATCAAGTTTGCACACGTCTTTACACACGCAAATCTTTAGTAAATCAGGCCCTAAGAGTTCTGGGATATACTGTCTGAAGTTGCCAAACCATGAACAGCTTTGCATATAAAGATAAAGATTTGGACTTGTGTTCTATATAATATAGGAAACCATTGCAGAGAAGCTAGAACAAGAGAGATAGGAGAGATGGCATCCAGCTGGTAAGGAGCTTCAGTAGTCTGGAAAGACATAGACTAGCTTCTCTGCTGCAGGGGTAGATAATGCCTAAAGGCAGTGTTATAAGGCTGATAGTATGAAGTACTGAAGAAGTGTTGAAGGTGGCAACTGAAAGACAGGTCTTGGTCAAAACTAAAGCTTAAGGTTTTTTGCAGTAGTGCTAGACAGTAGCTGTCTGATTCCCTTACATACTTTAGACCTATGAGCAATAACTCAATTTTTTCAGAGTTCAAGAGAGGAAAGTTAAAGGTCATCCAGGTCTTAATATCAACAAGGCAGGATTGAAGTTGTCATCGACATGACTGGTGGAAGGAGATGGGTTTTTATTTACATGAACAAACTGATATTGATCTGATAGGACTTGAACCAATCTAATGCAGCGCCTTTGATTCCAAGATTTTCCAGTCAGTAAGGAAGCAGCACAAAGGTTAATAAGACAAGCACTGAAGCAAAATCCTGGTCCGATGTCATTATCAAGTCATTAGCAACTTGAAGCAGTGCAGTCTCAGTGCAGGGGTTTACTCTAAAGCCTGACTGGAAGAAAATATTCTTGTTAAGGTAATCACAATCTTGGCAATGACTTTCTCCAGTATTTTTGAGATAAAGATGATGGGCCTGTAGTGCGAAATATAGCCTGTTGATATAAACAGCTTTATTATGTCTCAGTTTTATTTTGGAGGCAGGTTGATGAGCTAGATAAGGAAATAAATGAGGTAAGTTGATGAAGGTTGGTTGGAATAAATTCATTAAGGGACCTTACGTTTACCTGCTCTCTTACATAGCTGCATCTGAGGAGATGTTTGTAGCAGTGAATGCTAGTTGGTTGTGGATTATTTGTCCGATGGTTATGATTTTGTCTAAAAGAATCTCGTAAAGTTGCAGCTTCTTAGATGTTCAGTGGAGCTATGACTCTGGGTCAGCCTGGCTACAGTGCCGAACAGGAATCTGGGGTTGTTCCTATGTCTTTCAATTAGTGACTCATAGTATCTGGCTCTGACATTATGCATAGTTCCAAGAGGTCATTAATTTTAGTTCAGCACCATTTCCTCTCTAGTTTATGTGTTTCCTCTCCACTTTAAGTTGTGGGTCTCTAAGGTGTACCAAAAAGTCGATCTCCCTTTAATCTTTTTTAAGGGTGCAAGGGAATCAAGTGTGTTATGTTGTGAGCCTGCAATACTGTTAGCAAGATGACCAATATAGGAGGGACTAGGGTTAGCACAAGTGCATTATGTGAGTTATAAGTGTAACATAGGCAATATTTTCTATGTCCATCAGTCACTAACTCTCCTGTCATTGCAGATCCCACCTCTCTCCCATGCCATTTGCTCATTGCTCTCACCTGGTTCTCCCCACCCATCCCTCCACCTGCAGCCTGTTTCCTCATCACGCCCTTTGTATAAATACCAGTGCTTCTCCACCTTGTCCCTGCCAGATTGTCTTGTGCTCCTACGCCAAACTCTCCAGCGATCCCTGTTCCTGAATTCTCGATCATCGACCCTGTTTCTGCCTGCCTTGATTCTTGGATTTTTGCCTGCTCCTAGTCTGTTCTGTCTGCCAGTTGATCTCCCAGTTTTGAACTTGCCTGTTTTTGGGCTGAGTAAACGTCTCTTCCCTCAAACCTGTGACTCTTGGTCGTGCTTTTGGGTTCCTCTGCTGAGTGTGACTGAACAATCTGGCCAACATGAACCCAGCCGACGATGATTTTGTGCGCCAAGAGCTGAGCATGCAGGCCAGGAACGAGTTCCAGGCCCTGCACAGCCTCCTGTTCAGACTCCTCCGGCGTCTGATGCTTGTTTGCCTGCACCAGAGCGCTACTCAGGTGAGCCTGGTTCCTGCCGACCATTCCTCGTCCAGTGCTCTCTTGCATTTGAGCTCCAGCCATCCGCATTCCCCACCGAAAGATCTCGGGTTGCCTACATCGTTTCTCTGCTCACCGGCAGAGCTAGAGACTGGGGAACCGCAGAGTGGCAGAAGCAATCTCCTATCTGCTTATCCATCAAGCTGTTCTCTGAAGAGTTGAGGAAAGTTTTTGATCATGTCACACCTGGAAGACAGGTAGCTCGAGTGCTTTTTAACCTGAAGCAGGGGAGAGGATCGGTTCCGATTATTCAATCGAGTTCCAAACCGTAGCCGCTGAGAGCAACTGGTGCGTTGATTCACTTTTTGATGCTTTTTACCACGGCCTCTCTGACGTCATTAAAGACGAGCTGGCAGCTCGTGATCCTCCTGCTGATCTGGAGGCTCTGATTGCTCTCTCAGTTAGCATTGATAGTCGCCTGCGGGAGCGGCAGAGAGAGAAACTTAGATCCACTGCACAGGCACATCAGTCCACTCATCCTCCGGGCAGGACACGTTTGACCACCACCGAGAAGCAGCACTCTATTAGGGAGAACAGGTGTCTGTACTGTGGTCAGGAGGGTCATTTTGTTACTAACTGTCCAGTAAAAGACATGGCTCACCAGTCTTCCAGAGGGCGCTGGTGAGCCATACTGAGAACTTTAAAATGCCCTCTCGGCCCTTGGTCCAGGCTCAACTTTCCTGCTGTGGAAAGACTCTGATTGTCTCAGTTCTCATAGACTCTGGTGCAGATGAGAGTTTTTTGGATTCATCCCTCGCCTTCCAGCTGGGCCTCGGTCAGGTGGTCCTGGAGGAGCCCATCAACGCCTCAGCCTTGGATGGCTGTCTTCTTTTCCAAGTCACACATTGTTCCACTCCCCTTCGAATGACCATATCAGGAAACCATTCTGACACTCTTTCTTTTCACCTGATTAATGCCCCCCAGCAACTGGTTATTCTGGGGTTTCCCTGGCTAAAGACACATAATCCTCACATTGACTGGTCAACGGGGGTAGTAAAGCAATGGAGTACACAATGCCATGCTACCTGTTTGCGATCCGCGCTACCATCTGCTTCTTGCCCTCCTGTTCCCTCTGAGTTTCCAGACCTGTCTGGAGTTCCCGAGGACTACCTGGATCTGAGAGAGGTGTTCAACAAGGCCCAGGCAACCCCTTTGCCACCACATCGCCCTTATGACTGTGCCATCGATCTCCTCCTCCCCAGGTACACTTCCCCCTAGGGGGAGACTCTACTCCTTATCTGCTCCTGAAAGAAAGACGATGGAGACACATCAATGACTCCTTGGCGGCTGGAATAATTCGACCATCATCATCTCCTGCTGGAGCGGGGTTTTTCTTTGTCAGTAAGAAAGACAAGACCCTGCAACCTTGTATAGATTTCAGAGGCCTCAATGCCATCACCATCAAAGACGGGCATCCTCTTCCATTAACCTCCTCTGCGTTTGACCAGCTCCAAGGGGCAACCATTTTCTCCAAGCTCGACCTCCGCAACGCTTACCATTTGGTTAGAATCAGGGAGGGCGATGAATGGAAAACGGATTTTAATACCCCAACCGGTCACTATGAATACCTTGTCATGCCTTTCGGCCTCACTAATGCTGCAGCCGTTTTCCAGAGATTAGTTAATGGTGTCCTGCGACATCTGCTGTGTCTGGATGACATTCTCATTTTTTCTAAGTCCAGACAGGAGCATGTTGTACATGTGCGTCAAGTTCTCCAGAGTCTTTTTGAGAACCAACTTTTTGTAAAGGCAGAGAAGTGCGAGTTTCACGTCTCCGAGGTGTCCTTCTTGGGGTTCATTATCGGTTCTGGCAATGTTCGGATGGACCCGGCTAAGACCAGGGCAGTTACTAGCTGGCCTGTTCCAACTTCACGAAAGGAGCTCCAACGCTTCCTCGGTTTTGCCAACTTCTACAGAGGTTCATCCGCAACTACAGTTCAGTAGCAGCTCCACTCACTGCTCTCACGTCCCTCAAGGAGCCTTTCCGGTGGACCACCATGGCCGAAGCGGCTTTTGTCGATTTAAAAGCACGTTTTACTTCTGCTCCAATTCGAATTTTTCCAGACCCTGCCCGCCAGTTCATTGTTGAAGTTGATGCCTCTGACACTGGAGTTGGAGCAGTCCTGTCGAAACTGTCAGCTGAGGACCAGGAAATTCATCTGTGCACTTTCTTCTCCCGGAAACTGGTTCCGGCGGAGACGACCATAAAAACCTAGAGTACATCCGGTCGGCCAAGACACCGTTTCTCTTTCACCCTCTCATACAGGCCAGGCTCCAAAAACGCCAAACCTGATGTGCTGTCCCGTCAATTCAAGGCAGGGGATTCCATATCCCCGCTTGAGAATATCCTCCCACGTGCATGTGTACTAGGAGTGGTAACCTAGAAGGCGGAGAGTAAGGTAAAACGTGCCCTCACTGAACACTCTGCTCCTGGTGCCTGCCCAGAGAATAGATTATTCGTTCCAGACTGATTCCGTTCTGAGGTCCTCCTGTGGGGGCATTCTTCTCGCCTGGCCTGTCATCCTGGGGTGAGACACACGTTAGCCTTGCTGCGACAACGTTACTGGTGGAGAGAGACACCAGGGAATTTGTTGCTGCGTGTCATGTTTGTTCTCAGCACAACAGTTCAAACAAGCCTCCGTCTGGTCTTCTTCTTCCTCTGCCAGTCCCTCATCGACCTTGGTCCCATATTTCCCTGGACTTCGTCACCGGCTTACCACCTTCAAATGGTAATACAGTCATCCTCAATGTTGTGGATCGTTTTTCTAAAGCCACCGTTCTAATCCCACTACCCAAGCTACCGACTGCCAAAGAGATGGCTGAGATCATGTTGCAACATGTTTTCAGAGTGCATGGTCTCCCATCGGATGTGGTCTCCGATCGGGGGTCACAGTTCATTTCTCATTTTTGGTCCGAGTTTTGTAGGATGCTGGGGGCTACAGTCAGGTTGTCATCTGGTTTCCATCCACAATCAAATGGCCAAGCAGAGCGGATGAATCAAGAGATGGAGACTGCTCTACGATGCCTAGCCTCTCGTAACCCCTCCTCCTGGTCAGAGCAGCTGCTGTGGATTGAGTACGCTCATAACACCCTACCCAGCTCAGCCACAGGGTTCTCGCCTTTCCAATGTTCCCGGGGGTACCAGCCACCACATTTTCCAGAACAAGAACAGGAAGCCAGTGTGCCTTCTGTTCAGGCTTACATTAGACGGTGTCGGCACACCTGGATGCAGGCCCGCTCTACCCTACTGCGCTCTTCCGACCATTACCGACCTGCCAACAGACGTCGCAATCCAGCACCCCGTTACACTCCAGGACAACGTGTTTGGTTATCAACACGGGATCTTCCGCTAAGAGTGGATTCTAAGAGGTTAGCTCCTCGTTTTATTGGTCCTTTCCCGACCTCTAAAATAATCAACCCAGTGGCTGTCCGTCTTCTTCTCCCTTCATCAATGAGGATAAACCCACCATTCCATGTTTCTAAGATCAAACCAAGTAAACTCCAAACCTTTGTATAAATACCAGTGCTTCTCCACCTTGTCCCTGCCAGATTGTCTTGCGCAACTACGCCAAACTCTCCAGCGATCCCTGTTCCTGAATTCTCGATCATCGACCCTGTTTCTGCCTGCCTTGATTTTTGGATTTTTGCCTATCGTCCAGCACTGTTGGCAGACCACTGCAACCCCAGACATACTGCAGTGAGGGCTCTGCTGAAGTAGCTGCTGGTCCTCTCGCCCCCACCAGACCAGCCTCTCTCTCCTTTTCTCTCTCCCACTCTCTTGCCATTGATTGCTCATCATCATTGAAGGTGATTGGAAATGGGAGGTAGGGTGTGTGCAGGCACAGGACACCTGGACTTCTGTTGCCTCTCATATGGCCATTGAGCCAATCAATCATCACCTCTGTGTTGTATTGTCTACAACTGTGTTGGATGGCTATCATTTATTTATTTATTAATTATTAATGACATTGCTGTACCATGCGCAAGGCGCAGAAAAATAATTGATAAAAAAAAAACAACCGCCATCAGCCCACCAGGAAAACTCCCAATACTCTCAATAGCCAGTCTGCACCTGCCCTTAAGTTCCATCAGTGAAAATTCCAACACTATTTGCATAAACAAGGTCAAAGGTGTGATTGAAGCAGTATGTGGGTTCATGCTCATAGATTCTAATACTGAAAAAAATACAGTACTGCAGCTATCATTGATTACACAACATAAAAAATTAATGTACACTTGATTCACTGGTAGCAAGGCATCGTTGCTCAGCATGCATCAGTGCAAACAACCTTAAAGGCACCCAAAGATCAGCTTTTTCAAACAGCCTCTGTGAATGGTGTACATGAATATCTTAATTTCTGCCAACATTTTAATAGACCAAAGTTGTAGTCAATTTATTTCAGACAAGCATTTTTTTCTATTTGTTGACATAAATATGTATGATTCTCATCTAAAAGTTTAATCAGAATATGACAGTTTCTAAGATTAATTTATGAATAATTAAAAGATAGTCAACTAAAAGTAATTAAGGTAATGATTACATTTTCAGTAAGTATGAGAAGAATATAAGAATGGAATTATGACTTGAGGAGTTTTTGTTTTCATCATCATATTAATTTTAAATCAAATTTGGGTGAAGAGCAAAAAGCAAGTCAATAATTAAAAAGGAAGTTTCTGACTTCTGGTCGAGCAAGTATCCAAGATGGTTCACCATACCCCCTCCTTTTTTTTAAAGATTGTTTTTATATATATATATATATATATATATATATATATATATATATATATATATATATATATATTAAGGACAGACGATAAGCGTGTGGAGGATTACAACTTACTACTGCTATGCAACAAGTTCAGAAAACTCTTCTACAGGACAGTTTGAGGAGTGCAACTCGACAGACCCAGGAAGGAAAGGAGGAAAACATGTGGCTAATCCAGATCAGACAGACACAGCAGCTCGGCTAACGAGCATTAAAACGCTACTACATAACATCACTTCTGATATGAGTTGGTTAAAATCAGTCGTGGAGGCAGTTCAGATCGTGGTGGAGAAACATGGAGCTTGACTCTCTGAGGCTGGAAGATGAAGACCAAAGCATGGGTGTTACGGTAGAAACAGCAACCAAAACAATCTGACTGCTTCAAGAGAAGGCGACGTACTGAGAAGACATCGGCTGCTGTAATAACATTCGTATAGTTAGGATACTGGAGGGCGCCGCAGGACAAGACATGCAACAGTTCGTTCAGATATTTCTGGAAGAAATACTGTATCTCAAAATCGGTCTGGACTTTAAAATTGAACATGCGCATTGAACCGTAGCAGAGACTGGCATGTCCTATCCAGAGCAAGAGAAGCAGTACTATGAGAGGGCTGGTAGAAGGAACGTGTGGAATGGAGAGGCAAGCGAGTTTCTTTCTTTCTTCCAAGATCTTTCATAGGACATGATTCTGAGGCGCAAGAATTTGGCAGAGTGAAGAAGCAGCTGCAGGAGAAGGGGCTTCGATACACCATGTTATACCCAGTCTTGCTGAGAGTGGTGGCTAATAATGTCTGACATACCTTCGCTTCTCCAGAGGAGGCAAGAAGCTTTATTTCTGGAAGACGTTCATGAAGATCCCATAGAAACACAGAGGACATCATTGACTAATTAAGATGTTCGATGAGTAGCTGGCTCTGTTTACTGTGAGTCGTCCTCTGCTCTCAAGGTATATAAGAAAACACAGTTATATCTATACCGTTTGAGTATGTTTGTATTCACTAGGGTGTATAGAAGTTAAATTATGGTGGTATTGTCGCAGTTGTTTCTTTTCTCTTATTGTCGCAGTTGTTTCTTTTCTCTTATGGAAAAATAAGGAGAAAAAAATCTGACCATATAATAAGCATGTTTGTTTTAGTATTATATGTATGTATGAATATATAGTAGATCATATGTATATTGTAGATCAAAGGCAATTAATGGCTATTTTTTTCTGGGTTGGAACGTAGAAGTTTTGGACTGGTATTGTGGTTTTAACAAAATACATGCTGAGTAAAGTAGATATTTGCTTTTTGCAGGAAACTCATTTAAACAACGAGGAATCAACAATTACAAAGGAATTGGATTGGTAAAACATTTGATAGCACCAACTCATTTAACCAGAGAAGCATTTCTATATTAATCCGTAAAAAAACTTAATATCACCACCTACAAACAACTCTGGGACAGGGAGGGCAGATGGGTTGCTGGTAATTATATTGTTGCTATATAGCTGCTCAGTATAGACCTGTTTGGCAGTAGATGCTCTCTTATTAATATCTATCCACCAAATACAGACTCTTCAGATTTTTTTTGCTGACATCTGCAATCTGTCGAAAACAAATGGGGAATAGATGTGTTATCATTGGGGGAGATTTTAATCAGGTAAGAGATCGAGCCTAAGATAAGCCAAAAATTACTAATATGTGAGTATATAAATCTCAAATAGCCATTGATGTTTGAGAAGAAGAGCTGGGTCTTGTCGACATTTGGAGGACTCTACACCCACAAGCTAGGGAGTACACCTTCTACTCAAACCCACATTCTTTGTATCCACTGATAGACTATTTGATAATATCTAAAAAATTACTAAGTGTTACCGTGACTGCTTCGATTGGTAATATCGTATGATTAGATCACGCACCAGTGGAGGTGGTAAAAAGATCTGGATCCTTGTCTGAAGCTCTTAGAAGTCATTGGAGACTCAACACCTCTCTACTTCGAAATGAAAAATCCTGTTACTATATAAGAAAGGAAATTCTTGAGTACTAGGAATTCAGTGAAGGAACAACTTCTTACCCAGGTCTATAATACGATTTAAAGCCTGCTTGAGGGATTGCTGACTAAAACACAGTTTCAATCTGAAAAAACAAGCGACTATTCGATTAATCGAATTACAGAAAGAAATTAAAGATCTTGAAAAAAACATCTGCATCCCAGTTAGATCCTGTGGTATATACAAAACTACACAAAACAAAGCTGGACATAAACTCTATTCTACAGAAAAAGGAGGAGTATGCACCATTTCAAAGTAGACAGGAGGAGTATGCACCATTTCAAAGTAGACAGAAATACTACAAGCAAGGTGAAACAGCAGGGAGGTTTCTGGTCCAGAAACCTCCGGTTAGACAACAGTATAACCACACCTTAATAAAATCTGTGGAGAATGAAAAAGGGACCTTAGAGACACATAGGAGGAAAATTAACAAAACATTTAAGATTCTTCTTTACCAAAAATTGTATTAATCTCAATGCACAATTGACTAGGAGGATATAGATAAAATTCTTATCACAGGTGAATCTGTCAATCTATCTTAAGAAAAACAAAAATATGTAGGGGGGAATATAACTTTAGATGAGGTTCAGCAAGCCATAATAAAGAGCTCTAGGAAGTCTCCTAATGATGATGGACTAAAAACTGACTTTTATTTTTTGTAAGTATTTGTGGACCTAATAGCACCAAGGTTAGTTATAGTATTCAAAGATGCTGTTGAAAAGGGCACAATGCCAGAAAGTATGCAATCAGCAGCAATTACTCTGATACATAAGGGGCATATTCATCCAGACCAAGTTGGTTGTATCCGAGAAAGATCATCAGCAGACAGTGTTCGCAGGTTACTTCATTTAACTTGGCAAGTAAGAAATAGCTCTGAATCAGTGGTTGCTTTCTCTCTTGACACTGAGAAGCTTTTGATAGAGTGGAATGGGGGACAATATCTTAACTTGTATTAGGCTTCTCATTAAAAAATTGATTAAAGTTCTATATGATAACCCCAAGGCCTTAGTGTAAAGGAAAGGAAAGGAAAGGAAAGGAAAGGAAAGGAAAGGAAAGGAAAGGAAAGGAAAGGAAAGGAAAGGTTTCTCCACATTTCACCCTTCACCAGGTTACAAGGCAGGGCTTTCCCCTTAGCCCCTTCATTTTTGCATTGGCATTGGAGCCCTCAGCAGCTGCTTTTAGAAATAACACAAATATGAAAGGTATTAAAGCTGGAAGGATGATATGCAGATGATATTTTATTACTGACCGTGAATCCAGAAACAGCTGTTCCTCAGATTCTCTCTGATTGAAAGCGTTTCTGCCAAGGTTGGACTGGCACCACTATGCGTTTTCTCTTAATCAACTGGCCAAAATATATTCTACAGAGGACCAAGCTCCAGGTTGGGTTTTGATTGAAAAGGAACTTAAACATCTAATTCCATTACAGGCTTTTATTTCATAAACTGGGTGGTAAACTGGGGTCTTATTGGCATAAGCCCCATTTTTACTAGAAGGACATCCCTATGGCTTGACAAATTATTGGAAGTGGGTAAAAAAAATATTGGAAATCATGGGTTGAAGCACGGAGATGTTTTTGAGAGGCTTTAAAGTCTTTGGCACAATGATGATAACATGATAACTAAATGATAACTAAATACAGACTGTCTAAACAAGACTTCTGGAAATATTTACAATTAAGAAGATATATATTGTCTGCACAATGAAAATTCCCCCTATCACCTGAAACAGAATTACAAAAACTAGTACAGGACATCCAAGGGACAAGGGCCGGACCTCCAAATTTGGTAGTATTTCCTATGATTTTTTTGTCACAGTGCCCTGGTCACTTGACTGGTGTGCTAAATGCTGGTTATTAGACACCATCTCATTCTAATCTAATTACTATGGACGTTCTGATTTCCAGTTTAGGTTAGCTCCATCTGATGCCGAGAGATAGAGCGCCATCTGCTGGAAAGACGTCACCCTTGGCCTGTGGCAGTTGTCATTTAATTGTTTGTGGCCAACTCAGACACTTCCAGGGGTAGTAGGAGACTGAAACTTGGCATGCTGGATAATCTTGACCCCCCGATGACCGCCTTTTAGCTCAAAGTGTCTGATTTATTCCAGAAAAGGCCCTTTACGGCTCCATCATTCCTGGAGGGACCACTTCAGATACGTTCAGAGGTGTCAGGAGACAAAAGACTGTTTTCGGTCTTGACCCTCCTGATTAACATAGTCAGCCTCTTAGCTCAAAGTTTTGAGGAGAAATTAAAGAAATAACATTTAAGGGCCAGGTTCACAAATCAGGGGCTGTAAAAGCTATAGCCAACTAGATCATCAGATTCTGGAGGCCATTCCAGAGAAGATCTCTGTCTGTCTAAAGGTGCTGTGAATCTGAATTCTAGTATGTTGAAGGGGGACCAGGACAAGCAGATATCTGTTTGTTTGGTCCTCATCTGAGCCATACTTTTCGAAGGGTGGACACTGCATAGCCGGCTTGTCATGTGTGGCGCAGCTATGACGTGGCTGCTGGGAGTTGGAGTTGTGTCAGAGAGAAAAAGTGTGCAATAAACATTTGAGCAGACACCTCTCCAAGAGTGTCAGTTTCTGTCAGTCATAAGCGCAGTCCTGGTAGTCCCCATACCTTGGACGCTACATTAGTTTAGTGGCAGTTCCTGTCTCTGTCTGTGGATAGACTCCCAGAGCAGACCAGAATACCTCAACCTTGGACGCTACATTCTTACGCTAGTCGCTAGAAATTCTTATGAGTCATGAGAACATGTTGAAAGTCTTCCAGAAATAAAGCTTCTTGCCTCCTCTGGAGAAAGTCATTGGAGACAATCTCAACCACCAAAACTTGAACGTCTTAAGAGAGCACGGGATAGGGATCTGCAGGATAAGGGGAACAGTGGGAGGTAATAACCAGACCTTGGCATAAGTCATATAAAGAATAGAGACCCATCTAATTACATATGAAATCATACATAGACTTTACTGGACTCCTTGTTTCATGGCGAGATAAAAACTATGAATCTGAGCTGTGCTGGAAGTGTGAGATGAGTAGGGATGGATTTTTACACATGTATGAATGTGAAAAGACACAATGTCTATGGGACAATACAATATTACCTATTAACAAAGTATTTGGGATACAGTTATCTCAGAGTGCTGCCCTATGTATTTTAGGTATAGTAACAGAGAGAGTAGAGCTTTCACTCAAACAGCAAACTCTGGTGGTGTAGATTGGC
This sequence comes from Karalla daura, assembly GCA_029224185.1. Taxonomy (NCBI): domain Eukaryota; kingdom Metazoa; phylum Chordata; class Actinopteri; order Chaetodontiformes; family Leiognathidae; genus Karalla; species Karalla daura. The sequence continues at coordinate 419,295 of CM055204.1, forward strand.
CCTTATTACTGAGTGTAAGATTGCTCTGAGACATTGTAAAACAAAAAAAATACTGTCCAATTTCTGAAGAAATTAACTAAATAGCCAGTTACGCGCAACTGATTTTCAGACTGAACAATAAAAAGATATTCATGAACCAACTGGGTCCCTAGATGAGGCTTGTATGAGTTGGATGGTTAGAGGGGCAACATAGATGATTGCAGTAACAGTAATGTCTTGGACAGTACCAGCCTGACCAGTACTTTGCAAGCAAAGAAATCATGTCCAGGTTTCAGTAACCAAGTTGGTGGCGTGAGGCATACTTTTGCTTTGTGCTTCTATTAAAAATCAACCTATTAGAAGTACGTTCTAATTTTTTTTCCATTATTTAGGTTATTTTTTTATCTTGATTAATTAATCAGCAGTATATTTTCATATTCTCATCCTTTTCTGTAGGTCATCTTCAGGAAAGGTGAGTCCAGAGAGCATCCACTCAAAGGGATCTCCATCAGAATCATCTGAGGATAGTCATGACCAGCGAGGAAAGAAGACACCCCCAAGTCCAGGAAAGAAGGAGGAATTGTCTTTATATATGAAGACCAAAAGAGCAATAACAAGCAAAAAGTACAGCATTTCCAAGCATGAAGCTGAGACAACAACACCTATTGAACTCATTAGCCGAGGTCCAGATGGACGTTTTGTCATAGATCCTACAGACGCAGAAATCTCGATAAAGTCCCGGCGAATTGAAGGTTTCCCTTTTGTGGAGGAATCAGACCTCTATCCCGAATTCCGTCAATCAGATGAAGAGAATGATGATCCCAGACCTTTGCCCCCAGTTATGGCTCCCCTTCAACCTCACCAGATTTCCCCTATTTCCAGTCAAGGATCCTATCTGCAACCTCCAGCATACAGTCCTCATTTCCAAAGGCCCTTTGAAGGTATGACCATCATGGAGAGCAGTCTCCAAGCCACAGGGCAGATCAGAGGCTCTCTCCACCACAGGGCTTTCTATGGCTACCTGGGTCACCCAGGGGATCATGATCCCCCACCTCCTTTTTACATGCCTGATACCAGTCCACTCAGCTCTGTCATGTCCTCCCCTCCATACCTTGCTGAAGGTCCCTTTGGTCACCCCATGATTCCTGAGGAAATGGCTGATGGTGATTTCCCACAATATTTCTCCAGTTTCCCACTTCCCTTGACACTGACTTCCTCACATTCACCGGAGATTTGGCAGGGACTGGATTTCACCTTTGCAAGTTTGGAGGGGCCACAGTTTATTTTACCACCACATCACCCTTTGCATCTCCGCCATGACTCCCCTTATCCTCCTCCACCTCATGTTCTTCCCCCTGGTGCTTTCCAGTCTTCCTCTCTTCCAATGCCCACTTACCCACCTGTCCTGCACCTGGAACCTCCAAAGAGTCACTTGAGCAAGTCTCCCATCAAGGCCAAACCTCATGGCTTCCCAGCTAAGCATTTAGCTATGCAAGATGCACATTTAGAGCAGCTAAGTCACACAAGCCACAGTATGGGTGTGCCGGTTTTGCCTTTCACTGATCCAATGACCCATATTGTTCCTAGCACATTCAGTAGCCTGGATACACGTTGGTTTGAAACCACTCCTCGTTTCAGTCCTAGAAAGGTTCGTAGGACGGAATCCAGCAGGAATCAGGTGGTTCTACAGCCCTCTCGGCTCTCACCCCTCACCCAAAGCCCCCTTAGTTCTCATGAAGGCTCCCCTGAGATTGTAGTACGTCCACGGCCACGTCCAAGCATTACCCAACCTCCCATTCCCCCAGAGATATCTGAGATCACCCTCCTCCCTCCTTCCACAGCCAGCTTTTCAAGGAGATCTTCACCCTCCTCCTCACCTGCCCAAGGCCACGGTAGCAGGAGGGAAAGTCCAAGCTACTGTTCCCATATGACCTTTGCCACCTCTGCAACCCCCCCCCCCATGGAAAACAGCAACATGTTTGGGCAGATTCCATTTCAGAGGAGGACTGAGGAGGAGATCCTTCCATCTGAGCCCTCTCCACCCCAGTTGTCAGCTTCAGGGTAGGTGCACTAGGCATGCAGAGAGGGATTCTATATGAGTCATCTGCCCCAACTCATGATGCTTAATGTGTGAAGTTGCTCCAATATTTTTGTGACTGAAGTGCTATGTAACATTCATCACTATTCAACTAATCTCTGGCAAATTGGTTTTCAAGTTTATGATTTCTTTTCACTTGGTAATTATGTCAGAAATGCAAATGGTATGGTTGAAGGAAAGCTATGATTTGCACATGAGATGTTTTGGCTTTGGTTATTATGGTCAATGCTGCTTTTCATGACATCAAGTCAGATGTTTCTACTCATTAAATCTGTGAAGCATTGCTCCAAAAAATCATAGTGAATAATTACACTGAATCAAGTTTCATTAACTTTAATATAAGAGTTTATTTATTAAAGCGTTAAAACAAGAAGGCATTTGCTTCACAGATAATATTTCAGACCTTTTGGGGCTACTATCCATCCTAATCAAAAATATTGCCAGTGTACTATGTGATGTTTGGCACAAGCCCCTAAAAGTCTGTAAATTCGCAGATATCACCACAAGATCTGTTTTTCCATATGCATCATGTGTTACCCTGCTTTCACCTGACAGGAGGAATCCCATAATGTTCATCAGAATGATTACCCAGACAAAACAAACATGCATTGTTATATCTAGCTCCAAGCCTTTGAGGATGCCCTCATCATGCGGAGGGATGCTTTAAGAAGAGTTCATCTTGGCAGGCCCTGCGGCCCATCCTCAGCCTGACAACCTGACTGCATGACCAAGTTCCCCTTATCTTCCAACTTCAAAGATTTTTCCAACCCTTCATTCCCCTCCCTGTCTGTTACCTTCCTCTCCTCAACCCCTTTAATTGCCCTCAGGACACTCTCAGGTCTGGCTACCAAGGAGAGGTTGTTGGGCGAAGTGTGTCACAGGGCCTGTCCACTTTTCATGTACTGCACTGTCTCCATCATTATGAATTAGGAGCAGTATGGTGGTTCTTGATGGCTCCTGGAGTCTTACCTGCTTTGTTTTTGATTGATCTCAGCTATCTGGGCAGCGTTGTTGTGACCAGGTCCTCTACACCGCAATAGGTAAGGGTTGGATCCATGTCTGAAAGGGGGGGGTTAGCAGGTGGGACTTTTTTGATCACCTTGTCCTTTAAAGGGGAATACAAGACTTTATTTGATTTGTTCCTTCCTTCAGTCAACATGTGTAGTTAATTTCAGTTCTTTTCTGTTGTCTTTTTCTCAAAGTAGGTATGCATTTTGAGTTCTGCAGTCTTCAGTACATTATGCATTCTGACTGACATGCATATGCCATCTGTTAGCTAAAGTAATGGATACGGACAGCACTGATGTACTCTATCACTGAAATCATTTCATGCTTGAGTGGTTTGCTAACTGACCACATTCTCTTTCAACAATACCTGATCCCAGATAAACCTTATTAACTGATTTCTTCATCAAATTAATATTTATTCACATTATTTCATGATTACTTAAGTTCTACCTAGTTCTTAGCTCACTAAGGTGTTATATATTTAAACAAATTATGGAAGGATTTCTAACTTCAGACAGTTTGCAAGTAACATCCTCCTGGTGTTGAGATAAAAAAAAAACCTTATGTTGCTTTCTACATGTCCTGACCAAATGCATGCCTTGTTCAATGTTTTTTATAAAGTTTTGACAGTATTCCCTCGCAGTTCAGCTCCAAAGCTCTCGATGTTCTAAATTATCTAAATTATCTAAACTAAATTATCCTAAGAGGGCTCTGACTCTGGACCTTCAGATCAATGGCTTCTTCCATTCTGGCAGCCTTAGTTAATTATGAAAAATTGTGTTTTCCTCCCACAGTTCACCATGATTCATATCAACAATTTTGTCTAATTTCAAAATATCACTAGGGATACAAGGCATGGGCAGGGAATCCATTTTAAAAGTAAGACACGGACCTCATGTAATTAGAGCTTACTTAATACATTCTTTGAAACAAATGTATTTAATTGAAACTACCACATTTCTTCCAAACAAATGTTGACTAATAATTATTTTACTTGAAGCAATGTAAAAAGTGATCCTGCTTTATCCAATCACTTTTTTTCAGTGTTTGACTGATCCAGATTTTTGCTTCTACTACCTGTCATTAATGGAACTGTTTTCCTTTGAAATTATCTATGTGTCTTCAGATTATTTCATAAAATGTCTCATCTTGTTTTTAACCATTTTTCTGGATCCGACCAGAAGAGATACCCTGACAATCTTCATCCCAGTCTTGTCCGCAAGCTTCTCCAGCTTTATTTTCAAGGTGTTCCCACATCAGTGGAAGGATTTAACCTCTTCATTGTGTCCTGGGTCAAGGACTCCTCTTGGACAGTCATGCTGGAATGCCCTCTCAGGGAGCCATTATGGACACATTCTGGCCAGATGTTGAACTACCTCAGCTAGTTCATCTCAATGTGTAAGTGGCAGTGGCAGTGGCTCTGCTTGAGCCCCTTCCAGTTGTCTGGGCTCCTTTTAACCACTTATATGTATGTACATGTTTTTTGGGTCACTACCCACAGCTAATGATCATAAGTTCAAATAAAGAGAGAAGTAAAATGAAAACTCTCCTCACCACAGTGGTTGAATACAGCATCTGTATTGCTCTCTCTTCTTTCTCAATTTCTCCATCTCTTGTGAACAACACTATGAGATTCTTAATCTCTTCTGCTTGAGGCAGGAATTCTTCCCAACCCTTTGTGGACTCTTCACTTATCCCAGCTGAGAACGATGGCCTCAAGCGTAAAGGTGCTGATTCTCATGCCAGCTTCTTCACACTGTAAACCATCCCAGTGTGGACTGGAGATGGTTTGCTTTGGCCAGAAAAGATGTTGTGCTCCACACCTTTCCCAGATTTTTGTTGTCCCTGCTCCAGCTTTTTTGAAATGTGTAAAACTACATATTGTCAGAAATATCAATGGTTCATACCATTAACGCCTTTAAAATATGCAATAAAAAGAATTACCAAATCAAATTAAATATTTCAACTTTCATGACATGATGCCCCATTATGACCCATTTTCACCCTCAGTGAACTAGACTATTTTAAACATAGACAAAGCTTAAGTCTACCTGCTCCACCTTGTCAGTTTAAAACCATCAAGTGTGAATGGGATCTTCCCAACTGCTGCCTTAACTTTCTTACAAGGCTGGATTAGGCAGCTCTTGCTTAATAGTAGTTCTGTAACGGCCAACTAGCCAGTTAGGGGACCCAAATGCAGACAGAGGAGCTGAGGCAGTTCACGGTACCAAAATGGTTTAAAGAATGACAGCAATGCTCAAAGGAGAAAAAGGAAGAGAACTAGAAACAGAAAGAGCTGCAAACTCCAGAGAGGTAGGAAAAATAGAGAAAGAACAGAAAATCATAGCTTGCGCTGGAAAAACTAGAAAAAACTAAAAGAGACCTCATAGCAAAAGGCTGGGGATAACTAGGGAAGAACACAAATGAAACTGAAAACTCAGCTTATGCTGGACAGTCAAGGGATAAAAAGAGAACAAAAGCACACCGTAGAACAAGGCAGGAGAAAAACAGAAAATCACAGCTAGACTGGAAACGGGGATCGGGAAGTCTTCAAACTGGAAGAAAGAAAAAACAAGAATTAGCTAGAAAGAACAAAGCACAGGGAATAGCAAGACAAGACATGAAGGGCTAGAAGGCTCTCACTGGACCCCGTGGAATTATCTGGCATTGAAGAGAAGTCACAGGCAGGCTTTTATAGGCAGATAAATGAGGAGCAGCTGTGCCTCTCCTGTCTGATGGTATGTACCACTGGACAAGGGGGAAAAGAAACAAGAGCAAAAAGAACCATAAGTTCCTCTTCCAGCCTCATTGTTAATGTTATTTTGGGTTCAACCTCAGCCTCATTTTACAACCTGACAAATAGAAGAACTAATTTATAGGTTGAACATTTCGTATTAAAAAAGAAAAAAAAGAAACAATATGAAATTCCAAGCTCTTGACTTTTGCATTTGATACCAGTCTCCATCTCCTCCACTTACAATAGTGATCTTCCTTATGATAGAACAGTTGCAGCTTGATTCTGTCTATTTCTTTTATGCCAATACAGCTCAGGTTGCCACTAAAGCTTAGGCTCCAATGCCCATCATATGCACCATGAGATTAAACTGGCTGCTGAGACTGTTAAAGATTAAGACATAATAATAATAAGACCTACATCTTTTCAGAACTGAGGCAACATTATATGCATAACATACAACAGACTAGAAGAATATTTTGGTTTGATCCTAAATGAGCAAGTGATGTGGTTCTCAACCTGCCATTCCTGCAACTCACAATGAAGAGTACATTTTTGAAGGTCAGAGTGGATCACATGCTAAAACATTTATTAGCATTCTTCTCAAGCGTGACAAATTCTGCCATAGATGTTCACAGATGCTTGTACTGACTTAGACTAATTAAAATTATTTTGGACCGCCAATTTCAATATATATTTTAACAGAGTGGCATTATAATGCCATTAAAATGAGGAGCCACCATTGCTCTAATTTTTTAGGGAAATAGAATGTAAATGCAGTTTCTGACAGTGGTGAAAGCTCAGCAAGTTCTCACCACATTAGTTGTCGAAGACAAACTTTTCTCAGAAGTGTACAAGTCTCCGAAGAAACTAGCAACATAGCTGTAACAAAAAGCGTGGTTCTCGAGCAAAAGTAATTGAGCTTAGGTGGGCACATGGCCTTATTTCCCTTTTTAAAGCATCTCTATGAATAAATCAAACTATCTACTTCAGGTGTACAATTGCACTTGTAAGATTGGCCTGCAGAACAGTTTTCACTACCTTGTGAAGCAAGTGTCTTGCAAAAACTTTATGCACTTCTTTTGATCCTTAGGAACAAATATTTTGCCAAGGGCTTGCAGAGGCCTTGCAGAGAGAGTGTTCAAGCATTCTGCCCAATGAAGTGCTTTTAAATGTATTCCCCTTTAAAGTCCTGTTCCATGTGCAAACTGCCATGCATGCCATTGCTAATTATTGCTCCTCCGTTTCAAAAAGAGAAACAATTATATGGATAAATTCTTGTTACATTTGTTGTCCTAGTGCTTTGCTTTTCTTTGGCTTATTTTTCATTATGTGACTGTTCCCAAGTAGTCATTTTCCCCTCCCGCCATCTCTCCCCCTGTCAGCATGGTGAAGCCCATTGTAGACTTTATCCATGTCTATGAATACATACTATATTGATAATGCTTTGTTGCTCAGCTGTGATTCTTCCCTCACTAACGACCATCGGTTTCTCTCTGCAGCCACAGTGGGACGATGGCCTCTCTGTAATGCTAATTGTTTTCTGTGCCTTGAGAAAACCAAGTTTTTGTTTGTGGCAGAAATCCCTGGGCTGCCAAGTCATAAGTGCCCCCATGAATGGAAAGGAGGGCTGTAGATATCATCACGAATAGCTGCGAAATATACACTCAACACCAAGTTCACATTTGCACCTGTTATTTTCAGAGTGTAGTATATAAGTTTCTTAGAATCAACAAATCATATACTAAATTGGAAGCCTGATTTGACCTCAATACTCCTAATTTTGGAGAATTTTCCTCTGAAACAAACAGTGCAAGTCTTTTTGATTATTGTATCTTTTCTAAACTTTTGACTGTTCAAATCTACATCATGAGAAAAATAGAATCTTCCACGGATTGTATTGTAATTTGCTTTTTTTTTAACAAAGATTATTTGGATCAATTTGAGCAAAATATCTTAGAGGTCCCTGAAGGGCATTGGAATTTCAAGGAGCACAAACAATATAACATCTCGGTATCTGACATTGTTGTAAAATATTCATTACAATCATTAATTTCCAGATGATGATCAAGGTTTTTTCTAACTTAATGCTTACTTATTATAAAAAAAACTTTTGCTGTTTTTAGTGTAAAGTTCAGGTGTCTCACATTGATCCTTCAGCAATGTGCTGCACCTTTTGCTTAGCACGAGCAGTGCTGTTTTGAAATTGTGTGGGTTTCAGTTTTACTGTGCTCTGTGGTGCATTTCATTGATGGTGTTTGGACTTGAGTTACCCGTTTCTCCATCTCTCTGTTCCTGTACAGAAAACGTCGAGGTGTGCTGAGTACCCATTCAGGGTCTGAGAGGATTGATGCACTGAAATACCAACGTATTAAAAAGGCCAAGAGGATAACAATAAACAACAATAACTCAAAGACCAGAAAGAAAGCAGGTATAGTCCCTATTTCTGTTTTCACTTTTTGCACAGTACTAATTTTGTTTTACATTGGTTCCAAATGATATATGTCGTGTTACACCTCATTTAAAAAACAGTGCAGTGCTTTGTTTGGGATTTATAAAAAGAGACTTGATCTGAGAAAGTGCAGACTTTTACAGCAGGTCTGACTGCAACCCCATTGGCAGATGGAAGAAAGTTTTTGAAATATTGCATATTTTGCATATTTTGATACACACTGTTAGCATCATTTCTATGTGATATATTTAGTTATCTTTATTTATGTGCATTTCTATATGCACTTCTCTGTGAATTTAGCCATAGTACAGTCCTCTGAGGCCTCATTTCCTTCTTCCTACCATCACTGAAGCATATGTCATGCCACCTTATAAAACTTTGTTCCACAGATTTCCACCTTACACTGTCTCCTGCAAATCTCTTCTCTTCCCTCTTTCCGTATCTATCTATAATTTATCATTATCTATTTTTTATGTGCATGGGACAATTTCAAACTGTAGAGTCGGATGTTATTTTTAGACCAAACGTGTGATTCTGAAAAATCTGATTATTTTCGATCACACACGTTGTGGATTTCCAACATTCGTCACTGGTAGCAAACACAGTTTTATAGATGTTGTTTATAAAGGTGTCTATGATTCACCTCCCATTTCCACCAGGTGTCTCCACCTCTCAGACCCAGCAGGCCTACACCTCTCAGGTACTTCAGCCCGAAGAAGCTCTCTACCTCCGCAAGAAGAAGAAACGGCCCATCCTCCATGACCCGTATACTCGCTTTTCAGCTCTACTCTACCACCGACCACCCCAAGAGGACCAGAAGGCTATTATGGCTAGCATGGACAACATGGACCCAGACCATGCCACCCTTCTCTGAAGGTCGTTTAGGACAAGTTCAAAACCATGCAATATGCCCAGTTCCAAAATAAATAAACTCTCAACATGCCAGATGTAAAAAGCAACACAGTTACAGAAGTCTGCAGTTCATCATTTAGGAACAGACATGCAATTATAACTTTTAGATTTGGCATATGCTGTAGCATTCCCTGCCGTCAGTTCAATCTTAATTAGTTAGCAATTTGATATGTTCACAAAATAATCTGTGATGAGAAGAGATGGAGAATCAAAAAGTACAAAAAGAGAATAAAAAAAAACAGATCACTGATCACAAAAGTGATTAGGGTAGCATCAAAGAAGGGAGTTCTAGATCAAGTTAGCTTGTATGATGCCAAGGAGCACAAAAACATATATAAATCAAGTAGTATTCCCTTTAAAACATGTATGAATGCAAAGTTAAGTCGACCAACTCAAACCTAAATGATAGCTTCCACAAGAGTTAATATATGAATACTATTTTCAGATTTTCCTTGTTTGTCTTTTGATTTCTTTTTTTACCCTTGTTTTGCTTCTTGAGCCTTCCATTTTTTTTGACAGTGTTCTCCAGCCCTGCAGGTCCTGTAGGTCTCGGTTTACAGCAACCTCCTCTCTGCCAGCAGCGTCTCACATATATCACAAATATGAGTGTTGTCAGTTCCTACCAAGTATACCTCAGAGCACCGGACACGAGACCACATAACCACCAGGATCAGCCAGCAGAACAGACTAGCCATTATTTTGTTTGTTTGTTGTTTGGGTTTTTTTTGTTTACTATTTAATCTGCTCTCCTTTTTTATTTGTTTTTTCCCTTGGTCTGAGAAAATTGACTTTGTCCACTCATCTTTATTGCTCTGTTGTGAATAATCGATTCATTGACTTTAATGGTATGTAATTTCTTTTTCAGTGCAGTAAATATCAATCACCAGTGACTCACACACACCAAAAGCCGGCAATACATTTATATTTTTCACACAATCGGCACAATGAACTATGGATAATTCCATACTTTAAATTGTTCTCTTTAAAGTAAAGTTTTCCGAAACTATCTGCCATGTCCTGAACCTCTCCTACCTTACAGTAGTTTACAGTGGACGAAAATCATGTAAATTTCCGTAATTTACATGATTTTACATGAAACCTGCACATCTCCTGCAATTCAAATGTAGACAGATCATACCATAATATGTCAGAACAATTACTTTGAAAAAATAACAACCACACATAACGGAGGAAATTTGTGCCATTATTATATGATAACAATGGTTAAAGCCTTAATGGAGCGTCGGGTTGGTTGCCAGCTTTGCTTGGTTCTACAGTTCATTTCTAGTTAGATTTTTTTTTTTATTGTGTGTGTGTAAGTGTATGCGCGCTTGCGCGTGTGTGTGTTCCAACCTGTTTTTGACATTTTACAGTCAAAGCCATCGCATTTTCTCTCTTTATATCTTTGTCATTTGAATTTGAAGAATTAGTCTCTGGAACGGAAGGCACTAAGCAAACCTCAGCTTTTGCTTTCTTTTATTTCAATCTGTCCTTTAGAGTCTCAGCTGTATCACATTACCAATGGTGTAACTCATCTGTATCAAACACCCCCTCCACACTCAGTTTGCCTCAAAAGGTGCTTTGATTCTTCAGATGTAGTGTTTCCTTGTACATCTTTCAATTACATATCTCAGGCTCCTCTTACAACAGACAGCAGTCGCTGCTGAACTGTGTTTGGAGCGGTATTGTGCAAAGATATGTGGAAAGATGGTGTGATCAGCAACATAATGAACAAGTTAATTCTCTAATATTTCCACAATAAATGTTTGCAAAGGTAGCTGCTTCAAGTTTTTGATTAAATTTGGTTCTAACTATCTTTTTTTAAGAAAAGTGAGGGGTTTTTAATATTTTCTTTTCATTTAATAAGTCAGGAATACATACAAGTTTTATCCAATGTCCAACCCTATCCCTAAACTGAAAATGTATCATCCAGATGCATTAGTGTTACATTCGGATGGGAATCGATTTTCAGCTACAAAGCTAGTGCCTTTATTTAAAATGAAATTAATACGATAAGAATTTGACGTATCAATAAAGCAGTGTGTCTATGTGAATATAATGCATTTTTATTGTGGAAATAACATTGGTTTATTGGAATGGAAAAAGTAAATCAAGTCAAACCACAAGCTGTATTACCAAAGAAGCATGGATAAGGCCTTTAAACCATTTTCAATCATTGACAAATCCCCCACATAAACTGTAACATTATACAAAACATGTCCCTCTCCTCAGTAAAAGACAAAAAGAGTGTTATGAAATACCTACAGTGATACCAAATTGACATACTGACAACAATGTTCTGACAGTGATGCTCTTAAAGTCAAATATTCAACAGTACCTTGTTGTTGAAAGGTATTTGTTAAAAAAAAGGTATTTGGAGTTCCAAAGAGGACTACATTCATCCATCATTTCAGATCTGGTTCTTACATAGCTTGACTACAAATTCTTGCAGATTAATCTAATCTCTACCAGTGATATGAGGATTTAGAATATCACCAGAATAAGTACATATTTTGAGATGATAACTGGAAAGTAACTAACAGGGGTGACAGTTTGTATTGTATATATTGTATCAACGTAATGTCCTATTATCCATACACCAATCAAATTCTTTCAGTGAAATTAGCTCTGCGGTTTGTGGCATTTATTGTTCTTTATGAAGTCACATCTGATGCACTTTGGTAACTTAAGGCTGAACATTTTGTTCCATGTTTTTATTATTCAACATTTAAAAAACACCAAGGGACATGGATAAAAAACACCTTGAAATATACAATTCTTATTGGAATTTGTAGATATAATAATCTATATCTTGTAAAAAAAGACATTGCATATTTTATTAGAATTGGTCAAAAGTATGCATGTTATTGCGAAATAAGTTGAAATATATTTTCTTTTAATACAAAAATATTTTTAATGTAGATGCTGTTGTGACTGTGTTTGCAAAACCAGTTAAAATATTTTCCAAGTTCAAGGCAGAAGGTGAGAGTCTTCATCAGAGCACAGCAGAGGTGAGGCACTATATTCCAAATCAAGCAGCGTGAGCCTCAAAATACCTCCAACATGCTTTGGCGAAACTGCATCTGAGAAAAGTAACCGAACGCTCTGTGGATATTCATCAGTATGATTTTACTATTGTATGACTTTGTTCAGTATGAAAAGATGAGTAGAATTTAAACCTGAGAGCCCCTTACTTTATAGAAGACCGAGAGCATAAGTCACAAGATTGCTCTTCAAACCAGCAATGGTGGGGAATTACAGCTATGTGTGACTATGTAGTTATACTGTCACCAAGGGTTTTAATGAGACTGAGAAAGAGTGAGATGGAATGATCTTTAGTCAACCTGAGGATGTCGTCATATCTGGCTCAACAAAGTACTGTATACCTCTCAATGTGCCACTGAGAAAAGTGTTTATGTACATAATGTATAGTGAATTATATTATTTGCATGGTATAAACATTTGAATGCTACTCACAAAATTGAGGAATTGGTGTTGCTTGTAAACAAAGTTTGTCCTTTCTGAACTGCAAAGTTCTGAAATTTTATGAAGTAGAAAAACAGCTTCTTTACCCTTAAATGCTGTTTTTCACGTGCACACATTAGAAACAATGAATGAGCAAACATTTCAGTGAAGCAACCTATAGTCCTGGAGGACCCAAGATTTTCTGATTGAAGGCAGTTCTGTCACAGTAGCATTGAGATGTAGTTATAGCACATACTATGCAGTAAGATAAGTTCAGTAAGTAAGTAAGTGTTCTTTGCGACTTCTTTGATGTCTTGATTGATCAATTGATATATATATATATTTTATAGTACGTTTGGTGAAAGTTCCCTTGCAACTTGTAGTCTGATGATTAAAGAAATTAGGTCAGTGTGCTCCATTTGTCAAACAGCAGTCTGACCTGTTACATACAGTATGTAACAGACACTTAGAAAACGATCAATTCTTTTTGAAAAGGACTATGCGTTATATGAGGTCCCAGTTGTGCTACAGATCTTGCGTTGCTTTTTTGTTTTGTTTTTTTTGCAAACAGTTACAAAAGAGTACAATATTCTAAATGAAACATCTTAGAAATAATGATTTTTGTGGTGAAGAAAACACATGGCACATTTTTATTCATTAAAAAACTGTTAATAAACATCTCTGTACTGTATCGCTCTTGAACCTTAACATTTAGGACAACAACCAATTAACATTTGAACATGCATTAAGAGACTTTTGATTTTTTGTTCATTATTTTAGGCTTTTCCAAAACAATCAGAGGTAGAAAATTTCTGGTGCTAACACAAGCCAAACAACTTGTTTCTTTTAAATTTAAAGGTGGGGTAGGTGGTTTCCAAAGAGGCGGCTCAAGCAGGCCACATTATGAAGATACACACCTCAAAAGTCCAACCCTTTTCAACACACTTCTCTCTAAAGCCTTGCAATCAGGGTATTAAGAGGTTTTAACAGTTTATTAAAAGTGCATCTGAATGAAATTAACTACCCCACTTTAATGGAGCACTGTAGTTGCTCTTGAAATTCAACTCTCCCCTCTGTGGTCATACCTGTCAATGTGTAATACTGCCAGGTCATCTCCTTTATTTCATAAAATAAAGAGAAAGAAATGCTAATATTTGCGTCAATTCAGATGAAATGAGTAATATACATGTTGCAAAATAAATTGATAGAATGCTAAAGTGCAAACTGAGATGCCACAAAGCACTCTTTGAAATGAAAGGCATAATAGTAGTTTACAGATCAATAAAATGATACTGTCATTTTTCCCATAATGAGCGATAGACAGAAAAATCAACACATTTTATCAGGCTATTATTAAAATTATTGTTGTCATTATTATTATGTCAAGAATCAACTTAAAAGAAGGGGGTATATGGTTAAGACTTACCAGGAACTTAAGGTTGCATCAAAGGCAAATGACTAGACCAAACTGTAGTGGTGTCTACTGTGCTGGTTTAGAACTGGGACAGTTTTCCTTTAAAATCAGTCAAAACAAAAATATGAAACACTGCAGATACAAGATGCATAGTACCAGGGTATGAGTACAGGGACCTAGAAAAAATAAGCCAGATACAAATATGAAAAGGTAATTTTAAGTTTAAAAAAGATTATTTACACTGTGTAAATAATATCTATCACATATCTGAAAACCACATCTTTATATACCTTTATGGGAAAGTAGAGGGAGGTAGGTACTTAATCTAACAGTTGTAATATTGTAGAGCCAGGAAAAAGAAATCCATTTGATTCCATGACTACACACACACACACACACACACACACACACACACACACACACACACACAAATATATATATAAATCTGTCTATAGGGAGAGAGAGAGAAAAGGTGTGTGGAGAGTGTGTCATGGAGCCAAATGGTTATATGGGTATATATACTTGGGGACAGTACTTTTGAAAGAATGTAAAGAAGTCAATATTCTATTATTTTATATCCATTTGTTGGTTTATACTATAGAAAAGCAGAATCTTACATAAAGTAGAGATATATGATGTCCCTTTGAAGTTTTCAGTTGTGTGCAGGACAAAAAAAAATTTAGCACCAAGATGGCTGTCACCATATATATCATTGTTTTCTCAGAGAAACTAGCCCTTATAGCAATGCCCTTTAGGTATGAATAGCAATGGGGTTGTGAAATTATTTTTGAGCTATATCATTGATTATGATTGATAATTTAGCCTATTCAGACAATGTTTTTTGCAAATATTGGTGAGAATCATTTTCCCTACTTAATGGTGCTCTCTTGCAATTTCTGTCATGGATCAGATCACATGAATATTTTGTATGTATGTATGTATGCACGTATGTATGTATCTAACAGAGCCAGCACTTCTGGCTTCTGGATCCAGGGGATCTGTTTGTTTTTGGTTTGATTATAAACAGAAGCATGTGTGAGTTAATGTGATGAACATCCTGTTGCTTTCCATTCAAAAGGGGAGCTTGAGCATTGCAACAGATGCTAAAAATCAGTTACATTCAGTTCAGTGCTGTACATTGCCAAATGAAAAAAGTCATATATGTTTTGACAACCGGTGCTATTTAAAAAAATCTGTGGTGCTTGTTTAAGTTATCACATGGCTTGGGTGGGTCCTGTATGCATGACCGATGTGCAAGTTTTGGTAAACATGTCTAACACTAACAATGTATATTTTAAGCAAGAAAATTTGTTCATTTTGTTCCAAACTTCACAGTGCTTCAAAGTCCAATGTATTGGTGGATGCTGATAGTATTCACACACTGTGTTTGGTGCTGACTGAATTTGCTCACAATGACTTTTGATACATTGTAGTCTGTCACAGCCATCTTCTATCAGGCCAAGTTAACACCCCTAGCTGATGCTCAATTGTACAGGGTGAGCAACATCAATATTGTAACAGAATGGATGGAAACTAAGACATCATCACCACTCATCAGCCAGTCAAACTGGTTCTTCAAACAAACAATTCCCACACTTCTCTTGTTTGGAGACCAGAGAAACCACTAAAATATCATGTTACAAGGATGCTGTTTCACATTATTTCAATAGTGCTTCAATGCTTTTGGGAACGAAAAAAATATGTACATGTCACATGATGCTGATTATCTCTTTTTTTTGTCACAAAATGCAAAACAAGTGAAAGATGAACAAGCTATATTCATTTATCTTAACCTTTTGGTCTTCCTGAGTTGTGTAGAACTGGTTTGAGAGACAAGCTCTGTTTTAAACCTGTTTTTATTATCTAAACATTCTTAAAAACAACAAAAATGTGTGAGTGTGTTCACCGTTTGTTACAGGTGTAGACAACTCCGTACCTCAAAATATCTCTTCTTGGAAATCTTTGAGTCCTGTGTAGCCAATCAATCTTTTTATGTTCACCATCCCTGGAAATCTTTTGTTATGACACTTGTAACATTTGTTGGTACAAACAATATTAAGAGTGTATGGCTATTGTAACCCCAGCTCAGCCCCACTCTCCCTAAAAATTTGGGCTTTTCCAAATTAAGGTGTCCATTTTTTTTTTTTGTATTTCAAATGTCTTGGTATGCTTGTCGTAGTTGTATATTCATAATGGTGTATATTACATCATTTCTATTTATTAAAATGTTAACATTTTCCAAGAAGGCCTTTGATATTATTCAGCAAAGTAGAACGATGTTTTCTGAAGTTTGTCAAAGAACCATTTTCCCTGACTCCTGGTCAGACTGAGGGCCTTTCCATATAGCATCTGACTGTGGCTATGTGGGTTTTCTCTTAGTTCTCTTAGATCTCCCAGGTTCCCACTCATAGTCCTAAAACATACATTAAGGCTGATCAGGGACTCTGAATTGGCCTTAGGTGGGGCCATGCCCCCCCTCCCCACACACACACTTTGGTCCTTTCCCACAAGGCCGGTTGTTGAGCATGCGTGCCCATGTCTGTCTCACTAGCGTCAGAACAGGGGTGAGCGTTGTGTTGCTGCCCACTCTCAATGCTGCCTAATATGCATTGCTGCCATCTTAGACAGCTACGGCAACTCCACTTGGACAAATGTACTTTAATGCCAGCTAGTTTGCCAGCTCTGCAAACCACAGAGGCACATGTCACTGTCAATAACACGTCAATAACACATCAATAATAAGCATGAATGTTTTTAAATGAAATACAGCAAAGCCACAAAAGCGTGTCAAACAATCCGGAAAAAAAATTTGTTATAAATAATTTGCATTATATGTGAAGTGTTTACATCCTTCTGACAGTGCTTTTGTGTGTATGCACGTACGTGGATGTTCATGTGTATCTGTCTGTCTGTCAGACATTCACCGTGTGCTGGTCACTCCAGTTTGTGCATGTGCAGATGGGCCGCGACGCAACAGGCAGGTTACATAAATCGAGTAGTCAGCATAGAGTTTATAAAGAGTAGATGCTGCATCGGCCATTACTGCAGTTACTACATGTAGTTATGACACAGGACACAGGGTTTGGTGTATATTAATATTAAAAGTGGGCTTAACAGTAATAGACAACAGCTTGTTTAATGAGTTGAAAAATTAAGAAACTATCTGAATACATTATTCATATAAATATATACAGTATATAGATAGATATATAAACAGGAATAGATATATATTGATATATAAATATAGATGCCATATGATTTACGCATGTGTATATATATATATATATATATATATATATATATATATACACACACACACACACACACACACACACATATAGGGTTAGACAACAGAAGAAAAAAGTGACAACCATGAGTGACTAGAACAAAGCCTGAAATGGTGAGGGGAAGGAAGTGGAAATGCCTCTACACACTCTCATCGTGTTTCAGACTTGCACAACAAAGCAAAGGAAGAAACAAATATAAACATTTTCAAATTTAACACAAGAAATTGACATCCAAACCATATTTACACATGCACAAAGTTTCTCTTGACAATTTTAAATGGGCTAAAACCCCTGGAGAGAGGACTGTTTTGTAGAGCTTCTTTCTTGTGCTCCCTCTCAGCACGTTAAGCAGGAGAGTGGGAGGTGATATTGGCAATGTGGTGCAACCTTATCTTTAGAGACACAGACACAACCAATAACAACAAGTTGGAATGATGGTTGTTGACACCAAATTGTGTCACAGTTTGTCCATAACGAACACAGTGTTCAAGCATAAAGGGTGTCCATCAGTGCACATGGCACCAGGACACCCTAGACCATTCATGTCATCTGACCTCTGGCTGTCTGTCTTGGACGCTCGGTAAAAGAGAGGGGCTGGAACCATTCAGTTTTCGTCCCAGCCATGGAACACTGGACCAGCTCTTTACCCTAAACAAGGTGCTCGTGGGTTCATGGGAGTTTTTGTGCACTTGGAGAAGGCTTTCGACTATGTCCCTCATGGCATTCTGTGGAAGGTGCTCCGGGAGTATGGGGTCAGAGGCCCTTTGCAAAGGGCCATGCGGTCCCTGTACAACCGGAGCAGGAGCTTGTTTCACATTGCCAGCTGTAAGTCAGATCTGTTCCCGGTGCATGTTGGACTCCAACAGTCCTGCCCTTTGTCACTTCATTATTTCTATGGACAGAATTTCTAGGCAAAGGCAGGGGTCGGAGGGGGTCTGGTTCTGGAGCCATGGGATTTGATCTCTGCTCTTTGCAGATGATGTTGCTGGCTCCTTCAAGCTAGGACCTCCAGCATGCACTGGGGTGGTTTGCAGCCAAGTGTGTTGCAGCTGGGATGAGAATCAGCACCTCCAAGTCTGAGATCATGGTTCTCCACTGGAAAAAGGTGGCTTGCCCCCTCCAGGTCGGTGGAGAGGTCCTGGGTTTTGTTCACGAGAAAGGGAAGGATAGAGCGTGAGATTGACTGGCAGATTGATGCAGTGGCCGGAGTAATGCGGTCATTGTATCGGTCTGTCATGGTCAAGAAGAAGCTGATTTACTGGTCAATCTACGTTGATTTACTGGTCAATCTACGTTCCTACCCTCACCCATGGTCATGACCAAAACAACAATATCCCGGATACAAAGGGGCTGTTCCCATAGAAATAGGGTGAGGTGCTCTGTCACATGGGAGGAGCTCGGAGTAGAGCCGCTGCTCCTCCACATGGAGAGGAGTCAGCTGAGGTGGCCTGGGCATCTGTATCGAATGGTCCCTGGACGCCTCCCTCAGGAGGTGTTCCAGGCATGTCTCACCAGGAGGAGACCCAGAGGAAGACCCAGGACACGCTGGAGTGACTATGTCGCTCAGCTGACCTGTGAAGGCCTTGCGATCCTTTGAGTAAAGCTATAGGAAGTGTCCGGGGAGATTGAGGTCTGGGCATCCCTGCTCAGACTGCTGCCCCTGCGACCCGGCCCTGGATAAAGAAGATGGATAAATGGATGGATGAAGTTTGGCAAACATGCATTCCTCATAGCTAAGCATGGTACTGTATAGTCCTGACAAAATAGTTTAAACCATTAAATACAATCATTCAAATTTTCAGAAAACCAAGCCAAATATGTGGTCCAAAACAGAAATCACCCAGGTCCACATCAGCCTTTAAACGAGGGACCTGAATACCTTTAAGCTAAGGCCATTCAGACAGTTCCACCTTACTGATGATATTGTTTGGGGATACAGGCGTCTACTGAATAAAACGGGGAAGCTTGTAGAATCACTGACCAGACAAATCTGAAATTTCCAAACCATTGATAATGCTGCTGGATACTGTCTTATTGAGCCCCATGATGTGTTGATGAATTTTTGCACTTCTTTCTTCTCCTTTTAGCTCCTTCACCAGCCTTTCAGAACGGGTTCCAGTGTTTAATGGATCCAGAAAAGCTTATGTTTTTGTCACCTCAATCCCTTTAAACAGTTCACCTGCACAGGCAAGATGGGAAACACACCATTATTATTACCAGCCCACAAGCTGAAATAGTTCTGCCATCTTCTGACTTTTTCTTTGGCATATCCATGCTCTTTTCCTTCCTTTCCAGATGCAGGATGCTGGGATTAGCTTGGTTGCAATGTTTGCAAGTGATATCCCAACTCCTGCTCAATGTACTTGTACACAAGAAACCAAAGCAAAGGCCTTTCTCCATTAAAAAGGTCAGTGTCTGTACGCACACCCTTTTTCCCAGCTGTGGACACAGATCCAATACATGACCACCTGCATTATGCAAAATGGATGTAGAGTTTGTCTTTGCCAATTCTGCTTTGTCAGTCACTGATACATGTGTTGCAGAACTGTTTCTTGTAAACTGTAATTTCCATTGAGGCCTGTTTCTGACACCTGCCTTTCCTGGCAAAGTGTCTTATATCGCCAAACACTGGATCGGAAGTGATTCTGACTTGTTGTAGATGAACTTAACAATATCAATAAAACAATCTCTTGCTCTCTATGTTCGTTGTCCAAAATGCACAGGCTTTGGTCCTCCATTTCTAGTGTAGATCTTCCATAACATTAGGACGAGTCTAGGTAAAATGCATACAGTCCTTGAACATCCTCAGATTTGATGTAGGACCAATCATATAATAATCAATATATTTCCATATAAGCTGCTGTTATTTTTATGCCAAATCAAATGCCAAGTTCAAATGCTTTCATAACAGGGATTTGCGATTTCTGTCTCAATTTCCAACTGCTCCTTTTTCCTCTTGAGACATAATTCCTGATCCTCCAACTCAACTCAACTCAACTTTTTTGCTTTAGGTGCCATTTCATAACAGCTGTTATCTCAAGGCATTTTACAAAGAGAGCAACAATGTTTACATAGTGAAAAACCCCTGTCCTTAGACCCTTGCAAAGGCTGAGGAACAACTCCCAAGAAAAACCCTGACAGGGGAAAAAAGGGGAGAAACCTCAGGGTGAGAGACAGAGGAGGGGATTCTCAACCAGGACGGACAGGTGGGCACAAGCAAAACAGTACTGATGGCTAACAGTTCAGAATATAAATGAATCAAAAGTTGAAGCAGCCCAGAGTAGAAAACTGGAGGAACCGCAGTGAGAAGAGCCGGGTAGGGGGACGGAGTCCTGGATCCAGCTCAGCATATATGGAATCTGGGAGGTAAAAAAGACACAGACACTCCAGGGATATGCAGTCCCCAGTCCATATGTTAGTCCTGCATAGTCACAGAGCCAAAAGAGAGGAAGAAGTGGTGGAGGAGGAGAGGGAGGAGGAGGAGGAGGTGGTGAACAGACGGGGAGAGACCAAGAGGAGAGTGAGAAGCTAGAGGGAACGTGAACCCGATTTAGCGAGAGCAGAGACGATAGAGCTCAATGTGCTGGGGACCCCCAGCAGACTCAACCGATGGCAGTTTATCTTGGATTTATTTGTAGGCTCTGTCAAATAGGAGGGTTTTTAACCTACTCTTGAAGGCAGAGAGGGTGTCTGCCTCCCGGACTGAAACTGGTAGATGGTTCCATAACACAGGGCCTTGGTAGCTGAAAGCTCTGGCTCCAAGTCTAGACATAGAGATTCTTGGAACCATAAGTAGGCCTGCATTCAGAGGACGAAGTGTCCTAGTGGAGCAATAGGGTTTTATCAGGTCTGAGATATAAGGACCAAGCACAGATCCTTGTGAAACCCCGTGGCTAACTTTAGTACATGGAGATTGGTTATCATTGACACAAACAAACTGATATCGATCTTAAAGATAGGACCAGAACGAGTCTTAAGCAGTGCCTCTGATTCCAGGCCATGCATTGCCTCTGATGTAGCGGCACACGCCCTGAGGACAGCTTGCTCTGCTTGGGCTCTTATACGTGTGGAGAGGATGAAAGAATGACTACCTTTTGAGCTTGTACGAGACCTTTTTATGGAGCTGTGTGACACCATACTGTCATGAGGCTCAACAACAATTTCTTCTTTAAAACCAGCACCCTTTTCATGACCATCACAACTTTGAACATTAGACAACCTTTAACCTCTCTAGTGAAATCAGTAACATTCAACAGTTTTGCTTCGTACCATACCTCCTGCTTTGTTGCTTTATCAAAAGGCATTGACCGCAGTAATGCTATATGAATTTGTTTTGCTTTATCACACAAATGCTGGTATTTGTCAAATGTTCCTTTGACCTCATTTGCGAACTGTTTTTCACCCATTAAGTTCACAACTGTTACCTTTCATGTTTCCAGTTTAATTTAGCTTTTCTGTCCCGTTGCAAGTTCTCATCTTTGTCCATAAAAACCTTTTGTATTAATTTAACAGAGGACCATTTTACCACTGAGTATGAATATATTCTGTGCCACACGAAAAAGTATGGAAGCCCATTTCCACCAGAAAAAAGAGACATAAAGCATGTCATAATTATGAGATAGAAAGTAAAAATTATGAGATAAGAAGTGCACATGTGGCACTATAGGTGACTTTAGTTCGATCGGATGTTAGACATAATCATTAAGTAAGTAAGTAAGTAAGTAGAAATGTATTTACCACTGTGAAGGCTGAGTCAAGCAGGAAAACAAAACAAAACATGAATATCCACCACGGACTGCTCCCTCACTCACTCACGGTGCACAGCCGGCCCAAGTGAACCCAAGTGGCATAAGTGCCTGCTAAGACCCCCACGGCCACTAGGGGGGAGTAAAATCAACGACAAAAACAACAAAAAAGTAATTTATTTTTATTTATTTTTTTGCATGTATGAATGGTGATTTCTATATGAAAGACATATTATTGTAACAAAAACACAATTTTACATCAAAAGAGTGCTGCTCCTGATGGAGACTTGGTGATTCTGCCTCTTAGTGATTCTGCCTCCCGAGAGAGACAGAGAGAGGGAGAGGGAGAGAGAGAGAGAGAGAGAGAAAGAAGAGAGACCTCTATGTTGTCACATACACATACACACACACACACACACACACAAATACACAAAATACACACACCAAACACAACAAACACACACGCACACACACACACAAACACACACATAGAGATGGGGGAAAAAATGGAATGTTGGATTTGTTGTGGATGACATCCGTGATTCTGAAGCGGCTATCTTGTCTTTTTTTTTAATGATAGTAAGACGGAAAAGAAAAAAAGAAAGAAAGAAAGAAAGTAAGAAAGAAAAAGGGGGGGAAAAAAGGAAATATTAAAGCTGCAAGCAGCTGTGAGCGGGTCCGAGCATTTGCGCCCGTCCGGTATTGGCAACTGCACAGTTAATATAGGTACTGCCAAAGTACTTTTTGAAACATGAAGCTTTATTATTGTAGTCACACTTAGTATACTGCAATGAAAATGAAATAGGCTTAACACACACAAACACACACACAGACAACATAGGCATGATCTGACAGTACTCACGAAACTTCCAACTGTCCGTCGGAAAAGTCCTCCTGGTCCCTCTCTCCTCCTCTAATGTCCGCTTCCCTAATTACAAATAATCGTACATTCAGCATTGAAATCAAACGCTTTTTCGTGTGGAATTAGCTAATTTTAGCTCCGGACAAAGCTTAATGCTAAAACGAATACAAGCACACACTAGCTAGCACGTCACTAACTGCATTACACTTACAGTGTCTCCACACTATAACCGGCAGCACACATACGCCGACATACATAATGTAATGTCTCAGCAAAAAGACAGTGACGAGCTTTTCTTCCAAAAAAATGTTTATTCCTCTGTTCATCACAGGATTACTATAGACCCTTTTACAACCGACGTCATCAAAAAGCTGCGGCGCATAGGGGCAACACAAGTGTCGATGTTCCCCATTCATTTTGAATGAGAGACAAAAACGTTGAGGGAAAAGCTGAGATAGCGAACCGTTTCCTCCATTAAAATGTCTGGTTGCTGTGTCTACAGGTGTCAGGACCGATATTCTACCAGCAGAGTAAAGTTTTGAAGGATTCTGAGAGGATCGCAGCTATTCCGAAAGTGTTTGTTGCTGCAGGCGATTAAATGTGTTGACTCGAATCAGGACGTAATCTGAAATGCTCATGTCTGTAGCGCCCACTTTATACCCGTTAAGGTAATCCGTTACTGTGTGCCGCGGCCACAGTCCATGGTCCAGAGTCTCTCTGTGTCCATGGTCCAGAGTCTGTGTCCCTGGCTCCGAGTCTCTGCTCCCCTCAGCATCTGCAGCCTCTGACTGCCACACCCCCCTCATGTTGCGCTGTCCCCCCGCTTCACTCCACCGCTGAGTGAAACAAGCAATATTCATCTTTCACAACAACTTTTTTGTTGGTAGAACTTTTAAGACAGAATTCGGAATCTATGTCATGGTACCCGATGTTCTGTATGTGACCACAGGCGACGTACTCATACTATTGAGTATCTTATAGGCTCGTAACTTTCGGTTTCTCTCGGTTTCTGAATTAAATGAGTATAGATATCGGGCAATTGTTTATTCGGCCACTCTCCGAGATCAGAGATGCACATTTTTGACCATTAGACCTGGTCTCAGGAACAGAGATAACCCACAAGAATCACAGCACGCCTCCATGTACCCGGTCACAGCTGCTGTCGGTTGCTCTGAAATGGTCGCGATCCTCCTTTTACAACCGTAAAATCAACAGCCAGACATTTTCATGCGGGGAACATTTTGCTATATCAATTTATTTCTCAATGTTTTTGTCTCTCTCATTAGGAATGAATGGGGAACAACGGCACTTCCGTTGCCACAATGCGCGTGCATACATCATTGTATACAAACAGTAAAAGGGTCTATAGTGCATGTATTCCACCAGGTGATAGAACTACAACATGACAACAACTTCCGGTTCACCACCCCTGACCCCGGAACTCCACTCTCTCCCACTCTCACCAATCCTCACCCCCCACCCACCTTGACTGACAGGACCCACAGTCCAGTAAACGACAGTGACAGGGAGGGTGACAGACTAACAACTTTATAACTAGGGTCCGTTACACTACCCCCCCACACACACACAAACCAAGCTTTGTTTTTATACTCGCAAAGCTTTAGTAAACTAGGCCCTTATTTGTAAACTCAGTGAGAGACATGAAGCCTGTCTTTGATTTTCATAAGCAGGGGGAAACATAATTTTTGAGTGAGTTTTGGTACGCATCACCCAGTCACCACCTGAGGGGTTGGAGAGGAGGGGGTTGCTGCTACTGCGTTGGTCCCGATCTCTGCTTTGGGACGCTCGATCTCTCTCTCTCTCCCTCTCTTGCACAATTTTTTTTCTCTCCTATTCAAATCGAGGACATTGTCCATTTTCAGGTACAGCTTTTACCGGGGACAGGGTAGCAGGTCAGATCAGTGGGTGTGTTGAGGGTGACGGAGGTGGAAGGTTATATTCATCACCCTCCTCACCCCCCATGCCCTATGGTTTCTGGGGGCACCAGCCCCGTGATGACTTCATAAACGTGTCTTTGCAAAGCAATGGTTATCATCATGGAGGGTTGGTACCTACGTACTAGTTATGTGCACCCCTGTTTATAAGTTTGTGTGGATGCCACTCTCTCGCCCTCACTATGCGCTCTATCTCTGCTCATCAACCCGCAGGCCTTCATCAGACCTCTCCTAACAGAACCTCAACAGCACCCCCTTGTGTCCTATTACCCCAATGTATAAGTGTGGCCAATGATGAACTACAGCCAATTCTATGAAATCTATGAGATAGAAGGCTCCCAACTGGCAAGTTAATGTTACCTTATGCTGACATGTTGCTAAAGCTAACAAGCTAAGTTATGTTGTATGTGTGTCTCGTGTGAGGAGTCTTGTTTACATTGATATCTTGATGTGTTTTTGAGTATTGAATGCTGTCTGACAGACCATAGCAAATAAATCAACCCTGTGCAAGACATCTGTATCCGTGTTCTTTAATGGGAACACCGACCACATACACCTTGCGACTTTAAACCAGATAATTCCCTGGAGGCAACCAATGCTCGTTTTTAATAATGGGGTTACAATTTTCTCGGCTCAGCTGTGACAATGCAAGTTTGTGACTTGCTTGTGACGACGAGGGCAGTGAAAGAGGGCGCGATATGCACCACCTTTGACGTTACGGATCTTCCCATTCAAAATGAGTGCTCTCTCTGTGTATATAGACGGTCTCTGTGTGAAATAATTTAAATTTAATTTCATGAATCAAATTCAGTATAAGCTTCTGAACACCAGATGGATTTTGCACATGGCCTGGCATAATGTGTTATTTTTTCAAATAGTGCTGTTGGGAATTGAACTCCGCTGTGGTTCATCTCCTCTGCCAGGGAGCAACTGGGGTGAGGTGCCTTGTTCAAGGACAGCAAAGCCATGAGAGGATTTAAACCTGTAACCTACAAATCCAGGTCCTTAACCACTGGTCTAGAGGTTAAGGCCCCAGTATGCTTCTGCGAAAATGATGCAGTGCTGTGCATCTGCGGCATTTAAGTGGCGCAGACAGTATTGTGCAGGAAAAAATTTGAGACCTCACGCCAATGACGAGTTAGTCGCACATGCGCCCTGCTGAACTCGCCACACCCGTAGGTGGAATCGAGTGCTCAAAAACCCTGTTGACAAGGTGGGAGAGCACATTTTTTTTCCTACGAAGAAGCAATTTGTTGGTTGTCATGGTTACATCATGAGACCAATATGGACCACATACATATGGACCAATATGGATGCTGCTGTGCTGTGCAGCTGTACTCCTTGTCGTATATTTGAAGCAACAAAGTGCTATGGATCCATGTTTTAACACGTTGACAAAACGTCCACTTTTGTCTGTACATGTCCACTTTTGTCCACGCACAAATTAATTAAAATGTCAGTTTTTCAACTGCAAGACTGTCACCTTAAATATATATATCATTTATCATATATGATTTCTCTTATCATATATGATTTCTCTTCTTTGTCTGCTCCGGGGGTAGAGACTTGGACTGCCCTTCTGTGTTCAGGTGGAACATTACAAAGGTGGTGCAGAACCATGCTGGAGGTTCGGTCCAAGCCACACAGTAGGCGCAGACGCTGGTGCGGAAGCATACTAGGGCCTTAAAGCTCTTCAAGTCATCTGTCAATACAGACAATAAATCACAAACATTGTAAAAAGACACAAACAACTAAAAACAAATATGTTGTAGTCAAACATAAGGCTACCAAATAAGAAACTCCTAGTTTACACAATCATCATAGTAGTTGTTTGATCTCAGGCAAGTGTGAGTTCAGAGAATAAGAATATGTATGAGGATGTTTGAGAAATAATTCATACTTGCTCCCACATATAACACCATACTCATTTACATACACTATTATACTCACACACTTCTAAACATTCTTAAACACAGTATTGACAACCTTCTTACTCGTAATATTTTCTCCTTCACACATATTAATATATTTTAAAACGATTATTAGTATAAGAAGGAGAAATAAACTATACTAATGAATCAATACAATCATTTGTATTGAAGTGTCACAGCCACTGCTGTGACCCCCGGTGGCTTGTAGGGCCCATGGTTCTCCTCCCTGTTCCTTGCTCCTCCTGTGGGTGATTACCTGGCAGAGGCCGGGGGAATAAATCCTGTAGTGAAACTGTTATACCTCCTGTGTTTGTGTTTCCGCCTTTCAGGGTCCGAGTCCAACTCAGCCGTGACATGAAGAGCATGACAGTGAATATATGAGAGAATGATATGTAATTTGTGCATAAAGAAGAGTTTGATTGAAACTCAAGGTAGCTTGAATTCTCATTTCCTGAATGGTCAAGAGGAATAGTGGGATCACAGACATGTCTCACCTCCTTCAACGTAATTGATAAAGTAAAATGTTGTCTGAGAGCCACTGGACTTTTAAATAACATTGTGAGCCCTTGGCGCCCACATGGGGCTAAATGCAGGGATTACATGCTGGACAGGTCACAGGGCCCAGGACACACATACCATTTGCTCTCTTATTCACACGTACAGCAGACGTAGAAATTATTCAGGATGACAACTTCTGGGTATGTTTAAGGATGCACAGTGCTTATTCAAGTTCAGTCAATCATAATAAGGATAAATAATACATTTTATTTGAAAACACCTTTCAAAACACTCAAGGACACTATATAACATTAAAACAAAGAAACAGCATTTAAAAGTAATAAATCAAGGCGCACACACAAAAGGACGTCAGAGACAGTATGCTGTTTGGACTAGATGAGTTTTCAGTCTGAATTTAAACAGAGGGAGAGAGTCAGTGTTACAGATATCAGGAGGGAGTGAATTCCAGAGTCATACAGGGTTAATGGTTGCTAATGGTTGCAAAAACATGTTGTTTGTCTGTCATGGAGGAGATCAGACCTAAACATATAAAAACACTGCAGAGTGATTCAGCAAAATGTTGCAAAGAACAAGAACAGGACACATAATATGTTGCTTAAGTTAGGAGAATACTTTACTTATTTACTTTGAACATTATAGAAAATGCTTATTGTTCTGGTTGTTGCTGTTGTCCCACGTCAAGGTTGTGAGTGGCTATGAAGCGGGTGTGAAGATAAATGAATGGATCACAGAAAGTACTGAAACTAGTATCCTGGGGTGGGGATGGCCAGAAAGTATCACCAGCAGTTTTATTTGTTAAATGGATCATCATTTATTGACTTAGATCTTGATTGCATGATGGCAGAATATAGGATTTTTTACTTGCTGACATCATCCGCTGAAAATCAAAGATATCTTCACATTTTACAAATGGAGCAAGATGTCTGATGGATAATAACCATTGAAGCAGCCATTATCTTCTGATGGGTGTGTTGATTCTGAAACCTCCTCCAGTGAATTGAGGTTTGCTGCTTAGCCTGGGCAGAGGTGCCAGCTTATCCACCTTGGTCTTAGCCTTCTGCTCACTGATGACACACAAAGCTCAGCAGCATCAGCAAGTGACAATGGCTATCACTGACTGCTATGTAATCCTGTTTATGTGAACCTCACCTGTGGAGCTTTTTTTGGAGGAAGTATTTCTTCTTAATGTTTGCTAGCTCATTAGCTAAGCTTTGATTTTCACTTCTGTAGTCATTCATCGTGGAGTCAACCATACTCAGCTCTGCTATCAATGCCTATAGAAACAGGGAAAAACGTTCATGAAACACAGAGAAACAAGCCTAACAAGGTATCATGTTTGTAAACACTGGCTCAAAAAGTAACTTTGCAAAAGACTGTAGTCTTTGAGCATGAACATTGGCTATCGTGCTGAGTTTTGTTACAATAAATACATGGATTTGAAGTGTCGTGGTTCGACCAGCTGGGTCAGGGTTTCACTCCATTCCACCCCTCTCCACTCCACTCCTCCTCACCTCACCCCACTCAACTCCACTCCACTCTTTTGTTCTTGATTATCTTTCTGTGGCTGTCATTGGCTGTCTCCTTGTCACCTGTTTCACTCACTGAGGTATTTATACTACACTCGGCTCACACCCTAGTGTCAGACCGTCTTGGAACATGGTTTACCTGTCTCCTGAAACCCTGCCCAGCCTAACTCCCGCTGCTGGCCTGGAACGCTCCAACGCCGACTGTGCCTCAACCCTGGTAACCCAACTTCGCCCTTTCTGACCCCGTCCCTGCTGCCTGGCCTGCGTATCTGTTTCGCTGCCCGCTCCTGTCTGTCCTGCTACCTGTGCCCCTGCCCGCTCCTGTCATTCATGCTCCCTGGCCTGTGCTCCTGTTATTCCTGCTGCTGCTGAGTGGCTGTGCTACTGAAGAAGGTCTTTGTACCTCCCTTCATCCTGCCCTCCAGCCACTGGAGCCACACACCTCAACTCCAACTCCCTTTCCCCCCCAGAAGCAAATAAAGTTCCAGTAAACTAAGTGCTCTTGGGTCCTTGTCGGTCTTTTCTGACAAAAAGGTGTCACTGACCTCACATCTAAAACTGCATATATTCTTATCTCCATATAAAAAAATAATTATGAACGTATTAAAGTTTGGAAAAACTTGTTCAACTAAACAATAATAATGATAATGCAATGGGGGGCACTACCTTGTGGCTGTAGTGCCATGAGCAAGGCACCTCACCCTAAATGCTCCCCAGAATCTGTAGTGCCCAAAATCCCCTCAGGATGATTCACCCAAGGGTAACGGGGAGGAGGGGTATCATTTTTTTTAAATAATGAATTCTCTGAGGGACCAGAGCAGATATTATTGAATAGAAAATAAAAATTCAAATAAACATTGAAATAAACTTAGTTTCAAAACTCTTTACTAAACAAACCATTGATGAAAAATATCCAGTTAGTAGAAATTACTGTTAAAAATAGAGTAAGGATCACACTATCAATCAAAAGCAGAGAGAGCTGTGACAGATAACTTAGGAGAACCAGAATCTAATGGGGATAAATACAGAGAAATAAGGCATTTGTTTGGACTGACCTTGAGCTTTTTAGTTCTTTCTCGGAGTGACCATTGACAATGCTGGAGCTGTTCAGTCACATCTGGGCCTGGGTGCTGGGCCAGAATCTGTTTCAGTTCTACATACAGTTTCTCCTTTTCCTTGCAGACAAAACATAATGAGGGTTTTAGTGCAAGTTTGTCTTCCTCCTCTGTGCCACAGAAGCTAAGCAAATGTGTGAAATCTAAAAAACATCAATGAGCCACACATTTTATTAATTAATATTTAATTCAGTGTATACATAGCACAATTTTGTCACAAAAGAGTTCCAAACAGTTGCAACCGAGGTCCAACTGTTTTTTTGAGTTGCTGGATCTAAATCTAGTGTAACAGCATAAATTTCAAACAGGGATTCTGTGGGATGCAAGGCAGGGTTGGCATTTTCAATCTTTATCATCTTGCTGGAGACTCACACCTGAAGCAGATAGGATTTACTCTGCACACAGCAAACATTCACATATATATAAACATTCTAAGCGGGCAGCACAGACATTTAACAAACTTGGACTGGACTTTGATACTGGACAGCATCAAACTGTGTTTTGTCTTTCCTAATGCCTAATTCAAAAATGTTGTTTTTTTGTGCATTATAATGTATTCATTAAAACAGGGCAATGCAACAGACTTGCAAAGACCATTTTGTTTTTAGTCAGTTTCTTATTATGATTATGATTATGATGGTTATTATTATTATATTTCTCCTTATCTAGAATTGGCCTTTTGAGGGCATAAACATGCACCTAAACACGTAAAATGTTTTGACCTTTAGATGCTTCTAAAGGTCAAAACATTTAATAATAAAGGTCTTGAATATGGGTGTGACAAAATATATGTAGTATCCCCAGGCACACAAATAAGTCTCTGGAGCCATATTCTTAACCCAAAAGAATGTCTGTTATTTTAACTGGAAGATGAATGTTGGCCATTACTACGGGTCGCAAATGTTTACAATCCATGTTGTCTTTAACCAGACAGAGAAAGCGAAAGTTCATTATTTTTGAGTTGTCACTGAAGTGCCAGCCATTTCTGGCCCCTAAAAGTTTGATGACTCGCCATGAAACAGGAAGTTTTATTATTTTCTATGACCTATGAATCTCATTAATGCTGCATTTGTCACAACTGCTACAGGTGTAGAGTGACGAAGATGAAAATTTATAGGCTTAAAGAATTTGTCCAGATGCACAAAAAAATCTTTTGCACTGATGGTCAGAAATGGACAGGAAGTTGGCCATTTTGATTTCAATGGTTCACTTGAATGGCTGATTTCACTTGAGTCCACCAAGAGATTTCATCCCATCACCTTGTATCACCTTACACATATTGTGTAAACATCACCTAAATGGCATTGTAATTGAAAGTTCAGAAAAACATTTCTCTATGTCAAGAGGTTTAGCCGGATGGTAGCCATAGTAAAGAGACTGTTCATTATCACAGAATCACAGGGATGCTGCTCCGCTTAGAAGAGATTCCTCTTCAAAATGTGTTAAAAAAGAGAAGAATCTTGGGATGGCCTACGAAGTTCATTAATCCTGTGGTTGCCAGAACCCAGATGGGCGTTAATGCAAGGACCCGCTAACAGCTGCTTGCAGCTTTAATTATTATTATTACTATGTTCTAAGGGATAAATGATCACTTTTTAGGAGGCCTGCACATGCTTGAAAACGCACCATTTTCAGTATGGACATTGAGGCCGGCAAAAAAATTCGTATTGTAAATTTGTTCAAAATACACGGGCCAAAATTGCGCAATAACGCCACCTAGAAAATTTATAATGGCGAGCCCCACTTCTGAGTTTCGCCTACATGCATGAAACTTGGTGGGGTTATAGAACATGCTGAGCCACACAAAAAATCTTTCTTGTTTCTTTTCATTATTGTTCTTCCTTCCAAAAGAGAATCATGTTTTCCGTACGTGAAAATGGACCATTATCAGCATGTAAATTGGGACGGGAAAAAATGTACGTGTTTTAAAGTTGAAAAGGACTTGGAATGGGGCAACCACGGGGCACCACCTAGAAAAAGTAAATAATGTTAAACTCCATTTCTGAGTTTCGCCTACATGTATGAAACCTGGTGGCGTTATAGAACATGCTGAAACGCACAAAAAATCCTCCTGAAGCCACACCCCCTGCAATTATTCTACCCAGTTGGAAACACAGATAGGCCACTATCTTCATTTGTCCCAACTGACCTGCATCAACTGATTACTATCATCTCCTCCTCGAAATCACCGACTTGCCTCCTAGACCCAATTCCCAGTAAGCTGTTCAAGGAAGTGTTTCCTTTAATTGGGACTTCCTTACTTGACCTCATCCACCTGTCCCTAACCACAGGTTACGTTTCTTTTAATTTGAAAATTGCCATAATCAAACCCCTCCTTAAGGAACCTTTCCTTGATCAGGGAATTTTAGCGAACTACAAGCCGATCTGCAATCTCATCTTCATCTCAAAGATCTTAGAGAAAATCGTTGCCAACCAGCTCTGTGAATACCTAACAATAGCTAATTTAAGACCTTCCAGTCCAGTTTTAGAATGAATCATAGCACTGAGACTGCACTGGATAAAGTCACTAATGACCTCTTAATGGCGTCCGACCAAGGATGTTTCAGTGCTTGTCTTGTTAGATCTAGTGCTGCTTTTGATACAGTTGACCACCAAATCTTACTAAGGAGACTGGAATATCGACTTGGAACATCGTAAAATGTATCTCACGGACTACCTACTTCCACCTCCACAATATTGCAACAAACAAAAAAAACACTTCCCGCAGTGGAACAACTGGTCCATGCCATACTTTCAGGTTGGACTACTGCAACTCTATATTGACTGGTTGCTCCAACAGGTCACTGAGAACTCTGCAGCTCATTCAGAACATGGCAGCTTGTGTCCTGGATAAAACTAGAAAGATAGATCATATCTCTCCAGTTCTGGCCTCTTTGCACTGGCTTCCTGTATCATTCAGGATTCAGTTCAAAATCCTTCTCCTTGTCTTTAAGACTCTTCATGGTCTGGCCCCCTCTCATATTTCAGACCTGCTGAGTTGGACCCAGGACTCTGTCCCTCACCACGGCTCTTTCTGCGGAATTCACTTTTTCTACTATGTACTCATCAATTTAAATTGTTAGCCAATTGTTATCCATATATCTCTGTATACAGTCTTGTTCCTTCCTGTCTGTCCATCCTGGTTGAGGATCCCCTCCTCTGTTTGTCACCCTGAGGTTTCTCAGTTGTTTTTTTTTCCCTGTCAGGTTTTTTCTTGGGATCATTCCTCAGCCTTTGCAAGGGTCTAAGCACAGGGAGTGGTCACTATGTTACTTCTCTCTACATTTTGTTGCTCACTTTGTAAAATGCCTTGAGACAACATCTGTTATGAACTGGTTCTTAAAAAAAAGATGAGTTGAATTCAGTCTTTACCTTTTACATTAATTTTTTCCATGAATTCCTCCATTACTCCTTGAGTCAAATGAGGAATAGTCAACCATTAAATAGTCAATGGTTGTTCTTAAAGGGTTACAAGCCCTATAATTGTTATTCTACCATGCCAATGGGATGACTAGGAACACAGAGGAGACCCGCCCTGAACAGCTTGGCTGGGGGTAGGGGGTGTTACATCTTTATTACCAATTCCAACAAATGAAACTCTTATAATGAGGGTGTTATCCGCATACAATTACAATAATGTGTAATCATTTTCAGTGTGGGTTTGTATTGAAGCTTTGGACAGAACGCCCTGCCATGTCAAGTTAATTTCAATTATGTCGCTAAAACAGATGGTCTTTCCCATCAGCACTTGATGGGAAACACACACACTTCTAATTACATGTCATTAAGTGAAAGGAGATGGAGCAGCGGAGACAGGACAGGGAATAAATAAATAATAATGAATAATAAAAGTTAAAAAAAAGTAATAGAAATGAAAGAATAATAAAGGCAGCCATCAATGCAACCCAGAGATGATGAATGGAACAGGAGAAAGAGACATCAAATTGAAGCTACATATTAAATTGAAGTACGAATAGGGCAGACCTGTAGTTACGCTCTCAAGTCATATCCCTCCCAAATCCCCTCTATGTGGAGCATTTGTATTATATTTATATTGGATCAATATTCAGGTCATTGACTGGGACAAAGTTCCTGGATGATATCTTTCAGTGGTGCAATCCCCTTCATCTGCCATGAGGGGCAGTTTAATATCTTTGTAATATGTGGCATGTCTGGTTTGTCTCCACACCTCATTACTTAATGAAAAAAAAAACTTATGTATGCACAGTATGCACTTTGAACCGAGACAGTCATACCGAATGGTTTGAAGCATTGTCATGAACTATTACATCCTTAGTGTGCATGGATGTGTACCTGCAATAGGAGCTCTTGTTCTTCAAGCTCTTGGGTCTTTGCAATCAGTCGTTTCTGTAAGGACTGAATCTTCTGGATAAGTTCGTATTTTTCGGGGTCACTGCCCTTTAAGAGACAAATGTTGATAAATGTTAGAAGCCTGACCTTTTTCTCGAAGCAAGATTTGATTGTCTCTGCAAGTGATCTTCCAAACAAACCAAATAAACTGGAAAATATTTGTTTTCGAGACAATAAGTATAGCAGTGATGATTTGCAGCTGCTCCACACAGACCTCCAGTTGTCTCCAGCGGTGAATGTTTATAGGCTTTAACTGCTCTTCCAGGACACTGTTCCTTATCCTTTCTCTTAGAAGCTCTCTTTGAAGATGAAAGAGCTCTCGCCTATAAAATTAAAGGTGATTTCTCCAGTTCTCCGCTTTTCAAATAGTTATCACATGCATAATTACATTACATACATTAAGCAAATAACGTCATTATTCAACGGTTCATTGGAATGACAATTTTAGTCTGATGTAGAGAAGACAAAAACAAGAAAAAAGGAAATTGTTAAATTCTTTAAGTACTCAACTTAAAGCAGTGACAATGAAAAAATGTGCTTTACTATAGAAGAGAGGGATTTAAAAAAATGCACTTTTACTTTGGAATCTAGTGCTTGATCATCGTCCTACCTCTGACTCTTTTTCACTATAGATCAGGCTCCAACTTGTGCTACAGTTGTATGTTAAATACTGCTACTCATTCTTCTACCATCACTCTCTCTGTCTTCTATTCATACTCCAAACTCTCCTTGTAGAGTGAGTCAGTGCTGACCCTGTCTGTTCAAACTCTCAAGCTTTGTCTTTTCTCTATCCTGCTTGGGAACATCTTTTACCTCAGGTCCTGTGTGTTGGGCAAACTCTTGTCCAGAATGCTTTTCTTACGCCGGAGTCTCTTGATCTCCACTTTGAGCAGACGGATGTCCTCCATCCGCTGATTGTAGTGAAAGTCACCCTTGCTCAGGATGGATTGCTGGATCCTGATCTTCTCATACAGCAGGGTACGTTCGTCATTGCGGTTTAGCAGCTGTATGCTGAGATTGTCCCGCTCTCTGACCACCTCAAGAGAGGCCATAAATCACATTTTTATTCACAATTATTTACATAAATTTATTTCAGTGTTATTTAGGATAGCCCCTTGAGATGCAGCATCTCGCTTTCAAGAAGGTCCCCATACAAATACACAAAACCTGAATAACATTTATACAAAACAGGCATATAGCTCTTTTTCTTATACAAGCTCTACATGCTGCCCACCCCATCACAAGCTCTCAAATACAGTTGTAGTAAGAAAGGACCAAAGGACCAAGGACCACGAATGAGCCAATGATGACATTACCACATTGCTGGCAGCAGCATCAACATAACACTGCAACATTAAGTTAAACCAGCAAATTTAAAATATCATCAAAAACAAGACATGCTTGACAGTCCTGAATCTAAAGCTTTTAAGAGTCAGGCATTACTCAAGATTATTCCGTACAAGATTTGTATTTGAATTACCTGCAACCTATTGGGGATTGTGAAAAATGGTTTATTATATCCTCGAACACAAAGTGTTGGGGATATTATGTTCTTTTTTATTATGGAACTACTGACCACCGCTGTTTTTCGTGAGAACATGATAACTTGAACACCATTTGGATTTGAATTTTGATATTTAGCAGACAGATTCATCACTCATAGGGAAAGAACTGATTCGATGTTCATGCATTTTGGATTGTACATTGAGCCACGAGGGACAGCACTTTGGTTGAAAAATTACATTTGTGCTTATATCTCCAGAACCATTAGGCTGATTGATGTCAAATTTGATACAAATTAAGCCTCATTCCTCCGGGCGTTAGGGGATATATCCATCGCATTTGGTGCCTAATGTATAGGTATAGCTCATGTGACAAAGAGGATATGGAGACATATATGGAATCAGGAACACTTTTAAAATGATCACTGAAGTAATAAGACATTGCACCAGATCTGATTTGTAAAGAGTATCCGATCTAACCAAGATGAAGGCTGAGGATCAACTTAGTTTCAACTCAGTAGTCTCATTAAAGCAAATTTGCACTATAAAATTGATGGCTATCATTAATAAATTAATTGTCAACTCAATATCTACTGAAATTACCCAGGATAATTAAATAATTTTACTCCTCAAAAGCGTTGTTTAAAAAACATGGTCAGTAAAGTCGGCTGGGGTTGGAAAGGGTCAATGTACGTATATTACCTATGGTTCGAGTTTTGTTAACATGGAAGTAAAAAGACATTCAAAATTAACTGGTTTGACATTATGAGTGATTTATACTTTGAGTTAAGATAGGAGGCGATATACATTGATACGTCAATGAAGGCCAAACTTTTTTTAATCGAAATGAATAAAGCATAAAGGCATCCATTTTTAGCTAAGATTAACCAAAGGAATGCAAACCATCACAAGCTCAGGCTGCAAGACAAGTAATATTCACTTTTAACAAAGAGGGCCCTCATAAACATAGACACCCAAATAAAAGGGTGAAAGAAAATCAACTAAATAGAAAGTCAACATTAAGGGAGGGCCTGCTACTTAGATCCCTGCTACTAACTTTTCTTTCATTACCTGTTCCAGTTGTTTTTTCTGCTGGATGCGGTCAACATCAACTTCAACGATAATCCTCTGGAGGTTTTGCTGTTCTGCTTTCTGACCATCAACTAGCTGTTTTGTTTCTTCAAGCTGGAGCTTACACACCTTCAGGTCCCCCTATAAAAACAACATGTAGGCATGAGGCAGGCATAAACCAGTATGTGCACAGTTGAGATGCCGTCATTAGTGGAGAGTGCACTGGGGTCCAAGATGTCAAAAATTGAGGCTTGGCCGATAAGACGTGACAAGCAATACAGCAATAAACAATACAAGCTGTTTTAATACTGCAGTTTGAATCCTCTGGAGATGGTGGTTCAACTTCAGATACTGTGCGGCAAAGCTGAATACGTTCACTCCACAGGATAAACAGGCCGCTGGGTCAACAAATCCCTGTAGCCAGTTAACTCCACTCTTTAAAAAAGGCAGATAGATCTCCAGCCTGTGGCCTAATTTATAAAACTGTGCAGCGGCACTAAATGCCCGGGTATACTTCCATGCCAAAGGACAGGTGCAGACAAAAATTCGACCCAGCAACAACAGCGTGTTGGGTGCACATGGACAGCCCATGGACCAAACTGAACTCGTCAACCAGTAGGTGGAGTTTAGTGTTCGAAATCATGTTGACAATGTGACAGAGCTCTTTTGGCCATGAAGGAGTAGTTTTTTTAAAAGCAACATGGACACTGTTTCATGATTCATGATTAATGCATGTTCACGCATGTTTTTCAGTGGACCCTGAAATCTGAGTGAGCCAGAGTAGTGGAATCCCCACTCATGCAGTATGCAGTTGAAAATGAGCTCCACTGCACCGCACACATCTCGTTTAGGTACTCATCTCATCAAAAAACTACCACATTTTTACCACATTCAGAAGGAAGAATACATTGAAACCTCATTGTTTTGGTCAGCAGACATGGTTGCAGCATCTGTGAAACTTTCACACGATCAATTGCATTTCTATGACATGCCAGACTCTGCACCACACATTGCATTGGCAAAAACCCCCAAGGTTGTAATGGAAAGAATTGGGTCCATTTGTCAAATCATGCTTGCAAGCAACAGACTGGGAACCAGTAAAGGTTCAGTCTTATCCTCCAATATTGTTTTCATCATCCCTCCATGCATACTCACAGGAATGTCAATTGGATTCAAAGGCAATCAGACAGACATTTGAATAACCGGACTGATTGCAGTTCAACAAGATGTCTACCAAATGGCGCCAGAACTCACACTACCTCAGTCATTACCTCAGTACCTCAGTCATTATGGGCTAATAGCATATATGATGTAGGTTTAATTAAAGGAGCTGAACCTGTGATAATCACTCCTAAAACTGATTACAGGCCTAAGAAACAACAATATCCACTGAAACCACAAGCCGTTGAGGACATCAGACCACTTTGATCAGAGAGTTAATCAGAGATCAGGGGGCTCCAGTGGAATGGCGCTTTGTTCAGGATCTGTTCAGGAGCACTTTATTCAAGAGTAAATGCAGCATTTCATGCCAGAGGAGTCCCAAACCCCCCCATCTCATTCTTTCTCAAATACCACTTGGAACAACATTTTTTACTGTGGTCGAACTTTCCAATGTTTTTTTCAGCATTCCAGTGCATCCTGACAGCCAGTACAGGTTTGAGTTTGACTGAAGGACTGAAGGATGGACTTACACATGGATTCGAATGTGTCAGGGCTATACTGAATCTCCTATAATCTACAACGCAGCACTACGTGACTCACTGTCTCATCTCCAACTCAGTGACAGCTCAGCTTGGTTGCAATATGTATGCAACAAGCAGCATGCACAAGCAACGCACACTCCGCCTGAGGGCCTATTTGAACATTTAATGATGGATTTCATTGAACTGACACCTTCTGAGGATAAAAAATATGCTCCCGTAATGGTTGACATGTGGTCAAAGTGGGTAAAAGTTTTCCCCACTTCAAAGCAGGATGCAAGAGCAGTGGCAAAAGCATTGTTGACAGAAATCCTTCCCAGGTGGAGAGTTCTGAGACGAGCTCTCACTTTATAATTGAAGCACTGAGACAATTGAGCGAACGCCTAGGCTTTGAACTGAAACATAACTGTGCGTACCATCCAGGTGCAGTGAAAAGAGAGAATGCGCACTAAAAAAAAAATATGTGATGAAACAGGCCTGTCCTGTGGCGGCTAAACCTTACAAAAAGACAATATGAGGTTTGTTTTGAGTTGTTTGCGTGTTAAAAAAAACTTGGAAACGAACTAACAGAAGAACAGAAGTTTCTTGACAGGCAACATATCAACTACAAAGCCTGGGGGAAAAGTGCATGACCAACAAATATAAATACAAGATCAACAGCATAAGAAACAGTATAATTAGACTAAATGGAAGCCAATAGTAGCAGATGTAATGACTTGATATTCTTCTGATCATACAAATATACAAATATAAGAAATGTGAAGACGTAATACCTGAAAGTATAGTAGTTTTGATGCTATGTGTAGTATCACATAGCATTATTAATATAAAAAAGATAATAACCGACATGAAAGATAGGCTAATCCATGTCTTTATTTCCCCAGCATTGTAACAAAACACACTGTATATACAGTGGTATGCAAAAGTTTGGGCACCCCTGATCATTTTCAGGATTTTCCTTTATAAATCATTGGTTGTTCAGATCAGCAATTTCAGTTAAATATATCATATAGCAGACAAACACAGTGATATTTGAGAAGTGAAATGAAGTTTATAGGATTTGTAGAAAGTGTGCAACAATTACTTAAATAAAAGTCGACAGGTGCATAAATTTGGGCACCCTTGTTGTTTTATTGATTTGAGTACCTTTAGCACTAATTATTGGAACACAAAGTTTGTTTGGTAAGCTCATTGACCCTTGACCTACATACACAGGTGAAGCCAATCATGAGAAAGGGTATTTCAGGTGGCCAGTAGCAAGTTGTTCTCCCTTTTGCATCTTCTCTGAGGAGTGGCAACATGGAAGCCTCAAAACAACTCTCAAATGACCTGAAAACAAAGATTGTCCAACATCATGGTTTAGGGGAAGGATACAAAAAGCTGGCTCAGAGATTTAAGCTGTCAGTTTCCACTGTGAGGAACATAGTGAGGAAATGGAAGACCACAGGCACAGTCCTAGTTAAGGCCCGGAGTGGCAGGCCAAGAAAAATCTCTGATAAGCAGAGGCGAGGAATGGTGAGAACGGTCAAACTCAACCCACAGACCAGCTCCAAAGACCTACAACATGATCTTGCTGCAGATGGTGTCACTGTGCATCGTTCAACTATTCAGCGCACTTTGCACAAGGAGATGCTGTATGGGAGAGTAATGCGGCGGAAGCCTTTTCTACGCACATGCCACAAACAGAGTCGCTTGAGGTATGCTAAAGCACATTTGGACAAGCCAGCTTCCTTTTGGAATAAGGTGCTGTGGACTGATGAATGTAAAATTGAGTTATTTGGACATAACAAAGGGCGGTATGCATGGCGGAAGAAGAACACAGCATTCCAAGACAAACACTTGCTACCCACAGTAAAATTTGGTGGTGGTTCCATCATGCTGTGGGGCTGTGTGGCCAGTGCAAGTACTGGCCATCTTGTAAAAGTTGAAGGTCGCATGGATTCCAGTCAGTATCAGCAGATTCTTGTCAACAATGTTCAAGAATCAGTGACAAAGTTGAAGTTGCGCCGGGGCTGGATACTTCAGCAAGACAACGACCCCAAACACTGCTCAAACTCTACAAAGGCATTCATGCAGAGGAACAACTACAACGTTCTGGAATGGCCATCTCAGTCCCCAGACCTGAACATTATTGAAAATCTGTGGTGTGATTTAAAGCGGGCTGTCCATGCTCGGAAACCATCAAACCTGACTGAACTGGAGATTTTTTGTAAAGAAGAATGGTCAAAAATACCTTCAACCAGACTCCAGACCCTCATTGGAAGCTATAGGAAGCGTTTAGAGGCTGTTATTTCTGCAAAAGGAGGATCTACGAAATATTGATGTCATTTTTCTGTTGTGGTGCCCAAATTTATGCACCTGCCTACTGTTGCTTAAGTAATTATTGCACACTTTCTGTTAATCCTATAAACTTCATTTCACTTCTCAAATATCACTGTGTTTGTCTGCTATATGATATATTTAACTGAAATTGCTGATCCGAACAACCAATGATCTATAGAGGAAATTCCTGAAAATGATCAGGGGTGCCCAAACTTTTGCATACCACTGTATGTAGCGACTACTAAAGCAAAAAAAAAGGTCGCTGAGAGGCTGAGGCTGGGCTTTACTGATTGTCTGACACACTTTCAAATAATGAAGTGCTGAGATCAAAAATAACTTTCTCACAGTTTATTAAAGAAGTGGAAAAAAAACAAACAAGGATAACGTGCACAAAAACCCCATAAATGATCACAGCAAACAGGCTGGTATAGATAGCGGTCAACAAAAAATTACGGCACCCAGATCCTCACTCCTCTCTCTCCTTTATAGCTGAGCCTGTGAAGGGGAGGAGGTAGATATTTGATGAGCTAACCACTCACTCAACCCCAGGTGACCTACCTCCACTGCGATAACATATTCAAACAATATAACCACAAACTAAATAAACAAAACACCATAACGAATACCTATTCCAGTTTATCATATATAATTCAACAATTTATATTCATGGCAACTCCCCCCAAGAAACATAAGCTGTGGCATCTCTGTAACAGCCATCCGAAACAACGTCCTCAGCTCTGGCATCTTTGTGAAACCATCTCCTGGTAAAGGCGGTCTATGTAAAGTACATAGACAAGCTGTTACAGTAAATTATGTTTCAGCTGATTGTTAACATTTTTATTTAAAATGAAAAGTCAATCATTTTGAAGACAGTATTTATTTCTCAGTATTACTGTCTGTCTGTACTTTGGGTCCAGTCTATAACACTGTACTAGGGTTACGAACCGTCTTGGATTGTGCGGGACGTGCTGGAACGTAGGTGAACAGTCAAATTGCAGACAGTGACTGACAGCGGAACAACCACTCGCAACCCCCCCCCCACACACACACACATACACACACACACACACCCACGAAGGGTCAGATTGTTGGAGACCCAACACTGGATCAGTCAACCATCAACTCCATCCATACCTCCATCTACCGTGGCATCTCCAAAACAGCGAGATCTAACATGACATCTCTCCATAACAGAGATCTAACGTGGCATCACCCAAATACAGCGGTAAGTAAGGTGCAATCTCGGCAAAGAGTGGCATTTTGTGGAGGATCTTAATAATAATGGAAATAAATGGTAAACTCATAACAGGATGAAGAAAATTAACAGTAAACTCTTGGCAAAATGTGCAGAATAGATGGAATAAAGTGATGAAGGAGATGAATAAATATAGAACCTTTGTTTAAATTAAAAGACTTATTATTGATTATGATAATTCAAATAATTATTATTATCTTGCTCTTCTTGCTCTTCGTCTGGCAGAGAACGAGACAGCTGCTACTCAAATGCTGCTGCCTCTGACCTCCCCATTAACATTCTAAAATGTCATCCTCATAGCTCAAAAAGTCTATGCAGGGCTGGTTCTTGGCATAGGCAATATAGGCAGTTGCCTGGGGTGCCATCTGCCTGAGGAATGCCATTATGTCACCCCTGGCCAGTCATTCAATTGTGTGTGGCCATCTCAGACACTTCCAGAGGTAGTAGGAGTCTGAAACTCAGCATGCTGGAGGCTCTTGACCTCTGAATGAACATAGTCATATTTCAGCCTCTTAGCTCAAAGTGTTGAGGGTATATTTAAAAAATAACATTCAAGGGCCTGGTTCAGAAATGATGGGCTGTAAAAGCTATAGCCAACTAGACCATAAGATTCTGGAGGCCATTCTAGAGGAGATCTCTTTCTAAAGGTGCTATAAATCTGAAATTTCATTATGTCATAGTGGGGCCCTGGATGAGCACATATGTGATGGTTTGGTGCTGATTAGAGCCATACTTTTCAAAGGGCAGGGCTTTAAATATTCACCATTTCCCACCTTTGAGGGCTCATCACGGTTACATAAATAAACCAAAGGGTCTGAAACTCAATCTGCTGACCCCATGTCACAGACTGTTGCAGACTGATCTCTGAGCGTCTCATACTGCCGCAAGCGGTTTCCATAATTCAAAACTGAGAGCGTTGATTAACAGACGCTGAAGGGTGTCTAGTGCGTCAGTTCCCGCGGGAGATTCTGGATCAGCGCCGGATCCTGTTCCCGATCAGGAAATGGCTCATTGAAGCTGGATCTCAAGCTGTTATCGTGGTGGACAAGCTATTTGTAAATGGGCAGCTCTATCGCGACCGTGACTCCACCCCCTGGTTATTCTGATTCAATTCCCCTCAGACCACAGGTAAGGTAATTTATATACTCTAAGTGCCGCCTCACCTCCCTAGCTGCAGTCCACTGCAGACCGCCACCAGGTATGTGGTCTGCTCCATTTCCCTCTCTCCCACCTCCTCTCCACCTATTATGTTACCCTCTCTTCTCTCTCCATGTCCTCTGTGTTTCTCACTTTTCTCTCTTTATCCTCTATGTTTTTTCTCTCATCCACCTATCTCCTTATTGTCCTTACGGTATCCTCTATGTTCCCCCTCTATTTCTTTTATGTCTTTACTGTCCTCATTTTCTAATCCCCATCCCTCATGTTCTGTGTCTTTCTCACTTTGTAGCAGTCAGCTGAATATGTCAATAAAACATGCATAGGCTTACAAAAGCAGCCACGCAGGCAGACATTGAGTCATATAGTCACTCACACATTCACCCAATATCAAAATGCTCACTCACTCCCTCCCTTTTATAAGAACTTGTACTCCTCTCAAATAGACCCACCAACTGATGCTATAGAGGACTTCTAGATACTGTAGACCTTCCTACACTCAACTGTTGGGACCTACCGCTCTCCACGGCAGCCACCGGTGCCACAGCCGCTTCGAGCGCTGCACCACAGTCCTTTTCAGGACTAAAAGAGTTTATTCCTGCGTTTAATCCACCACCCGGTGATCAAACCCCGGTCCACCCGGGCCGCGAGCAGACGGCAGCCAACTCTGCGGGGAGTCTGCCGACAGGATCGCAGATCCTGATAGGAGAAATGAGTCAAAACGCCCGTGCCAAGAGAGCACCAAGGGACTGAGATCCGCAACCTAACTGCACCAACCGATCCGTACCCGGAGAGGTGAGGCACGCCCGTGCAAGAAGAGCACCCAGGGTCTGAGCGCCTCACCCTTCCCCAACTCCGAAACCCACGCTGCAGCAGAGGCAGCGAGAGGGCCAAGTCTGCGCCGTCACGGGGACGCGCAGCATCAAGGAGCTACACTGAGCTGGACCACAGGACAGAATCGGGACCGCAACATGTGGGGCACGTAAGGACTCGATTCGGGCTGAGACTGTAATGC
The DNA here is from genome assembly GCA_029224185.1 of Karalla daura. Taxonomy (NCBI): domain Eukaryota; kingdom Metazoa; phylum Chordata; class Actinopteri; order Chaetodontiformes; family Leiognathidae; genus Karalla; species Karalla daura. Next base: position 463,688 of record CM055204.1, read on the forward strand.
AGTAGCACCTATAAAGTATTGAAGCCTACATGAACTCTATGTTAATGTATGACTGTAGGATCTACGGCTGAGTGAATCCATCTCTGACCGGCTCCTATTACTTTTCCCCCTGTTCTCGTGCGTCCGAGCGGACCACGTGATCACATGTACATGCACTCACCCTTGTACGCGCACATACGTACCCACACGTACACAAACACATACACACACACACAGATGCATGCTTGGTTTATTGTTTGTTTAGTCTGTCTAGTCAGGAATGCATGTTTCTTGTTAGAATAATAAATGGTCAATGATAACCTTAACGCACTAATTGTAAAATTGATGTGTCATTAAAGTGTGATTGTTGTACGAGGTGTGTAATTATTGAACCTGCAATACAGTTGCTAAATCCAGGTCAGTGCTCGGACCTCACTTCCTTCAGAGAGACTAGAGGTAATTTGTAATTTGACTGATATGATTTACTAGGCTAATTGGTTTACCAGATTATTGGTCCCTGTTCGCAGGGTGGTGCCCTGAAATTCTTAAATAATAATAAAACTAATAATCTAGGTTTACTATATTGGTTGACATAAAGTCCCAACACAACAAAGAGCAGATCTCCATTCTGGAACTGCCCATTTCGCTGCAGGAACTCTCTGAAGCGCTTTGTAAGATGCCTAATAATAAAGCACCAGGACCGGATGGCTTCCCAGCAGAATTCTACAAAGAGTTATGGCCAACTCTCGCACCTACCTTCTTTAGGACTGAACTAGACATAAAAGAAAAAGGCGCATTCCCCGCCAGTATGAACTCAGCAAATATCAACCTCCTCCTTAAGGCAGACAAAGATCTCCTGTTGCCGTCAAGCTATCGCCCCATCTCACTCATTAATGCTGATCTTAAACTGATCTGCAAGGTCTTAGCCATCAGACTTGAAAAGATAACACCCCACATAATACATACAGATCAGACTGGCTTTATCAAGGGCAGACAGTCATCAAACAATACTCGCAGACTCTTTAACTTAATGGATTATTCAAATACCCATAACCTGAACTCAATAATAGTCTCTTTAGAAAAGCTTTCGATAGAGTTAACTGGAAGTTTCTTCTGTCCACAATGAATAAATTCAAATTCGGGGACTCTTTTATATCTTGGATAAAAATCCTGTGCAACTCACCCAGCGCCGCTGGAAGGACAAATGATCAGACCTCCGCAAGGTTCATCCTGCAGAGGGGAACAAGACAAAGCTGTCCACTCTCTCCGTCGCTGTTCGCCATTTTCATAGAACCACTGGCTGCGGCTATCCGACAAGATATAAATATCAAAGGGATTCAGACAGCAACCCTTGATCATAAAATAAGTCTCTATGCTGATGATATATTACTTTTCCTCCAGAACCCACAGTCCTCCCTCTCTGAGTCAATCAAGCTCATAGATAAATTCTCAGTCACATCGGACTACTCTGTACTCTGATGATCTGACGCAGTGGGTAAACCTCCCCATTTCACTAATGGGGAGAATAGCCATGATGTTTTCCATGACTCCAACGCAGCTGTCCTCTGCATGGTTCAAATCTCTGAACTCAAGCATTACAAAGTTTTTGTGGGGAAAGAAAACACCCCGGATTAGTTTTAAGACATTACAAAAACCCAGAGAACTTGGTAGGTTAGACCAAATTTCCACCATTATTTCCTAGCCAATAGACTACAGTATATCATAAAATGGATCACACATGACCCATTGGATCAGGCCTGGCTGGATGCAGAAACGTACTGCAGAAATATCCAAATATCTGACTTACCATTCATTCAGTAACACTCTTAAATTAAATTACACAGGTGCATGGAAAACCACAACATAGCCGCCTCTCTGACAGCCTGGTGGGAATTCCTCAATTTCACAGGGTGTTCACTTACTCCATGCGGTCTCGCACCCATCTGGAACAACCCGGACATCCCTCAGGTTTCAAAACTACTGAACTGCTCCTCATGGAAGTCAAAGGGCATAACACATCTGTCAGACATCATTAAAGACAGGAACTTCACCCCATTCCATGACCTAGTGACGGAATACGGCATCAACAAAAATCGTTTTCTGGAATATTTACAACTTAAATCTATAATTTAGACTGACTTAAAAATCAGACCCACACATTAGAGCTGTAAAACTCGGATCCTTTTAAGGATTCGGATCCCTCTGAGTCACTCACTGAACTGATCCGGATCTGCGAGTCACTTGAGTCACTTGAGTCCGTATTACTAAATAGAAAGTAATGATGAATGAATCACTTTTAAATAAAACTAAGGTTAAAAACAAGAGAAATGTTTATTTAAACACACCAAAAATAATACAAAACTTAAACATAGGCATAACAGCAAAATCGCAAAATGCAACCGAGAATAAGAATAAATAAGTAAACAAACTATTACTAATTATTAATGTTCCCGGATCACCACCAAATGTAATTATCTGTGCATTGCCCTAACACTACATTGTCTGAAAATTGCTTCCAAATCATGCAGTAGGCTACTTTCCCTGCGTTTCGAGCTTAGACAAAAACATTAACATCACATGATGTCTTCCGTGGATAAAATAAAATCTTTCGTGGATAGGCACATATAAAACGAATTTATTGAACTCATGTGCGTGCATGCGCTACGCCTGGTGTGACTCTGAATCCCCTCTCCTTACAGATCCGGGTGTGTTTAACCGGTGGATCCACTCATTATTGTCGGTTACGGTTAAGGACTCAGGATTTGCCGGATCCGCACGGATCCGGGTTTGTGTCGGTTAGCGGTTCAGGACTCAGGATTCGCCGGATCCGCACGGATCCGGGTTAGTGTCGGTTAGCGGATCAGGACTCAGGATTCGCCGGATCCGCACGGATCCGGGTTAGTGTCGGTTAGCGGATCAGGACTCAGGACTCGCTGGATCCGCACGGATCCGGGTTAGTGTCGGTTAGCGGATCAGGACTCAGGATTCGCCGGATCCGCACGGATCCGGGTTAGTGTCGGTTAGCGGATCAGGACTCAGGATTCGCCGGATCCGCACGGATCCAGGTTAGTGTCGGTTAGCGGATCAGGACTCAGGATTCGACGGATCCGCACGGATCCGGGTTAGTGTTGGTTAGCGGTTTAGGACTCAGGTCTCGCCGGATCCGTATTAATGCACCGGGATCTGTTACAGACCCGGGTGTGTTTAACCAGTGGATCCACTCACTACTGTCAGTTAGGACCCGGCGGATCCGGTTCAATGGAGACCTCGGATTCATGATTCATGAGTCATTTAAAGGATCCGGGTTATTAACCCGGATGAGTCCTGAACCGCCCAGCACTACCACACATGTTGATTTAAGTATCTCCCCGGTAGTGGAAAATTTTCTCAACTTATCCCCCTGAAAGCTACTATCCAAAATATATACTCTGTTCACAAAGACTGACTGCTCAATCCCCCTGCCCTCCTCTAAATGGGAGGCAGACATGGCCCTTACTCCAAACCATGAATTCTGGAAACAGATTTGCCTTAACACCTTCAAAGTGACTCAACCAAATCTGCAGCTTACACAATACAAAACTCTCCATAGAACACAGAACACACTATACGGGACGAAGGATGTTCAAAATGGAACTTGCGCGATCCAACACCTGCGCACATTGTGAAGATGGGACACCAGATCACTACCTGCATGCCATATGGCAATGCACACCAGTGTACCAGTTCTGGCAGAGGGTATGCGAAGACCTATCTGTGCGCCTCGGGCACCCTAAACAGGCCTCACCATCACTCTGTCATGGTTGTGTGCATGTCGTGCTACATTTTTTCCTCTAGAGGGTGCCAAAGTCTTGTGTCTGCCCCACCTCTCAGAGGAGGCAGGTTCTGATCCAATCAGGTGGCGACTACTCCTATCAGCCAGGTATATAGGCTCACCTGGTTGAAGGAGTAGTCGTCAGATCGTTGCTTGCTTCCTGCCATGCTCTTGCCCTGCTCAGTTCGTGTATTTGTTCCTGCTCGTGTCTGTGCTTCGTTCTTGACCCTAGGTTCCGTTCTCATCCTCTCGTTTGTAAGTACTGTGTTCCTAGTTTAGCCTGTGCAGTCGAGTAGCGTTTTCTCCTGCCTTGCCTTGTGTTCTGTTTAGTTTTTGTTTTCCCTGCGGTGGCCTAGTGGCCCCAGGTCTTGATTTGATACTTTGTAGCCCTGCGGTTGCCTGTAGAGGCTCCAGGAGTTTTTGGTGTTTAGCTTTAGTTTATCAAGTTGAGATAGTTTTCCCTGCGGAGACCTATTGGTCCCAGGCTTATTCCTGTTGTACTTTGAATAAACCAGTTGTTGAATCTAATCAGTGTTGGCTCTTGGGTCTTCCCTGGGGAGTTCCTCACAGTACGATCTGACCATGACAGACCCAGCCACTCGTGATTTGATCCAACAACTGGATCAGCGCGTCAGCTCATTAGCCCAGAGGTTGGATGGCCTCGGGTTGCGAACGGAGCAGGCCGCCGGTCCGGTTGAGGACTTGTCTCCGGCCCGGGATCTTCCCCGTGAGCCTATATACCTGGCTGATAGTAGTCGCCACCTGATTGGATCAGAACCTGCCTCCTCTGAGGGGTGGGGCAGACACAAGACTTTGGCACCCTCTAGGGGAAAAAATGTAGCACGACATGCACACAACCATGACACATTCTGTGTGCTAGGGGACCTTAACAACACTGGTCTGGAATCTCACCAAAGCCAACCTCTGCTCACTGCCCCAAGCATCGCAAAGAAAACTTTCCTCATGAACTGGAAAGACAAAAAGAAATTAAGCATGTCTCAGTACAATAATTACATTCAAGAATATATCACTATGGAAAGAATATCTGCCTCTATCAGAAACGGGATGGCTGAAGGATGGCGGGCAATGGTTGTGCTGGATTATGGGACCCCGGTCCCTATTTGCTGCTGGGGGCGCCTGGAACTCGAGGTAATGAGTATTGCCCCGTTTCCACTATGTGAAAACAGCTCAACTCGATTTGACTTGGCTCAAGCATGTTTCCATTACAAAACAGTGCTGCCTAGAGAGTATCGCTCGTCATAGAAATGTATGCGTGTGACATCATCTTCAACACAACACTGCTAACCGCTAAAAAAAGTAAACAACAACACCAATACGCACACAATAGAGGAAATTAAGGGAATGATCAATTTTAACCCTGGGTATGTGGCTGTTTGCCCTGGCGAGGAGAAAAGTGTTATTCCAGAAGAGGCTGAAGGCAGTGAAACGAAATAGTGCGGAAAAACAAAGGGTAGTTTGGGAAATTCTACAGAGATCATGGGACGAAATGAACCAGGTTGCATGGCAATGCAAGGTATGTACTTTTCTGTATCCAGTCCAACTTCACTATGGGAGGAAAGTTTTCTTGTTTGTTTTTTATAACTCGTGCTGGTGTTCCTGATGACACCCAGCCCCACTCAGCCTGACTTGGTCCGGCTTGGCGCGGCAGGCAAGCAGGGACTAGAAAAACAGTACCGAGTTACACGTTCCAGGTAATGGAAATGCACACAAGGCCGAGTTGAGTAGAGCCAAGCTGGTACCATGTGATGGAAACGAGGCATATGTGTGTGAGTGGGTGTAAGACGGAGGAGGGGAGGGAGGGGAAGAGACCTCCTTGAGTGCTGTGTATGAAAGATGGATGTGTCTTCCAGTCTGAATAATGAAGCCCAGTGACTTTACTTGCAATACCACTAAAATTCACTCACCAATACGCACTGAATCAAAAAGCATAGTTTTCAGTCTTGAAATACTCATTCAATATTTTTTTGGACTCATTTTGGAATTGGGCACCTCCACACACAGTCTGGGCTCTGAAACCCAACTCCTTGAGAGAGGTTGGCCTCTCTACTACTCTGGAGTTGCCCGCGGTGAGAGGCGGTGAGCTGGTGTAGGCTTGCTTATAGCTCCAGCCCCAGCTCAGCCGCCATGTGTTGGAGTTCCCCCCGCACAATAAGAGGGTCGCATCCCTACACCTTTGTGTGGGGGGTAGGTCTCTCACTGTTGTTTCGGCTTACTAACAGCAGTGCAGAGACTTCTTCGAGTCCATGGGAGGAGTACTGGAAAGTGCTCCAACCGGAGACTCCATTGTTCTAATGGGAGCCTTCAACGCTCATGTAGGCAATGACTGTAACCTGGAGGGGCTTGATTGGCAGGCCAAACGGATGGCCAAACTCGGGTCTGGGAAAAGTTCGGGGAGGCTATGGAGAAAGACTATCGGTCAGCTTTGAAGAAATTCTGGCAAACCATCCGGCACCTTCCTTAGAGGAAGCAAAGGCTGATGAGGTTGACTCATTCATCACCGAAGTCGAAGTCACTGAGGTAGTTCGGAAGTTGTCCAGTGGAAAGGCTCCGGGGGTGGATGAGACCCGCCCTGAGTATCTTAAGTCTCTGGATGTTTAAGGGCTTGACATGCCTCTGCAACATCGCGTGGCAGTCGGGAACGGTGCCTCTGGAGTGGCAGACTGTTGTGGTGGTCCCTCTTTTTTAAAAAGGGGGCCCGGAGGGTATGTTCCAACTATCGGGGAATCACACTTCTTAGCCTCCCGGGGAAAGTCTATTCCAGGGTACTAGAGAGGAGAGTCTGGCCAGTAGTTGGACCTTGGATCCAGGGGGAACAATGCAGTGTTCCATGTCCCGGCCGTGGAACACTGGACCAGCTCTATACCCTCTACAGAGAGCTCGAGGCTTCATGGGATTTTGCCAAACCAGTCCACATGTGTTTTGTGGACTTTGAGAAAGCTTTCGACTGTGTCCCTCGTGGCATTCTGTGGGAGGTACTATGTGAGTACATGGTCGGGGGCGCTCTACTGAGGGCTGTGTGGTCTCTGTATGACCGGAGCAGGAGCTTGGTTTGCATTGCCGGCAGTAAGTTAGACCTGTTCCCAGTATATGTAGGCCTCCCAGAGGGCTGCCCTTTGTCACAGGTTCTGTTCATTATTTTTATGGACAGAATTTCTAGGCGCAGCAGGGGGCCAGAGGGGGTCCGGTTCGGGAGACGTGGGATTTCATCTCTGCTCTTTGCATGATGTTGTCTTATTGGCTCCGTCTAGCCAGGACCTCCAGCATGCACTGGGGCGGTTTGCAGCTGAGTGTGAAGCAGCTGGGATGAGAATCAGCACCTCCAAGTCCCAGGCCATGGTTACTGACCGGAAAAAGGTGGCTTGCCCCGTTCAGGTCAGTGGAGAGTCCCTGCCTCAGGTGGAGGAGGTCAGGTTCATGAATGAGGGAAGGATGGAGCACGAGATTGACAGGCAGATCAGTGCAGCGGCTGCAGTAATGCGGTCGCTGTATCGGTCCGTCGTGGTGAAAAAAGAGCTGAGCCGAGCTGAGCCTGGTCAATCTACGTTCCTTCCCTCACTGATGGTCATGAACTTTGGGTCATGGCCGAAAGAACGAGATCTTGGATACAAGCGGTTGAAATGGGTTTTCTCAACAGGGTGGAGGGGGGCTCCTTTAGAGATAGTTTGAGGAGCTCAATGACCCCTGATGCCTGATGTCTGTGCCTGCTATCAAGACTAGGTGTAGCCCTAAAATGACCTCAAAGCCCAGTGTAGCAGCCTACCAGGGGGCAGTGAGGCAAGCTGCTGTACCTTGAGGTTCTCATTGTCCTTCTCTAAACGCTTGTTTTCCTGCCGGTCTGTGGCAAGTGCCTGCTCCTTCCCTGTGATCTCATCTCGCAGCCGAGTGACTTGGTTGCTCATGATCTTCATCTTCCTCTTCATCTCTGTAATTTCTTCCTAAGACAGACAAGCACATATTATTGCAGATTGAACACATCTTTCAAATATTAGAAATAAATGTTGGAAAAACCTTTTACAATTAACAATAGAACAGCAGATGAAGAATGACTGATACCTGAGACTCAACAAGGTTTTTGCTATACAGATTCCTCTCAGACATGACAGACTCGAGCACATTCTCTTGTTGCTTGAGTTTACACTCTGCCTCTGTGACTTTCTTCTTCCAGTCAAATATCTCCCCTTCCCTTACTTCAATGTCAGTCAGTTTCTGTTGCACCTGTGTAGGGATAGGACAGCTCCCTTCAGAATGGACAACTTGATGTTAGGTTTTCCTAAAAAAAAAAATGCACCTGCCTTTTGCATGAGGTTGCTGGTCTCATTGATGTAGCGGTCACGGTCTTTTTCAAGTTGCTGGATGATCTTGCGCTGCTTCAGGACCTCCATGCGGTAGCCACTGATCTCATGCTCTAAGGTGTTCTTGTCCTGCTCCAGGAGCCTCACAACATTCTGCTGTTTCTCAGTTGACTGTGCAGCTTTGATAATATTCTATTGAATGGATCATACTCACATCATACAGACATCATACACAAGCATCTTGCTTATTGTTGGCTGAGAAGAAGGAATCATATTTTACAATGCAAATTGTGTTAATGTGCAGTTTAAAATTTTTAAATAACTAAATACTGTACCATGTACTGTATATATGGTGGACTATAGTCCATTACTTGAGCATTTCTTTTAGCAAAAACATTGGTAAACATACCTTATTTAAGATGTCTCTCTCTCTGATCAGCTCATCTATGGCTTTCCTCTCAGCCTCAACATGTTTTTGGGAAGATTCAAGATCTAAAGAGGGAGAAAGATAAAATAAGCAGTTAATATTTATGGTTGGAGCAAATACTGGCCTTACATCAAAAGCAGAAACTGTGTAATGTTTGCCAATGTAATAAGGTCTGCAAATGTAATAAAAATCTGAAGCTTTCCATGTCAAACGGGTGGGTGGTGGTAGGTAGAAGGTTGTCTCTTCTGAAGAGACCCTCCTCTGGTGGCAGTATGAATCCGAGGACGTTGATAGCTGGGTCTCTCCGAGTCCAGACTGAGTGTTGATGTGTGGGGAGCTGATCGAGATGCATCTGCATTTCGTTTGAATTGTGCAATAAGGCTGGAGTCCAGGATGTGCTGTGTGGGTACCCAGGATCTTTCTACTGGTTTGTGTCCCTCTGCCCCGTCAATGGGATCAGAACAGGCACCAAGGGGTGAACACAGGACCCCCATCAATCATTCTTGGCAGCAGACTTTTTGACCCACCTTGTACTCAGGGTGCAATGACGATTGGCTGCTGCCACATTTTGTGTACTTGCGCAGAGAAGGGCCTCAGGGATGAGACACTGGAAAGGCGTAAGACTCAGCCAAAGACCACTTTGACCAGGAGGCCATGAATTCAGAAGACACAAAGAAAGACTGGCTGAATGGCCTTTAGGGCCAAGGGGAGCTTCGGCAAGGGGATGAGGTGGCATCTTCATGAAGTGGTCACGTATCGTGAGAATATCCATGTGGCTGTTAGATGGGGGCAGTTTGGCGAGTCCAAAGAGTGGCAGGACCATGGCTGGTGGGAAAGAAGCCCTGGCCGGAGAAGACCTACTGGTGGCCAAGGGGAAACCTTATGCTGATGAAGGTCAGGACATCTTCCTTTAATGTCGGCCAACAGAACCATTGATGGAGAACGTGCAAAGTGGGTCAGGTTCCAGGAGATTGCAGGTGGCAGGAGAGGGCTGAGGAGCAAGCCCACTAGAGATCCAAAAATACTGAGTCCAAACTAAGAAAGTTTCACTGGGCCCCTCTAACCAGTGTCTCCATTCCTTGCAGGCCATCTTGATACCAAGAAGTCCTTGGTAACCAATGTCATAGTTCTTCTCATCGGGTGACAGACGTCAAAGGAAGAAGGCACCCGAATTAAGTTTCTGTTCGTGATTTGACCACTGAGACAGTGCTGTCCCCACTCCTACATCTGAGGCGTCTACCTCCACAATGAACTGCTGCCCAGGATCCGGCACTTGGAGGATGAGGATATGAACACATCTGTAGCTGCAGGCATCCAATGAAAAAGCACCTTGGGGTTTAGTGATGGGGGTGGCCACCATGCTATAGTTGCAGATGAACTGTTGATAAAAGTTGGCAAAGCCCAAGAAGCGCAAGAGTTTCTTGCAATCCCCAGGAACTGGCAAGTTGGAAACAGCAGAGACCTTGGCTGGGTCCATCTGAATGCTTCCCTGGTCATGTGAAATGTATTCTTCCCATGTATTCTTCCAGAAGGAATACATGGAAAACATGAAATTCATTTCGGAAAGCAAGGTTGCCACCAATCACCGCCGTCCATCAAGCCATGTTATAGTTCACTGTCCTCAATGTGTCCATCCAAAGCACAGGCTGGCAATGGACACTCCACCCACACCAGCTTAAGTCCCAACGGTTGTGCGAACTCAGCATGCATTATGTTGGCATCTGCCCAGACCAGGAGCATTAAGTGATGGGGAATCAAGCTCATCCCCTATGGCCGCTGAGCTATCAGTGTGCTGCAGACTGGTGACTGCCAGCCACTGGTTCATTGGAAAAAGTGTGAGGCTGCAGAGCAAACAGCAGAGCACAGTTAGTGAGAACGGTACTACTGATTCTCTGTCCCCCCAGGAGCCACTTAGAGCCACTTTTGCACTTACAGAAATGCAATTTTTCAAGAACACAAGTTGTTCTTTGAAATGAAAGAAATTTTGCTTAAGTTCACTTATGATATTTCCTAAATAATAAATCCACTCTCAATCTGCATAACAGGCAGTGTTGAATACAGACAAAAAGACACACACACACTGCTCAATTAAATAGAGCACATAATGCAGTTTATTAGAAATCCATCCACATGTGCATCTACTCAAATCCATACTCTCAGTCCACCAAGAATCTAAATGTCCACTTAAACAGAAAAATCTAGTCCAACTCAACAGTACATTTCCAGCAAGGAAATTACTGCAGCCACGTGGAGTAATCTGGTGTCGGAACACTATAAAAGATACTCCAACATGAAAAAAATGCAATGATCTTACCAGATCACTTGTAGGAGAAGCCACAATTAAACAATGGAAACCCCATCCTCTTGTCAGGAGATGCATATCCAGATCCTTCTCTGTGGTTCGCTTATCTGCTCCCGATCTTGCCTGATAGCCTTTTCTTTATTTAACAGCAAGAGAGCTACTTAATATCTATGTATATATATATAAGGAGATACATTTAGAGGCACTGCAGGTATAGCTAACGATACTGGCACCACCAATTTGAATCACAGCAGTGCTTCCACCTCCACACCTAGTGTAAGCCCATAAGACAACCTGGATGCGGCTTAGGTGTCAAACCTGATCCGTAATCAATAGTGCCCCCTAAATCTCCGCAGCTGTTTCGTGGGAGGTTCAGGAGAGAGTCTTGAAGGCCTTGAAGGGACAGACACTCCCTAGCGACTGTCCACAGGGATTACCATTTGTTCCTCTGGAAGAGATGAAGCGTTACACTAGACTCGCTCATTCAAGTTGTTCCGTTATCCTGGGGTGGTGCGAACGTCTCATACTCCATAACAGTGGCTCTGGTGACCACTGAGCGGAGATGTCAGATCTTTCGTCGCACTCCACTCCACCCATTCCCGAAATAAGATTCTCATCGACAAGCTGCAGGCCTTTCACAGGCGTAATGCAACATCAAAAATTGAATTGAATTGAAAAAAGGGATTTAAGCAAAGAAAATAAAAGGCTTAATTGATTTGATTTCAAATACTGATATGCACTAATATTAGACTTTGACATCTGAACCTGGAAAATTCACAGGGACCAAAAAAGCAACCAACCAAGCAACCAACAATAATGCCCCATGTGTCGTCAATAAAAACAACTTCTCTACCTTTCTCCAGACCAGCTATCTGGGCCTTCAGTGTCTCTCTTTGCATGTCCACATCAGTTTTCTGATCCTCCATCTGGTGAAACTTCTTGAGAATGGCTTCCCTCATCTTTGTTTGTTTGGAAATCTCATGACGCATCTGGTTCACTTCTTCCTCTCTCATCTGGCAGGTGAAGGGAGAAGGGAAGAATGAAATGCGATAGAGGAATAAAAGAGGGAAAGCAATAAAAGAGTGGAAAACAGATGTTAGAGCACTGAGAGCTATAACTCTGGCTCTGTCTGTCTCTCTGTCAAACATTTTTCCTACTTGCTCATTAAAGGATTTAACAACATTTTTCAACAGCAAACAGAGGCCAGGGTAACACAATCCACTGTGTCTGCAGTGAGTATCAGTGGCACAAGCAGTGCAGGCCTGCTAAGCAGCCAGAGAGAGGTTAGGTCTCCCACTGGACACCACTGCCAGGGTGAACCAAATCATCTAAAATCATTTTCCACTACTGAAGATAGAAGACTGAACCTTTCACTGAATCTAGGTAGCATTAAAACAGTCAAGTGCATACATACTTTGAGCTCATTTGTGTTCTGCTGATTGCCCATGGAGAGCTGTTCTTTGACAGAGGAGAGCTGCTCACACTCTTGCTGTAGTTTGGTGTTCTTTACTTGAATCTGCTCCAACTCCTTTGTTGTTCGCTCATACAAGATCTGTCACAGTCAGGTGAGATAAGGTGAACATTGTTATTATAATAATCTGCAATGTGCATGTGTATGTGAAGTTAGTTTTACAGGATTATTATTAACCATCCTAAATAATACCAATTAAAATAGCACTTATAAAAATAAACAATGCATTTTAAAGCATTGCGTTACACATGAGATGTAATATGTACCTACCATTTTTATGTTTATAGACAATAGATGTTTGGTGAATAACACCAAAGCAAGAAGGTCCCAGGCTCAAATCCTAACCCAAGTTTTAACCATTACTGGGCATGAGGACCTGTCTGTATAGGATTTATGTGTTCTCCCAAAGTGTATGTGCATCTTATCCTGGTATTCTACTTTAATGCTTCTGTCCAAGAACATGCGTGTTTAGGTCAATTGGTGAATCTATATTGCTTCTAGGTATAAGAGAGGGTGGATGGTTTATGTTTTTGCCCTGTGATGGACCAGATGCCTGTGCAGGATGTATCCCCTGCCTTAACTTATGTGTGCAGGAGATAGGCTCCAGCAGACCCCCTTGACCAAATGGGCAGAAAGTGAATAAGATTATGGATAGATGGATATTGATTAATAGATTCATACTAAGTAATTAGCTGTTTTTCTTACTTTGATGTTTTAACAATGTGTACATTATACATCTATTGACACCTTACCATGACGATCTAAGTTGTCTTACAGCCTGCTATATGTTTGTACAAGGGATTGTAATCTCAGTATAAGAAAGAGTTGACATATGGGAAGCTCAGTGTTAAAAGCACCTGCTGTGAACATTTTGCTAACCCCACAACAAAGCCAGTCAAGAAAAAGAATGAACGAGTGTTGTGGTTATAAAAAAAGACAATACAAATAAAAGAAGTTAGTTTCAAGAGTATAGCACATCATTTAGAATATGTCCCACTTTGAACACTTAGTTGTCTCACCTTCAGCTCCTTCAGCTGCTGCTCTAGTCTCTGCTGCTCCTCTTTGACCTTTTGTCCCTGCAGATTCAAAGCTTTGATGTCTCCTATCTTGGCATCTATGTTGATGTGCAACTGCTTAACTTCTTTGTCCAGTTTTTCTTTCAATCTCATCTCCCGGGAAATCTCATTCTGTTGGACCTGGAGCTCCTGCTGGAGCTTGATTTAGACAAACACACCATCAACAAGTTGGCATCAGAGCTACTGTAAAACTTTCACTTTATTTGTGCTTGCAACTGGTTTCTGGCTTATCCGGGGCCAGGTTGCCAGGGCAGCAGTCTGAGTAGAGACGCCCAGACCTCCCTCTCCCTGGACACTTCCTCCAGCTCTTCCAGGAGGATTCCAAGGGATTCCCAGGCCAGCTGAGTGACATAGTCACTCCAGCGTGTTCTGGGTCTTCCTTTGGGTCTCCTCCCGGTGGGACATGCCCAGGACACCTCCCTAGGGAGGCATCCAGGGGGCATCCGATACAGATGCCCGAGCCACCTCAGCTGGCTCCTCTCGATATGGAGGAGCAGCGGCTCTACTCCAGAACTCCTCACCCTATCTCTAAGGGAGCACCCCGCCACCCTGCGGAGAAAACCCATTTCGGTCCTTGTATCCGGGATCTCGTTCTCCCGGTCATGACCCAAAGTTCATGGTGAGGGTAGGAACGTAGATCGACCGGTAAATTGAGACCATCGCCTTTTGGCTCAGCTCTGTCTTCACCACGATAGACCTAGTATGCAGCGACGCATTACTGTAGCTGCGGCACCGGTCCGCCTGTCAGTCTTGTGCGCGTCTTTCCCTCACTCGTGAACAAGACCCCGAGATACTTGAACTCCTCCACCTGAGGCAGGGACTCTCCACCGACCTGAAGGGTTTCAACTCAGTAGTTTGTCATATCATATTAGGATTAACTACTGGTAGCACAGCTACAGAATGTGGGCAAATGAGCTGAATCCTTTCTGAGACTAAAAGCTTTCTGTTTCCTTGAATTCCATGAAAATGCTCGCAGTTCTGAGCGTGTTATATTAAGCCTGAATTTGGACTGCAAATTCAGGCTGCAAAAGTTCAGAGAGACCCCATGACGAAGAGTTATTGCTATTGTGGACCTTATGCCTGATATTATTTCAGCATTATTTTTGGTGTCTACTACACATAAACAATGAACATTTGAGTTACTGATGATGCAAAAATAGCAAGTAAAATGGATTTCAAATCTTCATTGCCATTAGCGAATCTGACAATATCCCGAATCACAGAAACTACTTGCATAAGCACAACTGACAAGATAATGGGGGCTAATCATAAAGACATTTGACATAAAGCTATTGTGTAGATTGCTTTCTTACCTGGGAAATGTTCTCAAAAGCAATGTCTCGCTGGGCCTCTATTTCATGCTGGCTTGCAGCAGCCTTGCTGAGTTTTTCTCTCATACCCTCCACAGTGGTTAACAGCTGGTCCCTCTCCTTAGTCAACTCTTCTATTTTGTTGAGTCGATCCCTGCAAAAACACACTGCGCTATCATCCACATCCACCCATATAAACTATCAACATTCAAAATGATTTCAATAGTGATTTGATTAAGGCATGATCTGATTATTTTCAAATTATTTTTATTATTATTTTCAAAGCAAAAAAGCAACAAAAAAGTAGCATTTTTGATTACAGCTTAAAAAATAAGAGTATTTTCTAGTTTCTTACCACACTAAGGATGTTAACTGACTGTCTTTG
Source organism: Karalla daura (assembly GCA_029224185.1). Classification (NCBI taxonomy): domain Eukaryota; kingdom Metazoa; phylum Chordata; class Actinopteri; order Chaetodontiformes; family Leiognathidae; genus Karalla; species Karalla daura. Next base: position 478,762 of record CM055204.1, read on the forward strand.
GGCTATGGATTACTGATTACATTGTACAACCTTATCTTGAACACTAAGAAACATTTATTATTTTCATTATTTTCTTTAAGGTTATAGACCTTACGTTTTTGTAACTAAATGACAAAGAAAGGACTGACAAACAAAAAATAAAAATCATTAGTTGCAGCCATATAAATTCTTCAGAGAAAGGGGGAAAATAAATGTCTCACCTCTGCTCTTGGTCCATAGAAAGACCAGTTTTTCGTTCAGACATTGTGATGAAGTTGGCAATTTCTTCTTTTAAGTTCGTGATAGTTTCTTTGTCCCTCTTCTCTTTATCATGTGCAGCATCAACCATTGCCCAAGCTCTATCCAGCTCCTGCAGTGAAACTAAACTTAACTCAAGAGATTATGTTGACACATACTTAACAAAAACTACAATTCAAATAATCCTGTTTGAAATATGTTTTAAATGATGAACAATCACAGACACTGAACCTCACACATATACATTCTAAATTTTTTGCCTTAGTCTCATGTTCTCAATGTACCTCCTTAAGTGAAGAAATTGTAGTCTCATCCTTCTGAGACAGTTTCAGTACAGCTGCCACTTTAGCTGAAGTCTCCACAATCTCTGCATTCAGCTCCCTGCATTTAGACATAAGCCTCCCTTCGTTCTCACGGGACTTCTTCAGAGCATGGCGGAGCTTCTCATACTCCAGCTGGACCTTGACCATGCTCTCATCCTCCACCAGCTCTTTGAGAACCACATGAAACTCCTCCAGGCAGTCAAACACATCTTCACATCCTGGCCATGTCTCCTAGAGGTGCAACAAAGCCACAGAACCATAGTGAGAATGTATGTATTGTATTTTTTCACTTTCAGGTATTTTTCTACCAGGAAGTTTTGACTTGATCTGTTTGATCAACTCAGAATACAAAACTGCTTTGCATCAGAATTCATTTGTGATAAGGCAGCCTGGTCTCACTTATTTTTAGGCATCAAAGCATCTTCAACACGAATATTGTCGTCCATCCACCATCTTACCAACTTAATACCTAATGGTGTTGCTAAAACCTATCCCAGTACACATGGCGAGGCAGTGGTATGTCTTCGATGTTAATGTGCTGAGTGAGAATACTGGAGTTCAGTAATAAAAACCCACGCAGACACGGTCAGGATATCTGCAATAACATAGCAGAAACGTCCTCTTTTGTGTCATCTTTTTTCGTCCTTTCTGGGGCGTCCGGGTGAATTTCTAAATTCCAGAAAATGTATGGGTTTTCGCGCAGGCTGTCCCGTGTGTGGCATCGAGACGCACACAGGGAGAGGGGAGGGAAGGAGAGAGAAAAGAAGCAAGCAAACGAGTAGACACCAGCACAGAAGCGCATACCCCACCCCGGCGATCAAATATGGTCACCCATTTGTAGCACCATTAACCTTTTCTGTGTGGGTCACAATGACTAAGACTCCAAATACAGATAACAGACAACCGATACTTCGATGAACCTGGCGCATTACTCAGTCTCAACCTTGAGCGAGTTTTCAATTTAACGCGAATGAACAATAACCAATAATAACAACTCGGTCGGTGTCATGCTAAACTGCGCTCAGTAACCACCACCGTCAGGGCTCTTTGCAATATGTAAGTTAAAAAACCTTATGAAGAGCACATACCTCCATTGTATGAGTGGTGGACTGTACTGTTGATGCTGGTTGCTATGGAACCGCGAGCGAGATCAACATAGACAAACTAAAGAGTAGACGCCGCATTGGCTGCGGGCGGGCGAGAAATGCGGCCGCCATTTTGAGAAGGTCATTATAATGTAAACAATCAAAGCAGGAGGATTCCTCAACACTGTGGGGTGTATTGCTATCCAAATCGGCGGAGTATTTTCGGCGTAATTACTTTTCACAAGATGTAACTTTATTATTGGTTGTATTTCTGTATTATTGGTTGTAATCTGTGTGAAATTTGCCGCAGTACAACGCAGTCCTATGGAGATAATGAAGTCAATCACATAGCAATATTTGTATGTTTACATGTTGAACATGCAGTTCAGAAATAAGTACTCTGTTCTCTGTGCAGCCGGACGTAGTTAGTTGCCCTGGTAACCGCTGTGTGGCAGCCCCAGCCAATCACTGTCGGAGACTGCCACATAAAGGCGGGCATAGAGCGCCTGTCAGGCTCAGTCTATGGTCAGACTCATGTTTGCTGGAGGCAAGGTGTTGGTGCCCAATGTGCGCGGAATCATAGATATATACAGAAGGCTAGATGCCTCGTCCGCGTTGCTCGCTTACACAGTGAAACGTCCGCACATGGCGGCCATCTTGTATCGGGCAGCTCGCTCACCCATTACATTGTGTGTATTGAGACATGTACTTTTAAAATATATAACTTGCTCAAATTTCAACCGATTTTCAAACGGTTTGGTTTCTTCTTAACATCAAATATGTATTTATGATACTACATAGTTGTGTAGAATGTTATGCCCTAAAAATAGATTAATGTTCAGAAATAGATAGACTACAGTGTTTCCTATCACAAACAGGCCATAAGAAAGGCTGCATGTTGACATTCCCACCTGTGATATTTATCACACTGCATACCAGTACTTATGAATTGATGTCTTGACACAAACAAAATTACACATCCATACTTCTAGTTTTGAATGAAAGTATTTTTTACACGTCAGGGCTGCAGTGGATGCCAAAGTTAAATCAACAGCTTACCCACCTCCGAAACATTGATACTTCATCTCCACAGACTCCATGGAGATCAACTCACTGACACATACACTTCAATTACATTTATTTTATTTAAAATCAGATTTAACGTAAAACACCTTAACATTACACAATAACCAAGGCAATTATACATCATATGCACGTACACATATGCACATGCATTATATACATGTACACATACATTATATACACACACACACACACACACACACACACACACACACAAACACACACACACACACACACACACACACACACACACACACAGGGCTGTGGGCTCCTCTGTCCTCATGTCTCAGACTTTGAGGTTTTTCTGAGACCTTGAGGTTGCTGATGTGTTTGAATACAAAGGGGTTGTTGATACTGATGACCATCCCGATCTTGTTGTTCATGGCAATGATGTATGTCTGGTAAACTGCCATGCACTTCCTGGCCAGAAAAGAGGCATAGTAGATGGGAATGTCATGGAGCTCCGGGTGGTTCTGCCAGTACTTACCTGAGACTGAGACACATACACATACACCTCATTACCTGTAGAAGTCATAATATAAAATGTTAAACAAACCAACCCGAAAATGAAAATCATGTGCAACATCAGTTAAACAGAAAATAAAGACAAACTCTGCCTCTCCCTTCCGTGTAAAATTACTGGCTAGTAGCCTAGCCATGATGTACAACTTTGGCTAAGCTGCACAACTAAGTCGTTTTTAAGTGAAAAGCTGCTATTTCAACATGTTTACGCATCCCGCGTTGTAACCACGCTAATAATGTTTTTAAGAAACCAAACCGTTTGTAAAACCGTCCAAATTCCAGCAAGATAAGACCAGTAACTTTTGTACAGATCACTCACCTTACCTCTGTTTACAAGAGGCTTCACAGCCTCTGCCGGAAAGCTTGCCCGACACAAGATGGCCGACCTATGCGGACGTTCTTCACTCCGCCCCGAGACATCTAACCTTCTATATATGTCTATGCGCGGAATTACCCGATCAGGGGTCAGTGTGCGTGCATGCGCAATTTGTGTGTTGTAGTTCGAGTGCTTACGACGATGGCCAGTTCATGTTTGCGGTTTGTTTACATTCTATTACCTCCGGGTGGTGCGAAAGAGACTTAGAGCAGTGCCTTTCAGCTAGAGAGCTATATTACTGACGAAACTTTGCAACAACATTTTTTTGTAGTTTTAGTTTTTTATACATTGTAGAATGACTTTTGAATTTTATAAAGCACTGCTGGAATATATTTCCACAGGAGAAAGATCTGCTGTGGTGTCTGTGAAGAAGCTGAGAGAGGCGAGAATTTTAAAGTAAATATTACTTTTTTAAAGTAAATAAATAATTTGGCAAACTGCCGTAACTAAAGAAGTACGAATCGGGCAGGCAAACGGTCCTTCCTTACACATCATGTCCTTTTTCCTGAAACGCGATCAAACATCATCGTGTTACAGGAACTTCCACTGACTGGGCTGTTCCGACAGGGCCACTTTCAGGAACTTTTACAGGGACCAATGGAGTACCTGCTCGACGGTAGGTACTCGAGAGCAGCCCGGTAGAGTCGCTGGGCAGTACTAGTGGCTAAGTCGCACAGATTGGTTGTTGCAAGTGACATCAGCAGATTGCGACAAACAACTGTGATCTGCTGCTTTATGAAAGCTTCATGAAAGTAAGCTTACCCTTCGTCTCAGTCTAAATTGTTGCTCTTGGTCCAAAAGCAACAGCACAAACAAAACAAACATCCAAACTTCGTCTGTGTCCATGTCTAGTCTTGTTGTCATTTCCTCCTCTGCCACTGCCTTGTTTTAGCGCTTTTTGGATGCGATATGGTGACATCATCGGTAGGTTCTTACAGGGCCATTAGTGAAATGGAGAACCAGCATAATGGAAACAGTCCACACTGAGGATCAGGGCTTTCAGTGAGCTGTTTTATGCTCCTGTTCTTGTCAACCGCAGTGTGCAGTTTGAAGGCATGTTGGACTCTGGTTCTATTGCATGTAGTATCAGTGAAAAAGCGGTGGAGAAACTCTGCTCTGCTGGTGCTTTGCCTGAGGCAACACCCAGAGGAAAACATCATTTTGATTGGTTGTGGTGGTCTGCAGACTAGGCCTGAGGGTTTTTATGATTTGGAGATGCAGCTTTATGGTGTTCGCTGGACTGTACCTACCTTAATTGTCCCCGGTCAACATGATGATGTCATCTTGGGTTCAAACCTCATTAAACATGTGACTCATATTCTGAAAGGCGATGACGACTACTGGAATATGGCTACCAGACCTGAGCATCAGTCTGACCCCGATTTGGATCATTTTTTGTCTGCCTTTACCAATGTTGTGCAAAATAGGAACCGTCAAGCTCACAAGCCAGTGACTCTCCTACCCAGACATGAGCATTTAGTGTGGGGTAGGCTCCCTGCTAACGTGCCGATGTCACCTGGGAGCACAGTTATTGAGCCAACCACTTCAAGAGCCATGTCAAGAGGTGTTTTAGTGGGCAGTCTAGTCGCACCTCTTTGGGGTGATTGATGGATGCCCATGATGGTTGTGAACCCATCTGACAAAGCTATCACCTTAAGAGGAACTGCAAATTGGCTGATGTGTTTCCATGCCTGGCAATTGAGGATCTGGATGCTTTTCATGGTCTACTTGTTTCTGCAGAGAAGCAGCCGTATGAAGATGACAGCCAGCCTGACAAGGAGAACAAGGAGAAACAAATGCATACAGTGATACAGGAAGCTGGTACATTGAAGCCGCAACCTTTTACCTCTCCTGGTGCCTGTCTTGGTGCTCAGTCAGCTATGAGTCTGTCTGAGTTGGGCCTTGGCATTGACATAAATTCATGTCAGGTCAGTGAGGACTGTCAGTCTCAGCTCGAGCAGCTACTGATCAACTACCAGGACATCTTTTCCAGACATCCGTTGGACTGTGGTGAGGTCCAGGGCTACACACACCGTATTCATCTTATTGATGACCGTCCTTTCCGCTTGCCATATAGGAGGGTTCCCCCTGCCCACTATCAGAAGCTGAGGCAGGTCCTCACAGATATGGAGGAGAATGGGATCATAAGGAAATCTTCAAGTTAGTACGCTTCGCCGTTGATTATGGTGTGGAAGAAACATGGCGGGCTGAGGATTTGCACGGATTTCAGATGGCTGAATGCCCGAACCCTGAAAGATGCTCATCCTTTGCCACATCAGTCCGACTGTCTGGCTGCTCTGGGCGGCAATTGTTTTATTAGCACAATGGACCTCACTTCTGGCTTCTTCAACATCCCAATGCATGAAGAACAACTTGAAGTTGGCCCCCAAGAAATGCCATCTACTTCAGAAACAAGTCAGATTTCTGGGGCATGTCATTAATGGTGAGGGTATGGCTGTCGATCCTGCTAAGGTGGAAGTCATCACCAAGATGACAGTATCAATCAATCAATCAATCTTTAATTGTAGAGCACATTTCATGCACAAGGCAAACTCAAAGTGCTTTACAGTGGTTACTGCACAAAGATGAACACCCCTGCCTTATATGCCCTCAAAAAGACTGAGGAACAACTCCCAAGAAAACCCATCGAGGGAAAAAAAAGGAAGAAACCTCAGGGTGACAGACAGAGGAGGGGATCCTCACCCAGGACCAGCAGGTGGGGAAAAACAGAGCAGTTTATAGTTTACAGAGTACACATAGACTACACATAACAGAGGACAGATACACAGGTGGGTAAGTAGCAGGTGGTACGTTAAGGATAGCATGCATACACAGTCATGACAGACAAATAAACGTAACAGTTACAGCACTTGTAAACATAGTTTACAAGTAACAACAAGACCGACAAGACAGACGGGCAAAAGGAGCAGTACACGGACGGGCAAAAGGAACAGTATACAGCAGACCTGGGCATTGTACGGCCCCCGGGCCGCATACGGCCCTTTGGTTGACTCTGACCAGCCCGTGTAAGGTTAATTGGAAATAACAAAATAAACACATTTTCTAATTTTACCTCATGCATGGACTTAAACTGCATTGCTTTTATTTTGAAGTTGTTTTTCATTCATGTACAAAATGACGCAATACGTATATCAAGACGTGCGCATGATTGGATCGTTGACATGAGCGGGACATGAGCATCAGATGACTTTAAGCCTCAAAAATGTCCGCTCATGCTAAAAAAAGAAAGTTAGATGCCGAATGCAGGGTTTTCAATAAAAATTGGACTGCTAAGTATTTATTTACTGAAGTCAGAGGTAAAGCTGTGTGCTTGGTTTGAGGGGAGCAGATCGCCGTGTTTAAGGACTACAATTTGAGTCGGCATTACGAGGAGAAACACGCGGAAAAATACAAAAACTTGACTGAAGCCAAAAAGACACGGACATCGGAAGCTTTGCTAGCTAAACTGCAAAAGCAGCAAGGCTTTTTTACCAAGCTTCAAACATCCAGGGATGCAGCAACCAAGACCAGTTTTGTTATATCCCACAAAATCGCTAAAAACAGTATGCCATTCTCGGAGGGTGAGTTTGTCAAAGAGTGCTCGGTGGACTGCAGCACTAATATGCCCTGCAACAAAAGAAGCGTTTGAGCAAGTCCCGCTGTTCAGGCAAACTGTGACTAGGAGGATTGTGGACATTGCGCACAATCTGGAGCTTCAGCTGCAATGTGATGTGGCAAGTTTTGACTTTTTCTCCTTGGCTTTGGACGAGAGCTGTGATGTCCGTGACACAGCCCAGTTACTCGTATTTGTCCGTGGGATAACGCAGGACTTCAAGATTACGGAAGAGCTGGCAGCAATGCAGTCAATGAAAGGGACGATGACGGGGAGTGACCTGTTCACGGAGGTAAATGCGTGCATGGACAGACTGGGACTGAAATGGGACAGACTGGCAGGTGTCACAACTGACGGTTGTCGAAATCTTACAGGGAAAAATGTTGGACTTTTGAAACGTATGCAAGATAAAGTGACTGAAATTGATGCAGATCAGAAATTGGTATTTTTGCATTGTATTATACACCAACATGTATTGTGCAAGTCAGTGCTAAAAATTAACCATGTTATTGATGTTGTTACTAACATAGTAAACTTCATCCGGTCACGTGCATTGAATCACAGACAGTTTGTCGCACTTTTAGAGGAGCATGAAACTGAGCATAGGGACATACCTCCACACAGCTGTCAGATAGCTCAGCCTGGGCGCATGATTTCCTCCCCCTTCACCTGCAGTGTGGATAATGCCACCAGTGATGTTCAGCTGGAACTCATTGACCTGCAGTCTGATGCAGTACTGGCAGAGCACTTCAAGTCTGTATCTCTGCTGGATTTTTACTCTTCTCTCAAGGAGGAGAACTTTCCAAACATGAGGAGACATGCTCAGAAGATGTTGGTTCTCTTTGGCTCTACCTATATATGTGAACAAACATTTTCAATGATGAAGTTCACGAAATCCAGGTATAGATCCTCTCTCACTGATGATCATCTGTCAGCTGTGCTTCGCATCTCCACCTCAGACATTCAACCGGACTTCGATGCACTTGTTAAAGCCCAGCAGAGACTAGATTTCTCTCACTAAGTAAGAAAGAAGAGCTTAAAAGCACCTAATGAGGTGGTTAGACCACAAATGTAGACATGTAAAGGCACCAACTAGCAGTGAACTGGGACACTTTCTTTGGAAGCCTTCTTCTCAAAATCACAGTTCAGTGATGTGCAGAGACAGTTCAATATGATGTATCTTTCTTAATGAGCACAAAAATAATATTGTGATGTCTTTAGGATGCAAAGAACCTTCACACAACTTTCCAACAGTATATTAAACTCAAAATGTGTTTTAGAGTGAATGTGACTGAAAGTGTTCATTAATATGAGTCACTAATAGTAATTAAATTAAATTATTGGAGTTTGCACTGTTTTTAGGAGCGGAAAAGTATTTTTCAGGCCTAGTCCTAGTTAAGACTGGGATTTTTTGAGCCGTCACTGGGCTGTGATGCTTTTGGTGCCTGGAGCATAGATTTATTAACCGTCAGCCAGGGAAGTCCTTGGAGGAGCGTAGAGTCAGTTCAATGTTCAGGGACAGCAGACGGGATCCAGCACGGTTTGGGTGGAGACGGTCAGGCTTGAAGAGGTCCGCTCTGTCGAGGAAGGTAGTAAAATTGTCCACGTAGGGGATGTCTCTGTTTCGGCAGTATCCTTTCAGCCAGATGTGGAGCTGTCTGACGTGGCTGAACTTGACATCACCGAAGCAGGGAGGAGCAAAAGGACCCGAGACGATGCATTGTTTGTTTAGGAGCCGGGTGGTGCTGATGAGGGCAGTGAAATCACAAATGGTAAAACGTTCACATTTATTTTACCGTTGTTTTGAGAAATTTAATTGAATAAATGACATTTTTTGGAAGGCAACCTCAATTTTTCATTGCTTAATTATAACATATACTCTTACAAGCTTTTTAAAGCAATGCTATTTACTGCCTTTTTACAAAGAAATACAATTAATGACACGAACGGAGCTGGTGGACTTAAACGCACGCGACACAGGAACCTCGTCACAAAAGGTCTTTATTGAATGTCAGGGTCCTCCGCGAGGAACCGAGTGATCGGTCCTCGATGCTGGGACCGAACACAGGGAAGCGACCTGCAGGAAGGGTGCGGAGAGTGATTGGCGCACTGGACTCGGGATCGCTCCAAAGATGGCGATGGACGATCGGTGCGCAGGACCCGGGACCGCTCCAAGGATGGCGATGGACCAGGAGGCAGGACCAGGAGAAGGTAAGAACCAGTGAGAGTGACCGAAAATGTGCAGAATGTGACAGAATGTGACAGAACCCCTCCCTCAAGGGATGGCTCCTGACATCCCAAAACCACAAAAAAGAATAGAAGATAATAATGACAACTGAACACTCAAGCGCCTTCCCCGGGAGGGAGGTGGAGGGACGGTGGTGGAGTTGGAGACTGCCTCCACCCTGGTACCCACGACCCCAGAGCCACCAGAAGCAGACCAAACCCTGGTCCCTCCGCCACAACCTCGTCCAGTAAACCCACCAGGTTGATTGGGATTTTCCCGGTGGAACTGGGTAATAAGGCTTGGATCGAGAATATGGCGCTTGGGTACCCAAGACCTCTCCTCTGGCCCATATCCCTCCCAGTCCACAAGGTACTGTACCCCGCGATCCCGCCGTCGAGAACGGATCAAACGTTTGACAGTAAACACCAGTCCATTGCCAATCAACCGTGGAGGAGGAGGCAAGGGAGGCGATGGACACAAATCACTGTCACAAACCGGTTTAACACGAGAAACGTGAAAGGTGGGATGAACTCATAAGGATCGTCCCCGGTACCGGAGCTTGAGCTCGGATCGAGAGCAGCGGCAGATCCTCTGGGGCTGAGGCAGGAGTAGAGTCGGAGACGGAAGGCAGGTGGAACACCGTGGCTGAGGCTGGAGCAAGGTCGGGGACGGAAGGCAGGTCGAACACCGTGGCTGAGGCTGGAGCAAGGTCGGGGACAGAAGGCAGGTCAAACACCGTGGCTGAGGCTGGAGCAAGGTCGGGGACGGAAGGCAGGTCGAACACCGTGGCTGAGGCTGGTCAGGCAGGAAAATAGGAACGGGAGATCTGTGAGTGCGGGAGTGTCTGGCAGGAACCGAAGACAATCTGGCAAGGAAGGTGCGTCTCGGAGGAGAATAAGAAGCCGGATAATGAGAGCAGCAAGGAGTGTGATAGGACGAACCAATAGAACCAGGCGGCAGGACCAGGAGAATGTAAGAACCAGTGAGAGTGACCGAAAATGTGCAGAATGTGACAGAATGTGACAATTAATATTCGAGAATTGAGTTCAGCCTTTTGGCCCGGCCCTCCAGAATATTTTCCGTTTCTCATGTGGCCCCATGGAGAAAATAATTGCCCACCCCTGGTATACAGGATAGCATGCATACACAGTCAGGACAGACAAATAAACGTAACAGTTACAGCACATAGTTTCCAAGTAGCAACAAGACCGACAAGACAGACGGGCAGAAGGAACAGTATACAGCACTCTGTTGACCACGGGAGACCCTGGAGTGACATGTTAGTCCCATGCAATCAGGGCAACTCAAGGAGCATCACAGCACAATGACACTAAGAGAAGGGCTAGATGGAATTTGTTGATACACAGTTGAAAAAAGGTATGTTTTTAGCTGACTTTTGAACATAGTTACTGATGTGGCCTGTTTAACTGTGTCAGGCAGGTTGTTCCAGACGCTTGATGCATAGATACTGAAGGCAGCCTCCCCCTGCCTCGTGTTGCTCCGAGAGATAATTAAGCTATCACTGATTGTGGATCTGAGTGGTCTCGGTGGGGTGTAGTTTACTAGCATGTCGGTTAAGTACTGGGGTGCGAGGCCATGTAGAGCTTTGTAGACCAGGAGCAGGATTTTAAAGTCAATCCTGGTTTTTACAGGTAGCCAGTGCAGTGATCTAAGGACTGGTGTGATGTGGTGAGATCTCCTAGTTTTGGTGAGAACATGTGCTGCTGCATTTTGAATTAGTTGCAGTCTATTTATACTTGATTTTGGGAGTCCAGTGAACAGGTCATTGCAGTAATCTATTCTGCTTGAGATGAATGCGTGAATCAGCTTCTCTGAGTCTGCGGTTGACAGGACGCCTCTTAATTTAGATATATTTTTCAGATGGTAAAATGCTGATCTAGTAATGTAGTTGATATGATTTTTAAAGTCCAGATTGCTATCAATAATCACACCTAGATTTTTTGCTTCCTTCCTACAGCTAAGGGAAAGTGATTTTAGGTGGGTTTAAAATTTGTTTCTATGAGCCTGAGCACCAAAGACAAGTATTTGTGTTTTATCATTATTAAGCTGTAAGAAGTTGTCTGTCATCCATTGGTTGATGTCCTTAGTGCAATGAAGGAGGGACTGTATGGGAGACAGGTCATCAGGAAGTAGAGAGACGTAGAGTTGTGTGTCATCTGCATAGTTATGGTAATTTATTTTATGTCTGCCTATGACTTCAGAGAGTGGGCGCATGTAAAGATTAAATAGAAGTGGGCCGAGAAATGATCCTTGCAGGACCCCACAAGTCACTTCCTTCGTCTGTGATGCAGATTCTCCAATTGATACAAAGAACTGCCTCCCCTATAAATAGGATTTAAGCCAGAATAAAACTGAGCCAGAAAGGCCGACCTACATCTCAAGCCTCTCCAGTAGTATATCATGATCCACTGTGTCAAAAGCAGCACTAAGGTCAAGTAATACAAGAATGGATAATTTTTTTGAATCTGTATTTATGTGCAGATCATTGACTACTTTAATGAGTTCTGTCTCCGTGCTATGGTGGGGGCGAAAACCAGACTGAGATTTGTCTAAAAGTGAGTTTGAAGTTAGATAGTTTTTTAACTGAATGTAGACTACCTTTTCAAGTATTTTGCTAAGGAATGGAAGTTTTGAAATAGGCCTGTAATTAGCAATAACACATGGATCCAAATTATTCTTTTTTAGGAGTGGTTTGATGATTGCTGTCTTAAGTGATGTAGGGAAAACACCTAATTGAAGAGACCAGTTTATGATATTTAAGAGCTCTGGTGCTAAAAAATTGAAGACTGTTTTAAATAATTTGGTTGGTAGGGGGTCCAGGCAGCAGGTGGAGGACCTGAGCTGAGTAACTATGTTTCCTAACTCTGTTGAATCAAGGCAGTCAAAGTGCACCAAGGCACAAGACAATTTTTTGCAAGGAAGTGCAGGTTTTATTTTAGATCTAACTGTGCTAATACCTTGTCTAATAGTGATGATTTTGTCATTAAAAAATCAGGCAAATTTCTGATGGGATAGTGGATGGAGGATTTATAAATTTGTCCACAGTTGAAAAGAGTACTTTATTATTATTAATGTTTTCATCTATGATCCTAGAGAAAAACGATTGTCTGGCCAGCTTAATTACCCGATTGTATTCGGTTAGTTTGTCTTTATAGATGTCATTGTGAACCCTAAGTTTTGTTTTTCTCCACTGCCTTTCTGCTTGGCGGCACTTTCGCTTTTATGGCATCTGGGTCTGTTTTCACATCAATATGGATGTTGAAGTCACCAGATATGACAATGTAGTCGTAATTAATGGAGACCTCGGATAGGAGCTGAGAAAATTCTTCCATAAATCCATTTCTGGACTTTGGTGGACGATAAACAGTTATAAGCAGGATTTTACTGTGTGAATATATCGCAAGGTGTTCAAAAGATAAAAATTTACCAAGGGCGACTTCCTTGCACACATGGTTGTCAGAGAAAATGGCAGCAATTCCACCACCTCTTCTATTGCTTCTGGTGGTATGGATGAAGTTTAAGTTTGGAGGTGCAGCTTCAACAAGTACAGCATTACCATTGTCATCCAACCAGGTTTCAGTGAGCAGGGTAAAATCTAAGCAGTGGGTGTTTATGAGGTCATTTATAAGAAATGATTTACTAGTTAATGATCTGACATTTAGAAGAGCCATTTTTAGTAACTGAGGCTCTTCACTATTTGGTGGGCTAGTTGCTGGACTAATAGTAATTAAATTATTGGAGTTTGCACTGTTTTTAGGAGCGGAAAAGTATTTTTCAGGCCTAGTCCTAGTTAAGACTGGGATTTTTTGAGCCGTCACTGGGCTGTGATGCTTTTGGTGCCTGGAGCATAGATTTATTAACCGTCAGCCAGGGAAGTCCTTGGAGGAGCGTAGAGTCAGTTCAATGTTCAGGGACAGCAGACGGGATCCGGCACGGTTTGGGTGGAGACGGTCAGGCTTGAAGAGGTCCGCTCTGTCGAGGAAGGTAGTAAAATTGTCCGCGTAGGGGAAGTCTCTGTTTCGGCAGTATCCTTTCAGCCAGATGTGGAGCTGTCTGACGTGGCTGAACTTGACATCACCGAAGCAGGGAGGAGCAAAAGGACCCGAGACGATGCATTGTTTGTTTAGGAGCCGGGTGGTGCTGATGAGGGCAGTGATATCGGCCTTGAGATTCTCCGACTGCTGCAGTTTGTGGTCACAGGTTCCAGCATGAACAATCACGGTGGAGACAGATGGGCGTTCGGACAGCAGCTGGGGTGCAGGTGTAAAGTGGGGTATGGAAGTGCGACATAGTGGAGTGGGTCGGGTTGTCAACCTGTGGGGAGGTGAGAGAGGGGTAAATTGGTTGGAGAGGGTAATTTCAGCGGGGGGAGGCAGTGAGCTCAGCTTCCTAGTGCATCTGTCACGGCCAACCACTGGAATCCAGGGGTCCCGGGGAATCTGGAGACCATGGTTGGGAGTGGAGCTCTTCATCGCAGTGGGAATGGAGGAGGAGGAAGAAGCTGGAGGAGGAGAGGAGGACGCTTCCAGGCAGGCTGGGGCCTCAGCAGCAACGAGCGGGACGGTTGAGTCCAGTTCTCCTTTAGCAGAGCTTGCAGCGGCTCCAACTTTAACCAGGGAATCGATGAAATCTTCATCATCACGGAGCTGGTGGAGAATGGATATGCGTCCTTCAAGTTCAGTGATGGTCTGGGATAGCTTGAGGCACCTGGCACCTCCCGGTGGAGAGGTGAGTGGCTCCATTTGGCAGTGGAGCGACAACCCGGAAGCTGAGCTTTGTTTTTAGCGATTAGCTAACGACTGTTAGCTGCCTAACAGCTGTAACAAGCTTGGTTTGCAGAGATCAGTTCAGTCACACAAGTTCTACTACCCGAGGGTCCGTTGATACGAACGCTGGGTAGGTTTATGAACGTAGTAGAACGTAGTCACTGCTGATAGTGTTTATAGTCTAAGGTGTCAGTAGCTGCTCGTTAGCTGCTAGCCACGAGCTAGCTACAGGCTTCATATACTACTCCTACGTTCAACTGTCCCAGGCTCCGTTTATGTGAGCTCTGGGTAGGATTACCAACGTAGTCTGTACCAGGGGGAAGAGAAAAGTAGGTGACCTTATGGAGGAGGATGAGTGCACACCTTCCTATCGAAAATTCAAATCTTTTCTTGGCATGGTATTTTACTACCAGCATTTCATCCCGAACTGTTCTTCTATTGCAAAGCCCTTGTTTGCACTTACAGCTGGACAGAAGAGACGGGGACATTCGGCCAAAGATAAGAAGCCTTTGGGTGCCTATCGTAAACTGACTCCTGCAGACTGGTCAGTGGAATGTGAATCAGCTTTTAACCAGTTGAAGACGTTGTTGGAATGTGTTGTGCTTGCCCGTCCCAATTTCGACGAACCATTCATTCTGTCAGTTGATGCATCTTTGGATGGACTTGGAGCTGTCATTTCTCAGGTGCCACAAGGTGAATCCAAGGCCAGACCTGTTGCTTTTGCAAGCAAGACACTCAGTGCGTCACAACAGAGATATCCAGCTCACAGACTGGAGTTCATGGCTCTGAAATAGAGTATATGTGAGAAATTCAGCCATTGGCTGAAGGATCGCAGCTTTACTGTCTGGACAGACAACAATCCACTCACTTACCTCCTGACAAAGCCGAAGCTTGACGCATGTGAAGAATGTGGTGGCCGATGCTTTGAGTCGTGACCTTTTCGCGAAACCTGTTTGTCAGAGGTTACTGCAAGAACCATATCCAGCTCTGATCCGAGAATCTAATGGGGTGGAGGAGGATTCTGTGCAAGATGTTTTCAGGGTCAGCTGTCAGCCTCAAAGCTACAGATCGGTGTGTGATTCGGCGGAGATCAGAGCTCTTCGTCAGGCACACTGTGACTGGTTTGATGGAGCTGAGTCAAGAGCGCTCCGTTTGGCCCAACATGTGCAACAAATATCGGGTTGTCAGGATGAGCTGTGTATGTTTTCTGCCCAGGAACTACAGCTGAGTCAGGAGCAAGACCCCTGCATTTCTAGAGTGCTGCCTTCAACTGGGAAATGGCCGTCCAGGCGTGAGAGGCATGGGGCTGACACAAAAGTTTTGAGATTGTTCAAACAATGGGAAAAGTTGGAAATTCGTGACAAGGTGTTGTATCAGGTGACAAAGGATCCTATCTCCAAGTAGAGGAGATTTCAACTCATGTTACCTTTGAGTCTGAGAGAAAAGGCATTATCAGGCATTCATGATCTGGCAGGGCAAGCGGATGTCAGAGAATATGTCAGGTGCTGTCAGAGATGTGTGTTTGGGAAGTCGCCAGAGCCTGCTGTTCGTGCGCCTTTGGAGAGCATCAAGAGTTCTGCGCCAATGGAGTTGGTTTGCATTGATTTTTGGTCGGCAGAAGATGGCAAACAGCGATCTGTGGATGTCCTTGTGGTGACTGACCATTTTACGAAGCTTGCTCAAGCGTTTCCTTGTGCTAACTGGACCAAACAAGTTGCCAAAAAGCTCTGGGATGGTGTGTTTTGTGTCTGTCGTTTCCCCAGTAGGATACATTCTGACCAGGGTACCAACTTTGAGAGCAAACTCATCACTGAGCATCTTCACCTGGCAGGTATGGCAAAATCACACACGACAGCCTACCACCCTATGGGCAATGAGGGTACAGAGCGATTCAATCGCTCCCTGGGCAATATGCTTCGTACCCTTCCCCTTAATGAAAAACACAGATGGCCACAACAAACCCAGACTCTCACGTTTGTGTACAATGCCACTGTTCATGAGACAACAGGATATGCACCATTCTTCCTGATGTTCGGCCGTGTGCCTAGATTGCCAGTGGATGTTTTGTTTAAGCCAGTTCTGAACGACCTAGGGGTTGTTGATTATGACTCCTATGCTAAGTCTCTGCTTTCCTGCCACAAAGGAGCTATGGACATTGCTCAGAAACAGCAGCACCAGGCCCAACAGTATAACAAACGTGTCAAGGGCACATATCTGTCTGTAGGGGATCGTGTTTTGGTGGCGAATAAAGGAGAACGGGGGAAGAAGAAGTTGGCAGACAAATGGGAGGATGGAGTATACACGGTTGCGGATGCCAATCCTAATGTCCATGTTTATAAGATACAGGATGTTGAGGGACACACAAGAGTGGTACACAGGAATCTTTTGTTGGAGTTTAATTTCTTACCACTCTCTGGGGTGGATGGGAGCCAGGATGCTCACACCAGTGACCTGTCTTTGGCTAACGAGGAGTCTGATCGAGAAGATTGTGAGTATGTGACTTCAGAGTCTGAGTTATTGACAGTGACTGATCGTGCGCAGAATACCAATGAGGGAGGGGAGTTTTCAGTTTACAGTTCTGCCTGAGTCTGAGTCGATCGATTCAGAAGAGTTGGCCGAGTTTGTTTCAGTACGAGATTCTGCTGGTGACATTACAGACTGTTCATCCATCTCATCCGTGCCACATTCAGATGTTTCACACTCTTTGCACGTTGCTCGCACTGACCTGCACACACAGCCTGTGGACAACTCTACCGGTCAGTCTGGTACTTCCGGTTCTGAGCCCATGCAGTTAGGGGGTGTTCATCTGTCCTCTGAGGGGAAAGAGCGCAGATTTAGGTCCCAGTCCTGTTTTTATTGTGGCAAACCGGGTCATTTCATTTCAAATTGCCCAGTCCGTCCAGCAAAAGCCATGGCTCGTCAGTAGTGAGGGAGGTATTGTCGAGCCATGTAGTTTGTACAAGGTACAATTCTCTCCCTAATGCCTCCCTAATGCCTCGTCAGGTATGTCCCCCCACTATTTCCAGACCAGGAGAGGGAGGTGGCTGTTCCATCCGTCCAGGCTCACATACAACGCTGCAAGAATACCTGGAGGCGGGCCCGAGCCGCACTACTCCAGGCTTCGGCCAGTTCTCAAGCCCAGGCGAACTGGCGCCGCGCTCCGGCTCCCCCGTATGTTCCTGATCAGAGGGTTTGGTTGTGATCCAAGGATCTTCCCCTCCAGGTTGAATCCAGGAAGCTGGCGCCCCGGTACGTGGGTCCTTTTGAAATAGAGGCAATCGTCAATCCCTGTGCTGTCCGTCTCAGACTCCCTGCTTCGTTCCGGAGGGTTCATCCTACTTTTCACGTGTCTCAGATTAAGCCAGTCTGCTCCAGTCCTCTCTCTCCTCCAGACACCCACCCTCCCGCCCCGCGGATGGTGGATGGGGATCCAGTGTACACAGTACGCCGTATCCTGGACATTCGTCGTCGTGGTCGTGGACTCCAGTACCTGGTTGACTGTGATGAGTGGAAGACTGCATTTAACACCCCACTCGGCCATTTTGAATATCTCGTTATGCCAATTGTTATGCCCCCAGTTTTCCAGGCTTTGATAAACGATGTCCTCCATGACATGCTCGGTCGTTTTGTTTTTGTATACCTGGACGACATTTTAATTTATTCTCGTTCTGTTCAGGAACATCAACGGCATGTTCGGACCGTTCTCCAACGCCTGTTGGAGATCAAACTTTTCGTTAAGGCAGAGAAGTGCACTTTTCATGCATCCTCCACTTTTTTTTTGGGTTTCATCATTTCCCAGGGCAAACTCTGCATGGATCCAGCCAAGGTTTCTGCTGTTTCTAACTGGCCGACTCCTACCAATCGCAAGCAGCTGCAGCGCTTCAACGGTTTTGTTAATTTCTACCGAAGGTTTGTGAGAAACTACAGCTCTGTGGTCACTCCTCTGACTGCTCTCACCTCCACTTCTGTTCACTTTGCCTGGACCCCCGAGGCTGAGAAGGCCTTCTGTGAGTTGAAGCGTCGCCTCACCTCATCTCCTGTGCTGTCTCATCCTGATCCCACCCTGCAGTTTGTGGTGGAGGTGGATGCCTCTGATTCTGGCGTCGGTGCTGTCCTCTCTCAAAGATCCTCAGTAGACAATAAATAGCATCCATATGCTTTTTTTTCTCATAAGCTCTCCTCTGCAGAGAGAAACTGCGACGTGGGGAATCAGGAATTGTTGGCTGTGGTCTTAGCCCTGGGGGAGTGGCGACACTGGCTGGAGGGCACTGCACACCCTTTCATTGTTTGTACAGATCACCGCAATCTGGAGTACATTCAGTTAGCCAGATGTCTCAATCCCTGGCAGGCAAGGTGGGCACTGTTCCTTGGGAGGTTTAATTTTGTCATTACGTATCGTCCTGGCTCTAGGAACACCAAGCCGGATGCTTTGTCCCACCAATTCTTGGGCGAGGAGAGACCTGCCCAGCCGAAGACAATTGTTCCAGTCATCGCGGCCGTCACGTCGGGAATTGAGTCCATGGTGCGTCAGGCTCAGAGACTCCAGTCAGACCCAGGTACTGGACCTCCTGGTCGCCTTTTTGTAGCAGTATGTTCCCAGGTCCTGCAGTGGGCTCATTCCTCCAGGCTCACCTGCCATCTCCTTCTCCTCCCTCATCTCCTTCCTGAGATGCTGGTTTTGGTGGCCTACTATGGACTCAGATGACTCACCTTCGTTTTAGCATGCTCCACCTGTGCCTGGAATAAGTCCTCCACCAAGCCTCGTTCAGGTCTGTTGCGTCCCTTGCCCATTCCCTCTCGTCCATGGTCCCATATAGCTTTAGACTTCGTTACTGGTCTCCCACCTTCAGAAGGGAACTCTGTCGTCGTCACCATAGTTGACCGATTTTCCAAGGGCGCTCATTTCGTTGCTCTGCCCAAACTGCCCACAGCTCGTGAGACAGCTGACCTGTTGGTGAGACACGTCTTCCGGGTGCATGGGTTGCCGACTGGTATCGTGTCTGACAGAGGGCGCAGTTTACATCGCAGGTTTGGAGATCTTTCTGTGCGGCCTTGGGAGCGTCTGCAAGCCTATCGTCGGGTTACCTTCCCCAGTCAGCAGACAGCTATCCTGGGTGGAGTACGCGCACAATTCTCTCCCTAATGCCTCGTCAGGTATTTCCCCTTTCCTCTGTTCCCTGGGTTACGACCCCCCACTATTTCCAGACCAGGAGACGGAGGTGGCTGTTCCATCCGTCCAGGCTCACATACAACGCTGCAAGAATACCTGGAGGCGGGCCCGAGCCGCACTACTCCAGGCTTCGGCCAGTTCTCAAGCCCAGGCGAACTGGCACCGCGCTCCGGCTCCCTCGTATGTTCCTGGTCAGAGGGTTTGGTTGTGATCCAAGGATCTTCCCCTCCAGCTTGAATCCGGGAAGCTGGCGCTCCGGTACGTGGGTCCTTTTGAAATAGAGGCAATCGTCAATCCCTGTGCTGTCCGTCTCAGACTCCCTGCTTCGTTCCGGAGGGTTCATCCTACTTTTCACGTGTCTCAGATTAAGCCAGTCTGCTCCAGTCCTCTCTCTCCCCCAGACACCCACCCTCCCGCCCCGTGGATGGTGGATGGGGATCCAGTGTACACAGTACGCCGTATCCTGGACATTCGTCGTCATGGTCGTGGACTCCAGTACCTGGTTGACTGGGAGGGTTATGGCCCCAAGGAGCACAGTTGGGTCCCTAGACGAGACATCTTGGACCCATGCCTGATCTTAGACTTCCGTCGCCATCACCCTGAGCGGTTCCTGGTTGCGCCCGGAGGTGCCCGTGAAGGGAGGGGTACTGTCAGGACCGCCCCTCCGTAACTTCCTGCAGCTGTTGGAGGTGGAGCTTGGCTACTATAAAAGCTCTGGCACCCCAGGAGGGGTTGTCAGATCTTAGACCGACTACGCCGAGGAAACATCATCCTAGCTCCTGTCTGCCTGCCTGCCTGCCTGCCTGCCTGCCCGCCCGCCCGCCCGCCCGCTTGCCTGCCTGCCTGCCTGCCTGCCTGCCTGCCTGCCTGCCTGCCTGCCTGCCTGCCTGCCTGCCTGCCTGCCTGCCTGCCTGCTCTCCTGCTCTCCTGCTCTCCTGCTTTCGCTAGTAGCTCAGTCTGCTACTTGGGCCTGCAACCCTACCTGGCTGCTCCTGCTCATCAGGCGGTCTAGAAGGTCCCTAACCTGGTCCCACTATTCACTTCCTACCAGCCACTGTCCTGACCGGCCCTAGTAAGCCTCAATCCATCCCTTCCAGTTATCAATAAATCCCTGCTAACAGTCTGTCTGTGTCTCTGCGTTTGAGTCCTCAAACCCTGGTCTTAACAGGTATGTTTATATATATATATCTATACTGTATATATACATATACATATATAAATGTATTCATGAATTAATTTTTTCAACTCAAACAAGCTGAAAAGTACTTTTACTGCCACTTTCTGCTTCTGCGTATATTGTGTATATTGTGAAATAACTATCATACATCCCATATATCATATATCAGAATATTCCATTACTGTTAAGTTCACTTTGAATATCTATATAAGCCAAACCATGTGTCCTGTACATATATGATGTTTGCAGCAAAAGAAACCTTGTGAAAATCTGAGAAGTACTCATCTGGTTATGACTGATTAATTACACTGACATGTCACTGCACTTGTCAAACCAAAGTGCAGCCGCTGACCTTTCCAAAATGGCAGCCCCACAGTTCGCCAGCACCAATAGGCAGTAGCGGTCAATGTGGCGTCCTACTCTTTATTATGTTTATTATATGAGTTCAGCGGTTCCATTGCAATACACATACACAGACACACATACTCAATTTATGATGGAGTCATATGGAGTCACTGGTGTTGAGGTCCAGCCTGACCTACCCGGGTTGTTCGATCCAGAAGAAGGGTCAGGAGTCGGATTAGTGGATAGGTGATCTTTATTCAAAGGCCTTTGGAGATTACATTCAGAGACAAAGAGAGAGAGAGAGCTCTGTCTGCCAAATGCAATCTGTTTTAACCATGGACGGCATCTTACTTTATACAAAAGTAGATGTTAGCTCCTCCCTATAACTACTTAACATAAAGTTTATAATTTACATAGAGTCCTACAATCATTCTCATGTGTTATGTGTCCTTGTTTAGCTCAGGAAGTTAGCCTGCTTGGTTCAGCTGGTTACTTCAAGGTCCACTCCAGTAAAGGTGTACTGGATTAGGCCTTGCATCCTGTCGCCTCACTGGTTTTATTTTATGGTGGCCTGTCACCCTGTTTGATTGTATCTTTCTGGTCAATTTGTAACTGTGTCCTCTTGATGACATTAAGTTTACAGCTGTGTGGCCATTGTTTAAGTCATGGGGCCCTCTTTCTGGGGAGACTTCTTCCTCCCTCCTTAGATTAAAGTTGAGTTTCTTCCCATGACATCAAGACCCTGGTTAATAATCAAGTATATGTACATCTCACACTGGACAATAGCCCCTTTCCCACACCCACTCATTTGAACACCTTGATCATAACCTCAGCGACATTTCACACCTTTGTAACATTGTACCATGGTTTAACAGCGTCACATAGTGGTATCTGCAGAACCTAACATGGTCAATCATGGCAACAATAGAAATAACCTCATTGGCCTACCTCACGTAACACATACTCACAAGTTAGACCTAAGCTGGGAAACCACTCCCCCAAGTACAAAATGGAGAACCACCAGCGTTTCTCCAGAGTTTTACTTGAATGCTATTTTACATGATCTTGGATGTTTATCCTCTGAACTTCCTGTGAAACAAACTCCAGTTGTTTATTTTGCATGACAGTTTGGACCAACCTTTGCGATTAAAGAATTCACCTTCAAGATAGCTTTTCAAGTCCTTTCCTGATCCTTTTCTACAACCACTGAAGGGAAACAGAACCCTTCATACAGCCCTGTGATCCAGATCGGAAAGAAAGCAAATCTTTCAGTAAATGGTGTGACCCGGATACGCCGGAATCTTTCACTCCGCAATTATCTTCCATTAAAATCATTTGAGACCTCAGACCCCAGATCATATATCATGTGATATATCATATCTCTCCACCTCTGCTCACTGTCCCACCCCTGTTTTGTCCTCCAATCCGGTTTCTGCTTCCTGTCCATTTTGTACCAATCCTGTGGCAAGTGGGCTGATTATCCGGGTAGTTAGTCCGACCTGTGTGTCAGCCTAGTTGCCAGATTGTTCAGGGAGCTACTAAGACTCTCTAGCACTCTTTTCCTGTTCTGGCCTGCCTGTTTCTGTTTTGCCTGTTCCTGGCTTCTGACAGTGTTTTCCGCCTGCCTTTTGAACATTGTTTCTTCTCTCGCTGCCTGCCTTTTTTGGACCGACCTGCCTTTGCCCTGGACCTTCCTCAATCTGTCTTCCTGATAATCTGACCTGCAATTTTCTTTTTTTTTCCTGCTCTGATTTATCGTTGAAGACAGGTGATTGCATGGATTGTGTGTCCACTTCTACAGACACGCCTTGATTCATTAACCCAATCATTATCAGAGCTTTTTTTGCTTTTTTTTGGGTGCGCAAGAAAAAGGGGAAGAGAGGAGAGCAGGTAAGAGGGAGACAACAACAGGAGACAAAAGACACAAACGAAACAAACAATGACAGACAACAGACGGCAACACAACAGTCATAACAGCATCAGCAGGAGCAGCTGCAGTCACGTTGGGCAACAGCTGAGTTCCTTTTGTAGCAGCAACAGTGGGAGCAAGAGCAACAGAAATTGTATTTCCCATTCTCACTGCTGCCAGTAGCTGTATTGGCTCAACAGCAACGTCACAGCAGCTGCGGAGAGGAGAGGGGGAAAGAGAGGGACAGTAGCAACTGCAGACAGCAACAAGTGACAGCCATGAGCTGCAACAGCTCTGTAACATAATGGTTGAAATGACAATCAATGATAATGACAAGCTCAACTTAACACAACATTGTGACACAATGTTGTGTGTGTGTTTATGCGTGTATGTGTGTGTGTGTGTGCGCGAGTGTGTGCAGCAGGTGGGTGAGGGGTCCCTTATGTGCATGGTTGCACCTGTGCACATGCCTTCATGTAGAACTACATTGGTGAGAGGTTTGTCACTAGGCTTCAGTGTGAAGGAACAGGAATTAACGTTGGTGACAATGGTAGTAGTGGCGATCACCTCATGCACAGTCCGAGGCGGCAGTGAGGCAGGAGGCCAGGGCACCGTGGAGCCCACAGCCCTGCAGAACCTGGTGGGCTGCTGGGCTAGGGGCCCCCGGGCCAGTCATGAGCACCACCCCTGCAGGGAGGTTGGCCGGGCCCACAGGTTAGCCCGCTGCCCCCAGCAGCAAACAGAAACCAGGGTCCCATAATCCTGTACAACCGTTGCCCACCTGCCAGCCCCCCTGCGGTGTGCCATGCGCCTAATGGGGTGATTTCAGATGGTCTGCAATGCTGTTGTCTGACCAGCAATGTTGTGTTAGAATGGCCTGGCTCAGTCCATGACTCCAGAGTCTTCCAACCCTCTGAAATCTATTAGCACCTATCACAAGGTGAGCCACACAACTCCACAAATAATAACCACTTTTTACATCAAGGCTGTATCAAGAATGTCACTCTGCTTGTGAGGTTGTAATGATGCGATTCGGTTGGACAGGTGAATTCTCTGGTGTGTTGCTCAGGGACAGGGGCTCTGGCTGCCAGCCTTTTCTCCTGACACCATACACAGAGTCCAGGAGCCACAGCAGGCCTACGGTCATGGCCATGCCAGGACAGGGCCAGAGCTGCAATGACCTTTGGCCTCCTGAAGGCACAGTTTCACCGTCTTCAGAAATTAAGGATCAGCCCTTTGAAGGCAGGTGACCACAGAGTGCCACCAGCCATAGACTGGGACAGTCCTGCAATCTTCCTTGATGATGACAGTGGTCGGCCGCAGAGGGACCACTATGCGTTGAGTTATTGCAGTTAATGTGCATGCTATGAATTTAAGTTTAATATGTCCTGCACTGGCAGAGGAATTTGTGTCTTTTAATTTAATTAAAATTGTTTTGGCCTCTTATGACTGTGCTGTATACTGTGTATAAGCCTGCAGGGAGGCTGCTGCATCCATTCATTTATCTGTTTATTTGATGTGCTTGTGTTGTACAACATACTTTGATTCTGTGCTTTCTATCTTGTAGAGTCACTGTGTGACATCAGTTTTGGAAGCAGCTGATGGTTTACCTGATTTATTTTACCCTTGAGTGCACGAATAGCGATCCCTCACCATGTATAACGAGAGGCTTTGTGACGGCTTTAAAGAACTCCTATCATCATGACAATTGGTACACTGAGGACAGAGAGCTCTGACACATGATAGGAGCCCAGCGCCACCTAGAAATGTAGACCAATCCCCATAAGGATTTTTTAAAACGTTGTCATGAGCAATAAAAATTGGTATGCAGACACATCCTAAAGAGATATACAAAAAAGTCTCTTGACAAGATAACCGTAACCCGACAGGAAGACGGCAATATTGATTTGAATTTTTTAATTTTAAAAACATCTCCTCCGAGGGGGTTGACCCAATTGGCTTCAAATTTGGTACAAATCATCTGTGAACCAAGCTGAGAAAATTTTACATACAAATTTTTTTTAAGTCAAAGGTGTGGCCAATAGCGCATGACAAAGTTTAGTGGTTCATCAACAATATTTCAAAATGCTCTTCCGGAAAGGCACTTCGTCATAAAAGTTTCAAAATTGCTGAACGTGATTGCATTGTATGCCTGAACAGCCAGGTAATGGCCTCGTCAATGGGCGTGGCCAAATATCTCTATAGCCCCACCTTGAAATTTTCAAAACCCCTTCCCCATAAAGATTTTTGTGGAGTAGAAAGATGAACATTTGTAGGCTGATACAGTTCATGGAGACGCACAAAAAAGTCTCTTGCACTGATGGTCAGTACTGGACAGGAAGTTGGCCGTTTTGGTTTTAATGTGATCAAAGTGTTGCTATTTCAATACATCACTTGTCACCACAGTCTGCCTAGAGATTTCATCCCATCACCTGCTCAACAGTATTAGAACCACATTGAGGAAGACAGAAAGTAATGTATGAGACTGGCATTCTGAAACACCACAGAATGAATTCAAAACACAAAGACACTAAGAAAGCCACTACTTAGACGAAATGCACTAAGAACCACAGTCTGCCTAGAGATTTCATCCCATCACCTACTCAACAGTATTAGAACCACATTGAGGAAGACAGAAAGTAATTTATGAGACTGGCATTCTGAAACACCACAGAATGAATCATATTGTTCATATTGTTTAAGATCACCCAAATGGCATTGTGATCAAAAGTTCAGAAAACCTTGTCCCTATGTCAACGGGTGTAGCCGTATGGCGGCCATAGGAGAGAGACCGTTTATTACCTGTGATTTATTATCTGAATCACAGGGATGCTGCTCAGCCCAGAAGAGATTCCTTTTCAAAATGTGTTAAAAAAAAGGATTCTTGGATTGGCCTAGGAACTACATTGACCCAGTGGTTGCCAGTACCCCGACAGGCACACTTGCGAGGACCCTCTCACAGCTGCTTGCAGCTTTAATTATTATTATTATTCTCGGGAAAAAGTAGTTGCTTTTTTGGGGGCCATGAACATGCTTGAAAACGCTCCATTTTCGGCATGCATATTGGGATCGGCAAAACTTTTAAAAAATTGTTCAAAATACAAGGGGCAAAATTGCACAATAGTGCCACCTAGAAAATTTGAAACGGAAAGCCCCACTTCTGAGTTTTGCCTAAATGCATGAAACCTGGTGGATTTATAGAACATATGGTTCAACACTTATGGTGTTGAAATTAAACACCGTTTCTCCCCCTAACCCAGTTATATCTGACCACTCTTTAATTACTTTCAACTTCCTTCGTCATGTGAGAAAGAATAGCAGCACATATACATGACACTTAACTGACAGTGTCTTAGCAAACTTTAAGGAAGCTATTCCCTTGTCTCTTGGTGTTACATCACTTCTCTGCTATGATAGCCTGAGTCCCTCCCTCATTGATCATCTTGCTGATAGCTTGGTTACCTCCCTTCATGAGACTCTCGACTCGGCTGCACCCCTAACTAAAAAGATTGTCTCTAGACCAAGATTGGCCCCCTGGTATATGAACAGAAACTCGCCACTTAAAGCAGCTAGCACGTAAATTAGAGAGGAAATGGCCAACAAACGGCAGACAAGCAATTAAGAACCACTTAGCATCTACAGCAATTAATCTACCCTCTGTTGCAACTATTGAGGTTACAGATGGGGATACAGACAGGTCACTATCTTCATTTGACCCCATTGACCTGCATCATCTGACTACTGTCATCTTCTCCTCTAAATCATTGGTTTGCCTCCTTGACCCAATTCCCACTAGGCTGTTTAAGGAAGTGTTGCCTTTAATCGCCATCTGTTTACTTGCCTTCATCAACCTGTCCCTAACAACAGGTTACGTTCCTCTTAAGTTCAAAGTTGCAATAATCAAACCCCTCCTTAAGAAACCGTCCCTTGATCCAGGAACTCTAGCAAACTACAGGCCGGTCTCCAATCTTATCTTCATCCCAAAAATCCTTGAGAAAATCATTGCCAACTAGCTTTGTGATCATTCTATAGATTTCCACTGCTACGCTGACGACACTCAATTAGATCTATCCATCAAGCCAGGTGAGCACAATCGTCTACAGCAACTTCAGTCCTGCCTTGTTACTGCTCATAGGTCCAAAACACCTACGTGACTCTAAATCTGATGCCGTATCACTACAAAGTAGTTTTGCTACTCCTTCTGCCACCACTGTAAAGAACGGAGGTGTTTTGATCTTGACAGGTCTTGAGCTTTGATCAAGACCTGACTCTTTACTGGCTGGGAGCTCCAACAGGTGATGAGAACTCTGCAGCTCATTCAGAATACGGCAGCTCGTGTCCTGACTAAAACTAGAAAGAGAGATCATATCTCTCCAGTTCTGGCCTCCTTGCACTAGCTTCCTGTACCATTTGGGATTCAGTTCAAAATCCTTCTCCTTGTCTATAAAAGTCTTCGTGGTCTGGCACCCTCTTATACCTCAGACCTGATAAAACCCTATTGCCCCACTTGGACCCGATTCTCTGAATCAGGTTCACATTCCCTCTAGCCTCTCACTCTCCTCTTGGACTCTCCCCGTCTGTTCTCCACCTCCTCCTCCTCTTCCTCCCTCTCCTCCGCCACCACTTCTTCCTCTCCTTTCTGATTCCGTGACTATGCAGGACTAACATATGGACCGGGGACTGCATGCCCCCGAGTGTCTGTGTCTTTTTTCCCTCCCAGATTCCATAAATACTGAGCTGGATCCAGGGCTCCATCCCTTTACCTGGCTCTTCTCACTGCGGTACTTCCAGCTTTCTACTCTGGACTGATTCAACTTTTGATACATTTATATTCTGAACTGTTAGCCATCAGTACTGTTTTGCTTGTGCCCGTGTGTCCGTCCTGGGTGAGAATCCCCTCCTCTGTCTTTCACCCTGAGGTTTCTCCCCTTTTTTTCCCTGTCAGGGTTTTTATTGGGAGTTGTTCCTTAGCCTTTGCTAGGGTCTAAGGACAGGGGTTTCTCACTATGTACACATTGTTGCTCTCTTTATAAAGTGCCTTGAGATAACAGCTGTTATGAAATGGCACTTAAAACAAATAAAGTTGAGTTGAGTTGAACATACTGAGGCCCCTCATCAAAACAATTTCTGTAGGTCAAAGGGCATGGTTGCTACAATGTGTCAAAATGTGGTAATTTTTTTTTCACGCTCTTTCACTTTGAACGGCTCTCACGCCCACATACTTGATCATGCCACCTTGAAACCTGCTGGACATGATGAACGCTCCATCCTGAATAGCCTGATATATTAACTTCCTACCTCACTCATGGTGCTCCCTAGTGATGACAGGAAGTCTTCTTGAAACAAGTCAATAGAGATTATATGTAAATAACAAAATAAAGTTGTAATTGACCAGTATTTTAAAAAAAACATTTTTAAAAGCTCAATGGATATATTTTCAAACTATACATTGAAGGTCAACATGTCAAGACATCTCCGCGCTACAGCAGACAACAAGGGAGGACCAGGTAGGCAAGAAATAGGCCGACTGGTGCAGATGGAATGTCTTATTTATTACTATTTTTTTTTATGTGCATGGCATGCAGACGTTTCGATGCTAGGAAACGTCAGTCTGTATGTCATGCAGGTTAAAAAATAAAAAAGTTATACATACAAATAAAGAGCATAGCCATCCGCAGAATATGGGGGTATTTTGAAAGTCTAACTCTCGTTTCAGGTCACTTGCCCTTCCTCATGTGTCCCCTGTTCCTGATTCCTGATTGTGTCCACCTGTTCCTCATTACCCTCATGTCTTAAATAGTGTGTCTCCCTTTGTCCTGCCCAAGTCTTCTTCAAAGCCACAGCATGCCGTAGTAAAACCTTTTTGCCCTTTTGTCTGACCACCTTGCCAAGAGGTACAAAGGTTCAATAGTCTCCTCTGCATCTGAGTCCTGTCTTGAGTTCCTGCTTGACAGAGATTTTGCCAGGCGCAGAGTGAATCTTTGAATCTCTTTTCCTTTTAATAGGAAACTTTTTGTTGCTTTTTGTATATGTGTTATGTTATGCTGTGTTTTGTTATTCTTTGTAATTCTAGGGGGGTGAATGTAACAATGCTGATACTGTATGTAATATAATTACACAAAATTTAGTTTTTTAATCTACCCCTGTGTACCCCTGTGTTCCTCGTGGGTGGAATTTTCTGTGTAACCCTGCAGTCTTTCTGGGGCTACCCCACAACTTTGTACAAATAGCCAGGTCCTGCTGAAACTAACTCTATCTTCCTGGCATTCCTGGTAGTCCTGGAGTGGATTACCAGGAAAGGTATATTTTAAAGGTATATTTTAAATATATTTCTCTGTCATCTTCAGAAATAAACACTGGGACAAGAACATGGTGGTTCAATTTTTTTATTAAAAGAACACAATGCAGAAGTTACACCGATTACACACATATATATGTGTATGTATGTAGAGAGAGAGAATAGAGGGAGAATAATATGTGCAGGGAGAGCAGCGAGTGTGCTTGTGTGTGTGCGTGTGTTAGTGTGTGTGTGTGAAAGAGAGAGTGTGTGTGTATGTGTGTATGATGGGGGCGGGGGCACTCAGGACAAAGAGAGAGGGAAGATAACGAAGGAAGAGGCAGCTGATATCGGGCCTGGCAGTGCGCACGCTCTGTGTGAGCTGGGCTGGCTGTATATCGATTGGAAAACAACAGACTGAGGGAGGACGCATACGAGAGGCTGTGGGATAACGGAGAAGGGAAGGCTGCTGGGCAAAGTTCAGCTGCTGCAGCCATCTTAACCGCCTTCATTTTACTCTCTCTTCTCCACCCTGGAATGAGTGGAACTGCCACCACACAAGGGCTTTTGCAGTGGAGGGAGTTTTAGACAGAATCTCCTCGTCTGGACGATCCTGCGTGCTGCAGCAGCTTTGGCTCATCCGATCAAGGTAATCTTGTCACCTCCTACAGCAACATCACCCCCAGACTTGCAGTCGTTTCCTCTCGCTGGTCCTTGCTGGGCGTTTATCTTTCCTCCATCTTTGCCTTGTAACCATGGTTTCCTCCATCTCTTTCTCTTTGCTCACTGCTCTTGTCTCCCTCCCCCACTTTTTCTCCCTGTGATGAGCTGATGACATGCATTTGCTTGATTTCCATTTCTACCACAACAGATTTTTAACTATGGGACAAAATTCTAATGGTTTCATATTCGCGATATTTTAATGTGTTAACATTTCCGTCTGAAATCATAATATAGAAACATTTTTAAAGAGCTACATCGTTATTGATATTTAATG
Source organism: Karalla daura (assembly GCA_029224185.1). Lineage (NCBI taxonomy): Eukaryota > Metazoa > Chordata > Actinopteri > Chaetodontiformes > Leiognathidae > Karalla > Karalla daura. Next base: position 508,890 of record CM055204.1, read on the forward strand.
TCATTCCGTGTCCCACCCACAAGAATATTGACTGAGTGTTTTCGTCACATGAAATGACCTCTGATGAGCTCACATCACAAACTTGAAGCCTTGCAAGACAGAAGCACATCTGAAACCACCCACACTTAACGTGAAGGTCAGAAATAATAAACCTGCTGGCTCAGATCTCAAAGACACCTTATGCAGACATTCAGTATCTGCACCTCCATCATGCAGTCAGCTCTAACATGGACGCCATCATTTCATATGTCCCTTTTGGTATTGTAGTCCTTGTGTATTTCTCTGATCTAACTATCAGTAAAAAAAGGTGACATGATAACTGTAAAGTATTCATGGGAAATTGACTTTATAACATGTTACTTTAAATTATTTGAATGATTAAATGGTGTGAAATGTGCTACACAGCACACATTCACAAACGTATACAAATTATTAATAATCAATATATATTTTTTAAAGTTTGTATAAGCAAGCAAAACAACAAGAAATAACAATGAGGGAATACTGATAACAAATTGAATAAATAATAAATGAAGAATTAAGTTATAACAATAATACAAAAAATAATAGACAGGAAACAGCAATAAAAGAATAAAGACAGATGAGAGAAGGTTATGCCTGCATTCAGGATGGAGCACAGGGTCGTGATGTCCTGCACCCACTCTCTAGCATCTCAAAGTGACATAATGATCGGGGTTGAAAACTTTAAATAACTTGTAAGTAGTAATTATAATACAGTGTTCCCTCTCTATTCCATGGTTCATGTTTCCTTGCTTCAGGGCATCGCAGGTTATTAATTTTTATATATAATCTTCCATTTCAAAGCAGTACCACCTTGAGAGTACCTGTCATAGCAACACGTGCATGTGACATCACGTTCAACGCAACACCGCTGACAGCAGGTTTAAAGTAGAGGGATAAAAAACAACAACAACAATACACACACAATGGAGAAAGTCGAGGGGATGATAAAATGGGAATGGGGATGGGAAAAGTGTTGTTCCAGAAGAGGCTGGAGGCAGTGACACAAAATACTACAGTTAAATAAAGGGTAGTTTGAGAAACACTACAAAGATCAGATGATGAAACAAGTCGGGGTTGCACAGCGATGGTATGAATTTTTCTGTATCCAGTCCTAACTTCACTGTGGGAGGAAAGTTTTCTTGTTTGATTTTTGTAACTAGGGCCCAGCTTGGCCCATCAGGCGAGCAGGCACTAGAAAAACACTACGGGGTTACACATTCCAGGTGATGGAAACGCCACAAGGCCCAGTCAAGTAGAGCCGAGCGGATACCATGCAGTGGAAACGGGCATAAATATATGTAAATAGTAAAATAAATATGGTGTCGCTATGTGGCAGATTTGTACTAACCCTAACCCTAACCCTTTTCGCGGAGGGTCCCAAAACACGAGAAATGAGGGTATACTGCAATAATTATAATGAACAGCACTATGATCAGTAATAATAAATCAATAATGACCACTATAGAGTCAAATGGCAGCTGGCAGGAAGGACTTCTAATTCAGTGCTGCACTGATGGGGTATCTGTTGCTGAAGGTGCTCTCCTAAAACATTTTTAGGTTATGTAGTGGGTGAAAGTTGTTGTCCAGGATGTTCTACAGTTTCCTGAGCATGCTCACCTCAGCCACCTGCTGAAAGGAGTCCAGCTTAGCCGTAATGCTGGAGCTTGCACTGCTGATCAATTTGTCCAGTCCCCACCCCCCACCTCATCACACCAAAGCCCACCACAAAAAACAAAAAGCCACCACAGACTGATAAAACATGCACAAAATCGGTCTGCTGAAAAATCTGAAAATACACAAATTGCATCTAGACAGCAATGGAGATGTTGGTAATTTGTTTTAAAAATATATTTAATAGCTCCATACGTAAAATACAGATGTTTAAGTATGACATTTTTGCATTGACTCCAATTGTTTGCATGACAGCGAAATTCAAAATGTGATCAAAAATTTTGTTTTTGAGCTAAAATTCTGATATTTTCCAAACATCATCTACCATGACTTCAAAATTTTATAACATAAACACTGAAAATGTATTGCGCAGAATATTTCCAGTCAAACATTTTAATGCACTGTAGGCTCAATTTTCAACAAATCAAATCTGTGTGAACTTGCTGTATTTATCATGTACTGTATCAAGTTTGGTGTCAATTGTGAGCAAAAGTTGTTGGATAAGATTTATGTAAGGTATATAAGTTTTACAGTTTTTGCAAAAAGCGAATGAGTGATGGACTTAATTATTTGTAACTGGCTTAAATCAGCAGATGTTTTTTTCAGAATTTAGGCTACATTTTAGCGAACATTGCAAATCTGACCTGTAATGACTTGCTGTACATGATCATAATTATCAATTAAATGTCCATTTTTTGATACAGTTATTGTGAGCTCTTTGCTCTTAGCAGTGGTGTGGCGTGGGGAAATTTTCTGAGGAAGCCAAGTGAAGCCAAGCTGTGTATATTTTAGGGAGTGAGGGCAGAGAATCGTATGTTGCTGTTTCATGTTGTTGGATGAACTATTAGAGCGCCCAGCATCATTTACCAGGACTGACACAGCTTGTTACCTAACAGACACTTTCAGCACGGTGCACTCTCCCTCTCTCTCTCTCTCTCTCTCTCTCTCTCTCTCTCTCTCTCTCTCTCTCTCTCTCTCTCTCGTCTGTGACAAACATCAGCCATCTGAGACCACAGAGGCGAGTTTAGGCTCATTCACTGTGACCACAGCGGTACACACACACACACACACACACTCTTAAACATCTCATTAATTTATGCAACCAGCTTCCGAAAATCACAAGCAGCTACTTAATGCACAGCACACGTCTGATATTGGAAAGATGTGAATTCACTCATACACTTATTGCTTTTCACTTTTCCTTATCGTTTTTATATGTAATAATAAATGTAAATGTTCATTACACAGCAACGCAACAACCCAGTACCGGCGGCTATAAACAGCACACCTGACGTGCATTGAGACAGCCCGGCCTGTCACGGCCGCTGTCAGTGGTGCTCATTTTCTCCACAGAAACAACAACAATAAACAACAACTTCAGTGGACTCACATGCTTAATCAAAGCAAGCAAGACAAAATACGGACTATAATCACATCAAACATAACATAGATTGCTAACTGGGCTGGTCAGTAACTATTAAACTGCGTAAAGAAAAGAAAAAAAAAGTGTTTTGCTCACCCTGTCTGAAGAATATCCATGAAGCCATACCTGTGGTAACCCAGGGATTGTGCAGTGAGCATGACTCCTTGTCAAAAAGGAGACAGGGCCAGCAAAAAAAAACGTTGAAGTTTAGCGCTTCCCGCTAGCCACTCAGTGGGACGCAATTCTCCTCATTGATTGTCCGAAAACCTTCCTTCCTTTCAGTGCGGAGATCTAGTTTTGGTGTTGGTCTCCCATCAGATTTAATTTTGAGTTGCTGTTCAAGAAGCAGTTTAGTAAAATTATTTATATATATATATATATATATATATTTTTAAATATTCCAAATCCCCAAATCCCCGCCTACCATAATTGTGCTCTCTGGCTACCTGTCAGTCAACACAAATCTTGTGGTTCACTACAAGAAACGTTGTGCTTTGCTTGCAAACAAAGGCTTTGCCACCAAGTATTAAGTGCTTTTGGCTAGAGGGATCAAATACTTATTTACCTCAATGAAATACAAGTCAATTAAAATATATTCTTTAAAGTTATTTTCTGGATTTTCATTTTGAAATTCTGTTTCTCCATGTTAGAATACATTTACAATTAAAAGTATAGAATGTTCTTGTCTTTATTAGTGGGCAAACCAACAAAATCAGCAAGGGATCAAATACTTTTTACTCTCACTATATATACCACAAAATACCAAAGATTAACTAACCTCTTAATTGACGTTCTAAACTCCCTTAATTTTTACGATAATATAAAAGCAACCCCTTACAGGCTTCCTTATGGCCCGATTTACTAAACCTTTACGTGTATAAAAACATGTGCAAACTCAATGTCACAAAAAAATTTGGTCGCTAATCTACTAAAAGTGCACTCTGTGGACTGCGTCTTCAAAGTCAGGAAAAGCACGGCACGCTGGCCATTTAGCACATTGGCCTTAATGCATATGCAATATTCCAATGTTCCTGCTCGTGTGAGAAAAATACTTCGAGGAGAAAATGTGATATTAGCACACGCAAAATGATTTATCAAACCTGGAAACAATTGAGGTGGTTATGATTGCAGCTAAATATAATACGTCTGAAGGGAGCAAATTCTCCCAGACACGGAACATCCTGGAGCGCACGTTTGGGGTACTGAAAAGCAGATTCAGTACCTCCTGTGCTTGGACTGCACAGGAGGAGCACTTCTATACAGCCCCAGAAAAGTGGCCCAAAACATAGTAGTCTGTTGTATAGTCCATTGCATCACATTACACCACGGATTATGTATTTATTTATTTATTTTCCTTAGGCCACACATGATTGGTCAAGATGTGTGGCAGTAAGTGCGTGTCCACACATATAGTGTCTGTTTTTTGCATTAGTAATTCATTTTACACATAGTTTTGCATTATATTTGGTGATAAATATACTTAAAACAACAGATAATATGAAGAGCCACTTGCTGAGCCGACAGCTCTGGCTTGCTAAAAAGATCTGAAAGTTTCATAGCTAGTCGAGGCTGAGGAAAACCAACTTCATGTCGTGCAAGTGTACAATGCTGCAGGAATACAGACTTGATTCATTTGAGTCATTTGTGTGAGCTGTTTATGGTGTATTTTTTTTCATCAAAAAAAAAGATTAAACATATTTTCAAAAATAAACAGAAGGAAATCTGAAATCCAAACAAAATATTAACAACCATTGTCAATATGACATCTCTGTGGCTCTATTTTTTGGTTGTTTTTTTGCACTAAACACATAATTATCTAACAACATAATTATCTAATTAATAGCACTTTTTCTTTATGCAGCATACACACTGGTCCTGCGCAGTCCTCTATCTCCCATTCAGCTCGCCTTCAGCTCTTGCATTGATTAAAGAACCGGCCACAGCCTGCACCGCAGCTTCCACTCCTCTAGTCAGGGAATGTATGGCCATCGTTAGGCCAGATGCTGTTTCCCCCTGTTGTTAGTTTGGCAATTTCCATCAGTAGATCACCCGCAAAATGCATGCAAACCAAGCAGTCTTCCCAGAAGCACGCAATTGAGTGCACCTTATCTGGGATCTTAGTAAATCGCTATTTTTGACATCCGTCCCAGGATGCATTCATACTTGTATGAAGTTGATTGAGATTGATGATTGAAACTGGAGGGCTCAGTTTTCCAACCTTATAATCATTCATAAGAACAGCATTATGATGATCTGACCCAGTTACCCTCAGAATACGTAATCTTCCATATTTTCTCCCTCACTCCCATATTAAGTTACCATCAAAATCCTTAAAAGCACTAACCCTAACCCTTCTACAATGCTTTATTTGTTTTGACAAATGTCTTCATAGATTCCTGTGTGTCTCCTGTCTCATTAGTTTTAATCCCAATTGCGGAGCTTTATTAATTGTATGTTACCAGTAAAGCCAACTGGTTGTGTTCTCAGAGGAACCTGATCTACCTCCATTTCTGCTTTTTCTAGATAGCATGGTGCCAGGTGTGGCAGGCCAGATTACAGATGCCAGATAAATTATTTTGGGATACTATTATACTATTAAAAACTGCAGATTGGGGACAGGTGCAGATGTCTTCTGAGTGTCAATCTCTGGAAGACTTTGCTGCAGCAGTTGCAGGACCCCATTAAAACAAGGGATGTTGATGAAAAAAAAACTGTTCAGCCTGTGTAACCACTTGTACAACCATGTCTGTGCAGGGCTCAGACGGACGGCGCTACAGGGGACAACATGGAAGCCCCTCTTGTGTGCTTAGATGAGGAGTTTGATGACCTCCGGCCATGCCGCATGGATGAGCTTGAGCACTCAGCACTAAACCACTCCCCCTATGCCACCACCACCATCCCCCTGGCCTCCATCACACGTGAGGACTTCTCAGAGCTAGAGAACTTCTCTGAGATGATGAGTTTCAAGTCCATGGAGGATCTGGTCAATGAGTTTGACGAGAAGCTCAACGTCTGCTTCCACAATTACAATACCAAGACGGAGGGCCTGGCTCCCATACGTAACCAGTCCCACAACCAGGAGGATGAGGAAAGGCTGCAGGATGAGGAGTGAGTGAGCACCATTACAGTCAATCACTTCAGGCTGTCTTTACAGTCTTTTAATACAAATCTTCAAGTTTTGATTTTTATAGGAACACACCTGAACTGGCACTTCAAGCACTTATAGACCATTGAAAACCACACCAAAAAACATATTTATTGGTATAATAGAGTATACTATATTTAAAGGCACATATTCTACATTGTAAAAATAAGTTTCACTCTATTATATTTTTTTAAGAAAAAATGCTTAAGTCAGTTAATCCTGTGCAAAGAATAAGTCTTACTAAATCATATTAAAACTACTGACATACTTTTTACTTGTTTTATCATGACTGCATAATAATGTAATAAAACTCAGTAATTGTAATTGATCTAAAAATGCATTAAGTATGAAATAAGTCCTGGCCAAATTTAACAGTCGGACACTGTAGAGCAGTGAAAGGGGATGAGGAGACGTACTGCTCAGGCACTTCTGATACTTCATGGACAAACATACATCTTCATGGACAAATGTAAGTCACTGTCCCTCTACATTTGTGAATCTACTGTATATTTGTTTGAGAGAGAAAGAGAGCTAAAGCTACAATATAATTGTGCTCATGCTAACTTGCCTGTTGCTGTTTATTTATTTTCATTTAAATTACTTTGAATTACTTTCATTTTATCGCCCTGTGTATAACTGCAGTGCTTAACATTGTAGGCTAGAATGGAGGACTGTTTGGGCCTCAGCAATATTGCTAGATCTGAGAAATTCCCATATAGCTAAATATAGCTATATGCTAATGTACATATGCTACATGTTCTGAATATTGTTAGATGTACTTCATGCTTTGAATTTTGTTTTTAACACAAATGTGTCTGTTCTTTCACAGGTTGGCCTGAGAGGAGGACTGAGCTGCTCCTTGCTGATGACAAGACCTTATGTGATAAAATTTAAAAAAAAATGTGTAAACATTTTTAACTTACGTAAAATAAGATCTCCAGTCCCACTGACACTTTTTGTTATTCTTGTTATTATTACAAATAAATGGTTTGATTGAACTCTTATGTAGTTTTGTAATTTGTGATGTATTAAAACATTTGTACATAGAAAGTGTACATAAACATTTATTAGAAGATTTGTTATAACAACATTTATATTTATTAACGATAGAAGATAATATATATATATGTATGTATATATATATATATATATGTATAAATATATATAAATACACACACACACATACATACATACATACATACATACATACTGAACTGTGTGTGTGAATGTGTGAGGGAGAAAGAGAGAAAGACACAGACATGCAGGCACGTCATCGATTAATCTTATTTTCAAATAATTCTGATCTTTGCTCTGGAGCAGCAACAATAAAGCTTTGATAGAGCAGCACAGCCTAGCAAGGTAAACAAGAACTAGTAGGGAGCAGGGCTGGGAAACCTTGGTCTGCTTATGTGGAATTCTCCACTGAGCAAGCCAATCAGAGGGAAGCAGCAGCCAGAACCAAGCCTTTCCAGAGGTTTCCTCATAATGGCAGAATTCAGCATTTTTCTTGACATCAGTACGAGACAACTAAGTTGTTCTAACTTGTATCAATGGTAAGCGAAAAGCTATATATGAAAAAAAAAACATCCATAGGGCATTTAGAATGGTGCAGAATAAAGGTATAACGTTTCCTTGAAAAATTTATTTAGTCAAACAATAACTGTTTACATATTACCAGCCAACAGCAGCCTGGCATTGTGGGTTGCCAATTACGGTCTTAAACTGGCACAGCTAGGCTGGCACTGTGTAAGATAGCAGAACCTGCAAGTCCTGCAGCTGCTTTAATGCATGTTGTCCATCCTAGCACCCTAAACAATTCATCACTTTACATGATACAGGATGATCGCTTTACAGATTCGAAGTGAACCTGGTCAACTGCTGGAACTATTTTTTTGTCGTCCCAGCTATAATCTTAATCCACCATATTCCACCTTTAAGTAAAATATCCTAGCGTTTTTTGTGTAAATGTATACTGTTAATTAATTTTAATCATCTTGATAAGCTCTTTTAATGCTTATTGTTTACTCTCTTTATGCCATCTTATTTTTTTATGCTGCTAGAAATGTAAATTTCCCAGAGGGAGTCATTCCTAAAGCATCAATACTGTTCAGTCTAAGTCTGTTAAAAATAGATTTCAAAAGATTAGACAATACAGTTTAAACATTTTTTTCACCTTTGGCAATAGAAAAAAAATGTGTTGTGTTAAATTTTAATATACAATGTTGGGCAACAAAACACATGTTATTTATCTGGTTGCCCCTGCCAGAAACAATAAGATAAAATGTTATCAGACATAACCACAGATGTCGGGAGAACCAGGAGTTTTCCCAGTGGGCTGATCAATTTTGGGCCAATGGACGGCCATTTTTTTAATTTTTTTTTTTAAAATTTTGCTGCAGAAACAGCAAACTCCTCGACCGGCCTGTGGACATTTCCTGGGCAAGCCCCTAGTGACGAAAAGGCGGCGCTGGGAAATTAAGAGAAAAGAAAAGCTCTAGCACTTTGTTGGAACCAAGAGCTACCAAAATGGTAGTTAATGGTCACTAAGTGGCAGTATATGGTATTAACGAAACAACTATTTGGAGAACATACATCTCAAATCCACAATCCAATCAAAATTCAATATTCAATTTCAGGTCCGCTCAAGCTGACTCTACCAGAACAGATGTAGGTCCTGTTAGTGTTGACTTTGCTGCTGTCATTTCCACAGTGTTTCTGCTGCCATTATCGGCTGTCACTGTACTCCCTCTCTCTACTGAGATGCTGCTGTTGTTATCTTTGCCACTGTTGTCATCTTTTTATTCTTATTATAATTATGATTGTTATTAATAGCAATAGTAAATCGCTTTTTTGGGAGCCTACACATGCTCAAAAACTCACCATTTTTGTCATGCACATTGGGACTGCCCAAAAAATTATGTTTTTTAGGGTTTTAGGGTTAAATGTGCAATGCCAAATTGCGCAGTGGGGCAAATAAGCACATATAAAAGAAGGATCGCAAAGTAGAAGTGAATGAAATTGAGACCATAGGAAAGCTTCAGTAAACATTCAGTTTAAAACATTCATTGTTGTTTTTGTTTTTGTCTCCCTCTCTCTCCTCGGCCTGGCCCGGTCCAACCCAGTCAACCCACCCAGTGATGTTGCGGATAGCCTCAGTAAAATTAATAATGACAAAAGGGCAGTTCTTTCTTCCCCCATCCCATGAGGGAACAGGGAAAAGAATATCAAATAGCATCTCTCAGAAAATAAAATACAAGGCATTCGGTACTGTACTGATTGCCTAAAATGGTGGACAAAACAGTTTGAAAGAAAAGAAAAGTGGAAAGAGGGTCCACTAGTCAAGTTCAGCAGCAGAAGTTTTCAAGGCTCTAGAATATAAAGGGGTATATTCGGGATAGTGGTGTTATTAAGGGTTTGTGCGTTTGTATGTACATCAGTGGGGTAATTTGGCACAGTGTCTGTGTACAGCTCACAGTGGGCCAGTCTTGGCAAAAATGTCCAAGGCCAAATTCTTGTCCTCCTCCACCCCAACCACATATGCTTAGAAAAAAATGCACATAAACTTACTAATCTAGTGACAAATTGAACTACCAGCCTCACAAGCCCAAACATCAACACACTGCAATGCCTAAACATCACATAGGACAAAAAAGCCAATAACATGCCCAACAAGCAGTCAGTCCAGGAGCATTACCTTGCCATTTCTGGTGCAGCAGATTGAGTTATTCAGTCTGCAGTGCTGTTTGCTTCACTTGGTGAAGCTTCACTCTGTGTGGTCTGAAGTCGTTCTACTAGCCCTATTGAACAGTGACCTCCAGCTCACACTGGCACAGTTTGCAGCACCTCTAAATCAGAGGCCATGATTCTCAGGAAAGAAACTGCAGTGCCCACTGCAAATGGTTCCACCAGCCCTGCTCCCACTTCAACAGATACTCTGACCTCTTGAAAGAGTTGGTAGCTATCTGTCTATCAATCTATCTATCCCCAGGTTAAATTAAAAGTTCAATTCAGGCACCAGGCAGGCCAAAATCCTGCCACCTTTGTCATCTTCATCTTTGGTTAAAGTCAAGGAATTAGGGATGTTTTCCAATGTAATTTAGGCTGTCTGTTTCATTGCTTCAGTTTCATCTTCTAGTTCTTCTTGGGTCAGAATCAGAAGTGAGATTGGTGGCAGCATGACCAGAAGCATCTATCTTTTCAAAGAAATACTGTCAAAGATTTATGCCGTAGCAGCTACAATTTAGGTCTATTGCAAGGCGCTTTTCTTGGTACATCACCATTCAAAGATAAAACACACAGTTTCCATAAGCAGCAGGTATAGTTATGTGGCCACATGGTTTCTCTAGTACACTGATTGGCCAAAAATTAACAAAAGTATGTGATTAGCCAAAGAAAACCAATGTGCTAATTTAATGTAGTATCACCACAACTCCAACTCTTTTTGTGTTTTGTCTACAAATTAATTGCACTGTTATCATGCAGTGAGGAGATAAATAAAATGAATAAAAAATTGTAAATAAAAGCTGTAAAAGACAGACACAAGTAAGAACCTAAATGCTCATCACAGTGGCTTTTAAAGCCACTGTGATGAGCAATTTTAAGATAAATTGATGGACAGAAGGAAGCAGTCCAAGGAGGCACATGCATAAAGGGCATGGTCAAAAGAATAGTTAGTTGAGTCGAGACGGGGTCGGTCCATGGGAGTCTGTCCAGAGGGCAGAGGTACAAGCAAGTTAGAGGTGAAGTCCAAACCATGGAAAATTGGTCAATTCACACATTAGTGCAATGGCCAGAGGCACATGGATTGGCAGGCTGAAGGGTAAATCTAAAGTCCAGAAATGGGACAGAATACAGGAGCACAAGGAAATGGCGAACAGAGCAGTCTCAACCTTTAGCAGCTTGTCTAGGATTTAATGTCTACCTGTAGCCTTTGATATTCTTGAAGGTAGAGAGGGTGTCTGCCTCCCAGACTGAGACTGGTAGATGGTTCCGCAGGAGAGGGCCTTGGTAGCTGAAGGCTCTGGCTCCCCATCTAGACTTAGAGATTCTTGGAACCACAAGTAGGCCTATATTCAGGGAACGAAGTGTCCTAGTGGGGTAATAGGGTTTTATCAGGTAATATAAAAGGGTGCCGGACCATGAAGAGTTTTATAGACAAGAAGGTTTTTGAATTGAATCCTGAATGATGCAGGAAGCCAGTGCAATGAGGCCAGATCTGGAGAGATATGATCTCTCTTTCTAGTTTTAGTCAGGACACGAGCTGCCGCGTTCTGAATGAGCTGCAGAGTTCTCAGCGACCTATTGGAGCTTCCAGCCAGGAAAGAGTTGCAGTAGTCCAGCCTGGAAGTAACAAAGGCATGGACCAGCTGTTCTGTTGCATGAACTGGGAGTATATACCAAATTTTAGCAGTGTGGTGGAGGAAGTAGGCAATCTGTGAGATATATTTTAAGTGGGATCTAAATGACAGGTCTTGGTCAAAGCTAACACCTAGGTTCTTTACGGTAATGCCAGAAGGAGTAGACAATCTATTTTGAAGTGCTATAATGTCAGATATAGAATCATGTATGTGTTTTGGACTACGATCAGTAGTTCAGTTTTTTCAGAGTTCAAAGAAAGGAATCATGGGTCTTCCAGGCCTTGATATTATCAAGGCAGGATAGAAGCTGCTGTAGACGGTACCTAAAGCAGTGTCATGTTTACCATAAAAACCAGTCCCCTGAGGGGAACAGTGCCTAAGTCACAATCTAATTTAGAAGTGTTTTCAAAACTTATGCTTGATATGTGGCATATGTGTAAACAGACCTTTGTTCCTGTTGTGTGTTGGTGCAGTCAGCATACAACAGCATGACCGGTGAAGTAAGCTGTTGGCTGAATGCTGTCCACTGTGTGCATGGGTGTGGGCAGTGCCACTGTGAGCCTGAGCCCAGCTTTGTGTAGGAGAAGAAAACACAAAAGAGAGCTCTCTCTCAATTAGATGTCACTTCTTGCTACGAGTTACAGTCAGGGACCCTGGTACAATGATGTGAGGAGCTATATCTAACTCTCTAAGGATACCTTTTACTGCGTAGTAAGCTATTTTTGTGGTTCATAGTTCTTCTGCGGGCTGTAGCCTTACATGTCTGTATTGACCTGCCATACTGAAATATTGACTAAGCTGAGTAGCCTTAGAACTAGGGAAATAAATTACAGATAATACCAATTAAATGGTGTTATATAACTGTCTACAGTGTGTAGACAGTAGCTTCAAATCTTCAAAGTCTTCAGAGCCATGACCAGAAATAGTGTTTTGATCTGTATCTTTTTGATAGTTGCCAGTGACTCTTGAACATGCCTCTTGCTTATGTGTGGGTCCATTCATGTGTGTGTCTTGTTTTGTAGCGTGTGGGATGCTTTAACTGACAACTACATCTCCACTTGGGACGGCCCTGTCTCCGAGGGGCTGAATGGAAACCTTTCTGACCAAGAGGTAAGTCACTCCACAAAGTCGTTCTATTTGCACATCGACTGCACATCCAGTCATTGTGTTAAAGGTGCTTTTATTGGGTTGTTTAATTCCACTGCAAATCCGGTATATGTCATTTTGACCACAATTTTGTGCAGTTATCTGGATAGTGTCATGGAAAAATTATTTCTCAAATGGAAAAAATGCTTCTAAAGTCTGGTCTTTATTATTTCATTTCTGTTCAGAAAGGCATTCACAACAGAGAGCAAAGCTGTCTAGAGGAGTGTGGCATCAGACAATATCTCCTTCACTTTATATTCGATTGCACCACAGTAAGCAGATTGTACAACAGCTGTCAAGTTGTTATGGGAAAATCATGCTTTAGCATCGTCCTTGTGCATGCCAGACAAACAGTGCATGTTCTTGCAGTTTAGATCCTCTACAGATGCATGTCCTCGCAGACTAGAAGCAGGTCACACAAAAAGTTTGCATTCTTTAAAAAGTTCAGCTTTAATCTGATATTTTCCAAGAGTGTTAATCTTCAATCTGGCGTAATTTTTTCTTAGACATGCTCAACTGAGCACAAAATCTGCGTTTACAAATAGTAAATGTTGAGCAATATCTGTCAGGAGTGCTGCCAGGATTTCTGGGCCCCATGGAATGTAACACACTTAAAAACTTAAATATATTTCTAAATACCGTGCAGAATTCACTACTTTATGCAAGCCTGATACCCACTACATGAAATGTTTCAAAGCAACATTTTACAGTTAAATGTAATTTTGATTGTAATTAACATTCTTAATATTAATAATTTAACACACATACTTGAATCTCTTTGGCAGAAAACATTCAGTCATTAATAAAGTCATTCAAATCCAACATTTTAGCCAACTTACTTACTTACTTTTAATGGACAGTGTGGCAAAATTGCAGAGTGTGTCATGATAGACAGACATGGTAGATCTCAAATTGTTTTTGTTTTAATCAATTTTAGCTTTCTGAAAGATCTCTCGCCATCAACAGCTGTCACAGGCTATGTGCAAAATAATATATAAAGCTGTCACCTCTAATATCTATCTTACAGTCTATCTATGTAATAGGGGACAAGCTAGGGAGGAAGGGTTTGCATAGAGCGCTGCAGCTATTGATAGTAATTTAGTAATTGATTATTCGATGGATTATTTCATGGATAAATTGATATAATAGATATAATATTAGAATAAAAGTACAGTTCGACAATATGTACATTGTTAAAAAAACCTCTCCTTTAGACCCTCACAAAGGCTGAGGAACCACTCCCAAGAAACTTAGACTTAGACAGACTTTATTGATCCACAAGGGAAATTATTTGGACACAGCAGCAAGTTGAATTACAAAGAACAGATAATGATAAAAACTAGATATAAAACAACAATCTTAAAAATCCAAATAAAATATGAATGACAATAAAATAAATTAGAACAAACTGAAAAGAAGTGAGAATGACATGAGTTATCTATTACAGAAAGGTGAGTTATTGCACAGTTGTATGGAGAATGGGATGAACGTGCTCCTGTATCTCACACTGTGAGAGCGCAGCTAGAGAAGTCGGTTGGAGAACGAGCTTCTCTGACTTTCGAGGGTTTGATGCAGTGGGTGAGCAGGAGTGTTCATGATGGAGAGCAGGGAAAAAAAATGGGAGAAACCTCAGACGAGGGCATCCTCACCCAAGACGGACAGGCGGGTACATGCAAGACAGTATACAGAGGTACATGTACTGATGGCCAACAGTTTAGATTATAGATCAGAGGTTGAATCAGTCCAGATGAAATAACATTAGACAGAGAAAGATTAAATAAATTCCTGATAGAAAAGTGCATGCAGCAGGAAGAGCCTGGTTGAGGGACAGAGTCCTGGATCCAACTCAGCATCTATGGAATCTAGGAAAAAAAAAACGCACAAATACTTTACAAGGATCTTAAAAAGTTTGGGCATTTCCTTCATCCTCATGATTCTCATTTGCTCTGGGAACTTCAAGGTCATAGAAAAAGGTCTGCCTTTTCTAATCAAGCCCAATTAAACACAGTTAGACTCTAATGAAGATGTAGAACAATCTCAAGGAGAATAAGAAGAAATGGACAGCACGGGGGTTTAATATATGAGTGTCACAGCAAAGGGTCTGAATGGTTATGACCATGTGATAATTCATGATTTTCAATACATTTGCATTTGCAACTTTTTGCATTACTGTATTTTTTGTTACTATGAGTTGCTTCGTGTACATTACTGAGAAAAGAAAGAGCTTACATTTTTGCAAAGGACTTTAATGTAACAAGAGCGAAAATTTTGAGGTCTGAACAATGTTCAGTGGTGATTTCTGCCAAGGATGTTTGTAATGCTCTTCCGTTGAAATTGGGGACATTTTCAGGGACAACTGGGGGGCACAACCGGGGACAGGGTGGCCCAATAGGGAAGTGTCCCCGGACATCTGGTCTCCCTAACACAGTATATGGAAAAAATATCCTATATACTAGCGCATCATATAGACTAAACCAGTGAGTATAAGCAAATCACTGACGTTTACCACAGGGTATATGGCATGTACCTGCGTATCATGTAGACCAGTGGTCCCCAACCCCCGGGCGGATCAGTTGGTACCGGGCTGCACAAGAACTAATTAATTATTTCCTCTTTATGTATTATCTGATTCTGGACGATCTTTTATTTTGAAATACCTTTTATTTTGAAAAATGATTCTCCCGGTGACGTCTGACACTCGGTTCACCCTACACAAAAAAGACGGGGCCTCATGCGATTTGGAAAGGAGCGCACGCGCCCGACCCCCCCCTCCACCCTGTCGTTGGGTAGCGTTCCTTTTTTTTTACATAAAAAAAACATACATACGTTACAGGCATTATATTTTTGGGGTGAGACATTAACACGGTAATTACGATTCATTTATTACAAACAAAATAACACATTACAAATGTTAATTCATTTCATTGCAGTTTGCATGCCAAACAATGCAGAGTGTTTTCGGTGTACCATGTCAGGGTACGTCAATAATACTGATGCACATAGTTCAACAATGGATCATGAAACCTCTCTAGGTCTGCTGGACGGTACATTCCTATTCAAAACACAACCCTATGGACATGATTTGGCTGCCCTGTCCCCAGTTAAAACAGTCCCTGATGTGAATGGGAGAGAAAAAAGTTGTGTGGTGCGCAGAGAGAGAGAGATAGAGCAGAGCACAGCAGAAATGTCCCCCCGCAGAGATCGGGTCCGATGCAGTAGCAGCACCCATTGATGATCGATCAGCCCCCTGCCCCGCATTGTGTTGTAGAGGTGGACAAGGTAAAAGGCAGCCGAGTCATCTTTGTCGGTATTTGTCCTTTCTGTAGAGGTGAAATGTTTGCTATACAAGTGGCAATTAATAGCACAGCTAAAAGTGGCTTCCAGCGATTGTTTTGCGTAGGACATGCACTACTGTCCAGATGAACAGAAACACAGAAAAAAAACACAGAAACACAGAAAAAAAACCCATAAAAATAGCATTTTAGCATTCTGTAAATATTTGTAACATAATCATACTTCATTTAAACATTTTATATGACTTTTTATGGGTTATCTTATTTAATTCCTTGAATTTCAAAATAATGCTGGGCACTTGCTGTAACTATAGTGGCACTGGTCCACATTGGCCCTTGTGTGGCTAAGCCACTGAACTGCATGCGCCAGGTGAGCTGAAATACTTCGCTAATTGGCAGCAGAGATTCTGCGAGTGGCAGAGAGCAGCAGAACTGAATAGGTTTACCCAGAAACAGCAGCTGCAGCCATGGCAATCATATCTGTTAAGGCCCCAGTATGCTATTGTGAAATCGCTGTTGGTCTGCACCATTGGATTTATGCAGGGAATGAGACCTTGTGACAACTAGATGCCTCGTCCGCGTTGCTTGCTTACGGAGTCCGACGTCCGCACATGGCGGCCATCTTGCAACATTTGTTGGTATAGGTACATGAACTTTGTGAATACATAACTTGCTCAAATTTCAACCAATTTTCAAATGGTTTGGTTTGTTAGAAACATCAAATATCTATCTATGATACTACACAGTTGTGTAGAATGTCATGTCCTAAAAAATAAATTAAAGTTTTTACACGTCTGTAACCATTTGTAAATCCGTCAAAACTTCAGCGAGATAAGAGTAGTAACTTGTGTAAATCACTGACCTTACCTCTGTTTACATCAGGATTCATGGATTCTGCCAGGGAGCTTGTCCGTCGTAAGATGGCCGACCTGTGCAGAAAAAAAAATCTCCTTATTTCATGTTCATATATTGTGGTGTTGGCTTTCTTACGCTGTTTAAGAACAATCTCCAAGGTCAATATATGAATTATACATGTAACTTATGGAGTTGATAAAATAATCAATTCCTTATCATTACTCATTTTTGGTAGCAACCATCTTTTTTTATCATCAGCTGCTTCTGGCCACAACAATAAAGTTAATAAATCTTTTATTTGGGAAAAAAGGCAAATAAACCTTGAATTTTAGCAATTATGGTGTTGATACACTATGGTTGTGACACTGAATGTTTTCTAAAAGATGTATTTTTAGAAAAATCTTATGATGTTGACACTTTTATTATTAAAATTATGAAAACTGCTCTCAAACAAGGTCCTGGCAGCACACTGAGCCATGTGTAAAAAACCATGACTTCATATTTTATAGTACAATTCTGTACTTGTTCTTTTATTGAAGATAATCATGTGACATATTTCATATATATTTTTAACCATTAAAATGAGTCTTATCCCTCGGACACAGTTTTTGTCCCTTATCTGAAGAATTACGGAACATGCGTGACCCATTGCGTGGTAGCATACTGGGGCCTTTAGACTGCAACCTAACAATTGAGCATATGTGTGTGCACTTATGTCACACACTCAGATACAACTAAACATTGACATTGTTACATTGACTAGAATGACTCAGCAGCTACGATGATGGATGCTGCTGGAGCACAGTCAATACACATCCAGAATAAAATAAGGAATTGGGGACTCATGTCTTATATTCATGAGTATTTGTTGCAGGAACACTAAGTCTTATTTTGTTATACTCTTCAGATTCATGAAAAAGATGAAGAGGAGATGAATGAGAAGAATGACAATGCCAAATGCCTGAATGGAGAGCCTGTCATCACAGCTGAGCAGGTGTGTGTGTATAATTGCAGTTTCTGTTTTGATACTGGAAAAATGGAAGCAGGGTGTGACATCTATCAACAACATCATGATATCTTGGTCCCCTTTAACTTTAAACTGCCATTTCTCAAACATATTTCTGTATACTGTAATTTATTTTGTTGAAAATGCAAATTGTTTTAGGTATTTGTGAGACCATTTCCATTCACACTGTCAAACAAATGAGGGTGTGCCAAGTGATTGTAATGAGGGCTGTCTCAAGCCCTTGGAGAGTCCTGGCGACAAGCAAGCACCTTAAAATCAATTCCAATAGCCCCTTCCCAACCAAATTCAGGTATAATAGAACAGGGAAAAGCTGTTTTTTCAGCATGGTAATGAAAATATTTGATTGATTTCTGGGGTTGTGTGGCAGTGTGGCAGGTTTTTCAACATCTTACATGATTGTTTTATTTTGTCTGTTAAATGTAAAGACAAATATATATAAAAAAAACATAATTTCCTTCTTCAAGGTCATTGAAGAGATAGTCGAGATGATGGAGAATTCTCCCGATCCTGGGGAAACTGAAGAGGAGGATGAGGAGGAGAGCAATCACAGCTCCTCCAGGAACAACCCCTGTCTGCTGGAGGAGATCAGGCAGCTGTCAGAAGCCTCCAACAATAACTGCTCCTACGAAGGTGAAATTTGAAATAACATTACTCTCTGGGTAGTTAGAAAGCTTTCTAAGGCAAGTGAAGACAGCTGTCTGAGACAGTCGTTTGGAAAGTGGTAGCATTAGTTTAGCATAGTCGCTATAATCCGGTGTACTTGACGGGAATCTACAGGTCCCAAGAAATAATTCTAAAAATCTTATTTGATTCACTTTCGCAACGACATGCAAGCTGGACCCCCCGGATGGGTCCACTGGAGGATCATGACATGACCAAGCCTGAGCGTGATCCTCATGAGGACTTAGGCAATGAGAGGGAGTTGAGGAAAAGCACACAGCAAAGTTTTTGACCAATCCTGTGACAGAGCATCCAAACCCAGACTGCCTCCCTGCGCTCTGAGCGATTACAGCTCAGGGTCGTGTGTAGGTGTGTAGGTCGTGTGCTAATGACAACAGACCTACTTGCGTGCAGCCACACTGGATATCAGCTGCTCTTTTTCCCATGCTCGGGATATGCACTGCCCTAAGTGATGGGAGGAGTGGCCCT
The DNA here is from genome assembly GCA_029224185.1 of Karalla daura. Classification (NCBI taxonomy): domain Eukaryota; kingdom Metazoa; phylum Chordata; class Actinopteri; order Chaetodontiformes; family Leiognathidae; genus Karalla; species Karalla daura. The sequence continues at coordinate 527,980 of CM055204.1, forward strand.
GCCCATGATAGCAACTCTTTTGCCACCTCATTTATGTCCCATGGAACATCCCGGAGTGGGAACTTTCTGTCCCTCCCTGTATGCAGGGCTCGGGTACAGGTTTGAGACACACACAGCTTCACCTGCCTGTCATCTCATGGGTGAAGGAATCACTGCAGCCACTGCAGCCATCAAGCCCAGCAGCCTCTGGACTCTGTGGGTCCCAACTGGAAGTACTTAAGCGTCCTGGTCTCCTATGAGTGAGAGACCAAGTTGTGGAGAAGACCAAGGAACTCCATCTTGCAGACTGGGTTGCAAATTTGTAATGCCAGTTGACATTGAAGCCTAAGGCCAGGACTATTGTCATATTGTGCACCACCTGCCCTTGAAAGGGAGCACAGATAAGCCAATTGTCTAAATAGGGCAGAATTTTTAGATCCCATGGGGTCTGAAAGGCCGAATAGCAGATTTCAGGGCTTGCCATTTGGCTTCAGCTCACCCTGCCTAGTGACGCAATGCAAAGAAAGTCTCTGTGTTCTGGGCAGATGGGGGACGTGGAAATGTGCATGGGTTAGGTCCAGGGACTTAACCTACGTACCCTATATCACCACTGCGTGGACCACCTTGAGTGGCAGCATCTTGAGATACTGGTTCAAGACCCTGAGGTTGAGAACAGGCTGATGACCACTGTCTTTTTGGGCGCAATGAAATGTTGGGAATAAAACCAAGCATGCTGTTCAGCCTGGTCCAACACCCCTTGGGAGTCCAGATAAAATGCATGTCCAGGTACAGGGAGGGGAGGCTTGCATGAACATCAAACGTTATTTAACACTATAATCGTATGATGCCATCTGTCTTGCAGGCCTGAGCCTAATTCCCAGCTCAGCTCTTGTTGAACTGCTGCAGCGGGTGGAGGCTGCCATTAGAGAGTATTCGGAGGAGCTAGTAAATCAGCTGGCTCGGCGTGAGGAGCTGGAATTTGAGAAGGAAGTGAAGAACACATTCATCACAGCCTTGATGGAGGTGCAGAATAGGCAAAGGGAGCAGCGAGACAGCAGTAAACGCCGCCGTCGGGACAAGGCCCTGAGCCTGCAGGGAGGAGGGCTGAACACATGGAACACAGGCCCGCAGGAGAAGATCAGCACCATGCCTGTCAAGGTGAGGGGACCCCTCACAAACATTGTAATTATCGAAAAGTATACACTTACAGTTAGACACTTTGACACAGAGTTTGTACATTTTAGATCAGTGCTGCCACTCCAGAAATACAGAAAGGCACAATTCATTTTTTTTCAGTTCATGGCCTGTGTTCATTCAGTGCCTGGTTAACAAATATATTACAAAGATGTTTTAGAATATAAAATGTTTTCTTTGGCAGAGTTCCCTCCTTTCAAGATAGGTAAATAAAATCAAATTTTAAATACAAAGAGTCATTATATAAATATTCAAAGTAAATAAAGAGAAGACAAGACTAGTACTATAACAATAAATCTTTTTGAGGAAACAGTCAGTTGTAAATGAGACACCAGTGAATCCACATCCTGACATCTTTCCCTCTCCCTTTCCTATTGCTGTTAATGTGATGGATCTCAGGTCCATTAGCCTGTAAAATCTCTTCCAGGAAGGATCCTGCTGTCCTTCCAGGAAGGATCCTGCTGTTGACAATTACTGATCAATCCCAGTCCATCCATGTCCAGAAACAACCTAATGGTTTTTCTCTCCATAGAGTGCAACAAGGCAGCAGAAATTGCAGCAGTAGCAATTCTGTATCCAGTGACTGCAGACTTCCTAAAGCTGCGTTAATGATGTAGTATGATTGTACAGCTTAATGATGCTGATACTGTATAAACCAAGTCAAATATGAAATATGATTTCATATTGATGGCAGTGACTCGTGGATGTGCTTAAAAAACATAACTAAAGGTAGTAGTTTCAGTTGATAAGGAGCTCGAATTAACAACTAGAATGTTTATGTATGTGTGTCCGTGGTGTCCGTGATGCAATGTGTTATGTCTGCTATATGTTTTATATGTTATATGTGTTTATATGTTTTATATTTCCACTACTTGACACCGTCATTTCCTTTAGGATCATTAAAATACCTCTCTCTCCATCTCTATCTCTATTTATCTGCAGCGTTTCAGCATGGAAGGACTGTCTAACATCCTGCAGACAGGCATCAGACAGACATTTGGAAGCACAGGAAATGACAAACAGGTAAGAACTAGATTCTTATAATAGTTGACATACATTCACAATTTATCTTTTTACAACTGCATCAGAGACAGAAATGTGTTGTATGTTAAAGTACCCAACTGCAGCACTTCTAATAACACTCTGCATCGAGTCCAAGTCACATACTGGGATGATCTGCTTGCAGGCTGTAATTTGATTCCTGGTGATAGAGATTAATATCCAATGGTATTATCCTATGGTATTGCCATTATGGTATGGCAAGATATACTGTCAAGTTGTTGAAAAGGTCTGTCTTATTGTGGCACTGACATGGCTACTAAGGTTTTCCCTAGCAAGTAGGACAGCAACTCTTTGCCGTTTATTCAATACACCTAGTGTAGGCTCATCTCTGCAGCTTTGTGCTGTGCTCTGCGATCCTCCAAAATTTGCGTCTATGATTTCTGATCTTAAAGCTAAGCTGAGCCGTCTGTCTAAAGTCTGCTGGCAGATGCATCATGCTAAGTGCTGTGTTGACACCAGAAGATAGAGGTCTTCTTCTGATTAGTTAATACATATTGTTGCAGGTTGTATTTCTATAGTCTCAATGAAATGGATGGACACAAATGTACTCTTACTGTTGTACACACAGTAAAACACTTGTGCCTCTATTTACAGTATCTAAACACAGTTATTCCGTATGAGAAGAAAGGTACCCCTCCATCTGTCGATGATCTGCAGATGCTCACAAAAAGTAAGTCTTCATTTATGAAAATGAATAGAACCACATTTGATCATTTGATATTGTAGAATGATGATGTTTATAGTGTTCTTTATAAGACATTTGATATTATCCGTCCATTCAGCCATCATCTCAGCTGCTTAATACCTTACTGCATAGTTAATGAATAACATATGCTCAAGATGACTTGATCAGTAGCTTGTCCAAATTCTTTTGAACGTACCTAAGCTAATTGTTTGAGATCTTTACTTTTTCAGAATTTAATTGACTCAGAACACCAGTGTGTAAGGTATTAACTAGCTGGGATAAGCATGCACCCAGAGTTGATAATCTTTCTCATTCTTCAATCTAGTTCTCTATGCCATGAAAGAGGACAGTGAGAAGGTGCCTACTCTACTAACTGACTACATATTGAAAGGTAAATACAACACAGTTTAGATAGTTCTACAAAGGCAATTGAGAATTAAATGCAAACAATATAAATTAAATATAAAGCTCTCTGATAAGCATAATATAAGGTTAATTCAGTTATAGCCTTCAGTTAAGCCTGAAATGTCTTACTGAACTCCAAGAATCATTGAATTTTCTAAAACATGATTGTGATTATCCACTGTATCCTCTGCAGTTTTGTGTCCCACCTAAAGCACCACCAGGCCATGGGCTGCCATGTGACAGAGTTCCTTCTCTGAGGGCTGTTTCCACCCTCCTCACATTTGCCCCAAGCTGCATGAACACCCCTCTTATATCATTATCAAACATGGATTCTAACCATCGACATCATTGTATTCACCTGACCTATGACTACTGCCTTTCGCTGAGCCTTCCCTCATCCTGCACATCAAGTTCAGGCCCGACACAAAATGGTCGCCAAAAATTGTTAAGGAGCAGGGACAGGAACTCCAACCTCTACAGGTCTTAACTAACAGAGCATGACGTGCCACAAAACAACTTTGCAACAAAGATAAAATCCCATCGTTGCTTTCGTTCCTTTACTCCTTTACTCAGTGGATTATTTATTTTACTTTTCTTTACTGTAACAGAATTTCAATGTTGCCAAGTTCTGATGTGTATTGATAACCCAAACTAACAATCAAGTCTGTTGATTGTTTAAAGCACTGACTCATTAGGACTACATTGTGAAACAAAAGAAATGCCATATTGCATCCACAAATGATCATGACCTTGTATTGTTTCAGATAAAATTTAGTTTGAATACAAAAGCCATACACCTTTTTCTGCCAACTTAGTACTGTAACTCCATGTGATTGAAAAGACACACATGACTATTACGGGTGGCGTGCAAGTGCATTACAAAGCTTCTTTTTATTTTCATTTTGTTCTGCATCATGATCTGAAAATCCACTGCACTTCTGACTTTTTGGAAATTTAGTTTAATTCCTGTCTTGATATAAACTCTGGCAGATTGTCTTCATTAGTTTACTGCGTGATGAGAGGCTCTATGTGTATTTGACCCTGTTCATCCACATAGAGGAGTTTTCCTTGGATACATCAACCCTGATGATGCTGAGTTGAGCTCATATCAGTAAAGGCATGCATACTTGCATATTTATGACTTCATTTGCACCATGTAGAGGAATATTACATTGCTAATTGCAAATTTCAATAAACAGTCTACCCAACTGCTGTTTGCTTTTGCCTCCCTTCCCTTTCCCTTCACCTTTTGAGTTCAGCAGCCAAGATGACCAAGGTTGATAAGGCAACACAACATGGAGACATGGACAGGGTTAACTCTGATGTATGACTTATCTCTTCTCTTTGGATATTTTGATAATTAATCAGAGGATGAGGAAAAAGTCACTGGCTCATTCAAACAACATGTAACCCAGCTATTAAATGACTTTTGAAGGACAAGTAATTTATGACTGCTACCCTATGGATTGGTACTGGTCTACAATTAGATTGCTAGTTACTTCATCTCGGAAGCATTGTGCGAAATGAGCAAATGAAGATGAAAGCGAGAGATTATACATTTCTTGCCAGGGGACATGGCAGAGTCAAATGTGAAAACTGCAGCACCACAGTGTCGGGTAATTTATGTATTTTTACAGTGTCCAGCATTAATGTTAATATGACATCTGCGTAACATACAACAGAAGTGTTTGCTTAATAATATAACTTAGATTACATATTTTTCAGTTTTACTCAAATTAGGGGGGGGAGCAAAACTGAGTACACTCCCAATAAAACTACTGCATCTAGTATTTTGTATGGCCTCCATGATTGTTAATGAGGGTACCAAGTACTCTGGACATGGAATGAAGAAATTGGCAACATTTTGCAACATCAATCCTTTTTCCATTCTTCAACAATGATCTCTCTTCAACAGTGACCTTTACTGTACTCACCATGCATTTTTCCTTGTATTCCTCACCTTTGCCACGCCATACAGTTTTGAAGCCATCGGTACCAAAAACATTAATTTTGGTCCCATCACTCCACAGTACAGAGTCCCAGTAGCCTTCATCTTTGTCTGCATGGGCTCTGGCAAACTCTAGGCGGGCTTTTTTGTGCCTGGGCTTCAGGAGAGGCTTCTTTTGTGGATGGCGTCCATGCATGTCATTCCTCTGCAGTGTACAGTGTGTTGTGTCACTGGCAACAGTCACCCCAGTTTGGCTTTCTACTTCTTTAGCTAACTGTAGTGAACTTGTGTGGCGATTTTCTTCAATCCTTTTCATCAAGAGATGCTCCTGTCGAAGTGTTAACCTCCATGGACGACCAGGATGTCTCTGTGAGGCGCTCACAGTTCCATTTTCCGAAAATCTTTGTACCACTTTTGCTACAGTATTCTGACTAATAAGTAGAGCTTGGCTGATCTTCCTGTAGCCTTTATCTTTCTGGTGCAAAGAAATAATTTTCTTCCTCATGTCTTGTGTCATTTCTCTTTCATGTGGTGCTACTGCTGACAGCAGGAAATGGAGAGAGGTTTTCTTAGAGTGACACCCTTTTATAGTTAATCTACTTGACACCTGTGTGATGAATAACTAGACTCACCTGTGGTTGAATTCTTGGTATATCAGACATTTGTAGTCTAAAATCTTGCTTTGCCCTGAGACTTTCAATGGCGTGTACGCGTTTTGGCTCCCACCTAATTTGAGTAAAACTGAAAGATATGTAATCTAAGTTATATAATTAATTTTGTGTTCTATGCAACACAGAAGTTACTCTATGAATATTTTGGAATTTTTGTTTTTTTCATTGTCATATTGTTTAAAATGTTTCTTTTCAAAGGGGGTGTACTCATTTATGGTGGGCACTGTATGTATACACAATGTTCACAATGGCATTAGCCTGATGCTTCTGGATTAAAGTAACTACTGATCTTATTTGAAACCCAACAGCCAGTCACAATGTACTGTCTCTGTTGCGAGCCAGTGAGCAACAATTGTAAGGGAACATCTGAGTAAAACCGATTACTTGTTGTTCACTCAAACCAAGTAATTTTTTCTTGAATATAATTTTTTTTAAACATATGTGCTTTAAAACTTTTTTTCTGTGGTTAAAATCTTGTGTTGCTCACTCAGGACATTCTCACAAATACAACACCATGATGATCCAATACATTTGTGGAGCACTGTTGTGTGTGTGTGTGTATGTGTGTATATGTAGTATATACATACATACATATATGTTTGTGTGTATGTGTGTGTGTAATGTATGTGACTGTATGTAACAACTTGTACAACTTTGTTTTTTGTCATTCACATTCATTCCCTTTTGATGTTGTTTGATGTTTGTTCTTTTTCCTCGTGTGGTTCAAATCATCAAAGAGATACACAACATAGTTTGTGTCTAAACACAAAAACGAACCTGAATGATTGGTTTGTTAGCATTAGCATGGGATCAAATCCAGTTCTGGCAGCACAGTTTTTTCTCAATACATTTCCTAATCACCTGACAAATAAAGGAGTATCACATGACGTTACAGTTCTTCTTGACAAAGACACAGCATCTATCCATCCATTTTCTTACCTGCTTTGTGCCTACAGTAATTGTGCTGCAAGGATAATTAAATTATACCGTAAAGTTGTTATTTTAACTGTGGTTATTTAAACTCCAAAATGACTGAATTTAATATCATTAGCTTATGCATTGTAATGTGTACAGTAACAGTTGTGAACATACAACTATATTACATTACAGTTTCTTTTGTCCCAGCAGCAGTCGTAACAAGTAACTTAAGAAAAAGTAAAGAAAAAGTTTTGCTTTCATTGTGTGTGAGTATGTGCGTTTGTATGTGGATGTATGTTTGTGGTTTAGAATAGGAATTAATTACAACTGCAATTTATCATAGTCAATTGTAAGTCAGTGTCTATTTATGGTAGGCAATATTTTTAATTAACAGACACTTATTGAACACATATTTCTTGTTGATTGGCCTACTGACTCATGCCAGCAACCCATTGTAAATCAAATGGTTTCCCTGTGCTGTACACTTGACAACAAGACTGGTTTATTAAAAAATAACTGTAAAATCATTGGGGAAAACATACATGGATATAGTTTTTTTAATCGAAAACATTATACAAAGCCTTCTCCATCAACATAAATATGGAGGAAACAAGTGCACATTGCACATTAATTTCCACAGTTTGGCCACAGTAGTTTTACAATCCATCTTGCTTTTTACAGACTGACAGTAAGCACTTCATATATCCAGGAACCACTGACTATATAAACTCTGCTCATATACTTGTAAAAAATAAAGGCTTGTCTTGAATACATTTCATGTTAACAATATACATTTTAAAAAACTTTCATGGTCCATGAATTGCAGTTGTCACTAAAACATTTTGTTTCTAACATAAAACTGTGACAATTATTTCTTCCCCAGTTTGTCCAAATGTGTTGAGACAAATTCAAATGAAATGGAAATTGCCTTCATTTTGAGGTATAGCTCTCACTTGTTTGCTTATCACTGCCACTTGAGCCTGTATCAAGCAGGTCAAAATAATCAGGGAGTCCAATGTTTCCTCTCAACATTCTCAAGTTTCATTACAGAACTGATATTCTGCAATCTGCTCACAAAAACAAGCACAAACTCCAGTGTAATGACGGTACAGCAGAATAGATCGTGTAAAGACAATCCTGTAGTATATTTTTTGTTTCTCATCATGTCACTATGCATAAACTGTAATTTTCTTTCACAAATATCTAAATAGGCATTGGTGTGAGAAACTTGAATACAAAAGTCACATTATGAGCTGTACTTGAATTTCACTGCCACAATTCGCCAAGATTTTGTGCTTGTGGTGCTACCCTAAACAGCTCACATTTATGACCCATTCTGTGCATACTGTATGTTCCACAACTAAGACTAAAATTCTGGCTGTGCAATAAAGGTAGTTTGGAATTTAAAAGTATTGACAGGTGCCAGAAGTGCGATGGGAAGATCGAAAGAGTACTTTGAAGAGTTATGGAATTAATAAAATGAAAGAGAGGAGCACATAGTAATACAGATTAGTAAACACAAAATAAATAAACACTACTAAATAGTAAACACAGTGAGAAAGACTACAATTTTAAAGAACAAGGAAGAGTGTGGTGTAAATTTTACATGCATTTGATTAATGTCAGTATTAATTTAGATATAGCCTGAACTCTGTGTGCTGCAGCCATCAAAGACTCAAGAACTCCACTGTCAGATCACTCCCTGCTCCTTAACATGTCCATTGTTATGCCTGTGAACGTATCCTGCTCACAGGACACCAGTTGTAAAGTCTTGCTCAGCTTCTGACAGTTTGTTTAATGTGACCAAATGGTTTTCACACTTACTAGAATAAAATGCACTGTGACCTCTCCCTCCGGGAAGCACTCCTCTGATCCACTGGTAGTGGTCAGTGTGTCGTCTTCCTTCCCAGACAGATCAAGAATTTTTCCACAACACATGTGTAGTTGCAGTGACTACAGAGGAATATTCGATGTGCCATTAAATGAATTTGTGGAAGCTAGACTAAGGTCAGAAGTGAGCATTTCTGAGCATTAGTATGGTTTCATGCCAAGAAAGACCATTACGAAATTAGCATTTGATTTGGGAATTCCAATAGAAGATTACGAGGCAAGTCAGGGGTAGCTGCATTGTGCCTTTGTGGATGTAGAAAAAGCATATTACAAGGTACAGAGAGATGAACTGTTGTATGAGGAGGCCTGGTAAGCTGTGTCCTCACTTAAGAACTACACTCAAGAGCTTAAAAACTTAAAAACTTTCTCTTAAAACTCTTGTACCTAAAACAAACCCTAGTTATATTGCTATGACTTTAGACTGCCTCTGCCATCTCTCTCTCCTCAATAATTCCACAACTGCATTGGACTCGATGAATAAGGGACTTCATGGGAATCTTTCTGTCTCGACCCTTCCCTTCTTGGATAATGTGCTGGATCCAGGGCCCTTTGCCCAATAATTACTACCCACTGCAGTCCTTTTTACATCAAACACTGCTGAATCATCCACTTCGATGTCTTCCTCACTTTATGTTTACCAATCTGTACTACTATGTGGAATTGAAAAGAGGAGTGGGTTAGATAAAGGCAAATGATTGCAAAAGATCAAAGAAGAAGGAGATAAAGGAGGAATGTGAAAGCTAAGCTGTGTTTCCATCACCCCTAGAAATGCGCATAACCTAAGTATCGAAATAAAAAAACAGTAATGGAAACACCTACATTTTGAAAAACCTCTCAAATATATAAGTATTTTTGCGCTCTATTGAGGTGGTTTTTCAGACGCATCGGTATAGAAGTGTTTTGCAATTGCTATGGAAATTCTTATTTCGCATTTACATGTCACCTGAGATGAGACGAGACGAGAGACTCGTGTTGTCAGACTTGATACATGACAACATTAGTGCAATATTGGATACCAAATAACAGTGTAATTCGGAATGTTGTCGGAGAAATGAAGCGCTGCTTTCGCCTCAAAATGCAGACCTAAAGCCACAGCGGCAGCAATGCAAGACGACGTCCATCCTCCTCAAAGTGAAGTCTCGCGCAACGTCATGTGAAAATTATGGGATATCGCAAGACTAGACTTTACCAGAGGACAGCTCGTTCACAAAACACTGTAGGATGGAAACACCAGCAAGTAGCAATTGTATTTTATCGAAATTTCAGAACTATCGCTTTTATTTTGCGAAAAACTGTAATGGAAACTTAGCTATAGACTGTGGGAGGATGGGGGTGAACGAGGAATTGTCGTAATTCTGTCATCTGCTGTACATATCTGTCATGAGATGCTCTTACTAAAAAAATCTGACCACACAAAGATCAAGGCAGTGTAGTACAATGCCCATTTTCATTAAAAATGAACATGAATTTTCTTCTTTAAAATAAAACTAGCTTTTGAAGCAAACGACTTCATTATGTTCTCATGAAAGGAGATGGTGGAAGATCTTTCACTAGGCTCCTTAAGTTTGAATAATGCTTTCCAGTTTTAATCATGCTTTCATGATTTTTAGAGAAGCTCATATCATATCGTATATATGATGTTGCCTTTGCTTATCTGTTTAAACGAGTCCAAGAGTATTTCCTATGCTTATTAACCAACATAACACCAACAAAAAAATAATTAGTGTACCTTACCATATGTTTTACTCCTTATCTGTCTGTCCATAGTTGTAATGCAGATTTCTGACAAGCTGTCCCCATTGACCTTTCTTTGAAGAACATTTTCTCAAATTAACAGTAATGATGCAATTTGCTTGGAGCTAATTTTGTGCTGAGAATTTCTTCCCCAGATAGCATTAAGCTATAACCCTAGAACAGAACTCCTTCATTTATCCGTGTAGATGTCCATATGGACATCTAGATAGATAGATAGATAGATAGATAGATAGATAGATAGATAGATAGATAGATAGATAGATGTGTGTGTATATATATGTGTGTGTGTGTGCAAAATGAACAGTCTGCATCTGAAAGTCTTGCCATGATGATTTTCCTGTTCCAAAAGTCAGCGCCATTAAAAGAATTTTACGCTCTTGTCTACAATAACTCTTTGCTAGATAGTAACCAAATTGTTCCTGACAGAAAAGCTATTGTTTACCAGTGCTGGAAGCCATTAGACCAGAGATCCTGCCTGGTTCTGTGCAGGCACCATAATCGGCACCCCTCCCATGCGGGTGATGTTGGAGGCAGTGACAGTGGAGGTGGGCAGGGATGGCGGGGTAGGGGCGACCTGCAGCTGCGGCTGTGTCTGACTATAGGTCTGGGGCAGCACCTTAGCCTGCGGCGGTTGGATGTAGCGCTCTGCTTGGGGTAAGGAGCTACCATTGGTGGAGATGGGTGGCCCCTGAGGCAGGGTGCTGTTGTTGTTGTAGCTGTAGTGGGTAGGTGTGGAGGCCCCATGGCGTTGGGATGACCGGTAGCCAGCAGTACTCCCCATGGCAGTGATGATGGAGGCAGTGTCGGAAGGGGGTTGCTGGGGGTACTGCTGCAGGTGGTGGTGGTTGTTGTGGTGGTGGTGGTGTGAATGCTCTTTGTGGTGTGGGCTGGAGGCAATGGAGGACAGGGTGCCATTCTTGGAGATGATGTCTAAACCCATGCCACTCTTAGCCCAGGACACACGCTTCGGAGCATGAGCATCTTCTCTGGAAGAGAAGAGCACAGACAGGTATTTACCGTGTGTAAGCGTGTACATCTTTGACCCATCTGCCTACCCTCCACCACAGCTCACCGCACATCACTGGATGTACAAAACAGTGTTGAATATATATTTTTCATCTCATTATGGAACCACTCTGCTGTGATTAGTAGGACCATTCATTTTCAAAATATTTTAAAGGTATTATGAAAAGCATTATACTTCAGAATTGTTGTAAGACAAATTAACACAAAAACTAAGACTGGACAAGCAGCACATACATATTGGTATGATCATTTGTATCAAATGACCTTTCAGTTTCATAATCTGTAAATGTAATTTTCCATTTTTTCAGCCATTGATGAACTGGATGATCTGCAACATGAACTCACTTTATTTCATTGGCCATGTCGTCCTCATTGTCTCTATGCCTCTTCACCAGGAAAAGGAGGCACATGAGAAGGAAGATGAAGCCAACCACAGAGCCCACTGTGGCACCGGCAATTGTGCCCACATTAGTCGCTACAGAAGGTTTTGAGACACATAATGATTACATGTTGAAATACACTACTCTGTCTCCTTACAAATTGCATGACTCTTTGCTTCTTAAATGTATGACCAAACATACAAAAGGAATATTGTAGTATAACAAGCATGTAATTTATGAATAGAATAGAATAGAATAGACCCATATTCACCCCACAGGTGAGTGTGTGTGAGTGTGAGTGTGTTGTTGTTGTGTACCACGTACAGCTGATGATCTCCAGGTTGATGGAGCAGTTCTTCGATCCAGCCGAATTAATAGCTGTGCACACATACTTCCCCGACATGTTACTGCTCAGGTTGCTCAGCTTTAGAGTGCCTGTCTTCTCATCTAAAACAGCACAGGGCACAGAAGGCTGAGGTGAAACATCACATCACAGGTGTTATTCCACATACATTTGCATATCTCTGGAGCTAATTCTCCTTCTTGATGAGATCACCTGAGATTTAAACAGACCTGACAGCCTATTAGATTATGCAGATGCAGCCAATGCTTTGACATCTAGTGATGATAATTTTCTATTTTTAAGAGAAGAGAATTCCAGTTGTGTTAACTATGCTCTCTTAATTTCTCTTCATGAATTAAATCAGTTGGAAAATCTGTGGAATTGTATCCTGTAGGCTGTCAGGAAGATGAACTCTACACACTACCCCCAAGATCATCAGTGCCCCTCTGCCCTCCATCATGGATATATTCAACACAACATTTCAATTCCTCTGTATATCCTGTACATACAGTGAATTTGACAAGTAAAAATCTTTTAATTGAGGTTCTGCACAAACATGAACAATGTTTCAGACTAAACAATAGTTATTTGTCACTGATGATCCACTAACTTAGCATTGGTGAGAAGAAGACTTCGGAGATGGGACTGCTTTTCTTCCACTTGTACAAAGGAATGGGTTTCCCAGAACTTGATTTGCAACTCAGTGTCACGTTCCCCTTCAACACTGGCTTCCCTGATAAAGAACACTGTGGAACAGCAGGTGGAACTGAAAAGAGAGAATTGCAAGTTAATTTTCTTACAAATATACAACATTATGTATTATATTTAATATTAGAAATTAATGACTAGGTTTAAATAGGAAATATTCTGAATAAGATGGTTAATGAACAATAGTTTCAGTCACTTCAAGATTATTATATTATTCCATTCATACTCATGCATGTTAGAGAGAAGAGCATGTACTGGCACGACCACATTACATTCTTTACAATGCACATATCATTTATTATCATATTATTTATGATCTGAAAAAATAAGAATAAGAAAGGATAAAATGAGTGAACACACTGTGAATACTAAACTAACAACTCTATTTCATATTCCATTTACTCCAAACAAAAACAGTAAGAGGTTCTTATCTTGGTCTAGGCCATTTCTGTGCGGGGTTTGCATACTTTCACAAGTTTCTTAAACATGAATTGAGGCAAATTTGAGACTCTGCCTCTAGGTACGAATGAAAGAGTGAATGGAGTGTGTTTTCTGTGATGGAGCAGAAACCAGTGCTCCATTAGGTACATAGTGATAAGATAATACTTTTTCAGGTTAAGGTAATAATTATCAGAGGTAGTGTCTTACTCAGAATGTTGTTTATTCCTGGTTTCATATATATGAATATATGTATGTATATATATATATATATATATATATATATATATATACATACATACATACATACATACATACATATATATATATATATATATATATATATATATATATATATATATATATATATATCCTATATTTTTATGTCTGACCAATTATTTTATTCAGTCCAGATAAAATGATTTGCCTAGCTTCCTGGCTCTCCTCCGTCACCATGTCCCCTCCAGTTGCCTACCATTGTCATTGCTTACAAGTCCTTGCTGCCTTGCTGGCAGAGCAGCATAGAGGGAGCATTAGAGGTCAGGCAGGGGAAGCGGGAGGGACTTTTGAGGGAGGCGGAGTTCTTCATGTTTAAATGTTTTCTAAGTGCTGTGCAACATGGCAGAAATGTAAGAATTATTTTAAAATCAGACTGTCCATTTGCCATAGCTTCTGTGTTCTTTTCTTTAGCATGTACTGTTTCTCACCTTTTACATTCAAATTGAGCTCAGCAGTGAGGGGATTATTAGGAATGATGATCTGGCAGACGTAGTGTCCTGAGTCAGACTCCTCAGTATTATTGATGTACAGTGACACATCCTGAGAGGGCATTGTGCTGGCGAAACCAACGCGGCCCTTGAACTGGGAGCTGCTGACGCTCATGGAGCCTTTGGTGTAGGAAATTATCTGGAAGAGAGAAGAGAGCTTCTTGTCAGGAAATCAATTAAACAAAAGTAGCCTGTGTGCAGTAAGTGCAAAGAAGCATTTATCAACTTTCTGAAAAATGGATGAAGCCGTTGATGTGACTACATTTGGTGGTTATCCCTGAGAGACAGCTGACATTGGTCCATATCAATGACAGGGGACACCTCACAAGCTGTTGGTGGATAGTAGTTATTAGGGGACCCTAAGACACAGCAGATACTGGTCTATATCGGGGGTACTAATTAGTGAACCATATATACCATCACACAGCTATCCCATCTGGACCCAGAATTGCAACAAACTTTCCTGCTGCTCAATCTCTAATTGGGCCCTAATTTGGCCTCCATTAGCTGGCTTGCTTTGGTTCCTGTAACAAATACTCGTTCTGGTCCAAGCAAAGAAGTTGCGAGAACCCTAATAAATATGCAATGTTTGTTTTCATAATTAGGATCTGAGCAATGAAGTTGCAAGAACCCTATCAAATCTGTAGTGTTTCGTTTTTATTAGGGTCAGAGCAATTAAGTGAACACAGCAACTAGCAGCTTGAAACTGACTGCATGTAATGAGAACTCCCTGGACCACCTGATATATTAACTCACTCAAAGTGCTCCCTAGTGCTGACAGGAAGTGTCCACTTTTTATACTTAATCCTACATAATTGACCACATCAACTTCCTTCCACTTGTAACACACAAAGAACAAGTTGGGGAAGTTAAACATTCTGTGAGGCTACCACCAATGATGTCCATGTTGCGGGTATGAATAGCAATCCCTCCACATGTATTATGGGTGGCTTTAAGATGACTTTAGGAAAATCATATCATCATGAAAATTGGTACATTAAGTAAGGTGTGCTCTGACACGTGATGGCCCAAATGCGATTCCCTTAAGACTTTTTTTACCTTTGTAATAGGCGAATGAAAATTGAAATGCAAATGCATCCTAAAGAGATACACAAAAAGTCTCTTGACATGATGACCGTAACCCAACAGGAAGTCGGTCAAATTTCACTCAAATCACTCAAATCACTCAAATCACTCAAATTTTTGAATTTTGAAAACATCTCCTCCGATGGGGTTCACCCCATTGACTTCAAATTTGGTTCAAATCAGAACGACCAAAATTGCTGGAAATATTTGCATGGAAAGCTTGAAAAGCCAGTTGATGACCTTGTCAGTGGGCGTTGCTAAATGTCTTTATAGCGCCACCTGGATATTTTCAAAAAACCCTCCCCATAAGGGTTTTTGTGGAGTAGAAAAATTCAAATTTGTGTGCATATACAGTTTGTTCAGATGTACAAAAAGGTCTCCTGCACCAATGGTCTGAACCAGCTGCGTCCCTGACCAAAGTGGGGCCCTATGCAAAACACGTGATGGCCTGTGCGGTGTCAGATTAAAAAAATAAAAAAACTCTCTATCTCCCCTTGCCTCACACTCCCTCCCAGAACAGAATGTTATCAGTGTCCAGCAGGGACAGAATGTGCGTCCAAGTCATGTGACCCTCAAGCATCAGGCCATGAAAATTGAAACCATGGTGGACATTTCTCTCATGTCTTGTTTAAAAATCTATATTTTGAGGTAGTTTCTGCATAAAAATACATTTTGATAACAGTTTTTGCAAGAGACATTTTATTTTCAAAATACCAGCTGATGAACATAATCGTTGTAATTTTTCAGCTCTAACTGCTGTTGTTAGGTAGGTTGCTAGGATGCGCCGTGCAAACAAAGTTGCACGATTTGTTGACGAACCTCCACATTTACTCTTTCTCAAAACAGAGACACAGGTGTCGCCACTAAACTAGCACTAAAAACAGCATGTGATCATGTTTACTAACATCATTGTTTCTCACCAATTGAACATATATGTCATGGTTACACGTCCATCACGATGGATTCCTTAAGGCTGATGTACGTACACGGGTTGATATGTCTGTTTTTTTACATTTTTCAATATGAATATTGCTTATAAACTTTCACCTTCGGCTTTGGTGATTTTTCGAAGTCATAATGCATATAATGTAAATGATGTTGGTCCGCAATAACCAACATTTTTGTCACATGACCAGGGCACTGTGACAAAAAAATTGTAGGAAATACGAAGTTTGGAGGTCTAGATTTTGTATTTTTTGTACGAAAGCTGAGTGAGAACAGGTTGAACTGGATTATGCTTACTCAGTTGTATGACATGAAATATGATTGGGTGATTAGGTGATCAATCAACCAATCATTCAATCAATCATTCAATCAATCAATCAATCGATCAACCTACCTATCTATGTACCTATCTATCTACTCATTCACTTGCCTAAAAGTCATTCTGCCATGAAATAGGATATTTCAGTATCAGGGTCTACTTTTCTCTTTAGTGAACGCACCCACAAAAGTGAAAAAAAGAGGAAATGTTCTGCAAAGTCAGTATGGATAAGAAGAGCATGCTACATTAGCTGCTGTGAAAATGAGTGTTAGATGCTCCAACACACAGATCAAACTCTTCAAAGACATTGTGGCTTTTAGATTGGGCTTTGAGGTAGCTTGAATTATTTTGGCCACAAATCCCTGTAAACCTGAGGGCTGCCCAGCCATCCAAACCTTTACTTTTAATCAACTGTGTCTTTAACCAACTGTGTCTTTTCCAGCCCTCACAGTTCTCTTCTCCTCTGATTTCTTTTTATTTGTGATTCTGTCTTGGGTTCTCCATCTACACAACCCAATAATCTGACCTAGGCAGATCTGTAAACTGAGTCAGGTTCAGGTCTCCAGATAATGTGTGTGTGTGTGTGTGCGTGTGTATGGAGGGAGAAGGGGGATTTTGTGTTATTTATGTTGTGTGTTAGACAAATCTCTACACAGTTATGTGTTTTTCCTAATACAAAAAAAACAATCTACTCTATGGGCTGAAGTTGCCATATCATATTTAACTTTATACTACAATTACTGTTTGCATTGTCTCGGTATCACTTTCTTACCAGCTGTGTGCTGTTTGTGACAAAGTTCCAGATCACTGTGTTGGATTTCAGGTCTGTGCCGGGTGTTAACTCCGTGCTGTACGAGGCCTTCAGCACCACCATCTGGCCCTTGATCACATCTATAGTGGTCTGGGGCATCTGGATTCTAGCCCGTACACCTGAAAAAAGAGTGGGAAAAGGAGGTGGAGGAAACAAAAAATTGTGAGCATAACCCCTCCACAGAACTCCCAAGGGTTTCATCTGTACTTGTACCTGTCATATAGAAATATTAGGACCACCAATATTATAATTATTGAAATATCCATAAAGGAGAACACTTCTATAAATTAAGTATTCATAATCCTACAGAACAGATCTTCTGTTGTACATCAAGCTGCACAGCAGTCAGTCAAGCCCAATCCAGACAAATGGACACAGGCTCTGTTTCTGTCAGGTCACTCTATGAAGTCAGTCAGTTAAAATGTTTACAGTTTCTATTTTTCATCTCTCAAAGATTTGACCTTAGTGTATTTGAGGGGACTTTGTGTGACATTGATACATGAAATTTAGCAATAAGATGACATATATTGGAATTATGCAGATTCAATTTAATTTCATGCACGGTGACAGTTCATAACAATGCGATTTCAAGACACTTTACATAAACAAACAACACAGCAAGAACAAAACAAATCCCACAAGTTACAAGAAAGGGACAGAGGAAATCTGCTGGAAATCAGAAACCTAGGGCAGAACCAAGTTTACAGAGGGTGGCTATCAGCTGCAACCTGTTGAGAGGTAGTGACAATGAAAAAGATGCTCTTGCCTTGACTCCCGGTGACACCCTCTTTCCTCCTCTCCTGACCCTGAAACCAGCTGCAGCTGCGCAGGAGGTGGAGTTTGACTCGACAGCTGCAGCTGGTTGAGCTCATCTGACTGCCTAGTTAGGCCTCAGAGCCAGCAGCAGGCGTATAGCAGCAGACAATAGACTCTTCGATATCAGGTCACAACCTCCCAAGCTCATGTGTCCGACCTAACCTGCCAGTATCTGTCAGCCCTGTTTTTGCCTGCTTACTCTGCAACTCCCCACACTCACCCACCTGTCTGGATCAACCTTTGCCAACCAATGTTTTATGCTTCTGCTTCACGCCAGTCCACTACAGCCTCTGCCTGCCTGAAACAGTCTCATCAGCTCCTCATTCTGCCCCCACCTGCGCTGGTAGTAAGCTTGAATAAGCACCTTAAAACGCAGTCCGCCTGTCTCTCCTCACATGGTCTTAACACACAGTGCATATTAGAAATAAAGAATAACATGCTACAAATAGCTGTAATATTGACATCATCTCCTAAATGCAAACTAAAATACTGCTGCACTCATGTTCTCAGTTCCTGTATGAATTTGTCAGTTTTGATTTTATTGTGTCAATGTTAAACATGCTGATCTGCAATGCTTGAAGGAATAAAATATTCTTAGTTCAGTGTACAATAATATTAAATTTGAATCCTATATTCAGTATCTCGACTCAAAAGGAGATTTTGAGCTAGAGAAATGAAAGGACCTTAAGAGTCTGCCTGTTGCCCAGTTGTCAGGGGTTCTGGTGCAGAGAAATAAGATGTGGTGTGCATTCATACCCAGAGAGAGGCAGCAGAGAGCCAGAATGTGTCAAGTACACAAACACATCTGCAGGGGAAAGACACTTTCTGTAGCTTTTCATGTGTGATGAAAATTACTTTTATTCAAACACACTGACAGCACATGTGTGACTGCAACCCAGTCTCATAGAAAAACATCCCCTGGATACGTTGGTCCAAAGTGCAAAATTGAAGAGGAGTTACAATAATGGCTCTTAATTTGTGTAACTGTTACGTTTTTCTGCCTAATCTTTTCCTACTGCTTGGCATCCCAGTCACGTCACTTTCAAATTCTGGGCCGTGACAACAAATAACATGGCGGACATTTCTCACATTTTTAACAGAAATGCGTTTGACTACATTTCTGGTGAGAAATATATATTTTATTTTCCTAATATTTACTCAAGTGAATGTACATAAGCATTCGCTTACTCGTTTTTGCAAAGAATTTTGTGATCTCATCAGGATAACATGAAACTATGTGCTCACAGCTGCTTGCAGCTTTAATTTTTTTTTTTTAAACTCATCCAAATCAAACTGTGGGGAGTAATATAATCATATTCACTAAGAGTCTTTTTGGTATGTGCAATTTCTGCTAAACAATGGCCTGTGCTCGAAGGCAATACTGACCCCTGGAAAGAGTGGTGACCTGATGTGATCCTAAAAAAATATGAGCTAATTATCAAGATTTTTCCACTTTGACGATGATGATGCCCTATGTGAGGCTTCCTTAATGGCATATAAGGTTGCCTCCCTCCCACCCTTGCCTTTTTCAGTGGCATATGTCCAGCACCAGCAACAGCACAACGCTCCCTGTTGAAGAATGAAATGGTGCAGTCATGCCACTGAGGTCAGCAGTAAAACCAGTTTGACTGACCATTCACACAGCCACATGCCCATACATCAGTACTGAATAAGTATTGAGTGTACCTGTAGCAATGATTCATCCAATAAGCCAATACATTAGGATTGTCGAACAAAACAAAAAAGCAATACATGAGGCAGCACCATGGGGCCACCACACAGCCACGACCCTGACCTCCACATCCTAGATGGAAACAGTTTGCTGCTGTTGTTGTTCCATGTGCAAATCTTCTAATTACAGGAAGCACTTCAGATTGAGTATGTTTACATCTATGGGCATCATTATGACGCAGCAGCCCAGCGACCTTTGATGAGATGAAAGTACCCTGGCACCTTTCAAGCTAAAAAGATGGGTGGAGTGGGTTGGTCATTTCCTGTGACAATATCACCAGCCACTTAGAGTAAACTGCTGAATTGAGGGAGATGGGGAAAGAGAGACAGTACTGCAATGCCATAGGTTAGACATTGTGGAGTTTTATTCCCCTATATCCTGATTTCAAATGTTTATCATGTTTTGCATATGTGCAACAACCCATTTAAGGAATGAAACGGCAGCACCATTTATCCTCAGACAGCAGAGGATAAATGGATGAAAAGCAGAGTGATTAAAGGCTTATGGTTGATATAATCTGCGTAACTGATCAGCAGCAGCTTTCAGAGTTGCAAAGATGTCCCAATGGAGTATGTTCCAGGCTGGGTGGAGAGGTGGTACCATAATCACTTATGGAGATAAAGCAACTTCAGGGATGACAGATCTGATTATGGATTGCCATTTCTTGTATCATCAAAGTATGTTAATATGGTTAGTATGTTAGTAGTTAATATGTCTGCATGTTTTTGAGTTTGCCTACAGGTGAAAAACAAACAATAAACCAACAGAAATGACAATGTTGTGCCCATTGTAAATGCTGGCTTCAGACTTGGCTGTGGAATTGGCTGTTTATAATTATTCACAGCAGAAGGCAGGAAATCAGCAAATTCTCAACTTGTCTAGGTCACCAGCCTGATAACAAAAAAGCAAGACATATATATACTCGAACTCTGATGGAAAAGAAACAGTGTGATGGAGGTGTACTGTAACGGAGGTTCTGACGTATTATTTAGAAAGGTTTAGTTGGGTGCCAGATAGTAGTTCTACCATGTCAGAGTTCAAACCCCTGTCACCAGAGTTCCTCTTGCTGTGACACAACAAACGCTAGACAAACAGTGGATATGTTTGATTTCCCTTATATTGATTGTTCACAGCAGTGTCGTCCAAAACACCCAAAACATTTCATTCGTAGAAAGCTTATACCCGGAATCTCAAGGTAGAGTCACAGTCCACTACGCTACCCAGTAGCACAATCATGTACGCCAAAAATACATACACAAGTCTTTACCAGTTCAACCCGCAACACAAAAAAACCCAAAGGAAAACCCAATTGCTGACAGTGGGTGAAAGGAGAAAAAAATGTATGTTTGGATGTGTGTATGAGTGTGCTTGCTAACAATGAAGATGAGCAGGCTGGGAGAAGGGACCAGAAAGGGCCTGTGGCTGGAGAGCAGGTGAAAGGAACGGGGCTGATGGCAACCTAGCACAGAGCTGTCGGGGTTTATGGATAGCCAGGAAGGGGAACTGGCGGACTCTGACCAGCTCCGGCCGAGATCAGAGTCCCACGCTTCGCGTCAAACCAAGTCCGTAATCCACAAACGATATCCGTAAATGACCCGAGCCCAGAAAAGAGGTAAATTCATCCAATAGATCCTTCTCTCTCCCTCCAAAGCCTCCACTCACTCAGCCACCACACTGGCACCAGACACTTCCCCCCTGCGCACTTTTACTTCCGGTTCAGTAGGTTTGGGCTGAGCTGGTCATGACATTCTGATTGGTCTGTTGATTCTTGGGAAGAGTTACCAACCGGCCTGTGCTTCGAATGTGTGTGATCACGGGAACAAAAGGAACACCGTGACAGTACGTCAACTAAAATGTATTTACCTTAAGTGCCAGTTCATAACATTATTGTCTCAATTATCTCAAGGCACTTTACAAAAGTGAACAGAGAAGTGACATAGTGAATTGCCCTTAGACCCCTTCAGCCTTCAGACCCTCTTATCTAGTATCAAGTACCTGAAAACAAAAAAACTGGAATGGTCAGTGTGTCCGCGCAGAGATCATTACCTGTTAACATCTGTAGATAAGGCCTAGGGTCCAGGGGCTACTCAACAAGATGGTGCCGTACTAGTGGGTCCCTGTTGCAGCAGCTTCGGTTTTTTGATTAGGTTTTTTTTATATATTTTTTTTACATCAGCAAGTGGACAAAACAAAGCTGAATTAAGATCTCAACTTTCCTGTTCAAAGACTTTGTTTCATTGCACACATCAAATTACACCACTTCAAATATATTTATGTATTGTGAATCAGTTGTGACACAATGTGACAGACCAGTTAAGGAGGAAAGTCTTTGTGATGATACACAGGAACTCTGTGTCTTTCCACATGCAATATTTTAGAAAAAAATGTGTTCATTTCTTGATAGTTGTGCTGAACAGTGTGTTGTCACCTTTAAGGAAAACATATCAGAATTGCATTACTTGTTATCTTCTGTTATATTGGATTTCATGAAAAACAGATTCTGCCTGTCCACCTGAAAAAGGATGAGAGGCATCTTCCTTCATCTTTTGTTTGTCTTAGCAAAACAGAACCACTGCTATGATGATGCAGCTCACAGCCTGCAAGTCTACATTGAAACTGAAATAGCCAGCAGGATGTTTATGAATTACAACAGATTCCTAATTGTCATCAGGTCACTGGTCAGACCATGGGAGGTTACCCAGAGCTTTCTCCCAATGACATCACATTGGTGTTATCACTCATATGAGAATTATTCTGTGGCCTTTCCAACTGACATCCTGAATATCATTAAATTTAATAGAATTCCTCAACTCTTTTAATAGTGCCATACTATGCCACAGGTTTCTGATTGCAGCTAAGCATTATAAAGTGCACTCGTTTACTGGAAGCAACAAAATATCTGCTTAACATAACTCAAGGTCTTATTTGAACATTACTGATAAAAAAGGGAACTTCACCCACCAAATATGATCAGTTTCATATGCAAGAGAAGTAGCAGCAAGAACAATTGTGCCTCAATTAGATCAAGCTTCTAATGATCACTGCACATACACACACACACACACACACACACACACACACACACACACACACACACACACACACACACACAAACACAGACTTCCTGTACATTGTGAAGTTGGTGGCAAGGAGGAAAAAGCTGTTACTCCTGATAATGCAACAGTGGAGGTTTACTCTAGGATCAGGCTGTTATTCATAGACGGCGGTGTGGAAGTATGATCCCATAGTCTTGTCAGACAGGAAGTCTCCCACACTGAAACTGAATTGCCTTAAAACTGACACTGACACGTCAGAGGATGACTAAAGAAGTGAGCCCTGTATGACCACACCTATCTACAGCAGGAAAAATACAAAGAAGTCTTAACTTTTTGTAAATAATGTCCATATCACCTCATGCACACACCTGCAGTAGCATTCATCTCCCCACCCCAGCTTCCAAGTAGCCACTCCTCCTGCACCTCCACTGAGGGCCACAGCTATGCTGTTTGGTGACCATGCTTTACAATACGTTAATAAATATCAAACTGTGGGCCTATCATTGCAATGTTGAAATACTGTGAGATTTTGATATAGTTACGCCCTTACTGTCATTTGACCCCAACCTGCCCTTGTGTCTCCTGCCCTGTTGAACCTGACTGCCTCCAGTTCTGGACTGCCCTTTGTTGCCTTGCTACCTCCACCTGTTTCTGTGTCCCACCCCTCGACTGCTCAGCTTGTCCTAATGCCCGTGAGTACTCCTCCTTAACTGAGAAGCAGCCCCAGTCTCTGCCTGTTCCCAGCAGCCATCGAGCTACACTTATAAATATGCAAAAGCCAAGACTCCTGTTCCCGTGAATAAAGTCTGTGAGCTAAGGTCACTGAGTCCGGTTAGCTTTTAGGTCCTGAGCTTTGAATATGAAAGTCCAAACTCACGACAACTCAATACACTTGAACTTTCAGCTGTCAGTTTATAAAGTGTTGCCATCTGAGTGAGAGTTTAGCGATTCTGTTTCAGCAGCTCCACTCAAGTTCCAACACTGGCCATTTTTTTGGAAGGGAGACACAAAGTGTTAAAATTTCAAGGTTCAGTAGCACTGCTGCTTTAATGGCTTAGATTAGGGGTGGAAGAAGAGTTTGCCACAATACTACAGGGCTTCCTCAGTACAAACAACAGTGAGAAGTCTAACCTAAGAACAGCAAGATATCAGTTTGTATGTCTGATAAAGCATGCAAAATCAGAAGCTGGTTTGCCTTCACCACAATGTGTGGTGTGTTACTTAAATCCAGTGACTTGAGGCCACACTTTCTGCCCCTGAATTCTTCTTTTTCCCCCAAATGATCAATTTCTCTACCAGCCACCACTCTAACAGACATCACTAGTGTTGTTAGCGTGACAAAAAATAAACTCCAGATGGCTCTTCGTTGGCTAAAGTGTCAGTATTAGCGTTAGCATGAGCCGAAGCAGCTTCACTGTCCTCATATTCTTTCCATACTCTGTGGTTTCAAAGGTGAAGTCGAAGGTGAAATTTCTGCACAAACTCTGACATCTTGTCTTGTCGATTGGACAGCCCCACCACGCCAGACACTTGCCCGATTTTAAATTTGCGTGTCATTGTCCCATTTACATTGATTTTAAATGTAGTGTTGCCGCTCAATTCGCGTCACTACCAGCTATTACCTGACAAATACAAAGTAATCTGTTTCATTTCAAGAGACAGAACACGGACTAATATCAAATTACTTGCCGTATATTGTACTTCATCTGTGGATTTATGGGGGCTGACAAACACAAAGAGAATCCTTGTGCATCCAGAAGTATGTAGTTTGCCTCATGTCATTTTCTTTTTATCATTATATCCCGAACGCAAAGTGCGATATCGCATTTGTTGCCGAATGCATAGGTCTAGTTTACTGTTTATATTATATTATTTACACATAATATAATGTTTACATTATTTACACATTAATATCTTGTGGACTATAAAAAGTATTTTTTATTTTCTTATTAAACTGACAAGCTACAAGTACATGCTGCAATAAGAAGTTTGTCTGGCTTGAATGCTGAAGGTTTCAGCACTATACTTTCAGATTGTGTGAATACTATTTTAGTTATGTATGAGGAGATATGACATAAAAGCATGTGAACAGAAGTGTTGGGTGGGGGCTCATCTCCGTTGTTGATTTGGTTAGACGGTAGAGCAACAAGCGCTCTGTGCTAAGCCATCACATTGCTAATCCTATCCGTGTTCAAAGGCAGTGTTCAAGGTAGGGCTCCCCCCGAGGAGAGCCGCACATCTGGAGCTGGGCTGCAGGGACAGCAGCGGCAGACGGACTGGGAAAACACAGCCACACTCTGCCTAGTGCTGAAACGTCCACCTGCTAACATACTGAACTGAGAAAACTCGTTCATCCACTGTAAATAAGAGCAGCAGACAGTAAACATATTGTAGAGATAAGTCATGATTCTTAAGAATGTATATGGCGGTTGTGGTAACAGTAAACGGAGTAACGTTTCATGGACCTACTGTAGCAGCTGATGTGTCTCTGATGTGCTCTGTGCCTCATTACATCTTCACGTAGCAAACCATACTTCAAGATGGCGTCAGAAGTTAATTAATAACCAAGCAGTTAAGCAAGCTGGCAGTTTGTTCTTTCGTTAACAAAAGTGTCTTTTTTACCATCCACTGTGTTTCTAGTATTTCTAAAAGAGCGACAACATTCAGAGCCAAATTATCAGAAAAATTATAATTGGGCCCTGAACAGACAATTGTAAAAGCTGTCACTAGAGTTAAACACAGTGAACAGCTGAAAAGGGAAAAAACAAACTGCTAAAGGCTAACTACAAAGGAGACAGTGGGCTGGATTGAACCAGTGTTCAGTGTAGCACTGAATAGAAAATGGTCTGGGGACACAAGCAGCACTGCACACAATCTCAACCAATGCATACAGTCAGGTCATACAGTGAAGAAAGTAAAATTCTTCATCGATTCGATATATAATTGGCTCAAGTGTTGTTTTGTAATGTGGTCTTGTTGGAATTTTCAAAGAGGTAACAGAACTTTGATCATCGTGGGTATTCAAGCTGTTAAATGAGGGTCTCTGATCAATGCTTGAGTGATGAATGTCACAGTGTTTGATTCTGTGTTTGTACAGAATTCTGTGAGGGTTTGAGGGTCAAAGACTCAGATTGGCAAGTATGTAAGGGGAAAAGATCCTACCTGATCTCAATAATGGTCATTCAAGCAAATTTTTGAGTCACAGTCGGGTATTGACAGGAAATGTGTTGCTAACAGCTAGTAAAAACTAGACCTATGCATTCAGCACACAATGCAATGGATATATCCCCGAATGTCCCGAGGCACAATTGAACAATCTGTGTTGCTTCATTTGCGTCAAGCTTGACAACAATCAGCCTAATAGTTCTGGAGATATAAACATAAATGTAATCTTTCAACCAAAACGCTGCCCCTTGTGGCCAAATATATAATCCAAAATGCATGAAAATCAAATCAGTTCTTCCCCTATGAGTAATGGATCTTTCTGCCAAATATGAGAATTCAAATCCAAATGGTTTACGAAAGTTAACGAAAAACATGTGAACATGTGAACATGTGCGATCGGGCCAAAACCATAATAATACACTGCGTTTGGGGATATAATAAGAAGGTGGGACGCAGAAGATAGTTTGGTTCAGTCGGTTTGACAAAACATGTAGTTTATGATGCCTTATTGGGCAGATGTTAAATGTGCAATCCTCAGTATTTCAGTCACCATAAGCAAAACAGTATGGATTAATGTAAAAGTCAAGTCTTGTCAAAATGGGCTTTAGTCTTGCAGCAAGCACCCAGCTTCAGAAGCCACAATGTCTCCCCTCGTATTTCCCTTACAGGTAAGATACTAAATCAAGCCATTGTGCAGCAAGCTGCACTCCCTCAGGACAGTGAGCAAAGACCATGCTCTGACTGCCATTACTAAGCACTGTACACTGGTTAAATAGACAGGGATAGGAGACACACATCCTCTCCCTGTGGCTTTAGACTGCCTCTATCTCCGGTGCTGCTATCTCCGGCATTGCTCTTTTTGGAGCAATACTTGCAAAGCAGATCAAGGCCAAAGGGGTTACAGCATGCTGTGGATGGATAGAAGGTATTAAAATAAGAAGGAGGGGACACTACGGCTATCAAGGTGAAAATTTACCAGTCAATGGAGAAACACAGCCTTGCAGTGTAAGTTCTGTGTTGTTTATCTGTGTCAACATTCTCCTCCATAAACTTTGAAGAGCGTTGCCATTATGTTAGAGAGTTAACTAGCAAGCTAACAAGTTGCAGCTCCAGTTAAGTTAGTTATAACCCACATTAGCATCAAGAACCTAACAAGCAATGTCATCAGTCTAGCTTGTTAGACCAGGTCCATGGATGTCAAGACATGTCAAGACAATCTAATATTGCAGTAGCAGTAACTAGCAAGTAGCATTATTGTCATAAGGCTGGTTGACAAAAGCGATTAATTGTCACCGCAAATAGCATTTTCCAAAACTAACAGCCTTAAATCAGTTCACCAGGTTTTTGCTCTCATATTGTTGGCTTTAAGCAAAAATTAAGCTTAATGCAAATGGGGTGGATCCAGAGCAGCAGCAGGTCCAGCGCGGCATGAGGGGGGTGTAGCAGTCAGCAGCTGCAGTTGCTGCAGGGATCAGAGATCCAGCAGCCAGGGACATAGAGAGACTCTGGGCCATAAACCGTGGCTGCGGGGCACATTTTGACCATTAAACCTGATCTCAGAGATATTCCACAAGCATCACAACTCCATGTCTCCATGCTGCTGGTCTCCAGCTCCGTGCTAGCATCGGCCTGCTGCTCCCCACTGATGGTTCCCCGGTCCCGGCATCTTTCAGCTGCCCGGTCAGGAGATCCTCCCCGGCAGCCCTTGGCAACTGACTCTGAGTGGGGTGCAGGGCCCCGGGTGGCTTCCTGTACTGTGCCAGGATTGGACGTATGTCCTCCAGGTGCACAGGTGGTGTTGCACCGCGAGGTGGCTCTGCCAGCACAACCAGCTCCTCCAGGCTCCCCGGCTACTGGCTCCCCAAACCGCCGTATCAGGAGTTCCTCCGCCAGCTGCTCCTCCAGGACCAGCCCGAGCATGCGGCTCTCCCACTCGGTCCCCCCAGGCTGCAGCCACGGCGAGGCACTGTCTTCCAGGCACTCCATAAACGCAGACAGATGCTCTGCGGGGCTGCCTGGAGGAGCGGAGCCACTGCTGGTGGTCCTCCTGGAAGTAGCCCACCCAGGCAGAGGGTGCTGACGCCACTGGAACTAGCCTTACTGCACCGACCCGGCCAGTCAGCTTCTCCAGAAGGGCAGTTTGCCTCCCTGCCTGAGCCTGGAGGGCAGCCAGGTGTGCATGGCTGGCTGTCATCAGCACCCAGTGCTTCTCCACCATTTTCTGACCCACCTGGGCCAGGTGCTCACATTGCTGCTGCTGTTGATCTTCAGTGTCAGCTGGCCCCACTTGGGACACCAATTGTGGCGGACCCTCTGCCACTCGGTTGGTCTCCAGCATGTTCGACACAGCAGCTCTCCCCCAAGGCACAGCTAGCACGCTAGATTAATAGTGGGCTGATTGGCCATCTCAGCATGTGAGCTGAGATGGCCAATCAGCCCACTGGGTGCTGGCTGTACTTGGACTGGCCTGGGCTGGCCCCGCCTCCTAAGAGGCTGGGAACACACTGGCCACAGCAGGCCACAACAGTATGAATCTGCCCTGTTACATAAATATTCATAAAAAGATAAATATACTATTTTTTTCCTACACACCGGCATTTTCTCTGAAAGGTTACAAATTAGTCTGCTCTAGCTCTTCCATGCTGATGTGACAGGCAGCAGACTCATGGATTGTTTCTGTCTCCACCCTGTCACTACAATAGAGACTGTGACTCTCCTTTTGCATTGAGACTCAAACAAACAAAAACGGAATGTATTTATTTTGATAGCAAGCTGTTATCAGTGGGATGGATCACAGATGGCCGGAACTGGAGCTTGATGGAGGGAAGAGTGACAACAGGAAATAGGAATGTACTGGAAACCTTATCTGGGAACAACAGGCCACTGACGGGAAGTGGAGTGTCAGGAAGGGGAAGAGGAAGTAGGGTAGGATTCAGCATTCAAACACACATCTAGTTAGACGTGCACAGACACATCCAAGACAGCATGCATGTAAACACACAGACACAGACACAGACACACACACACCCCCCCCCCCCACACACACACACACACACACACACACTGAGGCAGATGGCCTTTCCTGCCTGATCAGTATTACTTGTAAGATAGGGAATTCCCATCTTTTTCTGTCATTTCAACTGTCATTTGCTTTGACTTACTTTATCTTTCAAAACCTTTTCTCCCTTCCTATTTCATTGGGCAATTAAATAGGTGGGACACATCCAGGAATTGCAATATTCTGCTCTTCCAAGTGTTGTGAATACAGAACTGAGGGTTGGACAGAACTGGATACAACAGTGTAGAGACATGTGAATTTGCCATCAGTCTTATGGACATGGACTCCTTTCTTTAGGACATAGGTATCTAGACTAATTCATACTCAGCCACAATCTCAACCTGGACGCCTGAGCAAGGCAACTCAACCTTATTTCTGCCCAGCTATACCCCTTGAATTTCTTGATGGTAACATCCCCAAGGGATTCATCATCCAATTGGCAGGGATAAATGATGGATGGATAAAGACTTAGACTGGCAGGTTCCAGCAGAAGGCCAAACCACACCACTCTGTAAACCAGTAATATTTATGGATGAATGGTTTATTCCCACAATGGTTTGTTTTCGAAATTCCATTTCATATTAGAACTGAACCACTATTGATGCATTATCAGGATTTTTTTTGTTGTTGTAGCCTCTTGATCTGGAGCTCATTTTAGCAGCTTTAGTGAATGTGTTGGGTCATTCATTTCTGGCACTCCAATCTTAAACCTAATTGTATTATTAAATATCGTTCATTTTAAAATGATAAGGGTTAATGAGAGAAATACTGTTTTACTTTGCATTTAACCCATCTCTAATAACACTGCTTCATCCTCAGTGTTAATTGCAAATTCTCAATTTAGATGAACACAATGTTCATCCAAGAAATGTCTTTTGTTGTGTGAGAATAGATAATTACACCATCAAGGTCATTTCTAGGGTGATTAGAATGGGTTTAATCATGAAATTCTCTTTAAAGAATTAACTTAATTAGGCATACAACACATATAGAATTAAGACCAAACCCATAACAGGGAATTAAGACTAAGTGCATCCCAATCGGAAACAAGAACTTTCTGCCTTTAAACTTTAATATGATATTGAGCCATTGATTCCTTCTTAAAGAGCACTTTGTGACCTGGCAACAGCTGTCAACAAAATGTTTTTAAACTTAACTTAACTAAATCCAAAATCCAGCAAGAATCTGGCTTATTTGGTTGACAGGGATATTGTACACTGCAAGCTTTCAAGGTAGAAGTAAGCAAGATAGAAACACACACACACACACATGTACACACACACACGCACACATGCACATACACACTGCTCTCAGTGACACCCCAGTGGCTGCTGGCAATTGAGCCTTTGTACTGGGCTGTCACTTGCTATGTGAAATAATGCATAGACTCCAGAACAGGGCCACTCTTTCCCTCTGATTTGCCTGAGTGGCTCAACAGCCATGGCCTGCTTTGTCTCAACAACTAAGTCTTAACTTAGAACCCTTCTTAAACTGGGATCCAAGTAACTCTGGAAATGGGGGCCCATAATGAAGTTCACTGAGTCGCCAGAATCCATCTACATTGCACAAATAAAAAAGGCAGAGATGGGTAAAGTGGACACCACACAACAATCTGCAAACACCATAAAATATGCGCTGACAGTGCAGGAACGACAATGTCGCCTGACTTTACCATGTGATGAAAATAACAACTTCCATGCATAATGCAAGACACTCTCCCTCCACTGAACCAGGCACTTTGGACTCTCATGGTTGCTGCCAGCCACTTGCCTGTGTGTCTTCCTTCAAAGACAAAGACAACAGCCAAAAGTATCTGCTGGGAGAGGAAGTAGTAATTATACAGTGGGCAGTGGTGATTACTGAATCCTGTGTTAGCCTCAGAAGTAAGTTATTTCCCGTCGTTCTGCCTACTGGGTCCCAGTGGGAGGTACAATTTGCCCTGTCATGTTGTTCAACTATTAAACAAACAAATATGGGACAAAGAGGGATGAGAAGGAGAGCCCTGGCCATTGCCAATGGTGGCAAAAACCAAGAAATGTAATATGTTTTTAGTTTTCTAATTTTGTTGTGTATCATTTATTAATTTATTTCATTACATTATTTGGTGTGATTATGAGGAAACTGGGAATTCCCCAAACTATCACACTAATTTCAGTGATCAGATCAAATCTTATGAATTTTATTTGTATTTCTTTAAAATTAAATCAACTACATACACATTCACTATCATTTAGAAGTGAAGGACCAATATGCAGAATTGCATGTCATTTAGAGGTAAGAATGCAGATTTTACCAAATGAAACCCGTCTCTCTCTTTAACAATATCCATGTGTCCATCCAACCATCTATTTTATCCTGTTTGCAACAACATAGCTGTTCTAATTCAGGTAGTTATCCTATCAGGCTCCACTGGATGTACCTGTCACCTCCTGTTCCTCCTCCATTGCATAAGCTATACTGGGTGCCACTTCTGAGCAGGGCTGCCTTTGACCAAAATACCCCCAGTGCATCTGACCAGTGATTGGCCAAGCAACCATCATCGCAGCAAGAGCTTGTGCGGTGTCAGATTAAAAAGGGTCAAAAAAGGTCTCTTTTTCTTTCTCTCCTCCTGGCCCACACAGACCCCCCGTCCTTCCCCGAGCCTGCAGCGCATTGGACCAGCGATCGGTTGGGTCGCTGTCAATCCCTGCAGTGACGGCGCGTATGGTGTCAGGTTACTACATAAAAAAGGTCTCTTCTCTCTCTCCTCCTGCCGCGCGCTGGCAGCTGATCTAGTCGCACCCTTTGCATATGGGCATCCTTCGTGCAAAATGGGGCCCTTTTGGATCGTGGGGCTCTACGCATTGTGTGTGTTGTGCATGTAAGCAGGGGTGGCCCTGCCTCTGAGGCTGCACGAATAATGTAGCCAAACCAGGGAGCTTTAGCATAAACCCGACCAATCTAATATTACTGCCTCTGTCCTATATATGATACAGTAGTTGACAGATGACCACCCCCTCTGGGCCTGGTCGTGCCTGAAGTTTTCTGACCATTAAAGGGAGAGTTTTCTTCACCACCGCCGCCTCACCATGCTGATGGAGTTCTATTTAGTTTTGTATGGCTCTGTTCTGGATATGCTGTTTGTTTGTTTATGTAATATGGCCTGAGATAATGTTGTTATCAATTGACACTTTAAATTGAAGTTGAAGCTTTAGTTACACAATGATGAAAAGCATGATTACCAAATTGATTACCAAATTACAGCCCGCCATAGGCAGAGCTTCTTCCCCTCAGCCGCCAGGCTGCTGAATGCACCCCCACCTCCACAATAACTTGCACTTTGCACTTTGTTAAATTTTATCTTGCACTATGTGTATCCGCCCTTTGTGTTAAAAAAGATGTGTATGTGGCACAAGCATGCTGACACCAGGACAAGTTCCTACGTGTTTTTCTGCACAATGGCAATAAAGGGATTCTGATTCTGATCCTGGAAATACGCACCCCTAAAATATACAAGTTCCCTCTTTGTGTTTGTGTTCCCCAAACACAGAGGAGTGCGCACTGGTGTTTGCCTCATATTAGCTTATGTTTTTCATGAGGGGGTGGGGATACTACATTTTAAACCTCCTATGATTTAAATTGCAGTTGTGCGGCAAAGGGATTATTTCAAGACCAGTATAAACAGGAAGGATGATTACAGCCAGAGCAGCCACTCCCTACACACAGATCACAGGCTGTTTATAGGCCTTACGATACATAGGAGGTCTCAATGTGAGGGGACACAATCTCTGCAAGGTTGGCCATCTCTGCCATGAGGGGCACACAGGGCACCAATTCAGCCTGCTGCAGGTGAAAAAAAAGTTGTGACACTGCATGTCAACAATATGTTGACTATTGACTAATTTGTATGGAAATGTACAAAAACTAGGGCACTAAATTCTGTTTTAGTTTGCACACCACGCTCTGTACCTGGAAACACATTGGTACTCCTCAAAAATAAAAACTAAAACAATTGCAAAGCAGAGGATTCCAGTGGAAGTCGTATATTTCAACATAATTTTCAGTCGATACCTCTTACTGTGCCTTATTCTAATTCCACTAGCAACTTTGAGGCAATATAGACATATTCATGGACCACAGGCGTTACTTCTATTTGCCACTGGCAATATGGTGGCAAGGTTGGTCCACTCTGGGAGTCATTTGCAGACATAGACAGGAATCACCACGAAACGTATGCTTCTAGAACTGTGCTTATGACAGACAAAAACTCAGGCACCGGCACTCTTGGAGAGGTGTCCGCTCAATCGTTTATTACACACCTTTTCTATCTGCCACAACTCCAACTCCAAGCAGCCACCGTGCCACATATGTTTATTTGTATATATGTAGTTATGTATATGTAGTTTGCCTTAAAGTCAGATGGGAAGAGAGAGAAAATACCTTCCCGTTAAATTTTCCTCCTTGTTTTTGACTATGTTGCTTTTCAGAAGGTCTTGTATTAGGATCTGCTGTCTCCATGTTGATAGCACCTTCATAGAGCAACTTTGCTTCCTCAAGTGTCAACGGAGGGTCTGTTCTAGGTCCCCCATGGTGTCTGCAGACTGAGTTTCAGGCTATTTGGTCTATTTTTGCGACCATGGCAAGCCCTCAAAGGTGGGAAAAGGTGAATGTTTGATGCCCCGCCCTTCAAAAAGTATGGCGCCGATGAGGACCAAACACGTATCTGTTAGTCCAGCCCGCCCCTTCAACATACTAAAATTTCAGATTCATAGCACCTTTAGAAAGAGATCTGCTCTGGAATGGCCTTCAGAATCTGATGGTCTAGATGGCTAGAGCTTTTACAGCCCCTGATGTCTGAACCAGGGCCATAAATGTTTTTTTTTTATATCTCCTCAACACGTTGAGCAAGGAAGCAGATCAGTTCAGGATACTTCGGGAGGTCAAGAGCATACAGCATGACGAGTTTCAGTCTCCTACTACCTCTGGAAGTGTCTGAGGTGGCCCCTTCAGCTATGATGGGGCCATGAAGGGCTTTCTCTAGAATAACTCATAGCCACTTTGAGCAAAGAGGGTGAAATTTTACGATGTTCATCAGGAGGCCAAGAGCGGCATGTCTGAGGTGGCCTCATACCATTGAATGGCAAGTGCCAAACAGGCCAAGGGTGACATACAGCAGATGGTGCCCTAGGCCAGAGGTTTTCAACTGGTTGAAAACCCCTGGTTTGTCATGTCTCAGCTCCGGTTACTGATCTGCCTTCCATCTTGACTCCCCTGCTAACAGTGTTAGCTCAGGCTTCAGGCCTGGTGTCGGTACTTGTTTTTCCTGTGTGCTATTAAATACTCTCAGATTACTTCAGTGAGTGTGTATGTGTTTCTGGGTTTTCCTGTGGTGTGTGATAGTTTATGAAGCCACGAGTTTGACTTTCACGGGGCTGAAGCCCCCAGAAACCATGGGGCAGGGACAGAGAGGAGGGTGATTGATATAACTTTTCACCTCCATCACCCTCAACACACCCACTGATCCATCCTGTCCCCGGTAAAAGCTGTCCCTGAAAAATGGAAAATGTCCTTGATTTGAAAAGGAGAGAAAGAAAAAAGAAAAAAGAATTGCGCTGAGAGAGAGAGGGAGAGAGAGCGAGCGAATGAGGAAGCAGAAATCGTGACTAAGGCAGTCGAAGCAACCCCCTCCTCCCCAACTGCCCCAGATGGTGATTGGGTGGTGAGCACCAAAACTCACTCAAAAATTAAGTGTCCCCCTGCTTACAAAAGGCAAAGCCAGGTTTCATGTCTCTCACTGAGTTTACAAGTAAGGAGGCCCTTATGCCCAGATATGGGGCGCTGAATTGCGTGCTCCTGGTAAGATTCTGCGCACTTGGTTTGCGTGCGTTTTGCGGGTGATCTACCAAGGGAAATTGCCACAGTGACTATAGGTGTAAACAGCAGTATGCAAATGAGGAGTTTGCGTGCTGTCGGCCTTTCCATCATAGTGAGTGCAGAGGAAAGCGCAAAAATAAATATGATTCCTTGGAGCTGGAAGTCCTTGTGGCTGAGGCAAACAAATACATCAGAACAAAGTAAAAAGTTTGCTTCTCGATCATGGGCTACCGGCGATAGCATAAGAGGTGCGAGCAGCAGCCAGTATGGCTCGTGCGCTCCAGTGGGACACTAGGGACAGCACACCGGGCAGCAGGTCAGCGCCGTGTCTGGACCAGCGATGGCCATACAGTCACTGACAAGAGGAGTGGAGGCTGCAGTGCAGGCAGTGGCCGGTTCTTTCATCAGCCTAAGAGCTGAGGGACAGTAGGCAGGAACGGGAGATGGAGAGCGCCAGGACCAGAAATCCTTTATTTTAGCACATTTTGAAGAGGAATCTCTTCTGGGCTGAGCAGTATCCCTGTTATTCAGATAATGAATGGTCTCTCTACTATGGCTGCCATACGGCTACACCCCTTGACAGAGACAATCTTTCCTGAACTTTTGATTTTGAAACCATTGAAACCAAAATGGCAGACTTCCTGTCCATGACCATCAGCGCAAGAGGCTTTTTTGTATGTCTTGATAAACTATATATGCCAACAAATTTTCATATTTCGACGGCACAAAATGCTTTATGGGGAGGGGTTTTTGAAAGTTTCAAGGTGGGGCTATAGAGACATTGAGCCACTGCCATTGACAAGGACGCTACCTGGCTGTTCACGCATACAATGCAATTTCGTCAAGCAATTTTGAAACTTTTATGACGAAGTGCCTTTCTGGAAGAGCATTTAGAAATATCGATGACGAATAACTAAACTTTGTCATGCGCTAGTGGCCACGCCCTTTGACTGTACTTTGACTGCCCTTTGAATTCTGTACATAAAATTTTCTCAGCTTGGCCGCTGGATGATTTGTACCAAATCTGAAGCCAATTGGGTTAACCCAAGATGTTTTTAAAATTCAAAAATTCAAGTCAAAATGGCCAACTTCCTGTCAGGTTGTGGTCATGATGTTTTTGTATATCTCTTTCGGATGTATTTGCATACCAATTTTTATTTGCTCACGACAAAGTAAAAAAAATCCTTATGGGGATTGGTCAAAATTTCTAGAAGGCTGTCCACACACAGGACAGCCTGCGCAAAGTGCGAGTCAACTGAAAAACGAGACACACACACACACTTGTACCCCCCCCCCCCCCCCCCCCCCCCCCCCCCGTGTGGTCGGGCAGAACATTACAGAGGTGGCGCAGAAGGTTGGAGGCTCTGTCTGTGCCACGCAGCAGGTGCAGACGCTGGCGTGGAAGCATACTGGGGCCTTTAGAAAGGCAGCGATCACAGAATTGAGAAACAGCAGCCTGTTAGCCAGTCTTTCCACACACTGAGGCAGGGATTGGACATGGCGGCTCCAAGTGAGGGGACTGAGATTCAGATGGACACTTGGGGATAACCACACCACAGGCAGCACAAAACCTGAGCAAAGAGAAGGCAAAGAGCAGCAAAGGTACTGCTGTAAGCTAGAAAGCAGCTTTTATGTAAGCAACTTCATCCTGTCTTCAATATTCCCCATCCCCCTGCTGCAAACATACACACACCCACACTGACCAAGACACACACTCATACACACATCGCTAAGGCATTAATAAGTCATAACTCAGATGTTTTGCTCTCTTCCACACCCCATCCATCCTCATTTACAGAGGTGTGGAATCTGTTAGATCGAGGTGAACAGCAGGCTGTTTTTTTTCTTCTACCCCAAAGAACTGTGACAGGTTTGTGTGTGTGCATTTTCATTTGTGTGGCTTCTGCCCATGCATGTTTGGCATGTCCATGCTTATAAGGCTGTGCACAGAGGACTCAATGGGGCCTACATAGTGCATGACCTGTGTGCTGTGCTCGGGTTTCATTGGGGTCAGACTGCTCATAGGACTGGAACAACTCACTTCATCTCAGGACTCCACTGGATGGTAATTCCTGCTGTCCTAGGGCATTTGCAGCTCAATGGTCCAGAAAATAATTTACAATGGTAAACACCTCTTCCAAGAGTGAATCTCTTACAGAAAGTCTTACTTGCCTACTTAAATCCGGTAACTAAAAGAAGCCTGTGATGTATGCAAAGAGTATGACTTCATACCTGATTGATTCATACCTGATGTGTCAGTATGTTCAGCTAAACTGCTAAAATTATATAACCTAATAGTCATATTCAGTAGAGCACACAAAATCCAGCTGACAAAATAGCTGATGATTAATTTTCCTTCAATCAACCAAATGATAAATTATTGGAAAAATGTGATTTTACCATCAGAGCCAGAGAAACATTGATCCGTGTTTGTGTTGTCTTTTGACACTATTACCTTTTGCTGGCATTATAAACACAGACATATAAAAATAGGCACACACACTGCTGTCTAGTGCTTCAGCTTTTCCACTTCTCAGATTAATGCTACAGGGCTAATTTGCTGCTATGCCGCAATTCCTACATAATCCATCTCTAATCCTCAACGACTCGATTAAACAGCTAAATCTTAAGCTCAGTATCTGGATCTATCTGCCGCACTCTTCATATGTGCTTGTCCTCCTCCACTTTCTCCCTGCCCTTCTTTTCTTCTTCTTTCCATGTCCTCCCCTCAATCCCTTGACACTCAACAGAACACTTTATCTTCTTTGCACCATCTGCCACCTCTTCCAGTCTCTGTATAACTGCCTGTGTTTAACCTCAATCATTCTTTGATTCCAATAAAATAAATACATTTAAGCTTGACTATCTTGTTTACCAAGGTGTATGATGTTCTAAGTTGTGCCAGGAGTGATCCTTCTCCTGTCACATATCCAGGAGCATACTGCCTCTATTGTCTCCGATTACCTTTTTAAGAAATTATCCATAAGTAAAATTGTACTGCATGGCTTTTGGACCTCAAAAAATGTTACCTATACATTTCCCTGTTCTCAATTTTGTCCTCAGAAGGTCAGTGATTTATGGTAAGGTATTTGTTCTATTTATTCTATCAGTCTATCTACAATAGATTACCCATTGCCTGTCTGACAATCCACTGTTGGCTGTTATAGGGACATCTACAGTGACAGTTGTGTTCATCTGAATATTGCACATATTCTACAACTGAACCATGTTTCCATATATAAACCATAGCAGAGAACACAAATGGAGCAAATAGAAACCTCCTTCACATATAGTCATGGGTTAATTCAAAGTGCAGTAAAGCTAACCCTAACTAACCTTAACCCTAACAGCAGTATGACTTTAACTAGTGACCTATCCAGGGTCTATTCTCTCACAGGCACAGCACTGATTGAAGCCTTCCATTCACAAAGCTTTCATACCGGGATAGTCTCGGGCCTGGGTCAGAGTTGTGCAGTTGGTGGTGTAAAAATATTACACCCTTGTTAAGACACTGGGTTTTCACGAGTAACCCCTCACTTTCACCTCCTGCAGTTCTGGTCTGGCTGCACTCTGACTGCATCTCTCTTTCTACCAGGGAGAAACTTATAAGCAGTGGAGGAAAATGAGGACTTGAGAATTTGGCTTTATTTTTAACACAAGGAAGATTACTCTTTATTTATAACACATGCTTCTGTTTAGTTAGGTATTACTAAGGGAGAAGGAAATCTGTAGCACAGGGTACCCGAAGAGGAAGAAAATATGTTGCATCTAAATGAGGATTTTCATCTCATGTGACAATGTGAAGGCATTTCATAAAGGTTTTGCGCAAGTGTATCTCTGTACAGAATATACGTTAGTTCCGAGTACCACAATAAGACCATGTTTTATTTCTTTCCCCTTCAGCAATATTTTATTTCAGTGAATCAACTCTGCATCGCTGGATATATGAGCTTGGTGGAAGTACAGAAATAGACCATCACAAGTTCAATTGACAAACTAATGTAGACTGCCTGTTGCCTTCAGGATGCTATGAATACATCCACATAAACAATCCACTGAGTGAGAATATCTCCAAATTGTAATCACTTTGCCTAATTAGCCTTGATGCCTGTGCTTAATGGGCTCTCAAAGTTAGCCTGAGGAAATCAGTGAACATAATGACCAGTCACTAATGAATGCCGCAAACATCAATAATGACACCTAGAGAGGTACTCTGTACACACTTTTCATCTAAGAAAAAAATAAGTACCCCTGTTTGAATGCCTCATTGCAACACTACATGTGATGTCAGACGCTTTATTTTAATTTGGTTTAGGTGATGACAATTTCCACATTTCCATTTGTGAAGCAGAGTCAGCAATGAGCCTGAAACCCAGGCTAATCCTAGAGACTTCCACCTCTTCAAACACATGTGCAGCTGAGATTATAGGAGCTCTGTGTGCTGGAGCTGCACCTCATGTTAGAGACCATATGCGGGAGCGCTGCTGCAGAAAGAGATGAGAAGAGCGGTGAAGGAGCAGCATTGTGTGGATTTTACAAAGGTAACGGTACAGAAGAAGACTTCAGCACTCATCTCAGCATGCAGATTTCTGTCAAAGTTAGTTAGTATTTCCTTGAGCCCTCTGACTCACTGGAGGAAAAATGTCCCTGTATTTCATCTTTATGCCTCTGTGTCTCAAAACCTGAAAGGCGCATCCCCAGCTCTCAGCAGAGGCCAGACTACTGCATTCAGCCAGGGCTTTTGGTTGGCATAGACTAGTCTACCAACTGTCGGCATCTCTGATGTTATTGGCTAATAGCACTTTTATACATGGCATTGGGCCACTTTTGTTCACAGATAATTGATGAAATAAATAGATTTTAAAACCTGTTCATTTGCCTCAGATGCAGCCATCTATCTGTCCATGTCTGAAGACAGTCTGAAAACAATGAAAACAGTACGGTAGCACATTGTCAGCATCCATTGACTGCATGATGACCAATAGTGTGAATTTGACCAACAGGCATTGTGACCTGTGAATCAATCAAACTCTAATTACCAATAATAAATAACAAATAATCAATCGCTAAAGAAAGCTGAAAAATCATCAGCTATAGTAGGACTTTACAGGGGTGGGACGCCTACAGGGGCACCAAAGATATGTATAGAAAGCTAGATGAATCGTCCACATTGCTCGCTTACGGAGTCAAACGTCCACACATGGCAGCCATCTTGCCACAGGCTGCTCGCTCACCCATTACATGTACTTTTTAGATACATAACTTGCTCAATTTTTTTTTAACGGTTTGGTTTGCTATCATCTGATATGTATTATGAAAAAAAATAAATTAACGTTTGTATGTGTTTACAAACGTTTGTATATCCGTCAAAATTTCAGCAAGATAAGAGTAGTAACTTTTGTCCAGATCACTGACCTTACCTCTGTTTGCACCAGGCTCCACAGATTCTGCCAGAAAGCTTGACTGTGGTAAGATGGCTGACCTGTGAGGACGCTCTTGACTCCGACTCTATATATATCTATGCCCGGCACGACCTGATGGAGGTCCAAATTTACATAGCTGAGACAGGGATTCTCCAAATGTGGAGTATAAGCAGCAGCACATGAACAGAAAAGAGCATTTCCCCAGGGAGTAGCACTGGACGACTGAGAATAGCTGGAAGGGGGATGTCTTCATTGCCGCTGCTGCCAGCACCACTACTGCCATCAGCGCCACCTTTGGCACCCCTGCAGCCACAGCTGGGTCACCCGACCAGGACCCAGAGGAGCCTGCTGGCTGCACCAAGCCAGCGAAAAAAACAGCTGCCGACATCACTGACAGTTTTTATCATACCTTTCATATCTTTTTCATAGATATTTTTCATGCTGCACGCTAACTCGCGAAAGCTAACTCACAAACACATCTGTTGTCATAGAGCAGCAGAGGTAAACTCAAGAGCAAGTCTACATACATCAGCCCAGAGGAATATAGTATTTTGTTTAGGAAGAGCGTATTCATCACAGTTGATGTGCTCTGGTAAAAGTAAGTAAGTCACTTCTGTTTCTTCTTTTCCGATTCGCTTGCTGAACAGCCAAACACCCAATGATTTCCCTCACCAGGGGCCTTCGAAAATGCTTACAGTGATTCAATATGTTGAATTGGCTGAGAAAAGCTCCTCTGATGAATGGCCAACAGGCCAGGCTCACCAACCCGATGAGAGCCTCCGTTGGCTGGGTGGGTACAAGAAACAGTTTGGGGAAAAATATAATAACATAAAAAAATGAGGTAGAGCAGGAGACTCAAAGATGAAGAATTGCCTGTGATAACAAGAACAAATATAACTAAATATTTTGTCCAGTTTAATATTAAGACTGGTTATAGAAGTTATAGAAGTATAGAAGTTTTAATCTGTGCACATGTGTTAATGCATTACATGTGTTTATCTTGGATCAGCAGAAATCAGGGGTCAGAGGATGCTCAGGTAATAAAAGAGAAAAAGATGGAGGAAAAGGGCCAACTTGTTGGCATATCAGCCAAATCAAAGAGAAACGGCAGTTCAAAAGCCTGAAAACAAAACCCTGTTTTTACAAGAGAAACAGTTCAACAGTTCCCTTGGATTCACTACAGCCCTGGTGGTAATGGAGTCTTGTGCATTTCTCAATTTTTCAACTTGATGTTTCTTCAGTGGTGAAAAATACTGATGCAGCGTTTGTTCCTGCTGGGCTCAGGAATTGCAGGAAGGCTGTGGAGAAATGTATAGATCATACAAAAAGCAAGTCTCATGAGTTTGCAGTTACAATACACTGTCAAAAAGCAAATTCCATTAATTCTCAGCTTTCTTGTGCACACAGCTAAAGGCAAGGTCATGCATACTGAAGATAATGAGGTATGTGTAATTCCTGAGAAGACAAGACCTAAATGAATCAAAAGAAGGACATTTTTTGCAGTAACTAAGGTTGAGATCAGGTGAAGACTCTATGCTTTGAGTGGCTTAATTAAAATGCTCAGGATTACACAAGCCCCTTTAGAAATACAGCCACTAAAATCGGATAACAACCAGTTGCAATACTTCATCTTTACTGATGGAACGCAGGACATTACTGGGACTAAACACCAATGAATATGTCTTTGCTATACTGACCACAACCTCATTCCTCACGTATAATTTGTTGGTTGATTTGAATAGTCACTCACAAAAGATCAAAACCTAGCAAATGCAGCCTAGAATGTGCTGCTTTGTCTCAAATTGTCTCTAAATGGGCTGCTATGATGGAGCAGCAAATATGTCCCAAAAAAATGCTGGTGCCTATCTTACGCAACCACAAACACTGGCACTGCTCGTACACTGCGGTCCTTACCATATTAATTTGACAACACAGACACCATGAACAGCCTCATCTTTCATTCGTGATGTGCTGCAGTGGGTCCATGACCCACATCTGTTAGGCATCTGTTAGGCCTTGAACTTTGAGGAAAGTTCAAGACGATCTTCTGCAACATTGCCACATCTGAACACGGATACCATACTGGACAGGCTGCAGCAGTTCAAATTATCCTCTAACAGTATACAAAAGTGTTAGTCGGTTGGGAGGAGATCGCTTCAACAAGTGGCTATAAAACAGCTGCAAAGGCAGATAGTGTCCTTGACAGATTCCAGAAAGGGAACACAGTGCTGGGACTGCAGGAGGAAAGAACAGTGGAACAGAGCCTGTCACCTCACTAAACATCATCAAAATAACTACTGCAGGGACTTCAAAATACATGTTGATGTAGTCACATATAGCTGCAGTATTGGGTTCATTTCAACATTACAAGAATTTATTGGCTTCTCTCAGTGTGTACATAAACCCTGACACTGCTTCAACCACACCTTTGACCTTGTTCTAGTATATGGTGTTGCATATAAAGACCCTATTGTCTCTCCCCAGGATCTGGCTTTGTCTGACCATTGAATAATTACAGTGCAAAGAAAGCCATTCCACTGGCTCTCAGTACAAAGCTGGCTCTCTGTTTATCAGGGGACACCTGTGTTAACTCTCTTAACCTGATTTGCATGGTGCACGGTGCATGATGCACGGGGCATGCAGCCAAATTTTAAGCCCAACAGAGATGTATCAACGGCACATTGGGTGCACGTTGAAAGCACATGCACTGAACTGAAGTCAC
Source organism: Karalla daura (assembly GCA_029224185.1). Lineage (NCBI taxonomy): Eukaryota > Metazoa > Chordata > Actinopteri > Chaetodontiformes > Leiognathidae > Karalla > Karalla daura. The sequence continues at coordinate 571,135 of CM055204.1, forward strand.
AGCTACTGAAATGAGAATACTCTGCTCAGCTGACTCTCAGTCAGGCTGGCTACAGTGCTGAACAGGAACCTGAGATTGTTCTGATTTTCCTCAACAAGTGACGTATTGTATCTGGTAATTGCATTATCCAGCGCCCCAGCGTGTGTTCTGAGACTGTTTTTCCAAATTAGAAAGATGTCATCATTTTTAGTTGAAGCCATTTCCTTTCTAGTTTACATGATTTCTGCTTTAAGTTGTGGCTTTCTGGTGTGTACCAAGTACACAATCTCCTACTCGATATAATATTTTTTGCTATGGGTGCATTGGAATCAAATGAGTTGAGTAGTGAGCCTGCAACCCAACATAACCATACAGTACAGCTTAGCTGAGGATTCATTTCATTGGTGAGCAGAGAAGAAGCAAGCAAAGAAGACCTGCAGTAAAAATGAAGAAATATTTCAGTGCAGTGACACAAGCTTTGACAGGGAGTCTCAGTCACTTCAGACTTGCCTGTTCTTCAATGTCCAAACATTGTTGGTTTGGCAGGATTCTCAGTGTCTTCTCCACTTTCCAAGGAAGGGTCACAGCCACTCACATTAATGGAGTCCCTAATGTCCCTGGCTTCATTTGTTCGCATTGACTTAAAGAAACAACTTTTTTCCTCCTCTAGGTCATCAACCTGACTCCTAGATCCTCTTCCATCTAGGTTAAAAAGGTTAAAGGTTCATAAAGTCTTCCCTTAGTAGACATGATTATGTATTGATCAATGGTTATTGTCGTGTAGTGTAAACTATAGGACCATCTCTCATCAGACCAAAATCTTGTTTGAGTGCTTACTTTGTTTGACCTTCGTGCTACTTTCGATACAATTGACCACTAGATCTTACTGAAGAGACGGGAAAAATCTAATTGGAATAAAAGACACCGCTTTAGATTAGTTCCAGTCCTATCTCTCTGATCAGTTTGTACATAAATAAATAACAAATAAATGATAACAATCCATCACCCCGAACAAAAATCAGCCAGGAAAATGGGTGCTCCTGCTACTGCATTCACTGCCTGCTGCTCTCACTACATGACCTGAGCCAATGGTGTCTCACCAAAGCTGAAGGGAGGTCAAGCTGGCACCAATCCACAGGGCAAAGACAGAGAAACGGGACTAATCGACTAGTCGATTTGTGTGTCACAGTTTATCAAAAGCACTTTATCTGATGAAAAGATGCTTTCTCTTGGGGCTGAAAATAAAGAAAAATGAATCCAGTTCTGAGTATCAGTGAGGATCCCCCTGTCAGCACACCGAAGACAGGAGCATATTAGCAGCGTATTAATCCACCTCTGAATGACTGACTGTGGGAGAGGGTGGATCAGGCAAAGTAGAGTACAAAGGAGAGATGCAATCTTGGAGATATATATATCTATATATATATATATATATATATATATATATATATATATATACATACATATATACATGCATGCATGCATGCATGCATATATATATATATATATATATATACATATACATACGCAAAGACCGCTGTACACAACACATGGTTAACTCATGTTTAGCCATCACCAAGGAAAACTGAACATCTGACAAAAAAACTATTACATCAAATGTTAACAATTAATTAATGCTTTCATTAGGCAAGTCTCCATTCTAAGAGCCTTTGTCTAAGATCTGTAGCCAGTCTCTTCTTTCACTCGTTTGATATTACACTCTGCAATGTATTAGAAATGCCAACTACATGGGAAATTTAGAGGTGAGCTGGAAATGTACTGTTATGTGTTATGTGGTTTCTATGTATTAGAGAGATGTTTGAGTTATGTTATCATTTTAGTGGAGGCAAAATAAAAATTATTGCATGAAGGCAAATTTATCAAGTGTCTAAAATTGATATGTAAGGTGTTGGTGCTGAAGACTCTTCAAACCATAACCTGGTAGCAACATAACAAAACAGATAGACCAAGGCCTTGGAATTATCATTAGTAGGTGACTGATTAATTCATTTTGTCTTCACAGCAATAAATCAGAACATCATATCAGGCTGTCATGAGACAGAGACAAGAGAATAATGGGTGTATGCTGAAAATAACCACATAAAATAAAATAAACACAACCATCTTTGACCAGATCCACTCCATATTTTACCATGTTTTATGTCATAAATGATGAAAAAGTAGCTCAGCTCATAATCGGCTGCTGGTCAGTATTGTGCTCAAAACAAAAATGATGAATATATGGAAGTAGGAGTTTACCTGTGATTGAATGAGTGATTAAAAACTGCTCAAACACCTCAAGGAGAAAACCCAGATTATGCCAAAGTGCCTTTAGTCATGAGTGCATCAGGCTCAAACCCCTACCCCCACCTAAGTACCTCCAAGGAAGAAGAATTTAAAGCAGGCTATCTTGTCTAAGCCCCTGCCCTCAATTCCCGTCTGTCAACAGCTTTATTAACTTTTTTTGAAGGACGAGTCAGAGGGATATATGCTGTGGTTGTTGACTTTTTACAACATCTGTCAGAGGACATCATCTTAGCTAACTGATAAGCTTGATTGCTATGCAGCCAGCAACCATGTTAGGGCTCTTGGAACTCTGATAATTGCAGCCCTGTGTGCTAAGAAATTCAACAAAACTTAACCTTGAGAGGCCCTCTCAAAACTCATCACATAAATGCAGGGTGTTGAACAAGAACACGTTTTACAATACAATACCACCAATCATTTACACAAGTATTAACAAGCATTATAGCATATTAACTACACAAAAGGTGAAGCAAAGGGTCAAACAAACAAAACAAAAGGAACAACGGTGGTGGCTGCAGCTGCTAGAGCAGGAGCAGTGATATAGACACCACACAGGCCCAGGTGTCTGGTGACCCTCCCATGGTGACCCTCCCATGACCTGGTACCTGCAAAGAGGCACACAGAGGCACCTGTCGGGTTGTGGGGTGTGTGTGTGTGTGTTTTTATACACACACACACTATATATATATATACATACACACACATATATATGTAGGATTTTATCAATTCTGAAATATAAGAGGGTGCAATACCAAGATCTTTGTAACTAAGGAGAAGGATTATGAACTGAATCCTATATGGTACAGGAAGCCAGCGCAAAGAGGCCAGACCTGGAGAGATGTGATCTCTCTTCCTAGTTTTTCTGCTGCGTCTAGTCGGAGCAAATACCTAATTTTTGCAATATTGTGGAGGTGAAAGTAGGCAGTCCTTGAGACGTATTTAAGTGGGAACTAAATGGCAGGTCTTCATCAAAACTTACACCTAGGTTTTTTACAGAGATGCCAGAAGCAGTGGCAAAACTATTTTGTAATGCTGTGACATCAGATATGAACAGCGTTGTGCAAGTTCACGCTTTTCATAAACTAGGTAAAAGTTCAGTTCACACATGTTCAAAGTGAATTGCATACATAGTTCACCATTTTAATTTTGAACTAGTTCAGTTCAGTTCATTTTATTTTGAGCCATGTTTGCCATCAAAGTATCCTACTTTGATGGCAAACATGGCAAACAAGTTCATATATTGTCTCAAAATAAAATCCTTGTAGATGCTCTGTGTTCAATTGTGTTTGCTCTGCTTGATTGCTAGATATAACTGGCTGATATATAAATATATAAATATAAATATACATATATGCATACCTTCTGCTGTCCTGAGAAGGCGGATCAAGGCTCAAAAAAAAAAAAAAAAAAAAAAACTAACCCTAACCTAGACCCCCCAACGACTGCTGAAGCTGACCCTCAGAGATGTGAATGCAGCCCTGATAACAATACCCACGGAAACCAATAGGAGACCAATAGGAGACCAGGATAAGGGCAACGTGGAGAGAAGTTAGCCAGCTAGCAGAGCTACAGAAGGGCAACATGGCGAACAAAGAGGTACCTAGAAAGTACAACAAGCTCTCCATACCTTAAGCACTCCAAACTGCCAAACAGAGACTAACAGCTCTGGCCCACCCTGTTGAAGGGATACACCAAAGAAGCAGAAGCTAGAAGAGAAAACAAGCTGTTCGCCAGTGAACCAGCCAAGGTTTACTCTCAGTGGCAGGGAAATAACAACTGGCCAGACCCACCAAGAGCTGAGATGGAAGTATACTGGAAGGGCATAGGAAAGAGACACATAACCAGGATGCCCAATGGCTAGCGGAACTAAGAGCTGACCATAGCAACCTCCCAGAACAAGAACCAGTAACCATCTCAATGACAGACATCCAATGCCAATGTGGCATATACCAAGGAGATGCGCTATCACAGCTGCTGTTTTGCACAGGCCTAAATCCCCTCATATCACCACTAAGAATGGTTACAGATACCAATTCCAAAGTGGAGCAATAATTAGTCACCTGCCCTACATGGATAACATCAAGCTGTATGTCAGAAATGAGTGAGAAATTGACTCACTAATCCACACCACCAGGATCTACAGCAAGGACATCGTGATGTTATTTGAATTGGACAAATGTGGCCGGATGGTCTCAAAGAGAGGCAAGATGATCAGAACTGAGGGGATCCTTATGATATCCCACAGGCCAATGGAAATTATACGGAGGCCACAAGGAAGTCAGCCACAACCAAATACCTCTAGCGAGTAAGGCAAGTCTTGAAGAGTCAGCTGAATGGCAAGAACAAGAGTCATTAACATGAACGCACTACCAGTTACCCGATACCCCGCCAAAGGAAGAGATAGAAAAAAATTGAAGAAGTGGCTGATATCAGGAAGACCTACCAGTGGCTGGAAAGGGCTGGACTTACAGACAATACAGATGTTAATGACTGCTGTCATGATGTCTAACTGTTGTCAAAATGTGTCATTTGGTTCTTGGAATGTCATGTTGACATTAATTAGGTGTCATCATTATGACAACTTGACATTAGCCAAAGATGACATTATTTGACGGTGTCTTTGTCATGACAACTTGACATTAACCAAGTAAAATGTAACCCGTTTATATTATTGTCATGACAACTACACATCTGCCAAGAGAGAAATTCAAGGTGTTTGGCATGGTACAGTTTTGTCTTGTCTTTGAGCTGTCATGAAAAACTAACACATAGTTTCCAGTGTCAGTGTCATGAATGCTTACGTTTGACCTAAAGTACAGTGAACCATTTGAGATGTTTCCTGAACATGTCATTAACTGCCATTACACTATGCTCACAAAAGATAACCTAGTCCAATGGAAGGTTCTGCTGTTTCACTGACTTTATTACAAATAAAAAACACATGTGCCACTGCTGCAGTATTGTGTGACCTCTCAGACTGAACATTCAGCAGCATTGCGTAAGCTGTTTAATGATATTAATACTCAACACACACTAAGTGAAAAATAAAATAGTTACTCAGGTATGTAACTGTGTAACACAATGCAGTGCATATTTATAAAGGTAACACTCACTTGTTCTAAATTTGGACAAATCAGAGGAACTATTACTATCATCATTTCACTCAAGGAAGATAGATTTTAGACAATGCTTACAAAGACAATACAGAAGTTTAATAACAGTTTAAACACTTAGAACAAGCTTAATCATCCCCTACTCTAGTTTAACACACACATACACAAGCAATAGTAATAGACAGTAATATATACAAAATGTCAGTTGGACTGTTGTCAGTGTCAGTCAGTGTCCATTTACCCAGGTAGTATGTTATTTTAGTCTTACTGTATCTGCAGATGAGATGAGTGTCCTCCAGCCAAACAGACAGAATAAGCCGCTGACACCACACCCTCCATGTATGTAAGCCTGTGTCCTCACGGCTCACTCAATGTATATTGATAAAATATAGTCACTAATCAACTGAGGTTAATGTTGGTTAGCATGCTAAGGTACAAGCTAATAGAATGACTCACCAGAGTTTTCACTAAGCAGCACGAACAAAATTCCAAGATGGTGGTGCTCATCCAGGTACTCTCTTATACAAGTGAGGTGACACAAAACACAGAAAATATACTTTACAGTGGTTTTCGAGAATAAAACTTCTCCTGTGCTGCACATATGCCCCGGTCTTCTCAAGCTTACAAGCAAGTAACAAGTATGGGGCTTTAGTTGTCACTGACAAGCTCTGCATTAGTCCATGGCTCGAGGGCTTCACTTCGACTGTATTTCTTTTTCTTAGCGGTCCTGCTAGTGAAGGATACAGCTTACGGCTGCTCTTGATCCTACTCATTTTTGAATACATGACTGGCAATCGAGTTATATGTAAGTATAATTACTTTAACAGAGTTGTTTTTAGTTTTAGCTTAATTTATTCTATTTATTTTACAGTGCTTTGCTAAGGAGCTTCCAAACTGATCACCGCAAACGCAGGCAGGAGGTGGCAGACCCATTCATTGTGTATGTGCTACCGAGGCGCACACGAGTTGAAGGTGCTTCCAGATTCATCGCAGTGCAGCACTGGGTTGTGGGCCGGACCACGTGGCACTGCTAAGGGACTGGGAACAACTTTTCATAGTCGGCTTAAAATCAGTTTACAACTGCTGCTGTTGAACCAGGCTGCACCCTGATGTCTGTTAAGGGTTTTATTGTGGACCAAGTAGCAACAAAAGGTTAAATGAATATTGGTGAATAATAATAATAATACCAATACTTGGGGTACAAACAGGTATGTGAGAACCATCGATTGTAGCATAAACCCGGGGTATTTTATTTGACACATAATTACAATGTGCTGTCTCCAGGGACTCATCCATGTCTGCCAAACTGTTTTTTCTTCGTTCCCTAAATATGGCTTGGCAGACCCTAGGCACACATTTGTGTACAGTGGACACCAAATGTTTTCCCATATTACTCTGTACTCTGCGCAAGTTGCCAGTTTGTAAAAGCACACTCACTTCCGAGTAGGAATAGCTCCCCGTGGGTTATGAAACATCTGGTGTCTATAGAAGTTCAAAAACATCACAGAGGTCATTGAATGCATCCCAGGTCACCCTAAAATGTTCCATCCATAGTTTGTCCATGATGTCCTCATTAACACTTCTCTCCCAGAAATGCCTCATTCGTGACTGCTACCACACATAGGGTCTTTGCCTAAGAACAATCAAGTGCCGCCTTATAACACCGACAGTAGCAGCAGCTGAGATTACCGTCCCAATGCCATAGAAATGCAAGATGACATCCATCTTCAAAGTGAAGTCTTGTGGGACAAGAATTCCGGAGAATCATGGGATATGACTTCACGGGATATGACCTCATGGGATATGACCTTACGACTTTGCACCTGCAACTTCCAATTGGGCTTCATAAACATTGCTTTTCTTTTGCAAAAAACTCACAGAAACGCGGCTAGTGTCTTTGCCATTGACTCTCTCATAGACAAGATAGCCTATAACATTTGTGAAACAACATTTGACCATTTCTAATGCAGTTACCCACACCTTAAGTGGAATGAGTATCCCAGTGTTTACATGGATAAGTATAAACTAGGGTACAAGTAAAGCTTTCTCATACATCTGTTGACAATAACAAGGGCAGTGACAAACCAGATCGTAAGAGAGAAGGAAAGGTAGATTGTAGAAAGTGATAGAAAGGCTGGCAGTAAGTGGCTTTTGACATCAGCAGTGTTTTGTGATACTGAAATACTGAAACACCTCAGAGCAGAGCATAGAGCAACCAGTTCTGCCCTGATAAGCCGTCTGCATCCTTTTGCTGTAAATAGTCATTAAGCAGTGTTCTGTCACAGCCTGGCTACAGGAGCGTCACAGCAATGCACAATTAGGAGTTGAATGTGTAACAACACATCCACCTCCAAGTCTGCACACACATGTGCATTGAATCTGTAATTCTGCACATACTATTATTATGATTTGGGGCATTCCCAACAGAGCTGACGTGAATATATCTATAAATAAACTATATGTCTAGTATCCATTTGTATAAGCAATGCCTTCCAGAGGAGAACTATTAGAATTAGGATGACTCCCTCAGGGAAATTCACATTTCCAGTGGCATAAATATAAGATGACATAACACACACAGGCACACACACACACACACACACACTCTCTCTCTCACACACACACACACACACACACACACACACACACACACACACACACATATATATATATTGCTTGGGCCAAACATCAGCTCTGTGGTCCAACAGAAAATAAATAATAAAATAAAATGTTACTGTCACCAGCATTTTTGGGCATTTTTCCAGCCATCAATCACTCATCAGGGGAAAGCAGCCATATAAAGTCTCGGCCCCTCTGTGTGTGGGCTGCCATTGTATTCTATCTATTTTAGACATGAAAAAAGACAGTCAGAGGGGAAACGAAAGAGACAGATGAAATATGAGGAACAGTGTGTCTGTGCCTTTAAGAAAGTCCCCTGGCTGAATGTTGGGAAAGTCACCCAATGTCTTTCTCATGACCCCAGAAGGGTGGTCATTTTCCTTCTGGGTTCATGGATGGAGATGAAATAGAGAGTCTAGCAGAGGGACCAACACATCTGCACATCCCATCGTGCTTGTCATTGAGTCACATGTTGGTTTCTCAAAATCCAATGAATTCATTTACAATTGCAATACACCCCAATGTCTGAATGCAGTTGGGTATAGTCACTGACTCCCACACTGAAGTTCATAGTAAGACTAAAACCACGTTTGTGCATGTGAAAATGAGGCAGGAGTTGTAACTTATCAAGCCTTGAATGATAAGCTTTACCTTCAGAGGTCAAAACAACTTTTAAAATATGCACCTAACTGCCGGCGTTCATAATTCGCAGCATTAATCACAGCATTGACCCAGTGATGTGACTTTAATTATGGTAATATAATTAGCTTAGGGCCACACAGCAGTGCAATGGTTAGTGCAGTTGCCTTACAGCAAGAAGGGTGTGGGTTTGCATCCTGCTCCCAGCCATGTGGCTGTGTTGACTTTACAGGTTCTGGTTGTCTGTGGGTGTACTCTGGGTTTCCTTTTTTCCCTGCCTTCACCCTTTGTGAGCAGAGGATAGGCACCAGGACACCCCTGTGATGCCAGTGGGTATGAAGCAGGTAAGATAATAATGACCCTGGGTGGAAATTGAGCATAATTGAACTGGCTAGGTCAGGCTGCTGTACATGATTTTTATTAGAAATTGGATCAACCACAAGAACATTGAAAGATTCAACTGACCACAAAGAAACACAGACCAATAACAAAGGTGTGGTGTAAGAGACGTTCAACAAGGAAACAGATGGGGGCTACAAAGAAATGCAAGAACAATTGCACAATGCACAAGGATGGGAAGTTATATGAAAAGATACAGCATGACAACAAAGAAGAAAGAAATAAAGCAATGCCACACTGCAAAGCAAACAAAGAAGGACTCATGACTTAAGGAAAGATGAAATGACTGTAAAGATGCAAAGAGTGTTTCCTGTTAAGTATCTCTTTGTCCTATGTAGGAATACACAGGATCAAATCATGAAACTGCTGCTGTCATACATCATACAACGTTTTTAAGCTTCATAAATGTGTTATCTCTCCTTCACAGATGTGGATCTACCTTGACCCATCAGTGTGACGCTGAACCTGCACTAATCCCAGTACAGGTCCCTGCTCTCCTCGGCCTTCACAATTCCCAATTCCACTCAGTATAAAAACACAAGATTAAAATAGACAGTGGTACAATTTCACAAACTGATAAGTAGACTGCAAACTGTCTCACCAAAGAAGTACACTGTTGTTTTGCAGTCATTACCTACGTAATGATAAATCCCAAATCTCCTTCAAATCAAAATATAACTGGTTGCTGGGGACACATGCATGAGAACTGCAAGCCTCAGACTTCTATAATCCCATCTGAAAAGGGAAAGGGGCAGTGCCATCTATTTGATGTTATTCTAAAACATAGGCCACTGAAGATAAGGCTGTAGTTGCACATTGGTGAGCAACATTACAAAGCCTCCCATTAGGCAGTCTGAGAGGAGAGATCATGTCCGTGTTAGGGTAACAGTGGTGAGTGAAAGTCTAATGTATGTTGGGTTGTTGTTGTTATGTAAAACATACATTGTGCACACATGCACATGCACACACACACACACACACACAAACACATGTGCCACTATAACAAAGTACTAATGACATGAATAAATAATGGTGCTCCACAATTAGTTGTAGTTGGGAATATGTAAAATTAGACTCTGGGCTTTCCAGATGTTCACATCAGGGAACCAAGCTCAGACTGCTGAAAGTTACCATCTTACTAACTTATCTTACTATCATCTTACTTTTGACTTGGACTGAACTTATTATTAACTGTCCAAATAAAATCAAGTCTGAATCTAATCCAGACGTTTCTGAAAGTAAATGCCATATGGCGAGTTGATTGAAGAACTGAAAAATGAAGTTTTCCCTCTATAGAATTGATTTGATTTGCCATCATTTGCAAATTACAGCTGCAGCTGCACACTTCTGCATGTTACTTTTTTTTATTAAAGTGAAAATTTTGGTTAAGTACCACCACCTTCCAAAATGCCAATTATTTTTCTATAAGACAAGGAAAAGCTGCTCTTGACCATTTGTGAGCCTAACCTTGAAAATGTTGTACACAATGAGTCACAGTCAGCAGGTCCTTTAAATTGAAATACTGTGTATGCACTTTTTCTGAACATGACTAAAACTAAGATCAGTGTCTTCTGATGTCAACAGTCCAATAACTCTGACTTCTGACTTAAATTGCAAATGAGGTCGTCCTGTTTGTCACAGGACATTTGCTCACTTCCTCCTCAGCAGCATACTCTGTTCTGACAGGGACTCAAGGAGCGCTGGGCTTTCCTGTTGCCACAGGCTGCTATTCATGAACATTTCCTCTCTGTCTTGACCACTGCAGGGTTTTCAGGACACACCTGTGGGGCAGCTGACGACCGTTCAAACCCTGAAGTCAGGGTCAGCTGCTGTGGTTGTATTGTCCTCCTGTGTTTATTTGATTAGTCACCTCACTCGCTAGACCTTTATTGTTTCTTAACCAGGGCCGGGTCCGGCCATTTTGGTGGCCCTAGGTGGCAATAGGGTTCCACCCCCCGTGTGCCCACACCAAAAACCATTAATGGACCACAGCCATCTGACAGACATAAAAGCTTCTGATGATGACACACTTTGTGATCAAAACTGCTACCTGGCTGAGTTGTGGACCAATAACACTTCCCATCCCCCTCTTCCATGGTCATGTGACAGTTTCAGTTTCAGGGCTATGTTAAATAATGAGGCACAACACCTGAGATTGCCTCTGTCAGCAAAAAGCATATTGTTTTGGCAACAATACAGAAAAACACACAGGCTTGGGTAGCCCAAGAGCAAATTCAGGCAAAATGTGAAGCTCCTGCGCAGCTCTCAAAGGCTGAGTGAAAGCCACCACTCATTCACCTGAGGTAAACGGGCCTGCCTAACTCAAAAGAATATCTCCTGTACTTTCATTTGAAAGCAGCACGTTCCTGCAAGAAGTATAAAGGTAGCAGAAGAGGCATTCCTGAGCTCTAACGTGCAAAGCGGAGCCTCTATTGCTGGTGTGAGTTAAGGCAAACAATGATTCAAAACTGATGACCTCGTCCATTTCCATTTTACAGAAATATCTTCTTGTAACTTGTCAGTCAGTGTTTATATGGTGCCAAGTAAGTCAGTCTTATTCGAACTGGGGGAATAACCTAATATCCTTTTCAGGTATTGCTTGAAAAATGAGACAGTATGGTACCAAAATTTGAAAAATGATGTCTCTCTCCACATACCCACTGTTGTCATTAATCATTTAAAACTTAACATTCTTTAAAAAAAATAAAACACTCAAGCAGCTGTACTGTGACCCAATTTCAAAATCAAAAAGATGAAAAAAGTTGATGCATGATCTGTACAGCTATGGCTGAAAGTAGGGGTTAAATACATTGCTAGAGAGTGATGACAGAGCCAGTGTTGCAGCAGCTATAAAGGGATTATTCCTCCCTGGAAGACATAATCATGTTTAACATACTTGTTTCAAATCCAGTGAAAAACAAACAGGTGTTTCAGCTTTAAATCCAACCCTTCATCAACTGGCACACATGCAGGAGAAAAGCCCCGGGAACACATCTTTCATTTGCAGTTTCTCACTAGAGACTGTAGCTGGTGGTGGTAAATAATGTCAAACACACATCACATAGATGGCATGAACGCATTCTAAAAGTAGGTTAATAATTGCGAAATTATTAAGGTCTACTAATGTTGACAACATTCCAAGGAGATTTTGAAATTATTGCTTTGATTGATAAATAAAATGTGGATTCAGTGTCAAAATGTCAACTTAAGTTTAATTTTAAGACACTTTATATTTTTGATGCAGAGAGGCAGTATAATGGCCTGTGAAGTGGGTCCTTCATGTAGGCAGGAAGAACACACACAAATACATTTAAAATGTGGGAAAAGGTTTTTCACTGACCTGACAGCTCCCATAGAAAAGTGACGGAGAGCAAAGTCATTTTCCACCAAGTGACAGAGAGCTCCATGGTAGGTGTAGTTTCCAAAGTGCGCAGATGTCCTTCACCAGTTGTGCGCTCTGCTCCGCGATACTCAGTCTGCGCTATCACTCACTCACACCCGCTCAGTGTCTCTCACATACACGCACTCACGCGCGCGCGCACGCACGCACACAGACAAGTAAGGGTTTCTTCAAATGAGGGGACGTGTAGCCGTCTGATCCCTGCCTCGCTCCTCTTCAGGTGACGGAGTATAGAGCCGTCTAATTCGCACCCCACTCCTCCTCAGGTGAGGGAATGTGCAACCGCCTACCGTCCTCTCGTCTCTGACTGACTTTCTGTGAGGCTTCAGCTGTTCCGACACCAGGGGATGCTCCTCCTCCGCTCCAGTTGCTGCTGCTGTAGCTCAGCTTTGTTCTCATGGAGAAGAGTATTCTCAACACTCCTAAGGAGGGAGGTGGGGGCGCAGGAACGGGGGGCGTGTCTCTCTCTCTCTCTCTCTCTCTCTCTCTCTCTCTCTCTCTCTCTGTCTCTCTGTCTCTCGCGACTGTACCAGAGAGAAGAGGCAATGAAATACAGGGGGACAATGACATGAAAGACAGCGAGATAGTCAGAAACATATAGAGTCGCGTCGTGCGCTACAAGTCGGCTGGTGTCGAGTGTGTTTGAATGTTAATGCCAAATTCCGTCGACGAGTTTCAAAATAAAAGCTTTTATTTCGGCATATTTGTGAAGTCTTCACAGGTCACTAGACCTTATTGTGAGAGAACCAGCCACCCACTCCCCCTTTTTCCCGCTGGGGTTTCATAAATGAAACGGATACACCTGCTTCGGCAGTAGTAAACTACTTTTCAGTTTAATGTAATATTCTATTGCAATTTTGGACAAAGTTCAGATTATGATTCACAAATATTTCACAACTCATTTGAAGCGATGTTGTAATCGTCAAATGGGGGGGGGGGGGGGGGGGGGGGGTTCCTCTCCCTTTCGTAATCGCGTACACTTTCCTGAATTTGAAACAACTTTATTTGTATCATGGATGCTCTCAGCCAATCTGGAGACTCTTCTTAGTCTTTTTTTTTGTTTCCTCCACCACCTGTTCTTGTCATGCCTACGTTTCCAGCTCACCAGTCCAGTTTCAACCCAGCCTGCTCTCCAGCCTGTTTACTGACTCGGATCTTTTTTTTCAGTAAATTGAACGAATCTTGAACGAATCATTTCATTCATTTTACAGGAGGTGGCGCTGTAGCCCACTAATGGGCGTTGTAAAGACGGCCGCAGTCCTCAAACACTACTGAAGACTTTTAAACTGACAAAGTATAATCCACAAAATGCTACAAGCAGTTCAAACCATGTGAAACTTAAAACAGCAAAAACACATCACAAATAAGTTACTTGTGCATCCTCTCTGCCATTGTTTAACAGCGAGACAGTGAGGAGATCCGAGAACGGACGTACTGCAGAGGCAAATGAACGAGTCGTAACAAATGAACTGGTCGGGACAAATGAACTGGTCTGAAGAAATGAACTGGTCCGCCAAATGAACTGGTCTTTAGGAATGAACTGGTCTGACGAAATGAACTGGTCGCGGCAAATGAACTGGTCTTTAGGAATGAACTGGTCTGACGAAATGAACTGGTCTTTAGGAATGAACTGGTCTAACAAAATGAACTGGTCTTTAGGAATGAACTGGTTGCGGCAAATGAACTGGTCGGGACAAATGAAATGGTCTGAAGAAATGAACTGGTCCCGGCAAATGAACTGGTCCTTAGGAATTAACTGGTCTGACGAAATGAACTAGTCACGGCAAATGAACTGGTCTTTAGGAATGAACTAGTCTGACGAAATGAACTGGTCTGACAAAATGAACTGGTCTTTAGGAATGAACTGGTTGCGGCAAATGAACTGGTCTTTAGGAATGAACTGGTTTGATAAAATGAACTGGTCTGAAGGAATGAACTGGTCTGAAGAAATGAACAGGTTGGGTGAGCAAGAGCAAGATCCGCAAACCAGACAAATGAACGGATCAGATGAACAAGTACAAGAACGGGTCTGTGCAACCCGAGCTGCCCGTTAAATGTGAATGATCCGATGAACGAGCATGAAAAAGACCCGTTCAGTCCGAGCTGCCTGTCAGCTGACAGCTGGTAGAGTAAATGTAAAACTCATTTTGACAATTATTGAGACTATAAAAACAAAAAGTTACATTTAATAAGAAAAAAATGTTTACATGGTGCATGTTCTGTGTCCAAAATGTGGCATTATTATTACTACTACTATTATTACTATTACTATTGTTATTATTATAGTGATGTGATGGTGATGATGATGTTATGTTATTATTGTATGGCAGAGTATAACACAATCAACATATTGATATAATTTTCAAAAGTATTTATTTATAAACACACTTTACACAATACATTATACACATCCACAAGAACTGAAAACCACAAATTCTGACTTCATGAATGAATAACTCATGTCGGGTGTCACGTTACAAATGAATGAATGTCAGATATCAGACATCACTCGTTTCCTGATTCGTCTCATCCCGCTCCCAGTAGCGGAGCTACAGCTGTCACGCGACAAAAGAACGAAGACCTGAGGACCCACTGATGAGTGAGTCGGGAACGAATCTTTTCTGTTTCCGGTCCTGCTGACTGAGTTTATGCAGCTGCCTGCCATGTGGTGAGAGAAGGAACTGCATGAAAATGAACGAATCGCTCACTGAGAAGACTCATTACTCCCGAGTCATTTGAAAGATTTGTTCATTTCGAACGAATCGCTCGCGAACAACACATCACCAGTTGCCAGATTGTTAATGAAACCTTCATGACTTTCCAGCATTCCGAACTGCCCAGTTCCGACCCTGCCTGTTTTTGACTTCTGATCGTGTCTTCTGTCTGCCTCAGTTACCCAGTTTATGGACTCTGTTTTACCTTTTTGTCTCTTGCCCTCCTGAATCGGCCTGCCTTTCCGGACTTTTTCCTGCCTGATCCCCGGTCCAATCTGACCTGTTTTCTGAACTTGTTTACTTGTATCTCGGGCCCAGTATTTGAATAGCCTTGTCTTTTTGTCCTGCTTTGGTTAGCTTTATTACCATAGGCCTCTGGCCTAGTGTTTGTGCTACCTGTGTGCTAATAAAGCTTAACGAGATCTGTGTGTGTGTGCTATTGGGTTCTCATCATAATTTGTAACACTAATTGAATGCATGTACATAACATTGATAGGACACAGTCAAAACAATGACATGGCACCTGTAAACATCAATAATATGCCATAGGATGACTTTAAGCGTATTCAGTGACAATATTGTAAAATATTGATAACTACATGATATTATAACATAAATACAATGACGCATGCTAGTTGGACACACACTCACTCAGGATTGGTCTTCCGGAGTTCACCGTTCCTTGAGGGTGAGTTGAGTGCGTTGAACAATTTCCTTCTCTCCCCGCCTGAACACAGCCCTCCGTTAGCCAGCCGGGACAGACTGCTCTGATCCCCTCGCAGTCACATCCAGGCATCATGGTCCGTGGCACAGCGGTCCGAGTCAGCGTCTCCAAATGCCGGCTGGTCAGCTATCTCATACCCCCCTGATCAGCGGGCTCAGGCAATCCACAGCCAAATGGCAATCAGTGCTCACAGCTGCAGCTCATTGCTTCCTGCACAGCAGCCCAGTGCAAACATAGTTTTTCACCCCCTTCTACATTGTCCCACACGTCAGTCCAGTAAACACAACGATAAAGGCCCGCACAAGCGTCCGCGGTTTTGGCCACGCGGCCTGCAAAGCGGCTAAGCAGCGCGACCAAAGTGCTGCCGTGCGGGCTGTTTTGTGCAGCTCAAAGACCTTGCGGCTTTGGTTGCGTTGGTCGTGCATGCGCCCTGTTGTGCAAACTAATGGCGTGAGATAGCACAGACGCTAGGGCGGGAGGAGCATTTGTGTCGCCGATAGGGTTGCCACCTGTGACCAACACACATGCACACACAGTCATTGACAGCGGCACGATGCACCGCGAGCCCCATGGTCGCGTAAGCCTTAAGTCCCATGTCCATCTCTTCCACACGGTACTTTCCCAAAAAAAGCCACACACCCAAGTTACTTCTCCACCTGCCTCAGGTAGAAGCGGCTGAAATGGGTTTCCTCCACAGGGTGGCGGGGCGCTCCCTTAGAGATAGGGTGAGGAGCTCTGTCACCCGGGAGGAGCTCGGAGTAGAGCCGCTGCTCCTCCACATCGAGAGGAGCCAGCTGAGGTGGCTCGGGCATCTGAATCGGATGCCTCCTGGACGCCTCCCTAGGGAGGTGTTCCGGGCATGTCCATCCGGGAGGAGACCCAGGGGAAGACCCAGGGCATGCTGGAGTGACTATGTCACCTGGCTGGCCTGGGAACGCCTCGGGATCCTGCCGGAAGAGCTGGAGGAAGTGTCCAGGGAGAGGGAGGTCTGGGCGTCCCTGCTTAGACTGCTCCCCCCGCGACCCGGCCCCGGATAAGCGGAAGAAGATGGATGGATGGATGGACCCATGTATAATCGCCCCCCCTTTCACCCTTGACAAGCACTATTCTTCTGCGCGATTGTTCTTGTGCATCATCTTCTTACCAAATCAAAATTTTGGTCATCCGTATCTCGAAAAATCTTGCACACACACAAATGATACATCAAATGATACATCAAACACGCGGCTCGGCACTGGCAAGTGTGGTCTGCTTTGACCCCAACAAAATTGAGGAAAAAAGCTTTGACTTGCGACTGTTGGCAAATGATCCAGAACTGGGACAAAATAAATGTTGGTTTTGTTTCTGAGACTCTCCCAGACTCGCTGGTGTATAACAATAAGAAGATAATGCAGAACAACAAACATGCAGAAGAACAATAGCGCTCCTTCCCAGAGCACTAATAACTGTGTCAGCTAAATGTCACTCTATAATTCAAGCAAGAATGTTAAGAAACTCTCAGTAACACCCCAAGATGCTACCTCTGTAGGACCCTCAGGTTTCCTCTCTGTGGCAGCATCATCCTCTGTGGCCTCATCATCCTCTTCATTCTCATTAAATTTTATACTCCTACATAGCATAATAGCACTGGCTACTAACAGTTGCAGTGGCAGGTTCAACCTGATGAAGAATGCCATCAGAATCTGTTCGGACAAATCTACTACATCATATGAGGGCTAGATGACCCACTCAGAAGATGAGTTCCCTCCTGCAATACCCTCTGCCGCTGGCCTCCCAGAGTTCTGGTCAGGGCCAGCTCCTCTGCCTCTGTTAGAGGTGGTGGTGGTCCCCCACACATTTTTCTGGCCTCAGACTTCTTTCTGTTGGCTGATTATTAGCCAGGTGTTACTTTGAATGGGCTTAGGACATTTATGCATGTGAAAACAATATTATGTCAGATAATAAATGACATTTGCTGGTAAAAATTATTCAAATAAGGTAACTCCATGACACTACTGCACTAAAGTCTCACCTTGTTTTCCCTTCTGCTCTGAATCATCGTTGGTTTAAAATTATTGCATTGTGTGTCCTCTTCCACAAAGATGTTTTGATTCAAATCATCATATATATATATGTATATATATATATATATATATATATATATATATATATATATATATATATATATATATATATATATATATATATATATATATATATATATATATATTATATATTTATATATGTATATATGAAACCCGATGAGAGTGCAGAGGAGCAGACAGCATGGAGGGACAAACCCTTGCACGGCATGTACCACCGTCAAATTGAAGAAGTGGCTGATATCAGGAAGACTACCAGTGGCTGGAAAGGGCTTGACTGACAGACAGTAGAGGCACTAATCATGGAAGCACAAGAACAGGCCCTAGGTACAAGAGCCATAGAGGCCAGGATCTACCAGAGCAGATCAGATCCAAGGTGCAGACTATGCAAAGAAGGCCCTGAGACTAGCACATAGTGCCAAGATGTAAGATGCTAGCCAGGTCAGCGTACATGGAGAGGCACAACCAGCCAGATGTGGAAGGTCAGGGCTACCGTGGTCCCCGTGGTAATAGGAGCGCTGGGGGCAGTGGCCCCAAAACTGTACGAGTGGCTAAAACAGATCCCAGGAGCAACATCTGAAGCCTCAATCCAGAAGAGTGCAGTCCTAGGAACAGCTAAGATACTGCACAGAACCCTCAAGCTCCGGTAGCTCTGGTAGAGGACCCGAGCTGGAGGATGATACCGCCTCAAAGAGGGTCAGAATATATATATATATATATACATGAATATATACATGAATTTAAAATCGATGATTGTAAGCTTCGGGAAAAGAGGAAAGGTCTGGGTGAAAGTGGACGTTTTCTCATTGTATTTAAAATCCCTAGCATTTCAGTCTATGGAAGCATTGTCCATATTTGTTGTGGCCAAAAGCACTGGAATCCACCTACTGGTTTGGTGAGTTCAACCCTAGCCCTAACCCTAATAATTTCCCCTCAGAGTTAAGTAAAGAACTATCTTGAAAAAAAGACAAAATGCCAGTGGTCCCCTGAAATAGAAAGTGCCCTCAGAGACTGTTATAACACCACAGACTGGGATATGCTATTGAACCCACATGGTGAGGACAGGGTGATGACACACTGTCTGATAGATTCCTTGACTTCCTTCCCGATCACTTTCAGGAGTAGAGATATGGAGGCCATGAAGGCAGCACAACAGGAGGTGAAACACTGTGTGAGGGAAGCCAAGGACAGCTACAGGAGAAAAGCTGAGTGACGACAATATGAGGGAGGTCTGGGAAGGTGTGAGGACCATCACAGGTCACAATACAATGACCAGAGCCGTAGAGGGGAGAATGGAAAGGGCGAACAAGCTTAATAACCTCTTAAATCGGTTCAACCAGCCCGTGTTCCCACAACAACCACCATCACCCTCAGCACAGTCACACATCCTGCTTCCCTCCTTACACCTCCCCACGAACATCACAGCCAGCTCCATGGTTGGCATGAAAATCGAATCTCTGGTGACGGTGGCAGCGATGAGAACACTGGACAACCTGCTGGACATTATGGATAACACCAGACACCCTCTGCACTTCGTCATCAACAACCAGAGGAGTCTGTTCAGTGAGAACCACGAGACTTGAGAACTCCTCCGTGCATCACGCCATCATGTCCTACAATTCCTCACTTGGGGGGAGGAGGAAATAGGGAGGACAAAGGAGATGGAATGGTAGAGCTCACTGTATAATAAGATTTTTTTTTCTTTGAACATTTTTTTAAGATTATAGTTTATAGTTTAGATTATGTAGTTTATACATACTATCTTCTCTTTTCATTTGTAATGTATTCTCTCTTTTTATTATGCTGCTGGAAATGTAAATCTCCCTAAGGGAGTCATCTAAAGGGAACAGTAAAATTGAGTCTAAAGTCTAAAGAAAACATACACGATTACACTACATGAAAATCAATAAAATCTAAGACACTGGAAAAACGAGACGGTCTACTTCTCCCAGGTATCACAGCACAAAGCCAGAGAGTTTAGGCACGAGACAGACTTTTATACTTGACATGGAGATTCCCAACAAAGAGGCTGTAGGGACACAAATGAAGGTTCCCCTTAAGAAAGCAGTTCCATTGCCAGGTAAACAAATGAATACATAAATACAAAATACACCAAATTGAGGGTAATTATATATTATATACATACCTATACACAACACATATTACTGCATATATACAAATAGAAATAAAGCTGTCTATAAGAAATATATAGGAATTATTATCGATATTTCAGTAGCTAACCTCTAACCCTTCGTCACTAGTGAAGGGTCCCTCTACTGACCAGTGCAGGGTGAGTGGAGAGACACAGCAGCTCCATCACATATCCTCACTATTTCAAACCCATGTCTCCATAATAATAATAATAATAATAATAACTGAAAATACAATGTAATATGAAATATAACTGTTTAAAAATAAAACTGCAGTTAAAAAAAATGGGGAAACAGTCTTGGCTATATTTTTCCTCAAAACTAAATTGTTAATCATACTAGTAATAGAATTACTACTAATAGAATTTAATTAACTTGATTGATTAAATAAGCAAAGCAAATATGTACAGATATATGTACAGATAGGTATAGATCTATAAGTAACAACAGCAATAATAATAGTGGATGTCATATTAGTAAGAAGCTAACAGCTCAAGTCAACAACCCCATTATAGCTTTTAATAAAATCTATACACATTCCATTATGCTATTCTGCATGAATAAAAGCTAATTGCACATTGACTGTAAATAAAAGCAAATAGGTCAATTACACATGCACAATTACACATTATCAAATTCATTATTACATTACATTATTAGTAAATGCATTCTTTGTCATTAATATTCAGTATTCAATTAATAAGAAAAACACTGTCCAGCACATCCCTTTCCATTTTATGGCAGTGCATAGAGAGGGAAAAATAGCTTCTTTCTCTCATCTTTAAATCTGTTAATTCAGGCTCCCTGCACGCAAAATATGTAGTGGAACTCCTCCTGAGTCATCTGCACTACTAGTGAGATTGTAATTTGCCATTGTTGTTTGTATATATCTTTGAAATTTTTGTATTAAGTAGTACACAAATCAATAGTTTAAGTCTCCAGTAACAAACAAGAGGGACTTCCAGATATAGCTATCTATTGCCATCTTCTGGCCTACAGTTGACTTACACTTTCCAAACACTGAAACCTCAGGTTGCACAATGTTACATGCTACCATGAAGCCAACATCTCTTCATTCCTTTTGCTTTATTATCATTTTACTTTTCTTAACTTGTATTGTTATTATTGACTTACTTTTACATTTCCTGTTATTGCTCATTCATTTTTTACCTATACGTAATTACTGGACTGTTATTACTATATGTAAATTCTGTATTGTGAATCACAGTGTGCATTATGAATGTGATGTTATTTTGTGTATTTTTGACCTGCTGTACAATATAATTTCCTTTTGAGGATAAATGAAGTGTTTACCTTAACATTACATTTGCAAAGACTTCAGAAGATGAAACTCAAACACATATTTCCTTCAAAACGACTGACATTTGGACCCACAAGGTGGTGCAGTTGTTAGTGCTGTTGCATCACAGCACTCTCTCTCTCTTGAGGTGGATGTGGTGCACAAAATCTCTCACCTCTCCACAGACGAGCTTGTCCCTGGAAAAGACATACTGGAATCTAGTAAGCAGCTCAGCTAGCCTGGACTTACATTCATCCGAAACTTCACATACATCAGTGTCGATAACTCCAAGACGACAGGCATCCAAACACTGCTTAGGAAAGTGTAGCTGTGCAAGCTTTGTTTTGCAGCGCAGCCATGACAGGATGCTCAGTGGGATTGAGAACTCTTATGGGAATCCAGTGGTCACCCCACATTGGTATGATGAATCTCCTCACCAGAATGTTCTTGGGCCCTGAGCGTGCTGCTGTGGACTCCACGATCATTGTACTGACACAATGACATGGCTTGCCCCACACCAAGTTCTCATGTTTTGGTAACAGAGTGAGTGAGTGAGCTCACCTTCGCTTAACTGTGCCAACTAGACCCACTGACTCTGGACCAGCCCTGCCCAGGGCTTAAGACATTGGTCCCAATGATAAATTTGTCATGCTGGCCAGATATCACAAAATTGGGCACCAGGGACTTCTATCCAGATACTTCAATCTCCAGCTCATATATGTATTTTGGCACATGGATAAGCCACCACATCCAATGAGGACAATGGCATTTCACAGGGCATTTCATTTAACCCTCCTCACTCCTCAGCATAGATGACATGAAGCTGGAATCGAGCATGCCAGGCCACTGACCACAACTTGTATGTAAAACAAGTCACTTGCGCCCTCAAGCCGCTGAGAATTCTGATAAATAGCCATAGTGTCAGCTGGCAAAAGACTCCAACTATTTAACTAAACAGATTCCAAGTCGTCAGAGGGTTTCAACAGAAGAGCCCATGGTACACCTCTCACTACATAGGCGATCGAGTTTGACTGTGTGGGCAAGACATGGCCAGTACCAACCCAAGCCTTACGTGCCGTAGGACACCCACTCTTGACGTGTCCAGGCTGCAGACAGTTGTTGCCAAAAGTGATCCATTTTGCAGTGCCTGAATGTGGAGTGCTGCAGTGCGCCACATCCTCTACACGGCTGATGCGTCCCACTGTTTGTAACCTGGTTCCACTGGGCTGGTACAGCACAGCAGTGCACCCTGAAAGTACTTTATCCAACATGAGAAAGTTCAGTTGCAGGTTAACTGGACGGCCGGGCAGTCTCAGGCACAGTGGGGACACAGGACTCAGCATCTGAGGAGCCATAGCTGGTGGTTGTGGTTCACTGTGCTAGACAATGGACTGAATAAGCGGACGTACACTGTCTGCAGAAACTGGAAAAGGGTTAGGTTTAGGGTCATCTTTAACTCTCTCTGACGTACATTCCAACTTCTCCTGAATCTCAGAGGGTGTACACTTCTCTGCTGGTTTGAACGAAAGAGACACAACAAGACTAGAATCTGGACAGTGAGATGCAAACATTGTTAATACCTCTGCTCCACGATCTTCCAGAACTCTCTGCTATCGCTGTAGGCATTCCTCTGCCACATCAATAGCTTTATTAAAACAAATCCAGTACTCTATAGCAGACTCACCGTGGTGGGTAACAGTATTGTAAAATAAAATCTGACATGATGATGCCCAGCGTGTCTCCACCAATCGCCTGGTTTTCGTTTCCCATAGCAGTTAATTTGAGTTTAAAATTTTATATATATATATATATATATATATATATATATATTTCTTAGCAACCCCCTGGCATTTAAATATGTCCATGCGCAGCTCTGGGACTTGTCACGCTGTTCATGGTTGTTATTATAACCAGACCAACGGAATCTGTGGCTACAGGAGAAATGTTTTGAAAATGTTTTGCTCCAGCAAATTATCGAATATATCATCAACAGAATATTGTGATTTTTGATTTCATACAGGCGCTCGGAGAGGCAGGAGGATGACAGGGAGGGTGGATGGCTGGAGAAAAGAGAAACTGATCGAAGAGCTCCTCATCCAGAGGCTGCAGGAGCCACCTGCTCCCCAGCCACAACCGCCACCTGCCTGGGAAGCAGAGGAGAACTTTCTTGTTACCCTGGCTCCTTCCCTCCATAGGCTGCTACCCCAGCAAAGACAATATGTCAAATTTAAAATTCACAATATTTTCACCAAATTAGGGCAATGTGAAGTAGCAGGGGTGACAGCCTCTGCTGGAAATGAGTCAAGCTGATTTTATTCATTTTTGTAGTTTGAGCCAGTTTTTTGTTATTTTGGTCTATTTGTATTAATTTGTTTAGATTTTGTTTATATTTACATTACTTATTGTATGACTTAATATTTTATCACTTATTATATGTGCAATGTGTTTTATGTCTGCTACTTAGACACCTTAATTTCCTTTGGGATCAGCTAATTATCTCTATCCAACTATCAATCTATTTAGCTGTCTTCAAAATGATAGTTACAGTAAAGAAAATGTTCAGTGGTGTAATATTGGGTAGGTCACTATGGTCAAAAATGATACATGCACAATAACTGGTACATGCTTGCATACATAAATTGTAGTTATATTCCAAGAACTACAACTATAATTATGCTTTTATTTGGGTGGCCCTTAAAAGAGCCATTTTGGGGTTCTTGTGCACTATATGCTGTGCTGACATGGAACTGCTCCCTCTGTAGAGAAGGCTGTGAAGGTCTCCTGAACCCTGATAGCCTCTTCCGCAGAGCTATTTGCTCCGACTCTTAGGCCTGGCACCTCACTCATTTACAGCTCAAATAGTAAAAAGAAAAACCAAGACATGTTACAATAGCAATATAAAAAAATGTAAAAATGTAATCTCAATGGCTGCCAGGTATTACATATAATAACATATAACATATAATCAAATATAATATAATCATATATCACATAATA
The DNA here is from genome assembly GCA_029224185.1 of Karalla daura. Taxonomy (NCBI): domain Eukaryota; kingdom Metazoa; phylum Chordata; class Actinopteri; order Chaetodontiformes; family Leiognathidae; genus Karalla; species Karalla daura. The sequence continues at coordinate 595,557 of CM055204.1, forward strand.
ATATAATCACATATAATCATAACATATAATCAAAATAAATAAAAAGGCTGCCAGGATTTGAGATGACAGAACAGGAAATTGGGTGTGTAAAGGCCCCAGTATGCTTCCATAAAAATCCGCACAAATCCGTCTGCGCCATTTTGGGAAGTGGCGCAGACGGATTTGTGCAGGGAAAAATTTGAAACCCTGTGCCAACGGTGCATTGTTCGTATAGACATAGACGCTGCTTCAGCTGTACTCCTTGTTGGACTTGAAGCAATCAAGTGCTATGGATTTGTGTTTAAATGGGACAAATGTGACAAAACATCCACTTTCGCCCAGACATGTCATGGCTTTCTATGACACTTAAATTCATTAAAATGTCCGTTTTGCAATTGACTGGCGCTTTGCGCAGGCTGTCCTGTGTGTGGTTCTGCGACTCACATATATGGGGAGAGAGACAGAGAGAGATAGGAACCATAGTAGACATCGCTTTTCGTCTACATCAGTGGCAAAGACTTGTACTGCCCCCCCTGAGGTCGGGCATAACATTGCAGAGGTGGCACAGAACTAGCAGGCGCAGACGTTGGTGCAAAAGCATACTGGGGCCTTAAGCATATACACTCACCGGCCACTTTATTAGGTACACCATGCTAGTAACGGGTTGGACCCCCTTTTGCCTTCAGAACTGCCTCAATTCTTCATGGCATAGATTCAACAAGGTGCTGGAAGCATTCCTCACAGAGTTTGGTCCATATTGACATGATGGCATCACACAGTTGGCACAGATTTGTCGGCTGCACATCCATGATGCGAATCTCCCGTTCCACCACATCCCAAAGTTGCTCTATTGGATTGAGATCTGGTGACTATGGAGGCCATTTGAGTACAGTGAACTCATTGTCATGTTCAAGAAACCAGTCTGAGATGATTCCAGCTTTATGACATGGCGCATTATCCTGCTGAAAGTATCCATCAGAAGTTGGGTATATTGTGGTCATAAAGGGATGGACATGGTCAGCAACAATACTCAGGTAGGCTGTGGCGTTGCAATGATGCTCAATTGGTACCAAGGGGCCCAAAGAGTGCCAAGAAAATATGCTGAAAGGAGTGGCACCTGGCGTGGTCTTCTGCTGCTGTAGTCCATCTGCCTCAAAGTTCGACGTACTGTGCATTCAGAGATGCTCTTCTGCCTACCTTGGTTGTAACGGGTGGTTGTTAGAGTCACTGTTGCCTTTCTATCAGCTCGAACCAGTCTGGCCATTCTCCTCTGACCTCTGGCATCAACAAGGCATTTCCGCCCACAGAACTTCCACCCACTGGATATTTGTTCTTTTTCGGACCATTCTCTGTAAACCCTAGAGATGGTTGCGCGTGAAAATCCCAGTAGATCAGCAGTTTCTGAAATACTCAGACCAGCCCTTCTGGCACCAACCACCCTGCCACGTTCAAAGTCATTCAAATCACCTTTCTTCCCCATACTGATGCTCGGTTTGAACTGCAGGAGATTGTCTTGACCATGTCTACATGCCTAAATGCACTGAGTTGCCGCCATGTGATTGGCTGATTAGAAATTAAGTGTTAACGAGCAGTTGGACAGGTGTACCTAATAAAGTGGCCAGTGAGTGTAAGGTGAGCAGTGACTGTATTGTTATGACCAGAGTTTTTAGCTGTTGTTGTACAGTGTGATGATGTGGCAGGAAAGATTTACTGTATCTGTGCCTTCCACAGCGGAGTTGCAGCAGCCTGTGTGAGAAGGTAATCCACTGTCTTTCTACTGTGTGATGGAGAGGGTGCTGATCATTGATCATGATGGACAGCACAATATATGCATCCATATGCATCAGGGTTCCCACTCCTAACCAGAAATCATTTTCCTGAACTTTTCCAGAACATTTTCAGCCTGTGGTTGAACTTGTCTGACTGGAGGGGGAGGGTAATGTGTAGCAGGGCCGTTGCTGCCTATATGCATGTAGCGCCCTCGTGCCGTAGTGTGAGGCATGCCAGTAGATAATCCAATCTACCGGCTGCCCTGAGTTCGTGAAATATTAACAATTAACCAAATAATATATATCAGTGGGGTTCTGTTGTACTGACACACACAATATTATCACAAACACTAGAATTTACATACAATAAATCCGAAACAAATCTCTTGCTCGTTTTTTCCCCTTTTTTAATTTTGTCCCCCTATGAGAAAATAAGAAATATTACAAAAAAAAATGATGATGAAATACAACAATGAAATAGATTCCCATTTGACAGCAACACAAAGAAACCCTCTAGATACCCTCTATGCCGGCAAACTATGCTAAAACAAAATGTCACCCTCGGTGCAGGCCTGTAGGTGTAGCACGTGTGTGGCGATCTTGATCCCAGATGGCTGGTCCGCTCCCGGGGCAGACCAACTGCAGGCAGGGTGCTCGTGGCTCTGGAGAAACGGCTCAAATCGGTGGAACCCCCACGATCCTCACAGATCCGGTAGTGATGACGACGACGAGCTTCCCTGGCGTCCACCTTGTCCAGACTCCTCCTTCGTCAACACCCCCAGTCCGTGGCGTCCACGGCACAAGTTGACTTTCACAGTGCAGCAACACAATGAAGTTCTCGGACTGACAACTATCAGTGTCTGGCTCCACTTATATATCCTATAAATGGGCACTATCTGCGTGTTTTCCATCAACTTTTTCTAAGACAAACTATCCGTCTGCCTCTCAGGCTTCTTCCCTCCTCTTTCTCCCTTCTCGCCCATACTTCCGCGACCATTCTTCCAAGCTCTGTAATGTTCTTGGCCACCACAGGGGGGCAGTGCAAATCTATACACAGGCCTGTACTGCCCCCGAAGTACACGAAGAAGAAGAAAGATTAAATACAACTCTGATCCTGGTAGTTCAGACTATTTCAACATGGCAGCGAGAAGCATTCAGCCATACCACACCAGTTCTGATGATTCCGAAGAAGAGGAGCAGATCTTGCTGATGTTGATGGAAGACAAGATGCGGGGAAGATGCTAGAGTGTTCGACCACTGAACACAACCCGTGAAACTGATGGGGAGTTTCACATGTTGGTGCAAGAGATGTGGGCTTTCGATGAGGAGAAGCACCGCGAGTATTTCAGAGTGTCTTCACCAAAATTCGACGAGTTGGTACGACGCATCACACCACTGATCAGCCACAAATGCTCGCCTGTGTAGTTCGCCTGTGTTTGCGCCTGAAAGACTTGCTTTGGCTCTGCAGTACCTGGTATCGGGAAATTCAGAGCACAGCATAGCCCACAGCTATAGACTGGGTACTAGCTCCGTGTATGCAATAGTTCCCGAAGTTTGCTAAGCATTGTGGAAGCGTCTACAGCCAGTAGTTTCTCCCAGTGCCCTCTGAGGCACAGTGGAGGAACATTGCAAAAGATTCCTGGCGGATCTGGAACTTCCCCCTCTGTGTTGGTGCCATCAATGGAAAGCACGTCCACCGAACGCAGGCACTACAAGGGGACACACTCAGTCGTTTTACTGGCCGTATGTAATGCCCATTATCAATTCACTATGGTCGATCTTGGAGCATATGGTCGGGAGAGCGATGGCGGTGTGTTCCAGGAGAGCGTGTTTGGTTCCCAGATCACCTACTGCACGTTGGGTCTGCCATCCTCTACCACTCTGCCCGGTACAAACACAACAAGCCCGTATGTGTTTGTAGGGGATGCTGCCTTCCCTCTGCACCAGAATCTAATGCGCCTCTGGTAAGTGATTGTGTCGGTGTTGTTGGTTGTGTGTGTGAGTTTGGCTGCACTTGGGCATATTGAGGACACAAAGTGATGGAACAAAACTGTTTTCCTGTTTTTAGGTCACAGTCTCACAGCTGAGCAGTGTGTATATAACTACCGGCACTGTCAAGCTCGGTGGATCATTGAGAACACCTTTGGGATCATGGCGTTCAGGTGGAGAATCTTTGGCCGCCCGATTGACTGGAGCCCTGCCCACAAGACCGACATTGTGAAACCCTGGAGCAGCTGTGCTGCCTGTGGACATGTTTAGTGTGTTGCAAAGGTGTATGACTTTGTATACAAATGACTTAAAGCAGAACAGAGGATACAAAGAGAGTGCTTTAATAAAAACAAAACATGCAAAGTGCAAAGGCATGCAAACAACAAATCACACATCACTATTTACAATATCACACATTAACAGAAATTCTTGAATATTTTAGAGTTCCGTATAGTGCAGAGGTGATGCCACACAGTCCAGTCCAGAGCAAGAACTCCGTGGTTGGTGTTTGCGTCTGTGGCCACTTGCGCTTGCGCTTAAACCTGCTGAGCTCTAAGAATCAAGACTTAAAATGTCACTACATTGAAAAATGTATACATCTAAACTCAAACCGTATCAGAAATTACATTAATTGCAGTGACCATAACAAAAAAAACCAAACACACAGACAATAACAGAGGCTCTAATCACAACACTGCATCACAGATACTATTCAAATCTCAGGGTACCTCTCTCTCACACACACATGCACACACTCCTTGTGTGCAGGGGGCGCTGCAATCCCGGCGATCGAGCAGGTGTCGATCTAGCTGTCATGGAGTCACGGCACGAAGTGTAAGTGGTGGGTCAGGCTCTGCTTTGTGTTGAATAAATGACCAACAAGCTTTTTTTTTTTCTTTTATTCTCTTTTATTCTTCTAGTAGACAACTGGATGTCAGGCTCACAGAAAGAGGTGCAGGGGGGCAGAGAAATATGAATATGGAAAGGGTGAGGGGTGTAGAAGGAGGGAGGCAGGTAGCTACATAAACATCCAGATGAAGAAGAAAGAGAAACCATACCACCATATTTCTATAAGCCTCAAATTTTTGCTGTCCATAGTCCAATTTTATCATAATTTACCGTTACATTGCAGAGTAGCGAGCTGTGCTTGCAAATATACAAATATTTAAAATTTTAATTTACTGTAACAACTACAATGCTTGTCAGGGCCACCACACCCACCACACCCCCGCCTTCAGGACTCTCGCTGGAACTGCGAGAGAGGTAATGAGCAGTGAGGTTGCTCTTGCCTGGGATGTGCAAAATCCTGAACCGGGAAGGCTGAAGGGCCAGGTACCAACGTGTGATCTGTCCATTGGTGTCCTTCATTTTTTCGATCCACTGGAGAGCTTTACGAGCCGTCTCCAGGGTGAGGACTCCAGGAGTCCAAGGCCCACTTGACAGCCATTGCCTCTTTTTCTATTGTAGAGTACCATACTTCTCGGGGGAACAGTTTCTGGCTTATATAGGCAACTGGGTGGCGGTCACCAGATGGCCCCTGGAGAAGCACAGCCCCAAGGCCCCTGTGGGAAGCGTCAGTTTGCAGAATTAATTGTTCATCAAAATTTGGACTGTACAAAACATGCTTCTTACTCAGTGATTGCCTGATGTCATGAAACGCTGCAACTACTTTCTCTGTCCAGTGAATCTTATTGGGACATCGAGACCCTGTCAAATCTGTGAGTTGAGCGGCCCTGGTGGAGAACTGTGGTATAAAACGGTGATAAAAACCTGCCATGCCCAGAAAGATCGAAGCTGCGTCCTTGTCTGTGGTAAAGCACATGACTCTATTGCCTGGATCTCATTAAACTGTAGTCGAATCACCCCATTCCCGATGATGTGATATTCTGTCTCGTCAGCAGCAGAAACACACTTGGATGGGTTAACCATTAATCCAGCAGCATGGAGACGATCAAAGACCACGTGCAGATGTTCCAAATGCTCCTCCCAGCTGGAGCTGTAAATGACAATATCATCAAGATAAGAAGCAGCAAAACCACTGACATCCCACAATACCTGGTCCATAAGACTCTGGAAAGTTGCCGGAGCACCATGCAGACCAAATGGCATGACCATGAATTGGAAAAGCCCCCATGGCGTCCTGAAGGCTGTGAACTCCCTGGAGCGCCGAGTAAGAGGAACTTGCCAGTAACCTTTACAGAGATCCATTGTGGTCAGATATTTTGCCTTTCCTAATCGTTCAAGCAAATCATCAATTCTCGGCGTTGGATACGAATCAAATTGAGAAACTGAATTCAGGTACCTGAAGTTGATACAGAGTCTCATACCCGTGTCCTTCTTTGGCACCAGGACCACCGGATTACACCACTCACTTTTTGAAGCCTCAATAATCCCTCGGGAGAGCATCAGGTCAATCTCCTCCTTCAGCGAGGCCAGCAAGCGTTCAGGAATCCTGTAACTGAGCCGTCTCACAGAAGCACCTTCTTTGACAACAATGTCATGTTCCACAACATTTGTTTTCCCAAGATTCTCCCTGAATACCTCTGACTTGCATATTCCTCTCACCTGGAGCTGGTTGTCTTCTGAGAGGTGGCTGAGGTTTTGAGCGTTGCATCTTTTTTCTCAGGCCGCTGCACCCACTCCGCCATGTGTAACTGGGCGAGCTCACTCATTCTCTCCAACGGTTCTCTCATCTGGTCAACATAGGACAAAATGTTAATTGATTCCCCCCCTCCCAAATCGCCCTCAGCAGTGAGAGAGGCCCTTGCACTTCATGCCCATACAATGGCTCAAACGGCGAGAAGCCTGTGGAGGATTGGGATACCTCTCTATATGCAAAATGGAGGTATGGCAGCCACTGGTCCCAGTCTCCCCCACTGTCACTGACAAATTTCCGGAGCATCTGTTTTAAAGTCTGGTTGAAGCAGTCCATTAGTCCATCAGTTTGAGGATGATATGGTGCAGTTCTCAGACTCCTTATTCTGAGCAACTGGTACACCTGTTTTAATAGAGTGGACATAAAGTTAGTTCCTTGATCCGTCAGAATCTCCTATGAGAAACCCACCCTGGAGAAGAACTGCACTAGACAGAAAGCAACTGATCTGGCTTTTACAGACTTCAATGGAAAAACTTCAGGATACTTTGTCGCATAGTCCATTATCACTAGCACGTACCGATTTCTGGCTTTGCTCCTTTCAACAGGGCAGACGATGTCCATGCCTAAGCGCTCAAACGGGGTACCAATGATGGGCAATGGTTGGAGTGGAGCTCAAGAAGGGGTTTTAGCAGATGTTATCTGGCACTGAGGGCAACTTCTACAGAACTGAGCAACATCTCTGTGCAAGCCAGGCCAGTAAAAATTACGTTCAATGTGGGCTGTGGTCTTATGTTTACCTAGGTGGCCAGCCCAGGGAACAGAGTGCCCCAAGGTGAGAATGGTGTCCCTCAGCCTGGGGAGCCACTAGCTGCAATACTGATCCTTGTTGATGAAAGAGCAGTCCATCCTGCAAAATGTTTCCCACTCTGAGATCTAGCTTAGCTCCTGGCTCCATTTCCTTTGCTTTCTGAAAGAGAGACACTAAAGATGGATCCTTTGGATCTCTGCAATGCTATCTAGCATTTGGAATTTTAACAGCAACTGTGGCTCTGAATTGCTTACTGGTTCAAAATTCTCCTGCTTTCTCTGACTGCAAGTCTCCCGAGACTTCCCAGGTGTGATCTCCAACTCCTCACTGTAGAAGGGTAGAGTACTAAGAGTCTGTAAGTGATCAATGGATCCCTTTGCCTGTGCTCTTGTGGCAACGTTACATTTTTGTGCTTGAGCTCCACACTCCAGCAAACCAAACAACACTGGGATTTCTCTTCCTAGTACAGCAGGAAAGGGCAAGTTATCAGACACGCCAACGTTCAGCAGGTAAATCTGTCCATCTATTTTTATGTACACGTCAGCTTTTGAATATATCTTTTCATCACCATGTACACAACAGATACATGTATCTTGAGTGCTGATTACATTTGGTGGTATATTTGGTTTCCTGTGCAATGTCTGATCACTCCCAGAATCAAGCAACGCCTTTAGATTTGTCCCACTGACTTCAATATTAGTTATTTTAAGAGACTGATCTGACTTTCGCTCCAGTTCCATATAAGGGTGAAGGACAACACATATGCATCATCTTAGCAGAATTTTTCAGACACATAGGTTTAGTGTGTCCTTCTACACCACAGAGATAGCATATTGTTTTTTCCCATAATGTTTTAATGGTCTGCTCTCTGGCTGGCTGTCCCCAATAGGAGGCTTACCCACACCGGCCACTGATCTCTGCTGGTACTGTTGGTCAGGTTTGTGGTTGTCTTTCCTTGAACTCATGTAGCTCCATGATTCTCCCTTCTTTCAGGCAGGCACAAAAACATTAACGAGCATAGCTGCCTCCATTGCTGATTCTGGGTCATGCTCACAAATCCACACCTGAAGCTCAGGGGACAACATACTCAAATATTGTTCTAATATAATTTCAACAATTTATTTTTTTACTTTCAGGCTGGATCCACTTCCCATGGAGTTCCTTAAGTCTTACATAAAGCTCTTTGGGGCTTTCAGCTGGGTTGACCCTAGGGCACAGAATCTCCGCCTATATGTCTCAGAGCTAATGTCAAATTTAGAGAGAATGGCAGCTTTTACCTGCTCATATTTAAGGGCATCATCGGTGTCCATGTGCACATATGCAGCTCTAGCTTTGCCAGTTAGCAATGGAATTAAATAAAAAACCCAGTCTGACTTTTTCCACCTATATGCTACAACAATGTGTTCAAATGTAATTAGAAAGTGTTCAATGTCATCATCTTCAGTTAATTTATGTAACCTTGGCTCATGTTGCGGGTAACACTGACCTGTAGAGACAGCTGCTGGATTAGCGGGCTCTGCTTCAGCTGGAAGTGAGTGCATGGTGAACGATTGAACCTCCACACCTGATTGATCAGGGCCCATCCCTGGAGCATCTGGCACTGGGGATATTCGACCCTGAACTTGCTCCTGTTTTGCAGTCACCCCATTATGCTTTGCCTCTCGGGCCTCCTGTTGCGCCATGTGGGCTCGAAGAATGGCCATGACATCCACCAGAGTTGGCTCACTTTCTTCACCCTCAGTGCTGTCTACTTGCCTGGAGATTGTGTTTTCCACCTCTCCATTGATTTGTTCAACCCGGACACCTGCTTGACTTGCCAGCCCTCCACAGATCCTTCCAGTCTTTCTTCCTCTGTTCATTTTCCACACAAAAAAAGAAAAAAAAAGGAAGAAAAAAAAGAAAAAGAAAAAAAATGGAGAAAAATCCCCAAAACTAAAGAAAAGACAGAAAAAAACAAAATCCGGTCTCCTCCACTGGATGATCCCACAGCAGCCACCAATTGTCAGGGACCGAGCAGGGAAGGAACAGAGACAGAAGTTTGTTCAAACAAAAGGGCTTTTATTCACCCAAATGATAAGCCTTCAACTTCACAAACAGGCCCATAAAAGAGGTCAACTAAACAGACTTTCATTAACTGAACCGCAACAGAAAAACAAAGGTAACTCAACAAAAACTGAAATACCAAACTAAGTCACAGGGAACCTATATACAGGCGTGGCCAAAACAACTACCACAGGAGGTACAGACAAAATAGCCTTTAACTAAAAGTAATACAGAAAACACACTAACTTAACTCAAAACCCCTGTCCAACAAGGCTGCACATGGTTTGGCCCATTGAAAAGGGCCCCAGCATCACATTCTCCCAGGGCCTTGTTACTGTGTGGCCACTTAGGCCATCACAATACTATTTTCATTAAACATGAGACACTAATACTGTGAATATGACAGTGTCCACTAATACTGTTGATGTTAAGCATAATAGCTTAGCGAACATAGAGAGCTGTGTTGAACAAATGTTTACTACCTAATGTCAATTAGATATATTGAGCACCAAATACCTATAAATATGACTTAAACTTACAAAGACACAACTACAGATATGATGGTAATACGCAATAATACATATCATCATTCAGATATTATCATGTTATTCATAAAAAAAAGTTAAATATCACCGTAGTTTTCTTGAGCTGCAGTCTTGTTTACCTCAGATCTCCATGGTGAGCATTCAGCACTATTTAGCACTTTATCCAGCAAAAACAGATGTGCTTTCTTTTACATTTCAACTCAGTGTGTTCCATAAAATTAAGTAATGGGATATATATGCGTCAACATATATTTTAACTAGACCTATGCATTTGGCACTAAATGCAATGGATATACCCCCGAACGCCCCAAGGCACAAATGAAGAATCCATGTTGCTTCATTTGCATAAAGTTTGATCGGCATAATAATAATAATAATAAAAAATCTTTACTGAATCTGCTTTAAATATAATCACTAAATATACTGTATGTTCACTAATAGCAATGTTTGATGTACATGCATACAAACATACAGTACATGTTTGCACAACAAATATGTTAAAAATTAATTAAATGATCCCGACACCATCGATTATTGGCTGTCCCTGGACAGAGATTCACATTTTCAAATTGAATAAACATTAAATAATTCATTAAAATTTGCAGTTTATTTATAAAATCAGTTGCACAGATTTTAATATTTAAAAGATAAATAATGTACCTGTCCATAAGATCTCGTCAACTCTGTTATCGCCATCATAAAACTACAAAAAAAAAAAACCCTACAGCACTCAAATAAAACTATGTGACCTGGACAAGGCATAAAATGGTGGAAAATGTCAACTGTTATCGTCAACTCTGTTGCATATGCCAAGATTTTGATGATAACAGAGTTTGACAATGACTAACAGAGTCACATATTTTCAATCACTTGTAACCATTTTGCTTTATTCATACATATATTGAGAGTTCTAGGTATTCTTTTTGTAAAGGTAAGATGTGTAATGTCACTTTCCAGGTCATGAAAATGTTGTAATTGAAGATGAAGGTGTCAGACAACGACAGTACAGAGCATAGCGAGATGCTGACCCTGTGAGGAGGGCAGCCAATTTGAGAAAAGACAGGGAGAGATAGAAGAAAAGGACGGATGCAGGGTTTACCAGCACAGTGGCTACTCTGAGGTGGGGAGGGGGGGTTATACTGTGATTTTGACAACTTAACAAGTTAACAAATAAACAACTTAATGTGATGTTCTAATACAGCCTACGGGTTAATGTGAGATGTTTTCATACTTTTGAAAGACAGGTTTTAAAAATGATAATGTTACTGTTCTTGGACTTACGTTTATGGTGTGTCAATTCTGTTACGTCAATTCTGTTGAAGTCACGTCAACTGTGTGTCCTCAATGGTTTGGTTTTTAAAAAAACGACAATTAAATACATTTTATCGTCACCATATAATCCAGAAGCTGTGTCATTACTAACTTTCTTAATAAAGGGAATTCCGAAGCATTTGATTAATTTGTAAAGCTATACAATGAGAAAATGTAAGCATTCTTGGCAACTTTTCAACGAAACATCTCCTCCTGAAAAAATGGTCTTTATTGTAGAAAAATAAACGTTTAATTAATGGATGTAGGGACAAATGTTCTCTCAGGGAAGATGTTGAACCCATTTGTCCATAACAGAGTTGACAGAATTGACTCTTAGTGCACTGATTTTCAGTTAAAATATTAAAAATCTAACATGTGTAAGCTTGGCAAATACTGAAATGTACCCGTAATTCTGAAATGACCCATAAGCACAAATGTAATTTTTCAACTACATTTGCCCCTTACGTAAAAGCCAAACGTAAAAAATCGAAAATCGAATCAGCTCTTCCCCAGTGATGAATCTGTCTGCCAAAAATCAAAATTCAAATCCAAATGGTGTTCAAGTTATCACGTTAACTCGAAATAGATGCAGCGGCCGCAGTGGATGCGCCAGTGGCGGTGTGACCAAAATCATAATAAAAAGCTGCACCTTACTTGTCCATTTTCAATTTCAGTGCGTGAGAGACGCAGATTTCATGTTGAGTATTTTGAATCTATGGAATTGAAGCTCAGAACAAACATGACATTGTACTCGGATAAAGAATAACGCACTGCACTTTTCAGTGTGTTTTAGAATGTGCTGTTCATGCAAATGTGATGCTTGTGTAGTTCACACCTGCAAACTCACGAGGGTTAAAAAAAGATGACAAGCCAATTGTCACACCGAGCAGCTGACAGCGCGCCTCACCGCTGCACATATGCGCATCCTTCATGCAAAATGCAGTGCCCCTATTGGATTGCAGGGCTCTACGCACTGTGCGTGTTCTGTGTATAGGCAGTGAAAAAAAAAAAAAAAACATGATTCACATAAGTTAAGTTTTGCTGAAAGGTGATTAGTTCGCAGGTATGATAGTTACAATAAAATGGAACTGATAATTTACAATGTTTTCGCTCACGCAATGTTTGTCCCATGAAATAACACTATCACCTGATACACATACAACTACATAGACCTCTGATTTAAAGATTTTCAACGTTTTTAAAATACATTTTAAAATAAATAATAATATAGAACATTACATATTATAAAAGCAAAGATTTTTGTTTTACAAAAATTGAAAAAATATTTTGGAAGATTTGGTATCGTCACATATCAACTAAAGTATTGTGATATGTATCGAGAGGACAAAGTTACAACTCACAGATACACAGGAAGCCTTTTCACCTTGATTTGAAGCACAGCGAGTGCCCATTTATTGTTTTTTTTTTTCAAACATGTAAACATACAAGACGGTGACTTTCAAACAATCACATACCAGACATGGAGTCAACCAATAAAATAGAAAATATCATATTTATTTTTGTATACTATTTACCCAAACAAATGAACATTTGAAACAGCTGGAATGCTCAAGAACATCAATATTCTTAAATATATGTTATAGATATAGATTAGGTAGATTTAATTTACAGGTTCAAGACTTTTCCATTGGTTGATTCTTCTCCCTCATCCTGTCCTGGCACATTGCACATAACCTCAGGAATAGTGTTCATGAAGAACTCAGTATGGTCATAGGTGAGTTAAAGGAGTCAACACCCTGTCTTTTCACATGTCTCCCTTAAATTGTCTTTAAATCAATCATTAAAATTTTGATTAAAAAAAATCCTAACAGAACTCATACTGACCCATTTTCATAACGCGATTTTCTCTCACAAGAGCACACACAGGGTTTTGACTGGTTTTGACTGTAATAACGCTCATGAGTCGTGTGTTGATAGGCCCAGCACATGCATGCAGTGACGCACTCCAAAACAACAACAGCGGCCCCTTGCCCCTAGCGAACCTGGGGTGCACTGGAGTCAGCAGAAACCATATTTGGATGAGAAGACGTGGGTGGAGAGTGACTGATCTAACGTTTCACCTCCGTCATCCACAGCACACCACTTACCCATACGATCTATACTGATAATTGAAGAATAGCCAGACTGTACAACCTATGGATCCAAAGAATGTCACTGGTTTGCCTCTGCGAGTGTCCTCACCAACCAAATAGGTGTGCCCATATTTATGCTTTTTCAATGAGTGTGTATTGGACAATGTGTTTTTTGGAGCCAGCTCTAGCGGACCGCAGCGGCATTGCAAGTGAAGTGCTTTCCATGTTGTTTATTTTTTTGTACCAGAAGACTATGTCCATCTTTTATATACAGTATAAGATAAGTGACCCTGCCTGAGTTCACGGGCCTCCAGGGGTGAGTCGCAACCAACTGTCAATCGTGTAGCGCTGTATGTGACCATTTATACTAGTCCCATTAGCATCTAGAGTTGGCCCGACTAGCAGTTAGCTGCTGTCCGTCTGAAGTAATTTCAGAGTCCCCTTACACAATAAAGCTGGGCTCTGTTGCCCGGTAATTACCATGCTTTGACAAATAAAAACCTGCGGAAAATCCGGTATTTTCCGATTCTCACGGTCCAAATATCTCCTGGTCAACCACAACTGTAGTTTAGGGCCCTGGTCATCCAGGCTGCATAACATTACACGAGCGGTGAGACTTGCAGATAGCACTGCGGTGGGGTACACCCCTCTTTCAAAAGCAGGGTTGACGCCGTGGTTGTCTGGTGCTGTCCCATATTCAACGTTTAGGCGCAAAATGTTTCGCACCGACATTAAGAAACGTAGGGAGACTTACAGGAACATTGTCACTGAGGATAAATTGAATCCACTGGTCCACGGTAGTCTGGTCCACCGATGCAGGAAGACCACCGTGTGGATTTTGGCAACCAACGACAGAGTAGTTGACATGGGATCGACGTTCAGATATCTTCCACACAACTCATCGGTAACTATGGTTCTGCTAAGCAGATTTCACGTGGCGGGCAGGGCGACGCGGTGGAGGAAAGGCCATGCTAATAGCCTCCCGTGGTGACATCACAGGAGAAGAATCCAAATTTTGCGTTTTAGGGTGTTTGCCGCAAGGTTACTCTGGCTGGGAAAAAAACAAACAAAAACAAAACAAAAAAAAAACCACCTCAACCACTTTGAAACTTTTTGAAACTGAAATTTTCTGGACAGTTTCAATTGAGGCCCAAATATACATGTGCTGACTCCTATGCAGCTGCTGGTCACTGCTACAGATTTATAGGTCTTCAAAGGCCTAGTTTGCACCTGTGACCAGGTGAATTACTGCATCCAACAGACAGTTAAGTTTTATCTGAAAATTTGTTTTGAAATGACCAGAATGTGGGAAATGCTGGTCACGACAACTTTTGTGATGTCTGACAGGCCCAGTACTGTGGTGCATCTCTTGTTGCAGCTGTTGACTAACACATGTCTACTAATATACTGCATTTATTACATTAAACCTGTTGGATGCTAGCACAATGGGGTAAATCCATTATGTCTTTGAATTGCAGTGTGCATGTAAGTGTTAACCGCCCATGTGACAGCATTGGAATTTGACAGACGACCAAGAGATGTTGAAAAACGTCCTGGGAAAAGGAATTGCAGACGACACATGAAGTGCCAGCTATGACCAAGGATCTCTGATGAACTGTGAATTGAACAGGTACTGGTGGCAGGTACTCTGCCAAACTTTAATTTGATCTCTTCATAACTCAGAAGCACTGACAGAATTATACAGAGTTGCCTCCATTTCAATTCGGCCATGGAGGGAAGCTGAGCAATTTTCATCATCCTATTTTCACAATGCTGCTGAAACATGAGGTATCTTGAGAGCCATTAGTGCCGGCGTGAAGGGTTTCATGTGGCACATTGGAACGGGGAGCAAAGCGTGAGCAGTTGACTGGGCTTCTGGAGCCTACCGCGCCGGATAAACAGTTGTCCAAATAGGGCAACGCGATCTGCATGGCAACTTTGCTTGTGCGGAAGCATCCCTGGCCGCAGCCCAGCGACCCGACATGAGCCATATAATCAGCCGTTTCTTTTAAATGCTTTGTGAAATCTGTTCCCGACCTCGACAGTCAAAGGAAAGGCATCTTTACAATAAATAGACATTATGGTCCCCACGCCGTGGTGTTTGCTACATCCTACTGAGGTAGACAGACGCATACTGCAGTAGTCACCTTGCCAACTAACACTCCCTGATGAAGCAATATTTATCTACACGAAACAAGCAGCAGAAACCTCTGTAGTGCACATTAGCTGAAAATAATAAATAGATACTTCTTGGATGTTGAAGGTCTGTATTTCTATACAATACATTTTACCATATTGTGAATAGTTATGCTTTTTAGAAGTAATGACGGGTCTAATACCTCAAAGGAGCTGAAAAGGCTGCAAAAATATTCCAGATTTTTGCACATACCCATGCTTTTTAATACAATAGACAAACTAGTCACCTTTTCCTGTTGCCTTGCGGGCCACAACGATTGAGTTGAAATCCCTTCAGTATGATCAACATTTATTCAATTGGAAAACGCTAGGTGTGGTTACAATGTCTCTTTGTGGTTGTACTTTAAGGAATAACCCACAGCAGTTTCCAGGCACTCCACCAGGGAGCCAGCCGAAAGGAAGTCCAACTCCACCTCAATGAATTTGACATAAATGGCAAAGCGCTGTGATGAGTCTTCACTTTCCTCGCCGCCCTGACCTGCGATAGTGCAGCTGCAGTTCTCCTGCAGCAAACACGTCACAGCCGAGGGCTCGCCGTGGACATAGTGTTTTCTGGGGCCCTGAAAGTGCTGCAGAAGACACTGCTGTATGGTCCTGTCCTCGGCTATGCCAAGATAGCAGTAAGTGACTTTCATACCAGTCCTGTCACCTCTCCATGCGCCTTCTCCATCAGCCTCAGCCCCATTCTCTGTCTTACTCTGGGTTGGGTTACTGAATTCTCCATCCCCCGCAGGAGACGCCTGAATGCTGTGGTTTGAGGAAGACACTGCCTCATAGCCAATCGCATAGAGACCGTAAGCCTTGGGAATGTCTCCCGGCAGGAGGTAATGGGATGTGCCTTTGCTGCAGCCTGCCACCCTGGACAAGGACACAGGGATCCAATCCACCTCCATGTGCAACTCCAGGCAGCGCGCCTCACTAATGGTTATGTCCAGGAACTTATAGTAAACATTCTTCCAGTTCATCTTCTGGACTTTGGTCATGATGATGCGGCCCTCTGCCTTCTCTGGGTTGAAGTACTCACGCAGTCTCTTGCCCAGAGGCACCTGTGAGCTGATCTCAGCATAGTGGTATCGGATGTCCTCACACCAGCGCGTGTTGTAGCCCACGCCGAAGATGGCCAGTTTGTTGGAGAGGTGTAGCCGCGAGAACTCCGTCCACGTCTGGAAGTGCTCCCACTTCAGCTGCAATGACTCCAGGATACGCATTACAGTCTGCATCATGTCTCTTTTTCTGCAGAAACCCAAGACAGATGATCATAAACTGACATTATTGTATCCGTATTACACGGGGTGACACAGACCATTCCTTTTTGCCTTTCCAGGCAAAATAAATTGGTAGCACCTTGACAGTCATTAGATATTTCTGTTTCCCCATTGAGTACGCTGGCAAACTATAGGCCCACCTCCAAACTCATCTTTCTCTCAGAACTCCTGGAGATGGTTGCCAACCAAATTTGTGAATGCATTCACAACATAGAGTTTGAGATCTTGTTTCAGGTCTTGGTTTGAAGGTCTTGTTTCAGTTTTTTCTTGTTCTTGTTCGGCTGTGTTCCAACTGAACACGTATTTGTTTGAGTTTGGTTGTGGAGGCAAAAGTGTGTTCGGTGTGGGCATTTCTCCCTACAGTGAAAACCTGTGTGGACCCGTGTGTTGTAACAGAATGGATGTATGATATGGTGATCCTGTCCTGTGACTTGACCCTTAATTCTCCAGGCAAACTTCAAAGGTCTGTTCCGGTGAGGGGTAAATTTTAGTTTGTAGATCACGGGTGCTTGCTGGCCGCTACTTAGTTGATCCTCCATGTTTCCAGGGAGGATTCTGTTAACCTATCATATGCTCCCTCTAGATAATATTATGCCATATTCGGCTACAACTTCAATCACGCCATGATGACATTAAGACCTGTTAGACAGGTATACTTCTTTTGAACTTTTGAGTTGGTTATTAGGACTTTAAGGGATTCAGTATCTCATGTTACAGCACTACAAAATACCGCCTCTAGCAGCACTTTAAAGAGCCTAGGTGTTAGTTTTGCCAGAGGCTTTAGCTGCCAATGAAAAAAAACTCCAGGACTGCCTACTTACACCTCCACAACACTGCCAAAATTAGGCATTTTGTCCCCCCCTAGACACTAGTCCATGCCTTCGTCACTTCCAGGCCAGACTACTGCAACTCCTTACGAGCTCGATGCTCTAAAAGGCCTTCCTGAACCTTGCAGCCCATCCAGAACATGCCAGGTTATGTTCTGACAAACACTAAGAAGGCAGATTATATCTCACCTGTGCTTCCAAGAATCTCTAAGTGTAGATTGGGAGCCAGAGCCTTCAGTAGACACATAGTCTACATTCAAGGGTACACTTAAAACTCTAAATTTAGAAAAATCTCATCATTAAACCTTAGGTCGTAGATATGCTTGAGATTGCCAGGGGGTCCCTTTTTCTGCCCTCCTGCTCCTGTTCTCATTGCATAGAGATCTGCTGGATATCTTTTCCGGAGCTGCTTGGATGATGTTGTGGACCCGGGACCTTTGCATGGATCTGACCAACTCATACCATGAGTGCTTTTGTCCTACATGTACGAACTTGTATTGCTCCCCAACCGGTAGTCAGCAGGCAACTGCCCCCTCTGAGCGACCACTGTCGCTTTCAGCATGCCAACGGGATACGCTGTATTGTTTGTTCCTGTACGCCAAAGTGTCTTAAGATAGGAAGTGGAGATAAGATAGGAAGTGGCACGCTGAATAAGCTTAAGCTTAAATAAACTTGAAATTACAGTATTCCCTCTCAATTTGGCGGTTCACGTTTCGTGCAATTTACATATATAGAGAAATTTTGCCGCCTTGAGAGTGCCTGGTCGTCATGGCAACAGGATGTGGATATAACTGGATATGTGGCTGTTTGACGCGGCAAGGGGAAACTACTGCGGGAAAAACAAGTAGTAGTTTGGAAAACACTACGACAAAATGAGTCGGGTTGCACGGCGACGCAAGGCATGTACTCTTCTGTGTCCAGTCCAACTCCACTGTGGGAATGTATAACTCGCAGCGATACGCTGGCGACCCTGGTGACACCCAGCCCTACGCAGCTCGACTCGACCCAGCTTGGCCTGGCAGGCGAGCAGGCACTGGGAAGACCGTACCCGGTTGCACATTAAAGGTAATGGAAATGCACGCAAGGCCACCTGAGTAGGGACGGGGCACAACTATACGCAAATAATAAGTTAAGTTAAATAAGTTAAAATAATTTATAAGCTTTCAGCCATATAACAGTATGTGATATGGAAGGTGCTAGTAATGCAGCTGCTGACTTTTCCCATCACTCTGACAATGTTTGTGGTTTGTTCTGGATTACTGTTAAGTGAAAAATCAATAATCACCACTGAAAATGAAAATGGAATCAATAATGGTTCATAATTACTAACCTCAATAATCAAGGGAAATGGGCCAAATAACCACCCCTAGCCAAATTAGACCTTAATTAACCATTAACCGTCCAGAATGATGTTCCGGATGGTTAATGTAAAATTCACGTGCATGTAAAGGCAGATATCTCAATCCCTTTGAAAATTTCGTGCACATTACTGTGTTTCTTTTTCAGAGTGTATGAGTGTATGTTGGGCCAACGACATGAGCAACCTTCAAGGAACAACGTTCGATCAAAGAAAACTCGGTTTGGAGCGTGACGTCAGTGTGGACTTACTGGGTTTGTCCCGACAGTTCTGCTTGAACTTGCAACGCTCTGTTTTTAGGCGCCTGGATTTCCTCTAGAGAAACACCAAGAAGAGAACAGACATGCATTTCATTTGAAGCCCATTGTTTCTCCGTTTCAATGCTGCCACTCTCCTTCTGCCTGCCAACACCCTCACCCGTCTCCATGTCTCCCTCCTGAAAGGCCGAGTCCAGCACCTGGTTGCACCAGTCCTCCTGGGAGAAGTCCTCCAGGGTGCTGCCATCAGACTCCATCTCCTGGTACAGCCCACTGCTATTGATCAGCACTGGGGCACAGCTCTGAGAGTCCCAGCCCCCCTGGCCAAACACCTTCTCCAGTTGCTCAATAGTGTAGCTGCTCTTCCTTTTGCCAATGCCATGTTCCTTCACACGGCTGTAGCAGCGCCGCAGTGTCTGTGCCAGACAGGAGAATTAAAGGATTAAGACAGGTGTTGTCCTTCGGGACAGTGCTACAATATATTAAGACCACAGGTATGCTTTTACATGTTTACTAACTTGTAAGACGTTTAGGCTTACAACCAGTGACACTCTTACAATGCGATCCACTGCATGGGTATCTGCCCTGAGAATGACTTTGTAAAAAGCATAGGACTGAATGGAAGATAAATCAAATCCCTGTTTTCCTCAATCTTAAATGTTTCTTGTTACCTATAAGAAAGATCGGAAGACCCCAGAATGTTATTTCTTATTCAAATATTTATTTTCACTCATCTCAAACATGATAAATTAGGATGATTTCAGATTAATTAAACAATAACAGACTGGTTTTTCGCTCTCCAATTGGTTAAACATGGAGCAACTCGCGTCGTTGTTGGCTCACTCGGTTGTCTCAACTAGCTTCAAGCTTTTTTGTCACTGGCTTCGACCTAACGTAAGCCTGTGCTATGCAGTGACGGAGAGCCATTCTCTGCCCACTAGGGGGAGTGGAATTTCTGAGGGTCTATGCTGAAACTGTCTAAAAGTCGTCGTGTTTTCCATTCCGCTGTTCCAGTCACAGTGGGCACTCAGGATAGTACGAGTTGCAGCCCGGATGTCACCCCGTCCCTGCTCCCGATAGAGACGTATACAAATGCTGCCCACATGAAGGTGCATGCGGTCGTGTGGTCATGTCGAGCTCGGCAGCAGCGTGGCCAAGCAAGGCAAAGAAGTGATGATGCTGGTGGGGTGTGGGGCTAGGAAACATGTGGGGCTCATCAACCTCCTCCACTAAGTAAGCCAATCAGAAGAAAGCAGCAGCCAGAACTGTAGAGGTGTTTCCAGAAGCGGCCACATTAGCGGCTGAAACCAGGATTCCCTTTGGCATTTGTGCGAGACAACTGAGGAAATTTTGGACTCTGTAGGTGTTCAAAACTGTAGCAGTGATTAATATAATGCAATATCATAATGTAACAATATGAAAATCTAACGCCGCAAAAGTAATAAACAAAATTATCATGGTTATCAGTGTGCTGCAATACTGTTAAAATGTGTTAAAAACTGAAGGAAACAAAAACTGATACATTGAAATGATGTATTCAAACAGATGACAAATGGAAAACCTAACACCACAAATACTTTCGAGTTCAAAATAACATCAAACCTGTGCAAGTATTACAGTTTAAAAAGGCATTTGAAGTAAATTTAAGTTTAGCTAGTTACTACAGTTTATTTAGTTAGTTCCTTTGTTTTTCTTTTTTTCAAAATGCAGTTCTTAAAAAAAAAAGATGAGAGATGTTGATGTCCAAGAATAAGTTACCGGCAGCTCTATCTGTAGCTGCTGCCGCTACAGGTAGATCCTTGCCTGCCTTTGCACAATGAAGCAGGCTTGTCCATGGAGAAGGACAGAGGGAGTGAAGTGGGGAGCAAACGTGTGCCTGTGTATGTCTCACTAGCGCTGGGACGGTGGTGTGCAGTACAATAGAAGGTGGCAGACCGCCCCCCCCCCCCCCCCCCCCCCCCCCCCCCCCCCCCCTAGTGACTATCTGCAGCATATGCCCTGCCATTACAGTCCGGGGGCCAGAAAGCTTTAAGTCTGCATTTCCATTATGTTCATGTAGCAATACTGTGTGAAGTTCCACGGTGCTCCGTTGCTACCACTTGCACCAAGGCCTGCCATCCTGCAGCACCTGCCTCCGTGACGATCGGCTCTGATCCACAACCCACAAATGTGGGTGGGATATCAATTTGTTTTCAGAGGGACTTAAACTGTTTAACAGAGACATGGCAGGCTCCTAACGACTATACCTCACTCAACGACCCCGTACCTGCAGGCTATTGACGATGAGCCCCATAGGTCAGGGCGGGGGATTGGCTATACTACATCGTACTTGTTTTAAGATTATAAGACTATACACCTGCAGGATTTTTTCAATGTCTCACCCTATGTTTTACTGGTAGCCAACTACTACTCATTTTACTCTTGTATAGGCTGGCCGAGGCATCTTCTACCTCTATGACTGAATTTCCAGAGCTTCTCTCCTCAGTCTGTCCCAAGTTGCAGGGAAAAGCACAGTACTGACACAGCCTTGGTCAAGGTCGTAAATTACCTGCTCATAGCTGCTGACTCAAGCCATCTCATCATCCCCCTGCGACTCCTGCCCCCGTAACACAATACTCGCCCAACTGGGAACACTCTTGGGCACCTCTGGCACTGCACTTTCCTAGTTTAGGTCATACCTCACTGGCAGGGAACAGTCTGTCTCCATAGGTGATTGCCGGTCCCTAGCGCACCTGTAACTTGTTGCACAAGGTTCTATCCTAGGTCCCCTGCATTTCATCATCTACATTCTCCACATGCACCTAGTGTCATCATTGATTCTGCACTCTTTTAATTCACACATAAAATCTGTCACCAAAACAGCTTTCCCTCATCTCAAAACTATCTCCAAACTCCGCCCCTCACTCAGCCTTGCTACTGCTGAAACTCTCATTCATGCCTTCATCACGTCCAGACTAGATGACTGCAATGCACCGCTCATTGCTTTCCCAGCCAAATCAATGAACAGATTACAATACATACAAAACTATGCAGCAAGACTTCTCACCCGTACTAGACCTTGGCACCACATCACACCCATTCTACATCAGCTTCACTGACTATATGTCCAATAACGCGTTTGGTTAAAAATCCTCCTTCTTGTCTACAAGACCCAGCGCAGCCTAGCACCCCCCTACCTCACAACTCTCCTGGCCCCAACCCATCCACACTGTACGTTCCTCTGACATACTCCTCTCCACCCCATGTGCACATCTCTGTTCAATGGGTGACAGGACATTTAGTGTTCCCTCTCAGCTTTAAAGCCAGGCTCAAAACCCACCTTTTCACACTTGCTTACTAAGCACAGTGCTGACTGACAGACGTTTTATTAGCGTTGATATCTCATTTTTTTTGTATCGTCTCTTCCTTGCTGTTATTTGTGTGTCTTATGTCACTGCTGTGCTTACAAATCTCTTGTCTTTTACAACTATTTTAGTGTCCTTTACTATTGTCTTAATGTTTTTCGGTGTCTCTTGTCTTTTACTACTGATGATTTTACGGTGCAGTGACCTTGGGTACTTTGACAGGTGCTTCAAATAAAATGCATCATCATTACTGTTATTAAAAATTTAAATGGACTATTTTTATTTTATTTATTCTTACAGGAAAATTAACTTCAACAACCACACATACCTGGGTTTTTCCTGTGTTAAAAATTGCATGGTGGCCACTTCCAGCTAATTTTGGGCATCCATTCGGATCGAATTGTGAGTTTCCCAGTTTTTTTTGGGCTACTTGGTCCCACCAGCATCCTGATCTTCCCTGGTTGTGCAAACAGGTAAACATTGCTCCTCATCCAGGAGGATGATTTTTTTTCCCCATCTAAGCATTTTTTTTTCATCCAAGCATGTCATGTTTATTACAAATAAACACATTTTAGCATTGCAGATATGGCTTTCCAGATCTTCTCAAAAAGCACAGAGCCAGTGTGTTTGACAAACAGTGACTCAATCAAGATCTGTTTTTACTGAGTAACTGCATCTTTGTTTTCACTCTGCTTTTATTCAGACCAAATCATTGGAGGAGGTGCTCCGCTGGCTTGTTTCTGCAGAACCCGCTGAGCTGTATCCCGTCCTAAGCCTTGGAGCTGGATGCGTTATTGTTTTGTTTAAGGTGAAGACACCTTTGCGCAACAGACTGAATTAGAGGCATTTGGATGTCTGTTGTAAGGTGATGAGGAGGTTCTATAGAATGAAAAATAAGATGCTGTGTTCTCTGTCTGACTGCGAGATGAGTGGATGAATCCTCGCAACTTTATGCACTTTCACTTTTAAGTTGACACTTTATTTTTGTATGTACATTGTTTTGACATCACTTCCTAATTGGCCATGATCAAATTGCATTATTAACAGCTTGCCAGCATACATATCCCTAGTTTACACAATGTCACTGTTGAGCAGAGGCCTCTTATGTCCAAAACAGCTATTTTTCAGGAAACACATAAAAACGTATATAATTATTAAGAAATTATTTCTCATCAAAATGTATATAAGCTCCCAATAGCTTTCATTGGTTCATAATATATAAATTTTACAGACAAAAGTGGAGTTACAAGGTTTCCAACAACAGCGACATTGTTGCGTGTATGTTTTCTTACAACCTTTGGCTTCTATATTAGAAGTATTTGACAACAGTCAAATCTTCAGAGTGTAGGTTCTACAGAGCTACAACCTGTAGAACACCTTCTGACACCGTGGTGCGGTTGAACATCCTGATAACCACTTTGGCAGAAGCTGAGCCGTTTCTCTAGTTTACAGAGAACATAACATTGCTGAGAGACACAACGGGACAGTAACATCTGACCATGCTTTCAGCTGAGAGAGAACACTGTCAGGAGCACTGATCACTGCTTGCCTGCTTGAAAGAGAAGTGAGAAAAGCGGCAGTATGTGATGGAGTATTGGTGGATTTTGTTGTTCTACTCCAAATGTTAAATCATGCATAGTTTTATTGGCCACACATTGTTGGCCAAAAACATTATGTTATTGTATGTACTTGATTTAGTCATACTAAATGATTTAATAAAAAATAGCTGCAGTTAGTAGGCTATATGATTTCAAGACTGTTACAAAAATAAAATGTTACCAAATTAAGGAAACGTGATGAACTACATTTTCCCTACTGTCAGAGGTATTTATGAGGCCAAATGAGTAGATGACAATGCACCTGTTGACGGCCAAAGTTGAATTGTTTCATCTCACAAACCCAAGTATTTTCACTGAATGCATCTCCTATGAAAACGCTGTAGCTCAAAGGAAATACTGTACTGTATGTACAATTAACGTCTATCATTTGATTGTATCCATTGAATGGGTTATCTCCCATCAAGGAGGTCCCCCCGCCATACCCCGCCACTGCATGAACGTAATATTGACTATTCGCGTTGTCTGCTCAGACACATTATTTTAGTCATCTCATTACCGGCATGTAGTGATTTATCCGAACACAGCACTGTAGTGTAACGTAAGACTGTCACGTTTGTGCGGTGAAGCACTAATTAACGGTCCTGACCGAGAGTGTCTGTTCACAGCCCTAACCACACTACAGCTACACCAGAGCTGAGTTACCTTCATCCTCTCCCGGCACTGGGACGGGGTTCTCTCGTAGCCCAGCTCGGACAGGGCTCTGGAGACCCGCTCGTACATCGCAGGCCCTGGGGCCTTCCCGGAGAACACGGTACCGGACACCTCCAGCTGTTGCATCCGCGCCTCCGTCAGCCGCTCGTTGCCCCACACCGCGATCAGGGCGTTTGTCTCGGATGGGGTCCACGACATTCCCCGGCAGGCGGTGAAGCTGTTGGAGGAAGAGGCCGCCGTCCGACCCACAGGCCCGGAGCCCACGTTCAGAGGCGAGAAACGGTTCGGCGTGGAAGGGTTGGAGTGATACTGATTGCTGTCACTCAGATCCTCTGACTCGGGGGAGGGCACCTCGGTCTTCGGTACCTTCAACGGCGTCTGGATATCTGAAGAACGCTCCGCGTTGTTGGACGCTGCCATGTTGCCTCTGTTATTAAGGGGAGGGGGAGGAGTGGCGATGGGACGTACTGCGCCGACGCTCCGGCGAGCGTGCCGAAAAATCCAGGAAGTCTATCCTGAGAAGAATATTGATCGTAGATATGTATAGAAAGCTAGATGCCTCGTCTGCGTTGCTCGCTTACGGAGTCGGACGTCCGCACATGACGGCCACCTTGCGACGGGCAGCTCGCTCAACCATTATACTGTGTTGGTATTGGGACGTACGATACATCACTTGCTCAAATTCCAACCTATTTTCAAACGGTTTGGTTCGTTTTAAACATAAAATATGTATCTATGACCCAGCGTAGTTGTGTAGAACATGTCCTAAAAATAGATTCATGTTTGTACGTGTTTGTAAACGTTTGTGCATTAATCAAAATTTCAGCCCGCAGTAACTTTTGTGCAGATCACTGATCTGTTTACATCAGGTTTCACGAATTCGGTCGCAAAGGTTGACCGTCGTAAGATGGCCGACCTGTGCGGACGTTCTTCACTCCGCTGTGAGACATCCAGCTTTCTATATATATCTATGGTATCGATGGTATCGAGGCCCGTTTCCTTCAGGACGAGTGACGTCACGAACTACGTTGCTGTTTAGGAAGCGGTTCGAGTTTTGCCCATTAATGTCATGGTCATGGATGTGCTTTAAGTACTGGATGCGAACACTTGGGTGCAATCGTCCATCTGCGAGTGGGAAGGAGGGGGAAGAAGGGGGGGGAAGAAAAGAGGGAAAGAGGAAAAAGAAGGCTTGCGAACCCTCCACATCTTATTTCTAGCTGCGTATTTCTAGTTACCTTAGCACTAATAGAAGAGGCATTATTTCTTTGTCATTTTTTTTCCATTTGTTTGACAACATGCATTTTACATAGCTCCTTTACTGGTAACTGGGAATACATAAGGCCATGCGCACCATGCAGGTGCACATGAATCCACAGAATTAACCTTTGCCATATACTAAACATATTATTGCATTAATTTGCTGTCCAGCCATGCTCTCTTAAAAAGGAAAAAAATGTGTGAGCTAAATGCCATTCTATGATGCACACAGGAATGTTCAGAAACTATCATTAACACCACCAGATGTTACCTCAGGCTCCCTCTCTGTGGCAGCAGACAACGTGGCCTCATCATCCTCTTCATCCTCATCATCCTCATCCTTTGAATATCAGTGTTATTTTTCAGTATACTTTAAACTACTACATAGCATAATACACAGTATTGGCTACTAACAGTTGCAGTGGCAGGTTCCACCAGATGAAGAACGCCATCAGAATCTGTTGGGACCAAAGAAAAATCCATGAAGGGAAATTAATATTTCTGTGAACAAAGAAGATATAATGTAATTACATTACATTATTTAAATCAAGTAACTCCATGACACTACTCGTTGCCATGGTGAATCCATGTATCAGGGCTTCCTTGAGGATGGCTTTTTGTAGTTGCTGTGCACATGGACTTGATTGAACTAATGGAAAGCTGGTGTTCTGAAACAGGTTAGCCCGAGATTCTTAGCTGAGGCTATGTCAAGCCTCACTCCACAAGCGCAGTCGGACTTTGTTGAGCCTGCTACCTGAAACGGGCCCCAGGTCCACTCCCATAGCTCCACTTGGCTCCGCAATGACACAAGTAAATAAACCAATGAACAAATAAATAAATGAAATAATTCCAAATATGAGCATCTAAACATTTCAAATGCACCTGTCTTATTGAGAAACATACATAAGCAAACCATTTAATATGTTTTGCTCACAGGTTAGTGTGTGTTGCGACCTAATTGTAAATGGGATAAATTGCCTCTGTTTATGTGTGTTGTTGTTGTATCTTGGCCTGAACACACCTGTAAAAATTTGAGCCATTTCAGTGTGACTAACCTGGTAAATTAAAGGTTGAGTAAAATAAAATGTGCCATCATTCTTTTATTTTTTTCTCTCACCTACCTGAAATATCAGGATGTCCACTGCAGTGGTTCATCGCATCACTTGGGCTACAGATCTATCCTAACACAAAAAACATAAGTTTTTCACGTGTGTGAGAGACTACCTCACATATGTACCCAAACTCGGAACATTTTTTTTCTTTTTCTGTTTCATAGTATGATGTTCAATTAATGAGTTAGTTCCCTGTTATCAACTGAACAAGAAAACTAGCAGGAAAACAACTATTTACAAGAAAAATAAAATGTTCAACTATTATCTATTTACAGAATATTTATACATATTTATATATAAAAATATAACTGTCTGACTCCAGGTCAAGTGTCTGGATTTACATTTGGTGCAGGTTAGAGTCTCTGCCACCAAATACTGTAAATCCTGTCCACATCAAGAACCCGACGTGTCCTCTTGTGCAGCCCTGCTCCTGTGAGCTGGCGCTGCCCATATGCAGGGTTAGGGCACCTGTACGGGGTCTGCATTATATCCAGACTAAAAGTTGATGTATAAAAAAACTGTCTGGAGTGGGAGCCTGGTGGGACAGCCACCTTGGCTGTGGAGGAAAACCCCACATCTTCAAGACAATTTGAAGCTGTGGTATTCCCTTAGGTTCAAACCTCAGGAGGTTTGCCCACAAATCGGGCGAAGGAGTTGCAGGAGCCTCAAGTCGGTGGTCCTGCAATCGAAAACAATGCATACTGTAAACAACATTTGACACTGGTAAAAGACACCGTGGATGTTATACACAGCATGACATGAAATGTTGAATGAATTACTGACACACTGGCACACGCTGTGGTATGAGTGAGGGCAGGTATTGTTGCTTGAGCAGTCATCTTAGTGTCGTCAGCTTGTAAAAAGCATAGCCAGTGTTGTGGAAAAATTCTTGATCTGTCTGGGAAAATCAAAAAGCAAGACTGGAACAGGTGCCAAATGTTTATTCTCTGCAGAGAAGGAAGACAGCACACTCTGACCACTGACAGTGGATGAGAGGAGTGCTTCCCTGAGGAAGAGGTCACAGTGTGTTTTTTCCTAATCCCCAGGAACGCACCACCAAGTGTGAAAAGCATTTGGTCAAAATAAACTCTCAGGAACTGAGCAAGACTTTACAACTGGTGTCAACTGGTGTTTTTTATCTTCTTTTCTGCTTTTTTGCTTTCTTGCTTTCTTGCTATCTGGAGAACTCCAGTGATTCAGTGGTGGTCGCTGCATACAGACCTTGGTCCCTGCTGTACTTTCCTGCCTCAGAGTTGTGGCCGCCTGTTGTCCTGCAGGCTCCTGGACAGCACCTGCTGCATCTGGCGGTTGCATCTAGAAGGCATAGATACATCTCTCTTTAGTTGGTGTGTGTGTTTATTGTGTGCATATATAAACACACATACACTCCTTCAGCCTTAAGTTGATGATAATTCATTGATCCAGGATAAACTTCTGAGTGTGGAACCCATATGAACACTCCCTTGTCTCACCAAAAAAGGAATCTGTGCACAAAGTATCTTTGGGACTTTCCTCAATCTAAAATCATGCCTTGTTTTGTGTGATTTACTTGTTCCATGGTTTTCAACTCATAGGAACCGTACCATTTTATTGTACTCACGACAAATCAAAATGAGTTGAATATATTGTGAGAGTGGCACGCATTGTGATAGTCTATAAGAACTTATCATTTATTTTTGATTTATGGTGTTATTTACATACACATACCTTTTAATACAGCTGGAACCACTTCTTTTGCCTTGGAGCTGACCTGTGAGCTAACCCCTCACCAACAGCCCAGACCCCAGCTCTGGCAAACCCTCTGAGGTGTAACAACCACATGGTGTCAGCCATGACCTTGTGAGACTCAGGAGACATTGCCACCAGCCAGAATATCCTAAAAACTCATTGAAACACCACAGAATGAATTAAAAAGACACTGATAAGCTAATACTACAAAATGCACAAACGTGATCCTTACTTGACCCCCTCCCCTTCCTTCCAAATGGCCTTAAACGTGAAAAAGTGCATTTGTTGTGTTTTTTTTCTTTCTTTTCATTTAACGTAAACAACTGAGTACTTGCAAACAATGTAGCGGTTCACTGTCCCTCAGGTGACGTAAAGGTTACGGTGTCCTAGTGTGCTGGCGAATTGGGCCAAACCATTGCGAGAAGCAGGGGGAAAGACCCCGTCAAGCAGACCAAACCATTGCACGTCATGAGAGTGGCAATACCAACTCTCGTATGAAAAAAAAACAAAAAACTAAACCGCTTCCAAGGTCCACGCACCAATTGGCCATCTCCAGACCGACAATCGAGATCCAGCTATTTGCCACTAGGAATGTAGCGGCAAGGTTGACAAATTCTGCTTCACTCTCATAGTCTGCTAGTCTTAGATTAAGCCATTTATATTAGTTGTCAAAGATTCAACAGAGTAGGTAGTATTGCATATTTCAGTACATCAAAATATACAGTTTCATTCGGCCCTTCGATCTCTTTTGGCCATACTGTACATTGGAATTGCGTGCCGTGCATCACTCAAATGTGTCACATCCGCTCGACAAGGAGTGACATTTCTGCTGATTCCTTCCTGTTTCCTTGTTTTCTAAATAATTCAAGTCACAAGCACAGAGAGGTCTGTTTTCAAACATTGCTGTACTGATTCTGCCTTTGAACACACCCTCTTCAGTCAGGGATACAGAACCAATGCTTACTATTTGCAGAAAGAGGCAATAATTGCCAGTAAACTAATGTAGCGCCCGAGGTGTGGGGCTTCTAGAACTGCTCTTATGACTGACAAAAGCTCAGGAACGGGCACTCTTGGAGAGGTATCCCGTCAAATATTTATTATGGTTTATTACTTTTTCACTCTGACAAAACTCCACCGCAGCCACCGCGCCACACTTTTTCATGATGTCATAGCTGTGCCATAATAAGCCAGTTATGCAGTGTCCAGTCTTTCACTAGTACTAATGAATGTATATGCTTATGATTTATAACATGGTTATACATATCTATTTGAATACTGACTGAAAAGATGTTTTCTTAACCTTGATGAAAAACCCCACCTGGAAATAAACTACAATGCATTATGCACTCATATGTCCTGCCATTTTGTTTCTAGTTTTAATGTGCTTTCAAGTCAGAAGGGAGAAGGGGAGAGAAAATTACCTTCCGCTTGAAGTTTTTGACTGTTGCTCGTCAGAGGGTCCTCTATTACGATCTGCTGCCTCCATGTTGATAGCACCTTCATAAAGCTACTTAGCTTACCCAAGGGTCTACGAAGTCGGGGCTCAGAGAGTTTGTCCCAGGTCCCCATGGTGTCTGCAGATTGAGTTTCAGGCCGTTTGGACTTTTTGCAACCATGGCGAGCCCTCAAAGGTGGGCAATGGCAAATGTTCAAAGCCCCACCCTTTGAAAAATATGGCTCCGATTAGGGGCAAACCAACACATATATATTCACAGAGCTCAGGGCTTCTCATCTATTCAGTATAATCATGACATATGTTTATTTCATGAGAAAGGTGAGTGTAAGGGTGCTGCCAGATCGGGGCACTGCTGCTCCCAGCTGATGCCCATTCTCCTCTCTCTCTCTTTCTCTCTCTCTCTCTCTCTTGCTCTCTCTCTCTCTTTCTCTACCTCACTGAGTGGCACCATGGATGTATAATAAGAACTGGATACCGGACCAAACATGCCGGCCCATTCATTCCTATGTAACCCTGCTCACTGGCGCATACGACTTGCTTCCGCATTGAGGAAAGAATAGAGCTTGCACAGTGGAGTCACTCCCATCAGGCAACACCGGACCATGAACCAATACGCATTCGGGAGAAACACGGGGAGAAAGCGCGGCGAGACGACACGCATGCGCTGTGAGAGTGCATGTGAACTTCCGGGACGTCACACTGTGCTGTGAAACTTTTTAGTGACTTTTCTGTCATTAAAAATTTTTTGATACATGAAAAGTCCATGAATTAAAAATATGCAATAGAAAGATCAGTAATTAGCTATGTCGGGTTTCTCTCCTTTATTTCTCACTTGCCAATACGAGAACGAATGAAATCAGAAAAGTACGCCAAAACCAACAAGGGCACAAACCACGCCTCTCTCCCATCTCCTCCTGGGTGAGACACATGCCCCCTAGTGTCCACCACAACGTTAGTAAACATTTACTGTCTTGCCTTTAAATCCATAAATCCGATTGGAGCTTTATTCTGAAGGGCAGTTTGATGTTTATGTGCCGGGTGCACTGTGTCAGTTCAGTTTGCTTTAAGGAGAGTAGGGGGAATTACCCAGCTCCATTTTTTGTGCCCAACTGCATAGTTTCTTTACTGATAAACACCACAGAGGCAACGTTGTAAGTTGATAATTTCATAGTTGATGTATTTATGAGAGTTATTTACATGAGAAATGCTTGTGAGTTGTGTGTAGCTGAATATGTTTTATATGTTTAGCACATATTAAGCTAAATCGTGATTTTCATGCTCGTCTGTTACAATTTTCACTCTGACCTTGTGCAATGACATAACCACAGTAATGAGCATCTAAAAACCACGACTCATGTCTTCATTCATAAGGACAACATAGTGAAAAGATGTTAAAGAAAATGGTGTTGCACATTGTGGTAAGATGGAAGCTGAACAAAGTGACGGGAATTCAGTGGTCAGTAAAAGACTTTCACTGTCGCCTTCATCATCAACTAGCTCATTAGTACATGCACAAGCCAAAGCAGAAGCAGCTAGAACACACCTAGCATTCACTGAACAAGAAGTTAAAGCTAAAATAGAGAGAGACGCTGAGGAGGCAGAGTGCCAGAAAGAAAAGGCTGATAGAGAAGCCACATATCAACTGGAAAAAGAAAAGAAGGATGCTAGCAGCACTTGCTTGTCACACAGAAGCAGCAATAGCTGGAGCTGAAGCAGCTGTGTGGGAATCAGCAGAAGCTATGGAAAATGACATGCTGGTAGATGAAGTAGGCTCAACAGAAGAGGATAAAAAGGAACAGACCGAAGAATACATCATATTTCACTTGACCCACACTCCTACTGATCCCCCAGCTCAAGCTTCCACCCCACCCCAAGCTTCCAAGAATCTTTAAGGCAAACTGTTTTCAGTCACATCTTCTATTGAACACAGCATATATCTGAAGCTATTGGACAAAGAGGTCTACAGGAATGAGTCAGATAGCTCAGTGGCTCCACTCCCATTAAAGCAACCTAGACAGTGTTTGCCCAACAACTGAGAAGAAGCAGTCTTTGCTTCACTCCAACATAGCTTGAATACTGAGATGCACCAACAATACTTGGCTTTCATGGGAAAGATATTTGAGAATGATCATGCAGAGGTCACTCCGACACTAAGAGAGTATGAAGATGAATGCTGGTTCCTGCCAACCTTTGGAGTGAACCATCCTCAAAAACCAGGCCAAATAAGTGTGGTGTTTGACTCAAGTGCTGAACACCTAGGTGTTTTTCTCAATGAGGGCCAGCTTGCAGGCCCAGATCTCTCTCTCTCTCTCTCTCTCTCTCTCTCTCTCTCTCTATATATATATATATATATATATATATATATCGCTATATGAATAATGAATCCAGATGATTTTATGTCTACATCCATAAAATGGTTCAACGCTTTCGCCAAACCACAAAACCATCGCAATGGTACTGTGTCCACACTGAGGACAATGTTATGCATCAAGGTCTATTCCTGACACACCCCTGGCACAGATTACATGGTTGAAAGGCCCTAGGTACTTGCCCAGCTGTCCAGAGGAGAGCATTCCCAAAGGAATTTGAGGCTTTTATCACAAATTCCCCAAAAACCTCTAAACAGCAAACTTCATCACCTCAGTCCAATTTTGGAGAACAATATCATTTGTGTTGGGGGTCGGTTAAAGAATGCCTACTTGGACACCGGTGAGAAGAACCCCATAGTCCTCCCAAAGGATGACCGCATTTCTTTGTTGCTTGCCAGACACCACCACGCTCAGGTCAAACATTAAGGCCATCTTGAGCTCAACACCTGACAGGAGGAGCTGTCAGAGCTGCTGGTCTATGAGGTAGGAGGCTCATCAACTCAGTCATACACAAATGTATAACTTGTCACGAACTCAGAGGCAAAATGCAAGATTCAAGAAGCTGTGAGCATGCAGTGGGCTTTGATCGTCTGCTGTATGAGCTCAAGAGCCGTGCACATTGAGGTTGTCAAGTCATTGAACAGATCTATTCATGGTTTCAAGCGTTTCTGTGCTCGCAGAGGACCTGCCAAACAACTACTATTTGACTGTGGCACAAACTTTGTGGGAACATGTAAGGAACTCGGAGTGAGAAACACCCGCTAGATACTACAGTGCAGAGGTACCTGAACCAACGCGAGTGCTCATGGGAATTCAACCCCCCACACGCCTCACATATGGGTGCTTCTTAGGAGTGTCTAATTGGGGTGGGCAGATGAATCCTGGATGCTTCTTTAAGAGCACACTCGCCTAACCCACGAGGTTTTGTATACACTAATGGCAGAGGTGACAGCTGTTATAAATGCAACACCACTAATCCCTGTTTCAAATGATCCTGAGGCTCCATTCATTCTGTCGACATCAATGCTTCTAACTCACTTAACAGATAAAGATCTCCTCACCAAGCAGTGGAGACAAGTACAGGCTCTTGCTGACAGATTCTGGAGTTGTTAGAGGACTTTCTTCAGGCCAGTCTCAGAAGTTGACTAACTTCTTCCTAAATCTTAATGTTCAGAGACTCACATGGTTCGTGGGGGTCAACTAATGACCTCACTGAGGTCAGGTGGGAAGTGTGTTGGCTTTCAGACATAGATCTGATTGGAGCTTCATTTTGAAGGGCGGTTTGATGTTTATGTGCAGGGTTCAACGTGCCGGTTCAGTTCGTTTTGAGGAGACTAGCAGGAATTACAGAGCTCCATTTTTTGTGCCCAACTGTATAGTTCCTTCACTGATAAACACTACAGAGGCAACGTTGTTGATCATTTCATAGTTGTATTCATGAGTTGATGCGCTATTTACACAAGAAATGCTTGTGAGTTGTTTATAGCTGAAGATGTTTTTATTTATTTCTTTGCATGAGGATGTAAAGCTTGATGGTGATTTTCATGCTTGTATGTTACAGCTTTCACTCTGACCTTGTACATTGAAAGAAAAAGCCACAGTAAAGAGCAACTAAAAGTTTACTACGACTAGCGTCTTCCTTCATAAGAAAGAGTTTAGCTGGAATAGCTGCAGTTGCTACACCGCAGTGAGGACAACATACATACCCATGCAGTTATCAGTGCTCTTTTAGCGGCAATTCCTGTGTGTGGAAATATGGAAGTTGTCATAGCGGTCTGACTAAGACCATTCCTAAGTAGTTATAACGAGGAAATGCATGACTCAAACAAAGTTAGTGAAAGGTGACAAGACTATGGTGGAAACACAGGTAGCACTAGTGAACACAAATGAGAAAAAAACCCAAGATAAGACAAACCTCAACACGGTGTGAAGTTTGTCAGCTAATAGTGCAAATTTATATGCGTAGTTCGTTCTAAACAGGAAAACAGAAAACTTCTCCATGACGATCTAGAGCTTATATGCACTCACTGAGAGAAGATAATGGTTGAGTGTTTGATCCATTAGATGGCGCAAACCATAACCAAGTCAGAACCCAAGCATCCATGGCAACTGGAGAGTCCATAACAACCACCCTAGTGACAGTGGAAAGATCATAAAAATCTTCGCAACAACGAGCAAGAGAGTGATTTTTAGCGTGACCACACGTCCCTGATTTGGCCACGCTGGTCCCAGTTAAAGTTGTCCTCAAAAATGCCCCCGGTTTCAATGGGAGAGAAAAAAATGCACGGAGAGAGAGAGAGCCAGTAGCGATCTGGTTCAAGGCAATAGAAATTTTCCAGGAAAAACTACAAAAATATGGTGCATTTCTTTCGTATTTTTTGTGCAAAAGCTGAGTTAGAACGGTCTGGATGACCACAACATGTGTTTGCACTGAGAAATGTTGACGATGTCATCAAAAGAAATCCTTTAAATTGTGAAAAAAATCACTTCTGGACAGCGGATCCTCGGTTCTCCAATGAGATTGTAGCTCACAGGGTCATGTTTTGCCACAACCGGGTTACTATTGGAGTGAATGGATGGCTGGAGCCTCTGCTCTGAGCGTCTGAGCAGTGAGCGGGTTTACAGACATGGCAGGGTACTTTGTGCATCATTATGGACGTCTAGGGGGGTGACAAATTGTCGGTATTTTGCACGCTGGGAATGAGAACTGATTGGATAAACTAAGTCATTCTCTTATCCAACAGCAGCAAGGCAACATCAGTTTATGTCCAAGTTACGTACTATTGCTTTAAACTGTTTAGTACTGGGGTGCACAAAATCTTTAAACTCTTAATATTGATAGTGTAATAAACCTTGTTCCTTGGTTTGACAAAAAGTGGTATTAAAATTGTAACTTCTAACCTGTAAAATAGGTTTTTCAGTGGAACACTGACTTAGTTGCAGTCCTCCTTCTATCGCGGCACTGTCAAAAAAACAAGGGGTCTTTAAAACTGCAGGGCTTAATACATAGTCGCCGGGTCTGAAATAAAATGTTGAAATTGTGGACTGTCTGGCAAAAAGTGGTAACTGCGTAACTTGCCAGGCTTGAATTAGCAGCTTCTGGGTCTACAGCCACATGCTATTGGAGGAGACTGTAGAAAATGCCTGGAGGAAACGGACTGTCGTGGAGTCTGGATAAGATGCACAGGCATGATATGGAGGTAAAGCTCGGAGACGATGTGCAGACAGGGCCTGGAGAAAAAGTGCAGGTGCCTGGAGCCTGGAGGAGATGTGCAAGTGAATGAGAATGAAAGTTATTATAAAAATTATAAAATAAGAACAAAAACAAACAACAATAATTACAACACTTATTTATATTCAAAAAGAGTGGGAAGAAGCTGAAGCATGTGTGTGTGCATATGTATTGACTACAACACATGCATACACAAATATAGTCATAAAGATACATTGACAATAGCAGCTGCACCCTGTACTCTTTTCACACCCTTATTTCACACCTGTATTTTTTTGTGCATATAAGATATTTCAAAGACCAGGTTTATAATAGTCTTAGATTTTAGTTTTTATTCGTTTTAGTACTAGTTTTAGTTTTTCATACTTTGTCAGGTGCATGAGTCAACAGATGCAGAGTAAGTATGGTGAAATAAAACTCAAAAGACACAATGGTAGTAAGTGAGAAAAAACAATAAGTAAATAAATAAACCATAGAGTGCCATGTGGTGCCTCCAGCTCAAGTAAAATTGCTTGAGCCAAATAAATTGATTTCATTTCAATCTGACACTGACAGAGACAAAATCTAAGACGATGACGGTGCCCTGTAAGCAAAACACGTTCTTTCAAAAATGGCCCTTCGCAAATCACTGGCTGACATCACAGTGGGATAGGGTTTGTCAAAATACGGAGACCCACAAAATATCTTAGTTGTCCAGTAAGATACTGTCATTTCTGTCTGTCTATGGTAATTTGATGGCCTGATAAATGGATTGTGTCATTGCTTACTTAATCTTTTTGATGATGATGTTTGATTGGCTCCCCTCAGGGACCAGAAGTCAGTTCAAGCCTGCTCTGCCATCTGCCAGTTGTTCAGCTGAGAGTGTGTGTGTGTGTGTGTGTGGTGCAAAAGGTCTTGACCTGGACAAAGGGACAGAGATATCACTTTTGGATGAGGCCTACTCTCTGGACTAGCTGTTCAAAAAACAATGGCAGACAGGAAACAGTGGACAGTCAAAGTCTAATTTACATGTCAACAGCTATATCAGTTGTCTTGTTAGCTGGAGGAATTGAAATGTGATCCACTCATCCACATTCATATGAGATTTTCTTCAGTGTCAGCCTTTTCTGGATTTTCTGCTGGCACACAATATCAGGTTTTGCTCCAGCTGCTCCTGTAAGTACATTCAAACAAAATAGTGAGGATATGTGAAATCAGGAGAAGACCTCAAACTCTGGGGACATGCACAGACCTTACTTAAAGTTAATGAGATGGAACTTTCGGGACACAAGCTTCACCTCTTCCAAAGACCACGTCTGCTGATGCCACATGAATTGAGAGTTAACGGGGATTTTTTTTTTGCAATTAGAGAATGGATGTGATCATAATCCTTGTCTTGTCATCCAAGGTGTGGTGTGCTTTTTCAAAGTGTAATTGATTGCTAAAAGACTAGATTTGACAGAAATGTAGAAGATATCATTGTGAATATCATGAAGCTCCGTTTAGCAGAACGCACATTTTCTCTTGATGAAGGGCATTAGCATACTTAATAGATTGTGTTGCTTGGTTTCATGTCAGAGGCATCTGTATGTCTGCTAATGCATATTCAAAAGTGCATTTTTCCTCAGTGCAATTTCTTTGACCTGACTAGTTGTATACAATTGCGAAAAAAAGCTGTTTTTTGAGTTTGCAATAAGTTAAAAAGATTGCATATGGGGTGATGGATTTAGATATACTTGTTATACTTGGATACTGTAAGATACAAGATTGTAATGAGGTTCATGTTTTTAGATGGTTTTTAGATGGTTTACAGGCATTTACAGTACTTGCAAGAAGTCTAAAAATCAGAAGTTGGCTATAGAAAGTAAAATGAGATGCTTCAAAGAAATGTATTAAAAGTATATGAATAAGATTGTAAAAATGTCTTTTCGTGTCTATGTGCAATGACCAAAGGTTTCAGTACAAGGGAATGCCAGTGCTGTGGGATTATTGAACATGATTTCTAGGTGAGCTTCCCTCATTTTGATCACTGGCAGTTAGTTTGGTAGGACAAGTCCAGGAGGAAGCTGCAAGACTGAGTACACTTTGTAGTGCTGTTTCATTTAACTGTATTATTTAACATACTTGAAACTACTTAAATTAATTGATGTGACAATGCAAGTGCACAATGAAAGCTTAGGGTGTTAATTGAGTGTGTCAATCTATAAATCAGCTAACCATGAAATCAAACCGCACAAGCGAACTCATTTATAAACATTTGGTAAGTAAGTCAATGCTTTGTAGAACATTAAATTCAAGGGAAAGGGATAGAAAGTGCATGCACCTAGAAAACCTAGTCATCCATTCCATATCAGAACTCTTAATGAATTTACTCTTAAATTGGGATTCACACTTTAAAATAATAATAATTTCTGTTTCAACAGCAACAATGATTTTACATGAATGTGTTTACTTCAACTCTGGAATTCTCCATAGCCCGGTTGTATCGGATTAATTCACGTCCTCAAACAAAAGAAGCCCTCTAAATTCTCCCTCAATGACTTTGCTGATGCTGAAAATCCAACACTCACCTCATTCAAGTCACTCCAATCAAGCATTGGCTCTCAGATTCCCTCCAGCTGGGTCCAGCCTGCACATCCCACCCTCCCCCATACAGTCCCCCTGGTGGATTCCTTACCCTGAGCTAACCCCCCTGAGTGACAAGGGGGCCCAGGTGCTATTGCTGAACGAGACGTCAAGATAATTTGGCTTGATGCAGCCAACACACATACCCTCCTTACATAAAGATCAGGGAGGGGCCCTGGACATTAAACACTGTCTTATTAGGTTTATTTTGTCAAACCATGAGATGTAATGAGAGGCAGTATAATGACCGAAACCATCTGATCTCCACTCACTCTAAACAAAATACTCAGGTAGCAGGGTCCTGACCAAACTCATGTCATACCTCTGTACCTCTGAGAGCCATGGAAGGTAGTGACTGAGTGAGTTCAAACACTTAAGAGAAAGAATGGGGATTGCCAATGCAACTTGCTCAAGTGGAGAGTTATCCTTTGTCTTATCCAAAGAATTTTTTCAGAGTTTATCCATCCAAACTTTCTTTGTGAAATTTATGTATTGTTATGTATTGAAATAAAACACATTTCTTGACATGAGACGCATAAAGACAGTGAGTATTCATTTGTTATGTTTTGTGTGAATGAAAAAAATTATACATAAATCATTTTTCATATTGAAGACTTAAATGAACTGGCACTTTTTATGATAAAATCTTGTAGTTATGTACCACCCAGAATACATATGGAGCACCTAATTGAAAGTTTAAGGTTGCTAAAAATGGTACACAGCTGAATGTAGTTTATTCACAGTAATCTAAATATCTCATGTTTGGGATAGATTTCTATAAACAAAAAAAAAACAAAGAAACAAACAAAAAAGGGCTTGAGCAGGCCACACTTTGAAAATACACACCTCAAAAGTCCATTCCCTTTCCACACCCTTTCTCTCTCAAACCACGTCTCCAGAGTGCAGGAACAAGCGGTGGTGTCACTGTTGTAGTGTGTCTTTTTGTGCATTTGTGTATCAAGTTCAGCAGCAGGCTCCCACTGGAGCGGTTTGACTGTGTTACGCGATGTGTCATAGATGCGCAGCATGCTGCATTGCACGCATTACCACAGAAGAGGAGGAAGGGACAGATAGGTTGAATTTGAATTTGATTGCATCAGGAAAATTTGAACCCCATATGTCTGATTTGGTTTTTTTTTGGCAAAAAGCAATAATTTACTTAGTTGTTATCAGGGTGTTTCGAGGATTTCTAGCAAATCGGTAAAACGACAAACAAAAACCCACCTTCAAAGGGACATGTATAGGAATTACCCCCCAATCTAATGGTGAAATTGTGTATTGCATCCAAATGCACTCCAGTGCTTACCTGTTTCGAACACCCATTGCAACTACGGTCTTGCTGATCTTCTCCTTCAGTGTGTCTGTGCTGGCTCGCAGGGAAAACGCATTGGTGCCATTTATTCCTTGCCGGCGACTGCAGTTTCAAGATGGCACACTGTCACGGTGCTGCTCTGCAAGCTTAATCGTCACCTATATGCATAAATCAAAAATTATTTCTTCCAATAACAAAATTTAAAAAATCCAGAATACTACACATTGTCCCTTTAAGTCAAGGATCATATTGTGCCCACTGGTGTTGCAGAGGTCTGCTGGTGTATGTCTTCACCTCACACACGATAAAGGCAGGGAATACACCATGGACACGTTGCTTGTCCAATGCAGGGCACTTGTCACCATTCACTTTCTCAGTTGCTGAGTCTGAAGTTGACCTTGATGCATATGGCTGTGGAATGTGGGAGGACACACACACAGGGAGAACATGCAAACTCCACACAGAAATGGCCGGCAGCAGATGAGCTCAAACCCATAGCCTTCTTGCTCTGAGGCGACACTACTGACCACCATTTAAATGTATAGCCTCAAATAATTAGTAGAATTGGTAAATCATTTATTTGAAAGGGCATTGATGATGCACACGCTCTTGTAGATATCCCTATTAGGTGTTCCCAAAGTCAGCAACATTAGCTGTGTAGAGTTGGAGTTCCTCAAATGGCATCAGAAGCATCAGAACAAAGAACAAGGAAAAACAATTGACTGAAGGACTGACAGTGATCTCTGTTGTCTTCATCCAGAGCTTACACAAAGACTTGTTTGGGGGTGGGGATTGATTTATGAAGAGGATGTAAAGATGGATTTGATGATGGCAGTGTGCAGCTCTGAGATCCCCCAACAGCTCGTACCTCTCTCATCCCCACTGGACCACATGTGTGGGGCAGCTGCAGCACCTGGGCCCCCTGACCCTCACTCTGTCCACAGCTCAATACATCATTAGCCTCTGCAGCTGACCTGATGAGGCCTCCTCACCCTGTACCATCCCCTGAAGAAGATACAATAACTAGAGCATGGAAGGACATGTCCACCCGATTTGACTTTTCTCATAACATTGAATGGACATTGTCATGATACCATCATCCCATGGATATGAGCTTTGTCCCCCAAATAGAACTCACACAATCTTTCCTTCACAACTTTATTTAGAACATTTAAACATGAACATGTAATGAAGGAACTAGTAATGAATTTTCTGTGGTTTCTATGATAGTAACTACTGTTAATATAAGCATAAATAATACAAGAAATATATATGTACCTTTTCTCACAACATAAACACATACGTCATGAGTTTTGATTTTTTTTCATATTTGCATGAGGCCCTCTGCAGGATGGAGAGCACTCTCAGTGGGATCTGGTGGAACCTCCACCTCCATATACAGCCTCAGCTCTGGATCCAAGATCCTAGATAGGGGTTTGAAGTTATTTCTTTCTGGAGTTGGTCTGAGGCACGAGGTGTGTTAAGCATATTTAATAGAAGCAAAGTCATGTGAAATAGCGTTATGCTGAACACGAGTGCCTGCGTGCACTGGGATGTTGTTATGATAATGAGCAGAATATATGGCCAGTGTGAGTTCCCAGGCCAAAGAGATGATGGTGTGTTAGTTATTTTGTTGCTGCTACCTAGCCCTACCTGTAATGAAAGACTGCTGTAGAAATCTCTAAGCCTATAGGTTATGGGCCCAATCAGGCAGGCCATAGGTGGCTTAGACTTTTTCTTTAATAGTGATGAGAAAAGTTATGAGCCTTGGGAAACAAGGTTCTTCATGCACATCGAGTTGTGTAGTCTCAGAAAAGTTATCTTAGAGGGTCCAAAACTAGATTGGGTAGGTGAAGAAGCTCTCACAGAAGAGTAAGCAAAGGACGAAGAAGCATATGCATAGCTTGTGCAATGTCTGGACAACAACAGTTTATCGTTGGTAATGAGGCATGTGAAATGTGATGAAGTGTGTGAAGAGTACTGGAGATTCTTCGCGAGCACTACGCAGGAAAAGACAAACCCTGCGTATGAGTTTGAATTGTGGAATTTCCTCGCTCCGTAAGGCTAGCCATGAAAGGGTCACTGACTACATTATTCGAGCAGCAAGAGACTATATTCATGTTTTTGAGACGAGCAGGTGAAAAAATTAGTGGTGGACTGGTTATAGGCAGTGAAAGAGGGCCCAGATGGATCTGAGACTTGTAAAGCAAAACGGTATGGTCAAGTGGAAGGGATCGACTATAAAGAAACAATTTCACAGACTGCCAACATGACATCTGTCTGAGCATCGATGCAGGTGGATGTGCAGGAGGATCTTACCGTACACACCAAGTCAATGTACAGGCCGCTTACCTCC
The DNA here is from genome assembly GCA_029224185.1 of Karalla daura. Classification (NCBI taxonomy): domain Eukaryota; kingdom Metazoa; phylum Chordata; class Actinopteri; order Chaetodontiformes; family Leiognathidae; genus Karalla; species Karalla daura. Next base: position 637,632 of record CM055204.1, read on the forward strand.
ATGCACCAATGGACTGTGAGGTATATATGGAACAACCTGAAGGCTTTGACATTAAGTCAGAAACAGAACACTAATGCCCCGTTTACACTATGTGGTGCTGAAACGATGCGACTCGGTTCAAGCGTCTTCCCATTACAGAGTGGTATAGCCTCAGGAGTCCATCTGTGCCTTGTTATACTGTCGTAAAATCGATTTAAAGAAGTATTTCTGCCTTTTCTGTTTATGCTGTATCAGTTCAACATGATTGTCATTTCCCAACAAAGTTCTGTTCTTCACCAAATGTCAGCCAACAGAACGGTCCAGACAGGTGGCAAGCTGTGTTCATAGCTGTCTCCGAATCATAAAAATTGATGCAGTCATTATATCCAATAAGCTGACATGCTAAGCTGTCTGACCATGACCGTGAAGCTGTAATACCTTCATGACAAACCATTTCAATTTCATATGGACCAAATTCTTACTTTTCACAGGAATAGAATCCCAACTTTGGCTGCGGGGCCTTTTCTGAACCTGAAACAGAAATTAGATCTTTTAGCATCAGCTGTAGCATATCTGACTTGTAACCTTCAGGTTAAAATCCTCCCCATGGAAGAAGTGCCCCTGAGCAAAGAACTTTGCCCTATGTGAACCCCTGACTGCTGAAGTTCCTGATTGTGGGTATACACATACACACACACACACACACACACACACACACACACACACACACACCTACTGTAGGAGCATTTTCCCCAATTGATCTTAATGTATGGGTTTTGAACTGGTGACCTCCTCACTGTGAGGCGACAATGTGGTGCACATAATCTACTTTTAACAAGCATAAAACAACCAAAATTAATTTATATAGTAAGCAATAAAACATAGCAAGCACAGAACAGAGCTGTGACATAACTTTTGCACCTTGACCAGATAAAAACACATTTAATCAGTTAACCAGTGATCAAACAGAATGAGTAAAAGCAAGTCAATTTTTTGCTTTTTCTTCTTCATCACGGGTTTGTATATTTTGGAAGCATATATCAAATGCAGAGGCTTTGCTATACCTTAGGGGTTAAAAATTGCTGAACATACATGACACCTCTAATCTCTGTCCGACAAAAAACCCATGATATTACAGGATTATCCAAAAGAAAGGGGCATTAGAACACAACATCTCCTCGGTCCCCTGATGGCTCAAAGGACATCCTACTAGCCAATTTAACAGAAAATTTAGATGACACATAATGAGGCAGAAAAAGGTATAGTGACCATGAGTTTATATCAGTATGTGCATGCATCAATGTGTGAATGATGAGCAGCATGTGCAAAGGTGCTGCATCCCTGCTGTGTGCCTAATTAAAAGGCTCTGGGTGCAGAGGGGGCTGTTTTGGCACCCAACCAAGTCCCTTTATACCCCTGCTTCCCTTCCTCTCTATATCCTGGCTTTGATAACCATGGAGCACTAATGCCCCTAAATTGCTGCCGCACATGTGACCCACCCGTGGTTGAAAGGAGGAAAGAACGATAAGTGAATGCATTTTTTCTCCCACTTTGATGAGAAGAGTCTGACCAAGCCCTGCTTCACTTTAATGTAGCCAAAGTTGAAGCGAAATCAAAATTTGAATATATAAAAAGTGTAAAAATTATCCTGAGAGAATTATTACTATAATTTATGTATGAAATATTGCAGCATGCAGTATGCAGGCATATTCATATTTCCTTTTCAATCTAACTACATCTGAAACTGGACCTGACATCGTATGCTTGCTTGATGACTAAAGGAAAGTTTTAGCTGGGTTATATCCGTTAAATATGTGAGTGCTGTGCTGGGTAGATATCACAGAGGAACAGTGTAACATCCTACATTATATTTTAAAATTCTATTAAAAAACTAGCAATGGATATATCCTCAAACTTGACATCAATTGGCCTTCTTAAAAATTGCATCATTCTAACATTTTTGAATCTTTCCTTTCTCCTATCGCTTTCTCTCTACCTGTGTGACATACTTTTTCATTAACACTATAAATAATGAATAATAATAAATTATCTGACTAATCAAAGTGATGATAAAAGATGCCATGTACCATGCACTAGGAAATTGTAGTCACAGTTGTTTACAGAATAATTGAATTTCATGAATAATTGAACCATTGCCTCTGGATTAAATTTTTTTCATTAGTGTCTCTATTCATTCTGAATATAGATTGCTGTAGAATAATTGTAGAATGTAGTGACTACAGATTCACGATTTTAAGGGGACATTCTTTGGTGGGCTGAAATTCTCCTTCCATCTCAGCCTTGATTTAACAATAGCCATCAAAGAGGATATCCGTCTGCTGTGCAAGAGTAGCTCAGTCCCAGTCTTATGGCTGAAACTGTTTGAAGTCCTGTCACTTGAACCGCAGAATCACCTGGACTGCCATTACTCAGGCAGGATAACCCTTTCCACGTCTACATGCACAAAAACACATTTGTATACTGTGGTCAGTTTGAGTTGATTCTTGTGTGGCCTGCACTCAGGAATTTTCTGAAAGACTTGACACACTGCTGAAGCCACTGAAGCAGTGAAAGATGCACTGGTCTCCCGCACTGGTCTCTATGGTAGCTGTGTGAAAAAGGATGGGAAAGGAAGGGAAATAAGGGACGGATGTGAGTGATGCGAGTGTAATGGTTTCATTTTTCACCCTAATTCTAATTCAGTTGTAATTAGATTGAGAGGTGTGGGGATGAATCTGGAAGAGTGTGCCCTTGCCAGGGGTTAGTATTTGTATTTTTGATGGGCTTGTAACTCTAACGTTGACTTCATTTTTGGCAGAAATTATCATGTCTTCATATAATTTGTCAGCAAAAAAAACGTACAAACCCCTAGCACTACTAAGTATTCAACCTACTTGCGGTTGGCAAGATGCGGTTGGCACGTGTCTGGATTATATTATTTCACAGGAACTCCATCTGATATGTAACCCTTCTTAAGGCAACTACTCTCTCTCCTCATCCTGTGGTATGACATTTCCACCATCTTTTCATTAAGTCCAATGGAACTTTTGTTCCAACTCCTTTTGTTTTTGTGTTAGGGAACCCAGATGACACATGCCCTGCCCTGCATCCATCACTCCTGTCACATGTCCCCGCAACCCCCAACTTCCTCATAGCCCGGCTCCCAGCATGCATATTCACAGGAGCTGGTGTCCTGTCTCAGGAAACTAATTTGCCCCACCCTGTATGTCTCTTTTTCTGAATTAATATTACAATGAGCTAATAAAGAGAGGCAAAATTCTCATGTGGTTATGACTCCCGAGAGACCCCTGACTAATGAAGAGCTGCCCTTTCTAATGAATGGTAATCACTCACAGTTTTAGATAGACAAACCCATGAGCTTTCTAGGAACAAACAAATGGGATGCCTTAAATGTTAACACATACCGATTGTTAGGTGGGCAAAATCTGAGAAGGTTTGACAGCAATGAGGCTGAACTAAGGACTGCCTTCTCGTACAACCTCTCCAACACTACTAAAGATCATTAAAACAATAAAAAAAACATTAAACACCATACAAACATTGTGGTAATTCTAATTGGAACAAAAAGTCTGTATTCCATGACATGGCTTTGAGTCATCCTGCATGTTAATGCTGGGACAGTTAATACTGTCCCAGTATTAACTGAGACATTAATGAACAATGAATAATTTCTGTACAGTACTTTTTGGTTTAAGATCATTTATGCCTTGCACTTCGGTGCAAATTGAGCCATAATCAGATTCTGGACAACCCTCTTTGTAGTGAAAACCATATTCTCTACATTGTAAAAGAGTGACACATCTGTGATGTTGTTTTATGTATACCCAGATTGATGCCACAAAACAGTAGCTTGTCAGTGAGGCCTCAGATCTTAACAAGACTCTACTATTGGTATCTATTGGTGAGATACACAGAGAAAAACTTGCAAATTGGGATGTAGACTTCAAGAGTGACAAATTGAGTGTGTGTGATCCTTAAACCCAGCTCATGCCAAAATAAGTGAAGAGAGGACACCAAACTCATTTCAAGCATCTTTAGCATTAATCCAATTTCTAACCTCTTAAGATAACTAACTTACTTACTTACATCTGTGCTGAGTTCAGTTTTCAGTTCTGTGGTTTTACCCAAGTGCAGTGTACTGTATCATACTGAATAAAATAAAAACACTGTTGAACTGTCAGTGGAGCTGATCCATAAGCTTTTTTTCCTCCAGGTTGGACTGCTGCAATGCACTCACAGAGTTTTGCACAGGGAGAAACGCTACTTCAGGATGTTGCAGTCACAATCTGACACACTAGAACGCTATATTTTATTTCCTAACCCTAAATGTCAGTGCCAGTCTATAATTTTAGAAGAACTAAATGTGGTCCAGAATTGGACCATTTAAACTAGTTGGGACACAATGAGAGACAATGTGTAAAATGGTGTTGAGCTGTCCTTTAAAAGAAATGTATCCCAATCACCTCTGATCTAAAAGCTTCTAAATGACGCCATGACCATCAGAACCACAGTCATATTCTGAGAGGCCAACAATTAGTCCTTGCCAGTGGGGCAGCTGTGCTAATGGTTTCAGTATGAAAGATGCAAAAGTGTTGGCAGCAGAAGCCTGCTGAAGGCATGGAAAAGAGCCACACATCTCTCTGCCCTAATTTCAATAAAACTCCAGTCTTGTTGAGTTTACTGAAAGGCAGGAGGAACTGGCGCCCTATAAGAGGTTTAGTTAAGCGGAATCCGGTTTGACATGCTCCTGTATCCCTCTGCTCCTCCAAGGGCCACAAGAGGTGGGCTGCAAAATGGACACCAGCTAGAGGATGCATAAAAGAGTGGCACAGCAGAAGGGGGAGGGAGAGCATGGAGCACAGTGGGAGATTTGGCTGCTGCCTGGGTCTTGTTCCATGGTGCACACTCATATGCCTATCGGGATGTGATGAGAGAATGTTGATATTATGCTGCCGGGCTGTAATCGCTTTAGCAAAATAAGTATAAGTAGCAGCTCAAGTTGCTTGAGTTGTTCATCCACACTGGCATCCACATGGAAACAGTGTATGAAAACAACATTTTAGCACCTGCTCTGCTATTTCAAAGAATGTTATGGGCCTGACCGATGATGACACAGTTAACCAAGTGGGCCTGTACATTTGCATAAGACTGTGTTGAAAATAAATGGATGGGGACTAAATTGAGACGGAAGCACTGACAATGGGTCTGTCTTGTTATGCTGCCTGTTCATCATTTTCCCAGCCCCTCTGGCTTCAATAAAGGAGAATAAAAGAATATAAAAGAACAATTTGGTCTGCCCCAGCTGTGAATAACCAAGCCATCACAGCACACAATAGCTCAGTCACGCTTGCTATAATTCAGCGTCTGATCTCAGACACACCCTCTCCCGTCCCACATCTTTGTTAAAGTCGTTCATCAGACATATCATTTTCCTTGACACACCCCTCCTGCACGGCCAGATGGTTGAAATCTATAATTGCCTCCCCTCTACAAAAAAAAAGAAAACAAAGAAATCCTCCCAAACGGCCACCTCTATATCCTTTCATGTTATGACATTGGCCCATCCCCCCAGCTAATTAAGCCCCACTTTGTTTAGCTGGGGTTTAATGGTCTGGCAAGCTGGGAGGACCTCCTGGCACCTGGGGAGGCTACCTGTTACTGTGCCTGGCTCATAGGTCTCAGGGGATGAGCACCCCCTTCTGACCTGCACTGCCACTTAAAGAGGCGGGACAGTAACCACTGGTGTACTTATTTTAGAAGCCTTGAGGGCATTTTAGACGAGACACTTCAATACGTATGCATGTTAAATTCCATGGAGTTTCAATCTCTAGCTTACCCATGTTTGTTTAACTTGCTCCAGTATATTGTATCAATCTTAACGCTGACACTATGAAAACATATTGCACATTCAAAGTGATAGTTTTCTTAAATTGTGTTTTCCTTTGTACTATTTTCTGGCTTTTGATAGACAATAATGATACTTCATGAAATGCTGAGGGCAAGTCCAGTGGTTAGTGCAATTGTCTCACTGCAAGAAGGTAGAGGGTTGATCCCAGTGGATGGATCCCAGCTGCTGCTGACCATTTCTGTTTGGGGTTTGCATGTTTCCCCCATGGGTTTCCTCCAGGCATTCCGGTGTCCTCTCACAGTCAAAAAACATGCAATGATATTAATTGGAGACTTTAATTTGTGCCTAGGCATGAATGTGAGAGTGAATGGCGTGTGAGCCCTGCAATGGACTGGCGACGTGTCCACCAGGGTGTATTCCTTGCCTATCATCCTATGTGATAGACACCAGGAGACCCATGCAGCACCAGTAGTTACAAAGTAGGTATGTGGATGAATGAAAGAATTGTTGAGAACAGCAACGACATTCATTTCCCCCTTGAAAATGTTTGTCGTCTGTGCACAGGATTGGCATTTTGTTGAGCCCCAGACAATGTCTGGGGCTCAACAAAATTACCACCTTCTATTCAGATAGATGGAGTTGGTCATCATGTTTGAAACACCTCTGGGTAGGCATCCTGATCATATGACTGAACTATCTCAGCTGGCTCCTCTTGATACAGAGGAGCAGCTACTTCACACTTGATTGGTCATATTTAAACAGGACTTTATGTTAAAAATACATTGTGGAGCTCAGAGGTTCAAGACAGATGTGCTGCTGCCCTGCATTGAGAGGTGCCAAGCTGAGGTGGTTCAGGCATTTGGTCAGAATGCCCCCACACCTTCGTAGGGAGGTGTTCCAGGCATGTCCATCTGGAGACCCACAGGCAGAACCAATCTCTTGGCTTTGGGATCCCCCAGGAGTTGGTGGAAGAGAAAAGAGCCTGGACTTCCTCACTCTAACTGCTGCCCCTGCAACCCAAATTCTTATATGAAAAGGTGCATGGGGAGAATTCATGCAAATCCATACAAATATATGCTGGGAAAAAATACAGATCCATCTTTTATTTCTATCCATGAAGCTAATCATGCTTTTGCTGTGTAATTATTCAGAGTTTGCACAGGCTTAGGGGAGACTTAGTGGTGTGGCCAGTGCTTTGTTCAAGTGTCACTCCCAGTTATGCTGTTTGAGTGTTAAAGAGAAGAAATAGATGACATACAAGGTTTTCTCCTGCTGTTATAGGGGGCCTGTTTGTGTAGGATTGAGCCATACTAGTAGTCAAATAGGAAAGCAGCTTTGCGTTTCCTGTAGAGCTGGTTTGTGAGAGGCAGGATTAGACCTAGCATCCTTGAGGGAAACAAAAATGCACGTGGCTGCTTCCTTGCCTGCCTGCCTGTAGGCCTCCTCTATCCAGCTGGTTGAGAGGCATGTGACTGTTTCTGCCTTTATCACTAGGGCGCACACTGCAGCCGTAGTGCCCAAAGAGCACACCAGTAGGCCTGGCCACAGATGTTCCTGCACAATGTTATGTGTGACTTCTTGCACGTCACTACCTCTCTAGGGCCTGTCTGTTGCTCACCTTTCTGCATTATGTCTTGTCACTTGTCAGACACTAAATACGTTCTGAGGCTGAGGACCGATTGACAAAATAGCACATGCACCTGGCTATCATGCTGACAGGCAAAGCTGCTGACAGGACTGTTGAGGTGCTGCAACGGCACCAAAGTTGTTTGAAGTGAGATTCATTAAAACACATGGGCTTGGAAGAGTAATTGATTTAGACTCTAATCCAACTTTATCTAAAATGGTCATAGCCCTTGTATCATATAACACAGTTCCTTCACTAAAGAAGGAACTGGCAATAAATGTTTAATTGCCAAATGTTTAATTGCCAAATTTGTAACAGTTTAATGTTTGGGATAAAAGTGTGAACAGTGAGTGGAATACATTTCTCTTTTTTATCACTTCTGTAAGGATTTAAAAGAAAGCTATAATAATGCTTAACTATAGGCAGCTTTAAAGCAACAGTGTAGTGTCAGAATGGACACTACACGGACAAGAAAAATGCATGTCTGTATGCATCACTGTATGGCTGTGATTCTGTCAGCCATACAGTTTCTTAAACATTTTAATTGCTACATACAGTTGACTGATACAGAAGAGAATACAAACATTCAGTTGATTTAAACATCATGTCTGGCAGGTTTTCAGCCTGCAGGCTTCTGTCAATATACCTGTGCTACACAATGTAAAATGGGGATTAAAATCTTGGTTGCTACTGGACTGAGCTTGTTCATATCATTCCACCCACAGAGCGTGGGGAGTGCACTTCTTGTTTTTCCATATTGATATTGCAATGTGTCAACCTGCTTAATCTAATTTACAGACATGTGGAATCAATGTATCTTCTAAACTCACATTTGTGAACATACTTTTATGCCTGTATAGATTTTATATGTAATCTGCGACACTTTTGTTATTCAACCACATGGCTTTTTTTCACTTTCTCCACTTCCTATTTCCTATTTCTCATTTCCTATTTTTGAAATGTGTGAGCACATTCTTTGATAGTGAAAATGGCTAACAATATACTTACTAATTATCAGTATCTTAAATCTAAATAAATGCATTGACAGACTATCTTGTGTCTTTGAGAAAGACAAGTAGCTATTTTTAAAAAGCTAAATGTTCTCAGGTAATCGCGCTAATATCAAAGAATTTAACCTATTGTCTCTTTCCTGTTTAGCTGTGTGGAAGTGTCACAGGCAAATTAACTAATTGTCATTGCAAGTCAAAGACATCCATCCAAAAGGGTGCTGACATTAATGACCCAATCCAGCTCTGCATTAACACTTGAATCAGAAACACCAAGTGTGGGGCCATTCACCCATCTCTTTGATAGATTTGCATGAAATTTGGTTTCATGCTTTAAACAGAGGTCCTCCTGCCACTGTCAGAGGAACCTCTGATAAGACCAAAGGTCACTCTATTAGTGAATCACCACTTATTAAATGAATTGATTTTCAGCAGTGAAAGCAAGTGTCATTTACTTAACAAGCTATAACTATTGAAGAAGATGGTTTGTGGTTATCCGTTTCATTTAGCTAGTTATGTTGGTATTTTTGTTCAAACCTGTCTCCCATTTCTATGAAGATGAATAAAAATGTTTATGATAATGATAATGATAATGTTCCAGTCACTTTCTCTTATCTCTTTTGTCTGGGTCTGAGTTGTGTAGGCAGCAGTTTGAGCAGGGAAGCCCAATCACCACTCCCTGGCCACTTCTGTCAACACTTCTGGGCAATCCCAAAGTGTTTCCAGGCCAACCAAAAGATATAATCTCTCCAGCAACTCCAGCGGGATTGCCTCTGGGTCTCCTCCCAGATGACCATGCCTGGAACACCTACCCAGGAAGATGTCCAGGAGGCATCCTGTCCAAATGCCCAAATCACCTGCGCTGGCTCCTCTCAATATACAGGAGCAGCAGCGCTACTTTAAGACTTTCTTTTGGATGTCTGGACTACTTGTCCAATCTCTAAGGCATCTGGTTAGAGTTGGGTATCATTTAGGTTTTTTATAATACTGGTGCCAAACTGGTACTTTTAAAAAGGTGCTAGTGCTTAAACAGTGCCTGAACTGGTGCTTAAAAATGCTTAATAACAAGTTGAACATATGAATTCAAATTTCTTAAATATGTGTACAGAATATACTATATATATATATATATATATATATATATATATATATATATATATATATATATTCCTTTTATTTATCTCTTTGGGATGGGAAATGTACATTTCCAGTAGTGTTTGTGAACAATACAACAATATGAATTACAACAGAACGATAGAATGTTTATATAATATATGCATGAGAAAATTAATGAATGACGGTATAAACAATGAGGTAATAAACAGTAAATAGTAAGGTAATAGTAAAGTAGTAAGAAAACAGTAAATCTAGATACAATAGATAGTAATTAACATATGTATTAAACTACATTTCCCATAGGATGAAAGATTTTATAAACTATGTATAAGAGAGTAACCAATACCCAATAAATCAATGACAAACAGACAAAATATACACTAATGATGAACACAATATATAAAATAGAAGTATATACAAGAATCAATAAATGTACGATAAAGTTTATGATAAACAGTGTAAAATAAATAAATAATAATATTAAACTGGAAAATAGTAAATATTTTATAATGAATGGTAATTATAATGAAAAGTAATATCTATTTTTAAATTAAATGCACTGCAGTTGTTATTGCACAGTTCACACAGTTCAACTCAACTCAACTCAACTTTTATTTGTTTTAAGTGCCATATCATAACAGCTGTTATCTCAGAGCACTTTACAAGCAGAGCAACAATGTGTACATAGTGAAAAACCCCTGTCCTTAGACCCTCGCAAAGGCTGAGGAACAACTCCCAAGAAAAACCCTGACAGGGAAAAAAAGGGGAGAAACCTCAGGGTGAGAGACAGAGGAGGGGATCCTCACCCAGGACGGACAGGCAGGCACAAACAAAACATTATTGATGGCTAACAGTTCAGGATATAAATCAATGAATTGAATTGAATCAGTCCATAGTAGCAGGCAGGAGGAACCGCAGTGAGATGAGCCGGGTAGAGGTGGTCCTGGATCCAGCTCAGCGTTGATTCAGTTCACATTCAGTTCACATTCCACACATTGGCTAGCACTCCTTCCCCTCTCTATTTCTTCCTCCCCCCAAGTGAGGAGTTGTAGAGCATGATGGGATGATGGACAAAAGAGTTCTTAAGTCTAGTGGTTCTGCATTTTAGAAGAAGCAGTCTCACACTGAACAGACTCCTCTGGTTGTCGATGACAGTGTGCAGAGGATGGCTGGTATTGTCCATAATGTCCTCCAGTTTGTCTAGTGTCCTCATCTCTGCCACTGTCACCAGAGAGTCCAATTTCATGCCAACCTCAGGGCCAGCCCACCTGACCAGTAGTAGGGGGAAGAAGAAGAACAACAACAACAATATACACATAATGGAGGAAATTGAGGAGGTGATAATTTTGATCCTGTGTTTGTGGCTGTTTGGCACAGCATGGAGTAAAGTGTTGTTCAGATGAGGCTGGAGGTAGCAAAATGAAATACTACGGAAAAACAAAGGGCAGTTTACAGCACAGTATAGTACTTTTCTGTAACCAGTTCAAATTCACCGTGGGAGGAGAGTTTTCTTGTTTGTTTGTTATTTATAAGTCATACTGGTGTTTCTGATGGCACCCAGCCCTACTCAGCCTAGCTTTGTCTTTCAGGCGAGCAGGTACCAGAAAAACATTCCAGGTAATAGAAACACACCCAAGGCCAGAGCAACATAGTGATGTGATGTCATGTGTAGCGCGCGTCCATGGCTGCCCAATGAGCTGGATGCACTTCTCAACAGGGATCCAAAACTCTGCATAACACCAGGATGTCAATAAGGGGGAACATTTTTGTGGCACCGAGATGAAGCATTGGGCTGATTTCCAGTTGGGTACTACCATTCAAGTAAGCACCAGTTCCGTCATGACACCGGCTATCGGCACCCATCAGTACGTCTGATGGAGAAAACTGGTTCCAGATAATGATATAGTTGAGCAGAGGAATTATAAGTAGCAAAAAGAGGAGAATGAGATGGCAAAGGAGAAAGCGAGCAACATGCAATCATAAATATGTTTCTGTAGTAGCAGGTGCTGGAAAAGCTGAATATATTAATTGCTTCCTGTCAAAAAAGAAGTGTGTAATTTATGCTATGAAAGTTAATATAGTTTCTTAGGCTGTCTTTCTCTATTTGGCTGTATGGAACCCAAGATATACATAAACTCTCTTACTGCTTCTCTGCATGGTATATTTACAAGTTCACACCAACTTGCATTACTTAAACACTTCAAAGCTGTTTTAAGTGAAATGGCTGAGTCTGATACATCGCTCACAGAAACACTCATACACAGTTCAGTGGGCTCACCTCCCTCTGTCGATGTGGATGGAACTGGCACACACACCTCATGAATTGAAAAGCCTCTGAAATGAGGAGGGAGCACAGATTACTCCGGGAGCAGGTCATGGGACACGGGTCGTCACGGCAACTTTGTTGTCAGAATGACTCCCATTGTCCTAGTGATGAAGCAGGAGGACAGGGGCCTTATGGAGGATGTTAATAGGAGTCACGCAGAGGCTGTCAGCGGGGGGTCCAGGCACCACATGCTACGCAACTGCTCACTTGCACATGCATGACAATGATGATATGTAGACTGTGCATTAGGACCATAGCATGCTTCAGCATGATTGAAGGCATCGGGCTAAGAGTTTCATTCATATGCGCAGGCACATGCAGGCATGCACACAAGGTTGCAATGTGGACAAATGTTGATAAAACACCTGGAACATGACAAACACAGTCTGCAGAATGTGGCAGTCTGGTCAAGCTCAGATTGTATTGCGGAAGCAAATACAGAAAGAAAAGCAAATACATACTTGATAGAGAGGTACTGCTTTACTCCATATGCTTCACACTTTTTTTCCATGTTAGTTTCTTGATTTTTTTAGATGAACAGTAGAAAAACGAACAGCACCAAATGAAACCATCAGTGCCATATAGGTTTGCACAGTCTGTGTATGTAGTTATGGATGCAAATGACCGTATCAGTCAACACATTTGTAGTATTCCAGTTTAGAATGGGAATGGGGAAAGAGAAGGAAAAAGAAGGAGCCTTCTTTATGCATGACTGTGTGTGTTTACTTTACAGTTAGGACAATGACACTGAGTTTTCCCCTTTTCACCATTGTCCCGATTCAGAGCCCCCTGAGATGATTATTAATCAAACAATTAAACATTTATTGCCAAGAGCACCTGCTCTCTCTTTCTCTCCTCTGGACACTTGGGACCCAATCATAAACACACACACAGAGGGAGGGGATGGGTGGGTGGGGTGTGTGTATGTATGTGTGTGTGTGTGTGTTGGTTTGGAGGGGGGCTGGGGGGGGTGGGAGGAGTTGGAGAGAAGGGAGCAGCAAATCCAAATTGGTCAGCATCACATCGCTGGATTCTTTTACACCAGCGAGAGGCAGCTTTTTGTGTGTTGACAGACAACATGTGAAGTTATGTGATACCAGAACAAAAGAAACGTGGAGGAAGGAATAATCAGATGCTGGGAAGGAAGCAGCAGGACTCACAGCAAGGGGTGAGGATCCCTCATCTCATTTAACATCTCCAACAAACTAACCAACTGAACTTCACTTCTTTTTATCTACTGACTTTTCAATGCCATCTGTCATTGTTACTTTTTTAACGAGGATTTTGAAACATTTCGACCAACTTCCAGAGGACGTGTGCAGCGGCTGCCTCCAGCGGATGAGAGGCGGAGGGAGAATCTAAAATATAATCCTGTCATTAAAGGACACAGAGTGACAGTTGTGTGACAAAGGGCGACGTCAGCTCCCTCTGCATGGCAAGATGCTGCGCTACCTGATCAAGACCCTGCTGCAGATGAATCTGTTCACTGACACCATTCGAAATCCCTCCAACAGCAGCGACCCCTTCTTCAACGTTTCCCTGCCCTCCTTCAACAACTCACTGCTCGACTGGGGAAATTTTACTGGCTTCAATGGTAAGAGCAGAAACACGCTTTCTGCATCCTCTGCATTGTCCTGCTCTGTCCAACCTCCCCTGGTTTTGTCTTTGCCCTCATCTCTTGGCGGTCTGCTCGCATAAGGGTCCATGGGTGTTCTTCTAAAAGACTAGAAGAGTCTTTTGTCATGGCAATGAGGAGTTTTGCCAGGCACGAAGTTGAAAAGGGAAAGGGAACAAGTTTTTATTAAAGTGAATCTCATGTGAGACCGAAGACAATCAAAAACAGTGAGCTGCTAAACATTTCAAATTTAACACCTGCTGCTCTCAAACCGGATTAGGCATGCATTAAGACCATTCAAAAACTTATGATGCCAGTCACTACTCTCATAGGACAAATCTTATAGGACAAATCTAATAGGACAAATCTACAATGTTTCAGGGAAAATGTCATATATTTCAGACATTATTAAGAGAACTAAATTGTTATTTAAGTGTAATGTAAATGAATATTGGAAAACTGAGGTAAAATCTGAGTCATAGAGTGAGTGAGCGTGATCTGCGAGTGAGCGTGACTCATGTCCTGAGGAGTTGTATCACAATGACAAGGAAAGACCCCATGGAGTGCCCCATCAGGGTATTTTGCAGGCTCTGAGACAAAATGTGACACAGTCACAGACACAGTATAACCCAATAAGCCATCTATCTTCGAAAAGTCTTAATCGGTCTATGTTAAATGCAGCTGTCTGCTGTCAGCCTGGACAGAGCTGTCACATTCCCTTAACTTTTAACACTGGGCTTCTCCGTCCCTCTCAGCTAGGGAGCATTTTCTCTGTGCTCCTCTGTTGGTGGAATTCACAAAATCTGACACTTGTCTTTACTGTGTGTCTTAGACTTAGACTTATAAACATGGTGAGACCATCAAACAACCATGTTTGAATAAGACTCTTTCTACTTGTCATATCATGTTCTCATTCCAAACTGCTCTCTCAGTAGAGCTGCTCCACAGCGTGTGTCCATTGACTGATTTTGAGAGCGAATGAGAAGGTTACTGTGCTCCCTGGGTGTGTGTGTATATGTATGTGTGTGTCTGTGTGTGTGTGTGTGTGTGTGTGTGTGTGTGTGTGTGTGTGTGTGTGTGTGTGTGTGTGTGTGAATGTGTGTGTGTGTGTGTGTGTGTGTGTGTGTGTGTGTGTGTGTGTGTGTGTGAATGTGTGTGTGTTTGTGTGTGTGTGTGTGTGTGTGTGTGTGTGTGTGTGTGTGTGTGTGTGTGTGTGTGTGTGTGTGTGCATGTATTCTGTCACAGAGGGGATTAAAGGTTTGCCTTTTGATGAGTGGACATGGACATGTAATTAGTCATGATAAGCGACTTCCAGCACTCTTGACTTTATCAATAGAGCTGAATTTATTGCTTCTCTTTAGCTGCCCTCACACTTCTCTCTTCCTCTCTTCTTCCACATACTCCAATGCAGGGTTATTAGCCTGATGAGAAAGTACGCACAACAGAAGAGGAGGAACAATGAAAATAATCTATGTATGGCATGACAACATGGATCAATAGACTGATAAAACTGACAAACTAAATACTAGAAATAAGAAGAACTAAATAGTGATTCTAAATAATGATCAGTGAAATTGAGTATGTGAGCCTTCTCATTTGTAAACTGATATAAATGAATTGACAAGCAGAGAATGGAAGGCACAACACTGATATCTGAAGTTCAGCCTCCTGCTTAATTCAACATTTCAGATTGCCTGATAGTAAGTGTCCTCCACATCATCTGTCATTTTCGCCCAGACTTGGATTGATACCCCGCATGGTTTTATTTTTGTCCGAATAAAGATGTGTTTTTTGGCCATTATGTGCCATGTCAAGCCATGGGCATCCAGGCACAGATTGCATATGCATAGCGAAATAGTGGGCTAGCAGCAGGGGCTTGGCCGGCAGCTGGCGGCACCTGCACCTCTTCCAGTACTTACACCTACCACACACCCACCACCCTATACACATATTAGGGCATGGGGGGTGGGAGATCTGGTGGTTGACCGGACTGATTGCTGTCCCCTCCAATTCCAAAGGCACATCCTGCACCACTGCCATCTCTCCCCACCCTAGACCGATAATTCACCCCACTCCACTTCCACAGGGTCAGGAGTGGATGCAGCCTCGCCCTCCCTTGCGGGAGGTATGGGGAGTGCTCCACACCTTGTCAAGGGGGTGGGTGAGCGCCAGGCGTGCTAGATTTTGGATGCATATTTACCTGCATACACACACACACATGCATACATACATATACACATAAGACCTGTTCTACTAAGATCCCAGATAAGGGGCGGTAGAGTGCATGCTCCCGGTAAGATTGTGCCCACTTGGCTTGTGTGCGCTATGCGGGTGATCAACTGAGGAAAACTGCCGAAGTGACAATTGCCAAAGGTGCAAACAGCACTATTTAAATGAGGAGTTTGCGAGCTGCCAGCTCTTCCATCATGGTGAGTGCAGAGGAGGCAAACACGAAAGCACAAGAATAAATTTGATCCCCATGTGTTGAACGTCTTTGTGGCTGAGGCACGAGCAGTGGCCAGTATGAAACTCGGGTCATTGCGCACCCCGGGCAGCTGGTCTGGCCTATTGACGGCCATACATTCACGGACTAGAGGAGTGGAAGCTGCGGTGCAGGCAGTGGCCGGTTCTACAGTCCACGTGAGAGCTGAGGGACTGAAGCAGGCAGGAACGGGAGATGGGGGACCAGAGTGCGCAGGACCAGTGTGCATACTGCGTAAAAGAACAAGTGCTGTTGTTGCTGCTACAGCCATTGATGTCATTGTCCACTCTTGTCAATTATTGTCTCTACTATTGTGGATTGCTGTCGGAGCAGATGTTGGTCCTTTTGCTGATGTTGTTATTGTTGTTGACAATGGTGTTGTCATCACTAATGCCCCAGGGCTCAGCAGGAGGCCTTGTCGCAAATTCAGGAGGCACTTCTTATTAGAGCCGTGGGCTTCGCCACGAGGCTCTCTTGTTCTCCTGTGTGTTTCTTAACATTATTCTTAAAGGAAATCACCCGTTAATCACATTTTCCTTGTTAAAACATGCATATTGCTGTTGGACCTCAGCTGAAACTTGCTCAAAGCTCTGGAGTTTGAAAGTGTTGAGTTTGTGTCGATCTTGCAAATTGGACAAATTAAACATAAAAATGTTTAATGGACTGTGGAGTGCTGACTAGCAAACCAACAGCATTCAGAACATCAAAGACAGAAGATGCAGCATAAAAACATAGGCGTCCAGTCATTTTTAAAAAAAAAAGCACCCAAGTTACTGCTATATTTATTTAGACATCATAATACACATGCCTACTTCCTACCCGAATATAGATTTTTACACTAGACATGATAAAAATATATATTATTTCTTTTCGTTTTCACAGCCTGAAGCTTGAGGGTGCTGTTGTCACCCACAAGTTTCAGGTTTTCTCCTGCTCCTCCTGGTCCGAAGAGTAGGGCACAACTGACTGATATCTGTGCGTTGATGGTAAATGGATTACAGTTATTCAATGACATGAGAGAAATTAGATCAAGTCGTGTCTATTTCTTCTGCATGTTTCTTATTGTAGGTCATATTGTAGGACATGTTCTGTATAAATTTCGGTTTGCATCCCCTACTACTATTTTTCTCAACAAAAACTTTAACTTGTGACAGTGGCTTAACTTTTTATGTATAGATATGTGTTATATTTATACTTTTCATGTATAAATCCAGACCATTTTCATGTCCATGATAGTGGGGAGGATCGCTGGAAAAT
Organism: Karalla daura; assembly: GCA_029224185.1. Taxonomy (NCBI): domain Eukaryota; kingdom Metazoa; phylum Chordata; class Actinopteri; order Chaetodontiformes; family Leiognathidae; genus Karalla; species Karalla daura. Next base: position 654,910 of record CM055204.1, read on the forward strand.
CAGGTCCCTGTTTTCTCTTTACATGCTGCCCCAGCCAACCCGTACGCAGTTAGCAAATAAATTCGAATTTGGAATGTAAATTTGTGGTCTTTCATACAATGTGCTCCAAAAATCTGTGCACATTACAATATTGAAACGGAAAGCCTCAGAGTCGTAGTTGCATCAGCTTTCTGCTTTGTTTTGCTCTGACAGCAGCAAGGGTTGTCTCTCTACAGACAAGTGTTCACCAGTCACACACTTTTGTTTTTTCTTGAAGACTGAAAGGGTAAAGCCAAAATAAATGACTCCCTCAAACAACCATCAGTTGCATCTAGTTCTTGAAAGTTTGTGGTCATGGTCATGTTGCTGTAACTATAGGAACTTATTAGTGGGTGTAAAGACAATGTCCGATAAGTAGGAGCACTCATTAGTGGGTTGCCCGGCAAATCTATCTATCTATCTATCTATCTATCTATCTATCTATCTATCTATCTATCTATCTATCTATCTATCTATCTATCTATCTATCTATCTATCTATCTATCTATCTATCTATCTATCTATCTATCTATCTATCTATCTATCTATCTATCTATCAAGAAAAAGAAATAGATCTATCTATGTAGTCCCATCCTGCTGCATGGCAACGAAAATCATTAATTTCAATGGTTCTCTTTTGGGCCATCACCCAATAATGCTGCAAATGAACTGCTGCAGCGTTTCCTTTTTTCTTTCTCAGTTTTGGGATTGTAAAAGTTTAATTAAACAAGATTCAAAATAGAAAAGAAAAAGCGACTTAGGGCCTGATTTACTAAGATCCCTCCTGGTAAGATTTTGCGTCCTTGGTTTGCGTGCGTTTTGCGGGTGATTTACTAAGGGAAGTTGCCGCAGTGACAACAGGTGCAAACAGCAGTATGCAAATGAGGGGTGTGCGCGCTGTCAGCCTTTCCATCATAGCGAGTGCAGAGGAAAGCACAAGAATTAATATGATTCCCTGGAATTGCACGCCCTTGTGGCTGAGGCAAACAAACGCATCTGGCAGAAGAAAGTAAAAAGTTTGCTGCTCTCGATCACGGGTGATTGCGCATTGCTGCGCACACCGTGCAGCTGGTCAGAGCCTTATCTGGACCAGCGATGGCCGTACAGTCACTGACTAGAGGAGAGGAAGCTGCGGTACAGGCAGTGGCCGGTTCTTCCATCAGCCTAAGAGCTGAGGGTCTGCAGCAGGCAGGAGAGAGAGGGAGATGGAGGACAGGAGGAGCGCAGGACCAGTGCGCACGCTGCGTAATAGTGCTCTTAATTGTGTGTTCGGTGCAAAAAACAACCATGAAAACAGAGCCACAGAGATGTCACATTGACAGGTTATCCTTGAAATACATGTTTAATCACGTTCGCCATGCGTAACATCTAATCTCCCTGTATCTTTTTTTCATGAAAATAAAACGCAGGTCACAGGAAATAACTCTGAATCTGAATTCGTTTTCTGCAACCATTGTGCGTCAAACTGGGAGGATTTGCACCTTCCTATCAGACGTGTTAAATTTAGCCGCAAAAATAGTCACCGCAATCTTTTCCGGGTTTGATAAATCGTTGTGCGTGTGCTAATATGTCCAATCTGCATATTCTCCTCCCAGGATTTTGCACGCACGAGCTGTAACGCCCCATATTGCATATGCATTAAGGCCAAGGTGCTACATGGCCAGTGTGCGCTGTTTTGCTCACTTCGAAGACGCAATCCACTGTGCGCACAGTTAGTAAATCAGCTTGCACATTTTTTTGCGGGTGACAGCGAGTTTGCACACGTTTGTATACACGCAAAGCTTTAGTAAATCAGGCCCTTAGATCACTAAATTATGAATTATGAAAAAGGATGAAAAACAAACTTGTGTTTTTCGGAAGGAAAAAATTATTTTGCTTATATACATGTTCAGGCATCTCTTTTGGTCGCTTCCATGTGTCTGAGATCAAATGTAGAATTATGTATACAAGTGAGCAGAGGTGGGAATGGCAGAATCTATGACGAAATGAACACTGAGGGGGAAGGAGGAGTGACAGAGAAGAGCAAGAGAACTTTCTCTACAGTTCTATGTATGCTAATACTGACTTCTACAACTCCTCCATCACAGTCAGGGTTTTTCCAGGTCGGGAGCTCAGGCAGATTGGTTGGCAATGAAGATATACAGTACACTGTTATTATATTTATGTACAGATTACATTTGAAGTGAGAAATTTATGTTCATATTTTTTTCATTTTTTTCAGAGAAAGTATAGTTTATACATATAAAATCATTGCCATTTGCATTTGCATTGGATTGCATGGAGCGGGGTGCGTACCGCAGCAACTTTAGCTGATGAGGATTCTGTTTAGTTCTCAAGATTCTTAACAAACACAAACAAAACAGGGACAGAAAAGTAAATAATAGACTGCAAGCAAGAAAGGCAAGTGAAAAAGAGCTGAGACTGGAGAGGAACCCCTGATGTTTTCATCTCTCTGTCACCTTATCTTCACAGTTAGAATTCACCGGTGACAAACAATTCATTTTCCTCAATATTGTGCGTTAAATTATATGTCTTATAGGGATATTGTGTATCCCACAATTCCCATCTAACAGAGGAATTGTGTATGGCATTGAAACGAATAGTGCACTCTAGCGCCTCATGCATAGCAACCACAGTAGTCACCATATATTGTAGATCTTCACCTTCAACATGTCTGCACTGGCTTGTATGCTGAAAATGCATTGGTGCTCTTGACGGAGGCTGTAGTTTCGGGATGGTAGACTGTCATGGCACTGCCCTGAGAGTTTGCCTATCACATGTATAAATAAATCCAAAATTCTTCGTTTACAAGGAATGTGTCACATTACAAGTGGAGGTCATAGTGCACCAATGACAACATGTACATGAACTGATTTTAGGAAGTGAAAAACTAAATGTATGACACACGGTCCCTTTAAACAGCAATATGTATCTCTCATTCTCACTCAGCTTTCATACAAAAAAGTACAAAAAGTAATGCACCACATGCTATTAGTTTTTTAGCCTGCCGAACAAGCTCGACGAGCTGTCCGCACTGAACAACCTGCGGATTTGCCGTAAGAGCAGCTTGTTCATCTTTACAGAGACATGGCTAAAACATCTCGTACCAGATGCTAATGTGGTCCTGCTGGGATTCACTGCTGTGAGAGCTGACAAAGACACAACAGCAAGCGGAAAATGTGAAGGTGGGGGACTCATCCCGTATGTGAACAACAGAAGATGCAGAAGATGCAGTGCTCGCTTTTTTTTGAGTGACCAAGTAACAAAGTAGTAACAGCACCAGGATGTTACTGAGGGGACAAAGGTTCAAGGTGTGTTATTGTCCCTGCTGTGGTAGATGCTCTGCAGAGAGGGCCGTGGTGTTCTGGTGATCTTCTCAGCAGTCTTAGCTACTCTCTGCAGGCGACTGCAGTCTGCGTCAGTGGTATGGCCGTACCATACTGTGTTGCTGAGGGTCGTGGGAGACATGCTGAACTTCCTCAGCCCCCTCAGGAAATACAGCCATTGTTGGGCTCGCTTGACCAGCTGTGTGGTATTGAATGTCCAGGTGAGGTCCTCTCCGATGTGGACACCCAGGTATTTACAGCTGCTCAGCCTCTCCACTTCAAGCTCCCGGATAGACAGTGGTTCCTTCCTCCTGTCCACCATCAGCTAGCTCCCTTAGGCCTTCCTGGGTGTGGTGTTTGTGGCTACTGTCGCGGACTATGAGGAGTTCCTGTGGTATGAATCCAGTAAATTTGACGGGTTTATGAAAGGGGGGGGGGGGGGGCCCTGTTGGCATTATTATTAAAACTGACTACGCTTTCTCTCTCTGACTTTCTTTCTCTCCCTCATTGAAAAGTGTTGCAGATTGCTGCATGTAATTATAATCCAGCCACCAAAAAAGTAATACCTTACTTACCTTATCTGTGTGAGAGAGAGAGAGAGAGAGAGAGAGAAAGAAAGAGAGAGGAGAGAGGGGCACACTGAGGAGCACACTGCCATATACCTTTGATCATGTGTCCTGAAGTAGGCTACCACTCTACCTACACTACCTGTCCATGGAGGTAGTTCACAGACATACCAACCTACAGAAATGAAATTCACAACCCAGGTGGCGCCTCTTTTACAAATATAATTTTTTTGGTCGATGCCTTTACAAATAAATCACTTTGAATTTCAGAATCTATTGTTGTTTGAAAGTAAGCCTGGCATAAGATGGTTCATAATTTGGTAAGTGATGCTCTCCTAACTTGACCCCCAAATGCAGTGAGCGGCACCTGAGCTCGGTAACCGCCGCAATTATCTTACATTAAAATCAATGCAGACCGCTTCCACATAGAGCAGCGCTCAGCTGCGGCCTGCTGCTCCCTAGTGCTCCAGAAAGGTAGCACTCTATTTCTCTATTTTGCAGATCACACCAGACCAGAATTTATCGTTAGGGTATCAGAATAAACTTCGGTCAAACTTCAAAATAAAACATAGAAAGCTCGTATAGATTAGCTTGATCAGACAAAATACATTCTACAGGTATCAAAAAACAGCCTTGGTCAAAAGTGGGCATCCAAAGAAAATCCCTCATTTCAACATCCTGGACTCACCTCAGTCATTCTTGAGATCAGGGACAAAAAGGGTTTATCATTATCATTTCAAAAACACATTCATATATTATGGTTGCATAAGGTGTGTCTTCTTATGCTGTCTAAAAACCTCCCATGTCCCAGGTCAATATATAAGTTATATATGTAATATATAATTCCATAAGACAAAAATCCTTTTGGAGTTGACGACTCACAGCGTTGATAAAATAATCAATTCTTCATCATAAGCTGCTTGTGGCCAAAACAATAAAGTTAATAAAACTTTTATTACAAAAAAGTCAAATAAACCTTGAATTTTAGCAATCATGGTGTTGACACATTATGGTTGTGGCACTGAATGTTTTCTAAAAGATGTATTGAAGGAAAAAAAATATAAAATCTTAACTTACCAGACCTGTGGCCTCATGGCATGTGTACCAAGCAGGAAATGGGAAAGGGTTCCTTAAAGTGTGAGGTAGCCACAGTAATGCCTTTTTTTGTATTTTTAGGAAAATCTTGTGATGTTGACATAAGCTCTGACATAATCTCTGCCATAAGCTCTGACATAAGCTCTGCCAGCCCTGCCATCCCCCAGCAGCTGGTTCATCTGTGCTGCTAGGTGTGCTGCATGGAGTGCAATTATCTTCTACAGCCAGTAGGCGTGGATTAGTGCAGTCCAGCTCTTCATCTTTCACACCGTTTCTTGTATACCTGCCATTGAGATGGTTCTTTTTCTGGGAAGTTGCTATTGTCAGCTCTAGACATAACTTTAGGTCCTGGCAACAAACTGAGCCATGAAAAATAAAATATATGTGTAAAAAACCTTGAATTCAAATTTTATTGTACAATTCTGTACTTCTTTTATTTAAGATCATCATGTGACATATTTCATATATATTTTTAACCATAAAAATGAGTCTTATCCCTCAGACATGTTTTGTCCCTTATCTGAAGAATCACTGACCTGTGTGCAGCACAGCGTTGAATTCTACAAACATGATACTGTTGACACTTAAAATATTCAGAGACATTTTAGATCTTTTTATGTAAATGAATTTATTCTTTGACAAAACTGCTTCTGCTTCTGTATTTTCTTTCCAATGGAATACACAATAAACACACACAAAATAAAATACAATGAAATAAAAAATAGAATAAAATGCAAGGGTCATAGATGGAGTGCAGTGGTGATAGTGCATCTCCTGGGTATATGCCACATCTGATGTTGACTTTAGCAATTGGCTTTGAGTCAGCTTCCAGGGTTGTCTTCCACATTCCCATCAAGTTCTGGATGAAGGCCCTTAGGTTCCTGTTGATCATGTACAGTTCCAGACATTCCAGTATCCATGTGTGGGGCATTGAGTCGTAAGCTTTCTTGTAGTCAATAGAGGCAGTGCACAGGTAGGTATTCCTGTTCTTGCAGTCTTGGGCGACTGCTCTATCGACCAGTAGCTGGTGCTTGGCTCCTCTGGTGTTGCTACAAATCCCCTTCTGAGCCCCTTTCATGTATTGAGCCACATGCTTCCTCACCTTGACTGCGATAATACCTGACAGGGCCTTCCACATTGTGCAGAGACAGGTTATTGGCCTTTTCGGGGTCCTTCAGGATCAGGACTGTCCTGCCCTGGGTCAGCCACTCTGGGTGAGACCCATCCCTCAGCAGCTGGTTCATCTGTGCTGCTAGGCGTTCATGGAGTGCAGTTTGCTTCTTCAGCCAGTAGGCTTGGATCATATCAGGGCCCAGTGCAGTCTCGCTCCTCACCTTTGACACTCTCTCTTGGATGTCTGCCATTGAGATGGTTACTGACTCATTTTCTGTTGCTATTGCTCTGTCTGCTCTTAGGTCTGCTAGCCTTTGAGCATCTGGATTGTGTGATGCCTCTCTTTCCCATATGCCCTTCCAGTATGCTTCCATCTCAGCTCTTGGTGGGTCTGACTGGTTGTTATTTCCCTGCCACTGAGAGTACACCTTGGCTGGTTCAGTGAAGAACAGCTTGTTTTCTCTTCTAGCCTCTGCTTCTTTGGTGTCTCTTTTCAACCAGGTGGCCAGAGCTGTAAGTCTTTGTTTGGCAGTTTCAAGTGCTTCAGGTATGGAGAGCTTGTTGTACTTTCCAGGTACCCCTTTATTCGTCATGTTGCCCTTTTGCATCTCTGCTAGCTGGCTAATATCTCTCTATGTTGCCCTTATCTTGGCCTCTAACTGAATCTCCCACAGTGGTTGCCACCTGTTTTGGTGAGGATCTGAGCCCCCTTCCTGATCCTCTGGGGGCAAGTCAGCTTCGGTAATGGTTGGAGGGTCCAGGTTTCTAATTCCTTCTCAGGTCAACAACCCTTGGTGTAAGGCTGATGTTATTTGTTGGGGCTTGGTACCCAATCTGGTACCAATACGGTCAGCAGGGGGTGGCATGTTTTCCGCCCTCGTCCATGTATGGTTAGTTCCAGTAGCCCATTTTTTGCCATGATGCCCTGGTTCCCTAGGTGAAGTAGGCTTTGTTTCAGAAAAAAAAGGCTTGTCGAGATTAGATTTTTGCCTGAAGGTTTTGAATGTGAATGGTGAAGGACAGGGTGAAGGACAGTCCAGCCAAATGCCAAAGCATTTACAACATTTGACGTAATCCAGCCATCAAGAAATTTGCACCGCCGATCGTGATTGGTGAGATGCATCATTTCTCAATCAAAGATGACTCACCTGCTCTTGTTGGTAATGGAATGGGATGAGTATCAGTAGTGAAGTAAGTAGGAGGAAGTCCAGTAATTTTAGTGGCCCAGTGAGACAAAATTTCTATAGAGGGCAGAGGAGTCTAATGTGCCACTTCTGTTAAAATCCAACGGCACAGGTCCAGACCGGAGCTGCTGGCAATGATGCAAGCAGTGAAAGGTAAGGTTCTAGGTGATCAAGAATAGTAGCAGTTTTGAGTTTGAACACACAGCTTCGAGTTCTGGATTATCAATTTTAGTCTAGAAGAAAACTTTAGTCGTAAGCAGTAAAAGTACTATAAAACATGTTTAACACTAAAAGACAAGAATCACAGCTCAGACAGACAGACAGACGTGCATGTGTGTGTCACCTTACTCCAGAGGGAATATCGTCACGTGTTTTTAAATAAATTCAGAAATAAGATAACAAACAGTGAATTTAGTCTGAATAAATACACTGCCACAAAAGAACCAAGAAAAGAAATGAAAAAAACAAACAAAAGAAATGACTCAAACGATTATTTGCATGGAAATAATGTTAAAACTATCGCTGCCCTGAATTTGCTGCCCTTGGATAGCCTGTCAGTCTTATGTGTGTGGCAACGTATCTCTTGTGGTATCAAACATCTTGAAACATAGCTGTAAAACACAAAAGAAAAAAAGTTGAAATGGAGAGCTTGAATGTTCTTATGCCATATTGTTCTTCATTGTGTCACTGCAGGTCATTTATAGATGTAGAACTTGGAACACAGTCTTGACATGATGTGAGTGCCTCAACAGAGTAGAATGGATGTTACTGTGAGGAGCAGAGCTCTTAGAATGTAGTGTGCCACGGGTTACAACTAGAGCGCGTTGTCCTGTTGGTTACATTATGTCCACATGTAGTCTCACAGAGCAAAGAGCTGATGAAAACAGGGCACAGAGACAAAAAAAAAAACTATTTGTAATATATTGTGATAAGAGGAGAAGCAGTAGGTTTCACCCTATCCTCTCTCCTGCAGGTTTGTATCTCCACCCCCCTCCCTTCACACTCCTTTTCTCTCTCTGTAAGCTTTTCGCCTTTGAGAGAGCTCTGCCAGTCAAAACTAGCCCGACATATGAAAGCAAATGTTAGGGGCAAAGGGTGACTGGCAGTGCCCCATCAAAGGCATAGAGCTGCCTTTGCCTTGTCTACATCTGAGAGGCTGGTGAAAGTGGATAAATTGTATAATTTGGGGAATGGAAGAGGAGAACGGTTATTGCCTCAGATTAGATGAAAAGATCTATTATTCATAATTATTATTTTTCTTTTTAAAGCCAGGGTCACTGCAGGACTGAGCATGTGCATGGTGTGCTGCTTTACTAACTTAGCCAGTTGCATCTGGAAAGTAAAAACTAAAAGAAATATGATCTTGGTGCAGATTTTAAGACAGTTGCTAAATAGTTAGACCTCTACTATATGTGGTGCTTGCCCTGCTCCTCTTTCATCTTTGCCACATGTCAGTGAATGCAAGAAAAGGATCTGAACCAATGGTCCAGGAGTGAGATGAGACGCCATAGAGGTGCAATATTTGAAAATGGCGACCTCTGGTGGATCATCCGTGACTTTCTCACAGTTTCTTAAACGTAAACATTGTGCCCTGTGCTACTGACAGCTGGACATGGCAAGTTAGGCATGGTCACAAGCTGGCCTAAAGTCTTCAAATACATAACCTAATAATCACATATCAATTTGGGGTCAGGGAAAGTCAAATAGTGTTCTTCTATTCTACTCTACTACTTGACTGTTAAAATCTCATACAGATTCACTGTGAAGCTCCAGGGTTCCCTCCAGTGGCCAAACAGACAAAGCCCAGCTACAACAGACCAGTAGAAAGTCACTCTCCCTGACATGATTCTAGGAATAGAATTGCCTTTTCATTCTTATCACTCAGCTTTTTGTCCACCACATCATCTCAGCTTTTTATCTTATCAGTAGTCATTGTGATATTGTGCTTTTAAACATGTTCATTGTGTTGGATAAGGATTTTACAGCAGCTTTTGAGAATTGGTCAGAGCGTTATTGTAACGCTGCAGCAGGCGCCAACAGCTGACAGGCTCTATACTCAGCTTGAAAAAATTCTCACCATAATTTGAGAACATGAAGTTTGTTTCCACAGATTTATGTGAAAATGACTATTTACATTTTTAGGTCAAAATGCCAGTTTCTTTCTGTTTTAAAAGTTTGACCGGTATTGCAATGACATTGGTATTGAAATGAGAAAAGGTATCAGAATCATGTCAAATCCTAAAAAAGTGGTGACACCCATTCCTAGTACGTCCAGGTCCCAAACACAGTGGTTCTCACTGTCAAATTAACTCAAAGCCCACGTTATGTTTTATTTGTTCTTTCATCCTCAACACCCCAAAATATTTTCAAAAGACACAAGGTATGTATGTAATTAGTGAAGAAATTCATTACCTGCTCATTTTCCTTCCCAATCCCACTCCAGCACTGGAGTGTTTCATTCTTAATGAATAATAATTGAGGTTCTGACAATGGTGAATGATTTGGGAAGGAATAAAGGAGCTGTCAATGTGTTAAAAAAGATAATAAATAAAGATAGTTAAGTTATACCATCATCAATATTGTTTTGAGTTTTAAACAAAGCTGGTTTTTAATGGTTGATGAACTCCTTTCCTTGGTCAATAATGATTTTCCTAACCATCCCAAAAGTGCACATCTTGTCATTTAGTGGATAAGTGCCTGGAGACAAGCATGAATCATTTGAAGCACAGGACGAATTCCTTGTAGCCAGTTCACGAGGATATTAAATTGTTCCCCTCTACCTTTTGTTTTGTATTTGTGTTACAAAGAATGTGAAGGTCTTTGGAGAACAGATTTAGTTTATATAGCACAGCACCATAACTTTCATCAACACTATATCCAGGTGACAGTGAGACAGGAAGAGTCAGGAAGAAGAGGAAGAACTTTTCTCTTGCAACTTGGCTTATTAAATGTTGCTAAATGTTGATTCATTTCCACCACTTTTCACAATCCTCCTTGCAATCTTGTCTGCGGGCCAATCAATGCCTGGAAAATATGTTGCTGATAAATGCTCCTGCCAGCCCAGTGCAGAGTGATTTACTGTGCACTGTGGACATGTAGCATGTTTTTGTGTTTATAACAAATAATAAGAGCAGTAAGAAAAACCCATCAGTGTGTGTGTGTGTGTGTGTGTGTGTGTGTGTGCGTGTAGTATTAGGAGCTGGATTAAGGCTTGTGGAAGATTATGATTGTTATGATTATTACACATATCTAATAATACAGGGCAGGCTGCAATTCACTGCTCTCTTTGATTTTCCATATAAGTGCTGTCAGCAATTGGCTGAAGACATCCTCTCCACTTAATGGAGTCTGTCCACTCAGACTCAGGCACCATTCTTCTAGTTAGAGCGTCTTTGCTTGGACCACTGCTGCTCCTAGGATGACTCGTGAAAAAGTAAACTGTCTAATCAGTTATTAACAAGGCACGGCAACCGTTAGAAAATGACAAATAAAAACCCGTCCACCCATTGCTGTACCTGTTTTGTGACCATTGGGTATAGGTTGTACTGGAATCTCAGGGGTCTCCTGTACACATAGGATAAAGGCGCCATTCCTTCTGACACTCACTCCCAGGGACAATTTAGCGTCTCAAACCAATCTCCATGAATGTTTTGCTGTGGTTAAAAAAATGCCTCTCAGATGGGTATAGAACCTGGGTGATACCACCATACAAGCCCATATTGATTTTTATTTTAAACTAGATACAGCTAAGCTACGGCTAAGTTCCCATAGGCTTCAACCGTAATCCTCCAATTTGTACCACCACCTGATTACTTCTGGAAAGTTTCATGGTAAGTCCATACCACGTGTTTAAACAATCTAGTCGATTATAAAGTATAATTGAGGGTAATTTATAGAATGCAATTAACACAGGCAGCTAGCCCAAAATATTGTGTTGTGCTTGGGGGAACCATAATGTGGTCTGTAATATAACTATTGAGTTGTTCTAATTGTAAATCTATTCATCATTGTCTCAGACAGGTTTTCATGACACACTGGTTTCTCTCAAATGTGATTCATGTTTTTGCAGTAATTGTGACAAATGAGACTTACAGTACCTTTAAACTAGAAAGATTACTGCAGCCAGTCAATTTACACACAACTGACACAATACCTTGTCAAAGATGTTAATCAATGGGACATCTTATCCATCATCTCCTCTCGCCTCCTACAGTTTATGCAGTCCACTCATCATGAATGTGTCTAATTCGTCATCATCGATGATGTTATAGTCACCCAGGGCTCGGTTTTGTCTCTGAGGTCATGAGAACTACTGCTCCTCAAGGCCCCAGAATGCTTCTATCACCGCTCCAGTAGGTGGAGTCAAGTGCTCAAAACCCTGTTGACAACATGGGAGAGCTCATTTTTCCCCCACAAAGAAGCAGTTTGTTGTTGGTTGTCATGGATGAGACATCGACCAACATAGACGTTGCTTCGTCTGCACTCCTTGTCGTACATTTGAAGCAGCAAAATGCTATGGATCTGGACAAAATGTCCACTTTTGCCCAGACATGTCCTCTGTTAATGAAACTTGAATTCATTAAAATGTCCGTTTTTCAATGGAGTGGCGCTTTGTACAGGCTGCCCTGTGTGTGGCCCTGCGACTGATGCACACAGGGAGAGGGACTGCAGTAGACATTGCTTTTGATCCAGTACCACCCCAAATAATCAATAATCAATTCTAAAAATATAGTCATCATAAATAAATTAATAAATAAAATCTCCTTCTCACCCTCTTTGGGGTGGTATCTGTGTCATCCTCCAGCTCGGGTCCTCTACCAGAGGCCTGGGAGTTTGAGGGTTCTGTGCAGTATCTTAGCTGTTCCTAGGACTGCACTCTTCTGGATTGAGGCTTCAGATGTTGCTCCTGGGATCTGTTTTAGCCACTCGTACAGTTTGGGGGGCCCTGCCCCCAGCGCTCCTATTACCACGGGGACCACGGTAGCCCTGACCTTCCACATCTGTTCCAACTGTTCAATCCTTGGTACTTTTCAACCTTTTCGTGTTCCTTCTTCCTGATGATGGCGTCAGCTGGTATTGCCACATCTATCACTCTTTCTTCTGCACTTTGTCCATCACCACTATGTCCGGTTGGTTAGCCAGGAGCTGTTTGTCAGTCTGGAAGACGAAGTCCCACAGGATTTTACGTATATATATATATATATATATATATATATATATATATATATATATATATATATATATATAATTTATTATATATGTTTACGATTGTCACCCTATTTTAAGACGATGGTCCTCTTCATCTACACATCTACAAGTCAAAGACTTGTACTGCCCCCTTGTGGTCGGCCGGGACATTACAGAGGTGGTGCTGGATGCTCGGTCTGCGCCACGCCGCAGGCGCAGACGTTGACACTGAAGCACACTGGGGCCTTCAGACCAATGGCAAACCATGGTCCCTCCTCCTATGAGGCAACAGTGATCTGTCCACCGATTTGAACATTCTTGTCGAATTTTCAGTGGAAAACGAGCCACCAGAGCTGCCAGTTGACAGGTTTTTATTTTTTGAATCAATTGCCTTTGCTCACATAACTAATGTGATGTAATGAAATTATTTTTGAGCAACAGAGGAAAATGCTTTATTTTCTCTGCCCCTCTTTCAATTGATAAATTTATCACCATACTTTTGTATGGCATGATGGTGAGTCTTCACTATGAAATATGCAGTACATGTCAATGAAAATCCATCCATAGGGAGCCTTTTATTGACAAAATTGGCTTTGTCATTCAACTTGTAACTTGGGAAGCCGTTGTATCTCACGATATATCAATATCTCAATAACCGGCCCATGGTTTGAAATGTTCTGCGGTATTGAAAGGCATGTCAACAGTAATAATGTAGGAAGCTCCACATTCTCCGCATTACTCCATTAAGTATAACAGAAAAAACAGCTGTGGGAAAAATATCAACTTAAACTGAAGCGTGTGTTTTTTATTAGGGGTCCACTCAGGGGCATGTCCTCAACAACATCATTCAGGTACCATAGGAAATATGAGGGGTGTTCAGGTAACATTTAACATTTGAGAATCTGAGATCAGGCAGTACACCACTAGTTTGATCATTTCCCCTCCTTCTTACTTAAGACAACGGAAGCTTCTGTTTAAGTTGCTATTTATTTAATGAATACACATTTTCCCACAGCACCATTCTGTGGAACTTTTTACATGATTGTTGTTTACATACCTTACAAAGTGCACACTTTCAGTCACTCTCACTGGTTCTTTTCTCTCAATTACTTTCTCCTAGTCCTAGTCCTCGGAGTGATCGCTGTATTCAGTGTGCCGGTCATTCCCCGCTCCCTTCCTGCGGGTCGCTCCATCAGTGTCCTGCATCCAGCATTAAGGACCAAACTCTTGTTTCTATACTGAAGACCCAGACTGTTAATAAAGAACTTTTGAGACCTGGTCCCTGTGTCGCATGCGATTAAGTCCTCCAGATCCGCTTGTATCAACAAAGACATGTATATTGAATATTGAACCGTGGGCCTGTTACTGAAATATGCACATCTGTCCATCCCAATGGGCAGTAGCACAGAAGGTAACTGAGAACAGCAGGACCAAGGTTCTGTGGGACTTCAGCTTCCACACTGACAAACAGCTCCTGGCTAATTAACCAGACATACTAGTGGTGGACAAAGTGCATCAGAAGGCAGTCAGTCCAGAAGAGCACAGTCCTAGGAACAGCTAAGATACTGTGCAAAACCCTCAAACTCCAGGCCTCTGGTACAGGACCCAAGCTTGAAAAAGGAAGATAATTTAATTTAAATATATGTATATATATAAAATCTCATTTATACACACACACACACATATATAGATATATATACGCACACACAAATATATATATAAATCATTGATAAAGGAATTCAACACTCCCAACACAGCCCAGGATCTTCTGTACCCACCGTCTTTGTCCAATATTAAAAGAATAAAATAAAATAAAAGGAGAATGAAGAAAAAGCTCTTTGTTAAGAATTCAATTCCATAATAGATTGTCTTCCCACCACCGCAGTGGTATGTAGGGGGATGCACGTATAAATCAATACAACAAAGTGGGATCTGCAGGGAAGAGAGCCAGAAGTCTGAAATATTAACAAAGTATTATAGGAGCACAAGCCTCTGAAATAGAGAATCCATTATTGGCAAGTCTAAAGTTGTTCATGGAATTGGATTCTGTAACAAGAGGGAGGAGGCTTGATGCCTGTTCAGTGGTTTTATTGAGAACTCATTGCACAGCGAAATTGAGAAGCTGCTGGTATTGATCACTGCCTGTACCAAGAGGAGAATGTCGGTTTCCGTACAGGCTGCCTTAGTCGCTCGCTATTTTTCCTCTGTTCCTCACACGAGCTGCGTGTAAGACACTCAAACACTTCAAACACACTTCCTCAAACACTTTTAGCCTTTCTTTTACAGTCCCCTGCTCATTTCACACCATGCCATGGAATTGTTTTGCATCTGATGCTGCTGACCATTCTTTTTCTGTCCTCCTCAGTCTGCCTTATTCCTTTTATTTCTCAGGACCTTGTAACATTATATTCAAGTAGAATTTATCGAGCGAAGTGAAAACAATCCCAATATTTAATTCATTGTCTTGATTACTATTATCATGGCAACAGTTTGATTCAATGATTCCACCGATGCCATTTGTTCATGTCTCACAGCAACAAGGTTGTATGCTTGATCCCAGCTACTGCTGGCCATTTCTGTGTAGATGTTGTGTGTGTGGGTTTCCTCCGACTTCCTCCCACAGTCCAAAAGCATGCAATAAGGTCAATTGGAGACTCTAAATTGTTAATGAGTGTGAGAGTTTCACAACAAAGTACACACAATATCTTACAGATAGCATCTGTGACTTTGTAACATACTCTGTAACAGGCTCCTGTAAAACATTGTATTACAGGAAATGGACCAATGGGAGATATGGGTAGGAGAAAGGTTGGGCCTGCTGTGATGACAGGCCCATGGCTATAGGTGTGTGTCTCCACTGCAGGAACTACCCCACAGGGCCATCCAAAGGAACTGTTACAAGGCATGCCCGAGCCCCTACTCAGGTGTAGATGCTAAGATCAACCCTGTAAAACTCCCGAATGGGACTTGAGGTTTATTCTGCACAGATTGGCTATGTAAGTATGTGTGTGTGTGTGTGTGTGTGTGTGTGTGTGTGTGTGTGTGTGTGTGTGTGTGTGTGTGTGTGTGTGTGTGTGTGTGTGTGTGTGTGTGTGTGTGTGTGTGTGTGTCAGACTGCTGCCCCTGTGAAACGGCCCCAGATAAAGTGGAAGAAGATGAATGGATACATACATACATACATACATAAAGGGAAGGGACAGACTTTTTTTTTCACTTGCCCTGTCCAGCAGGTTACAAGCTAAAAGAGAAAGAGTTTATGTTCTTCACCCATTTCATGGGATAAAAGAGGATCTCTTGGTGAAATTGATTTCACAGATGGATACTATCTGCGACATGACTGGACGAATTGACTGTCCTGGGGCCCATTTCAGGTAGCAGGCTTCATACATATCTTGACTATGTTGAGCCTGAAATGAGGGAATAACGGGCTTTTCCGTTTCAGAAAGGGGGCTAAGTAGAGCTCGACATCAGTTACTATGGCAACTTCCTCTGTGTCCAAACCTGGTTGGAAGCAGGCTTTTTTGAAGAAAGCTTGAGCTGTCTCCTCCTCCTTACGTCACAAAGATTCATTGAGTCTAAGCGTGTTTCGTGGAGTTTGGAGAACTTTTATCGCTATTAACCTAATTTTTCTACATTCTATCTATCTATCTGTCTATGTATCCTATCGTGGATTCATGGATCTATCTATCTATCTATTGCAGTCAAATAAAGACAATTCAATTCATTTTATGGTGGCCTTCTTTATTTCCTACAAATACAAAAGCAGCAGTTATTTTCTTGTTTTTGCATTGTTCCTATCATCATTGTCCTAATCATTCATGCAATTCACAATGCACCCACCCATATCTCATATTTCAATTTCATAATTTCAAGTTCCAATTTAGTTATTTTTCGGTCTGCAAGCGTGTTATTCCGGGCGGCAAGAAGCACCATTTCTTTGTATATCTGAAATGTGTGTATGTTTAAGGAGGAGCCTGGATGATCAGATATGTCGGATTGGTCCTCATTTGAGCCATTGAGCCTCGTTTGACTTTTCGAAGGGCGGGGGCTTTGAACATTTGCCATTGCCCACCTTTGGGAAGCAAAGTTGCTCTAGGGAAGTATTATCAACATGGAGGCAGCAGATCCTAATACAAAACCTTCTGACAAGCAACATGGTCAAAAACTAGGAGGACACTTTAAGGGGAAGGTGTCCTCCCCTCTGACTTGAAGGCAAACTACAAACAATATGTGTATTGCAGCCATGACGTCATGAAAAAGTGTGGCGCAGTGGCTGCTGGGAGTTGGAGTTGTCAGATAAAAAAAACATGTGTAACAAACAGTTGAGTGGACACCTCTCCAAGAGTGCTGGTTCCTGAGTTTCTGTCAGTTATAAGAGCAGTCTTATTTCTGCGGATAGACTCCCAGAGAGGACGAGAAAAGTAACTTGTGGTCTGCGAATACGACTATCTTACCGCAAAAGTGTAAGTGGAACAAGAATAAGGCCCAATAAGATATATCAACTGAAAGCTGATTGAAAGCAATTGAAATGTATCATTTCACCAGAATCTTCTCCGTCAAACAATTATATTTTATTTATAAGGGGTACAAATTGTAGATAATTATACTGTTGCACACTATTGAAAAATACATTTGCATGAATTAACTTAGCTTTGCTTTTTGTTCAGTGCAGATCAATGTACCATACTTTGATAGTAGTCACCTTTAACGTCACCTTTATTTGGCCATGTATAGGCCTATAAACCTGCCCAGAATCATATGATCTTTTAACTGGAATTGTAATTTCTTAATAATTACATGGTGCATGTCATCGAATGGTTTGTCATTTTTGGAACCAATTGCCTTAAAGTACTCCAAACATGAAGTCTTCAGACCTAAAGTGACACCTTAATTAACCCCGGAGTTCCTTCATATCTTGAGCTCTTCCCGAAGGAAACCTGAGTAAGATGGTGCATCTTTGCTAGGAGAACTTGAAAACTGTGACAGTCAAATGAACCTCATTCTTGTTCTCCCTGTTTACATTTACTAAGAATTTAGTAAGCATTAAATCAGATATGGGAAATGCTCTTCTATGCTTTGTAGCATGTCTTTAAACATCAATAAAAATGCCATATGAGTCCATTTTTAGGAGATTTCCCTCGTTGATGGGAGATTTACAGGGAAATGTACATTTCCAGTAGCATTTGAATAGAACAATTGAACAATATGAGTTACAATAGAACAAGGCCAGCAAGCCTGATGACAGTTTCTTTCGGGCTTGCATACCAAATAAAGAATTGACAATAGATTAAGCCAATAATGAAACAGGACAGAATGCAAGAGGAAAAATGTCAGTGTTGTTGGCAGGAAACTCCAACTCTGAAATAAGTAACCAACAAACAGATGCTAGAGCTGTGAAGGAGCCTGTTGATGAAAGGCCATCACTTTCGTAGCACATCATTTTAAACTTTATAACCTTGTAATTCCTTTGTGTGAACCGTGGCAGTTGTGTTGTCTGCCTACCTGATGGTCTTGGAACGAAACAGAAATGAAATGGTTGCTGTCTGGCTATAAGAAGTTGCTCATCAGGGCTGCATTCATCATGGTTCCAAAGTTGTAATTTTGCAAATGGAGCTTGCTGCAGGCTGTGATTGTGGCTCGTTTGAAAGAGTCTGAAGGGTCGGTGCCTTTTGCACGTTAGCCAGAAAGGAGGTAGAGAAAGGTAATTCTTGACTTGTGGCATCAGTTGGCTGTGATTAGCTCACTGTGACTATGTGAAAATGTAATGTGTAATGTGCTTACCTTTGTATTTCCCTGCATCTGTTCACACATGAGCCGATCCAGGGCAGAACCAGCTTTTTCCAGCTCCATTTCCACATTTTTCTCCTCTTGCTGTGGGACTAAAGATGCTCCTGTCCGCATAGTCCTGCTGTCTGGTGCTCCCCATTCTTGCCTCAAAAGAGTATTTTTTCAGAGTTTTTTTTCAATCCTTCTATGCACAAATAGTGTAAGTAGTTTAACTCCTTGGTATGTTATGTATCTATTACAATTTTTAGTAAAAGATATATCTTAGGCTTGTTTCCAACATGCAAATAATTACTGTATCCCTTACAAAAATTAACCATGATTTCACTATGATTAAATAACCATGGTTTATCATGCTTGTTTGGGTAACCATGAAGCCACAATAAAAGCAGTAACATGGTTTTAAAACCATAGCAGTACATAGTTACCATGGAGTGTGATATGTAAACTACTAGTACCACAGCTACCATGAAGAGCATTGGATAAACCATGGTAGTACTATGGGTAGGACCATAGTTCTTGTAATCACCACGAGGTACAACAGTAAAACCATAGTGAATTTTTGTAAGGGATAGTATTTACATCTCCATTCTGAGCAATCGAGTTACCTGTCATCAAACTCTGTTGTGTCTAGGCAGATGGAGAATATGCAGAAGCTCTGCCATCAGCTCGCAGATCTCAGTCAGAATGTCTAAACATAGCTACAGAGCATAATTATAAATATACACATGGCCGACCATTGCATGAATAATCTGTTTGATCCGCACAAACATTCTGACATTTTGATTGCGATTCCTCTGGGAGTGATGCCGCAGTAACGAGCCTGTGGAATGATGCATTGAAGAGACAAATTTTGTGAATTCGATGGCAGGACTCAAGTTCTTAAACAAGATGAAAAAAATAAGTTCCCCTACAATCTGTCAGCAGTCCTTAAGTGCTTAAATAAAGGAATCACAGCTCCAGAGCAGCAGCACCACACTTGACAAGCAGTTTTATAATGAGACATATGAGGCACATGAGGCATATTGCCTTATATTGCCTATATTGCCTCATGTGCCACCACTTCTCCTCATTAGCATTCCCAGTTCATACTGGTTTAATACTCAGAGCTCCGATGACGCACGGATGCCGTCAAAGTCACAGGAGAAACAGAAGAAATCCAGTCTGGCAATGATATCAAATCAAGGCAGCTGCATTTGGTTATGCTCATTTCAAACTAGTTTGCTACCACAGTTTTGTTTGAAGTGTTGGGAGAGCCGTATGCTTTTATTGGCTTTATGTCAGTTAAACAACCTGCTTTTGATGACTGAATGACATAAATGTCAGATCTGTGTTTATCAGAGTACTGCCTCACATGTGGGAGTTTTTTGAGAGCACTATACTAAAATCCTTTGCATAATATTCTGCATATACCAACAAGTAATACTACTTCTTATGGGGCATAATGTTTTGGGTTTTTTTTCCAGATATTCTGGGTGTGTGGTGTATACCTCCCATTGCCTCCATGCTCCTTTTAGCCTTGAATTATAAATAGAAAATAGACTTCTTTGATGTGTTGATCCTGTGCTTGGAAAAAAAAGATACTCGTCAAAATATAGCAAAACGTTGTATGCTTAATATCTCAGAATATCTTGCCTCGGGCTCAGTCGCTAGTCATCCCAGGAAGACAGAGACAGGCAGACATTAACAGGCAGACATTAACAGGCAGACAGACAGAAATAGACAAACAGGCAGGCGGACGCACAGATAGACAGACAGACAGACAGACAGGCACACAGTGTGTGTGTGTGTGTGTGTGTGTGTGTGTCTGTGAGTGTATTAGGGAGAGAGATGTTTTGGGTGTTTTATGTGACTCGTCTGACTAGTTTTCAAGGACAGACACAATCAATAGAAGCAATCGATGTTGCATGAAGCTTGAGGGCATATGGTTCCAAAATCCTCCACTATTCTTGTCTTAAGTATTCCAACACTCACACAAACACCCATTAAAGTTTCCCAGGGTTTAAACTAAACACAAGCATCACTCCTGTGTCGGGATGCTTGCATTTTTCTTTGCATTTTTTCTTTGCGCAACAACCATTATCTTTTCATTCCTCTCCCATGTCTTTCTTGCCTACCTGTGTGCACACACAAAGATTACCCAAAACCAGTACCTGCATCCGGCAGTTGTACTGCGTAAAGCATTTTTAACAATATCTGGACCCCATTAGACTGTAATGGGGTCTCAGCACAAAACCTTTAGTCTACTATAGACTGGAGGCCATAGCAGAGGATATGGCACGTTTTCGTTTTTGCTTGACTTTACTCATCAAACATATCTACAATTATGCTCAAACAATATCTATTTAGGCCAGTCTACGTTTCTATTTTTGAGATTATATCTATTTTTGGGCTATGTTACTCTATACAGAGTCTGTAATGTTTTTATTATTTGAGACATGATTTAATACTGCCATTTACTCTGAATGGTGCATTGTGCATCATATTGTGCATTGTGAATGTAATGTTCTTTGATATAATTTTGGCTGTTGTATAGAAGAATTTCACTTAGCAGATAAATGAAGTTCTCATCTCATATCATTTTCTTATTTTGTGTTATCTTATGTTATCTTATATCGTGAATGTTGAGCATGTTCAGCGTCGCTGTTTGGTGTCTCAACTTTGACAGTTGCACAGCATAACATGATGGGTGTTGGGAGTGAAAATAATGCCCCTCACAGAGGTCTGCAGAGTGCACAGAAGAGTGAGGAAGGCTATCAGGATATAAACAATAGCAGGGTTAGGTGGAAATGGAGACCAGGTGTGAGCGCCACAGCTCCGCCTCTGCCAGGTAATCAGGTGCAGGAGAAAAAAGAAAAAAAAAAACAGGGAGGGGAAAACAAGGAGCCTAAGGACCTCCAGAGATCACAGCAGCGGCTGTGACAGTAGCAGAAAGTGACAACATAGATCCATTAGCAAGGACGGTTACAAAGCACAAGGTAGATGGTGTGTGTGTGTGTGTGTGCGTGTGTGACTGAGTGTTTACCCCTTTCATATCAACGGAAAGACTGGCTTGCATAGGTTTTTTTCTAGTGTATACGGCAAAAGGGATCCTGCACAGTCAATGAAGTTTCAGCATGACAGTTTCAGAATAAAAAAATCAACAGATTTTATCTCAATTTATTTGGAAGTGTTTCTTTTTACATATATAACACATTGGTGGATGTGAGTGTGTCTGTGAATTTATTGTTAGGAAGCTTGGAAAGGAGTTTCCCGATTTCTGGCATCAAGAAAGAGTGTATTTCCTTAATTGTCCCACAATGGAGAAATTTGAGGTACCACCTCGGCCTGGGAATAATTCAGCCATTGAGGGAACTAAAACCTCTGGCCTTTGGGTTACATACCCAGGCCCTTAACCACTAGACCATAGCTTGCTCTGATTTCCAATGCTGTGAATACATGAATATTGGTGATAAAGTAGTGCATGACCACATTGTATTGTGAATAATACAACAGAGACATGCTGTGACAGTCCGATCAGGTCTGCTGTAGACAGGACCACCTCAATGTCATTTAAGCAGGGTGAAGTGTGGCTCTGGAGATTGAAAGATAACTCATTGACCCGAAGACCTGTTTATTTCCCCCCTTATACTGTTTGTTAACACCATTTAACAGCACAATCCCAGGCTGATTTTGGCTGATCAGCACTGGGAAGATATTGATAAAAACATAGCAAAACCTCAGAATTTCAATAAGTATCAGTATCGGTATCAGTGATTTATTTACTTGGTGCTGGATCTATACCAAATGTTGCAGCATCACACACCTCTGTTTCTAGTTTTCTTTTCCAGTATAAAGTAGAGGTGGAAAACTTGGATCATTTAAAAGAGTCGGACCTTTCTGCGTCACTCACTGATGCGAGTCGGGTTATGCCGATCACTTGAATCACCTGACGTAAAATGGCCCTAAAGAGAGAAAAAAAAAGTGTAAAAAAAAAAAAACAAGTTAAGAATCTCAGTATATTAATTCGACACATGAATAGGCTTACACGTGTATTTTTGAGTTCTTTAGGTATATTTGACAGCTAGGCCATTTCAGTGCTAGTCAGTTAATAATGGCCATGGCCATGTTTTCTTGAATATTGCAAGAAGTCATCGGTGCAAAATAACATCTCACACTGTTATACAATCAAACATCTACTACTAATAAATGTAATGCAGAAGGGAGAATATAAATTGAAAATTTAAAGGAAACAGTGCAAGAATAAAGCAAAGAACAAATAAGCATGAAAACGTATATAATAACAATGATAATAATAATAATAATAACAATAATGTTAATATTTAGCCTAAGCTGCCTGAGAGTCGAGGTTTGAGCTAACCAAAACCTGCAGCCAGCCGGCCGGACTGGTAGCTACAGTGTTTAGTGCTCAAGTCTGTAGCCTAGGTTTAATTTCTCTGCCGACTGTAAGATGCTTGAATGGTGACGTTTGTTGATATCAGTGAAAATGTGGTTGACTCAACTGGGCCGATTCAATAAATGTCTTGATCCACGATTAGTTTGTGATATTTTTCTACGGCTGTCATGTTCTGAATGAGCTGCAGAGTTCTCAGGACCTATTGGAGCATCCAGCCAATAGAGAGTTGCAGTAGTCCAGCCTGGAAGTAACAAAGGCATGGACCAGCTGTTCTGCTGCATGAAGAGGGAATGCCTAATTTTTGCAATATTGTGGAGGTGGAAGTAGGCAGCCCGTGAGATATATTTTAAGTTGGAACTAAATGACACATCTTGATTAAAGCTAACACCTAGGCTCTTTACAGCGGCACCAGTAGCAAAACTATTTTGTAGCGCTATGACGTCAGATACAGAATTTGGCCACTAATCCGAAACATCTCTGACTGATTTCATCCATCTTATCTGGGCAAAAGGTCTGAGAACATACACCTGACATTGCTAAAGCTTTGAGGAAGATGAAAATTCATCATTGGAAAGGTCTGACCTAGAGAGTAAAATATGTCCGTATGTAAACTGTGGGTGGGTCCTGCTTTGGGTTGCCAACAATGACACTCTCCAGCGCACCATCGGGTGCATTATTACTGATATTGCAATATCAGTAATATTGAGGTTGAAACATGAAATTGCATTTGTACATTTCAGTGATGTTGCTAGGTACGCGTCCTGAGAGCGTATGCATTCAAGTCTGGATGCAGTCAACCCACTATCCATGCAATAATTTTTCCCATGAAAACGATACACTGCAAATAGGGATGAACAAACTTAACCGTATAACTGTTAACCGATAACAGGATCTTTCACCAATGAATACTATCAGTCAATATTTGCTGTGTTTTATGCGTGCGCCAACAAACTATCGGCTATCATATCAGGTCAGCTAAGTAAAGGTAAGGCTGCGGGACGTTGGCTGTCCCGTCCGGGACCAATCAAAACCGCATACAATCCGGGACATCCCGCATTCTCCGAGACAGTTGGCAACCCTAGTCCTGCTTATGAATGTGACTCTGGGATGTGGAAGGGCCATACTAGCTCATATCTCTGGCATGGCATCTCTGGAATGATGCTATCATGACGATGCCCATTCAATGATATGAGAACAGTCAAATCAACTGAAATTGCTGCAAGACTACACAAAACTAACTCAATAAACTAAAACCATAACTTTTGTACTTGAATGAGAATTGAGTGTAAACACCGGTTTGGAAAAATAAAGGCTCAGTTATGAATAATAAAGACACATACGACTGCAAAACTGGCAGCAAAAGGCCATCCAAAACCTCACCCTACACACATGTCCGACCTCCTTCACGTGCACGCTCCCTTCAGCTCCCACAGATTCTCTTCCTCCGCGCACCTGACCGTCCCATCGACCCGTCTCACCACCATGGGGAGCATTCGGCCACTCTGCCCCCCCATCTCTGGAACCCCAACTCAGGAACATTGACTCATTCCCAGTGTTTTTTATGTACCCTGAATAGTGACCTTGAGTGTCAAGAAAGATGCCTTTTGAATGAAATATATTATTATTATTATTATTAACCCTAGAATACTAATTAGTAACACTTTCAAGTAAGGGGCTACAATAAACAATAAAGTAGCTATTACCTGAAGCCAGTGGCGGGCCATGCATTTCAACCCTAGACCTTCAGTGATGTCATATTTATTCCTTCCTAAATGAATATGCCTCTTAACCCTGTAATGCCTGACCCATCAAAATTTTTTGGAACTGAGGTGTTTATAACCGCTTACAACAAAATCCACAAAAAAAATGTGCTGCGTCATGTTGTGTAATCAAATATTTCTTGTATCATAACTGATACAGTGGGTGCTTTTGGCAACTTTTTGCTTACGAGAATGCTAAATTTAGACCAAAAAAGACTTTTGTTCACAAAATTTTGAAATTATAGAACATGTTTCGAATTTTTTCCTCTTTTTTTCTTTTTCACGCAACACTTTTTACTGCCTTATTATTTCACTTTGCGGTAGGCAGAAAAACAGTGTCTGTCCTTATTCAGACAAAGTTGCACCTTACACTTCGCACAGTAGACATGTGAAAAGTGATTGCATCTCTGTTGGGTTTCCCATCTAGGAAGTAGATGGGAAAGGAGGTGTTGCACCATGGGAAAAGTAATTGTCTGCAAAGACCTTTTTTCCTGATTGGAGGTGTTGATGTCATTTTCAATGTACTTTCTAAGTACATTGAGTACATTGTACTTTCTGTACTTTCTAAGAACATCTAAAAAAAATAATAGACACAGATCAATATAGCATAGACTTTATTTCAGAGGAATTATTGTGGAAATACCCAAAATGTATTGAAATGTGGGATTTCAGTGATTAAGTGGATTAATTAAGTGATCAAAATAGTGTGTGTTTGTATTTTAGTAAGCATTATGTAGATTATGTTACAAAAATGTGAAATGACAATTTGGGGACAAAGCTCATTTTATACCTGCGGTATCAAATTTGATACAGACATTGTAACACAATTTAAAGGTAATACAAATAATGAGTAACTTAATAAATATGCATTCTTTGAATGGAGAAAATACTTGTTTTTAAAAATGACTTAAAATTCTGAAGTTACTCTCTCCGTTACTTCCCAAAAATTAGCGATGCTTTTCCTTAGAAAAGCGAGTGGATGATTCACTGGGAGCAGACATGTTGGAAATGACCAAAACAAAACTTGAGCTGCCTGTTGTGGCATGATAGTCCACCAGGGGTCAGAATACAAGTATCAGATGATATACTACAGGTTTTTAAATTGGACATGTTGATGAGATAGAAGTCTCAGAAAGTCATGTATCAAATATGATGCGTATGGCATTATAGGGACAATAATGTCACCAGGGCTTGAGAATCAACACATATACATTACATCATCCTTATTATGGGCCAATACTTAATTTAATAACTAATAAACATGACAAAAACCTATTCTAAATATAAATTAAATGTTTGCACTCACCAACGCAGATCCGCACAGTGCCTCATCATTTAAAAATGAAATCCATCCTTCTTTCTTTCCTCAAGAACACATCAATGGCTCCGTCAAACAATTTATCCTTGCATTCCAGGTCCACCAACAGGTCTTTCTCGATGGACATAGAGGCCAATGCTGAAAGTCGCGGCTGTCCCGTCGCATTTCTGGCATTTGTTTTAAGACATTTCAACGCAGAGAATGTGCGAACTTTGAACAGAAGAAAATCAAATAGATCAGCGGGACTGTCCTCTTCAAAATCAGCCATGCTGTACAGTACTGTCAGTTCTGTTTTTAGTTGGGGAAAATCAAATAGGGCTCCATGACTCTGCATTAAGCTGGAGAAGGCTGCTTGTGGAGGGTCGAGGAGGGAGAGAAACGTCAACATTTTGTGGTCCTTAAATCGGTTCATTATATGGGAAAGAATGTTGTCCAGGATACTGTGGTGGAGGTTTTGGTAGTGTGCTCGCAGATCTTCTTGTGCTGCGCCCCGGCCTCTGCGCACAGCTGGAGCACCTGCAACGCGCACCGTTTCTTCATATACTGTATGTCACTGAATTTTCCCTTTGCTTGCTGTGACAAAACTCGTCCACCCTTGTCATGCAGAATTGTACATCCAATGTTTTTGCCTGTAGTCTTGCAAAAAGCACATCACCATGTTCAAAAACCCCATTGAATGTGTTGAGCAAAAAACAAAACCCAAAATCCTCCAGGCTTGCATTAAATCCATCTGCAGAAAGCATAGTGTCCTCATCATACTCGTCATGGTGTTCTAAGATATGATCAAAAAACTCCTTTAGCACAATTTGCTTTTCAAAGACTGCATTCACCAATCCTGATGTATATTGCCATCGTATTGGTGCAACGTGAGGGAGACGCCGCTTACAAATTTCATCCAAGAGTTGCGTGCGCTTTAGGGATCTGGAGAAGAACGCAGCAAGCCCATTCAGATTGGCAAAATAAACCTTGCACTCTTTAAGTTTTGAGGGAATAAAAACCATGAATAGGGCCATGGGTGCCTTCTCCTTGACTTTATTCTGCACTCCGTTTAGTCCAGATACAACATAACATAACAGCACTTTACAAGGAGAGCAACAATGTGTACAAAGTGAAAAACCCCCTGTCCTTAGACCCTCGCAAAGGCTGAGGAACAACTCCCAAGAAAAACCCTGACAGGGAAAAAAAGGGGAGAAACCTCAGGGTGAGAGACAGTGGAGGGGATCCTCACCCAGGACGGACAGGCGGGCACAAGCAAAACAGTACTGATGGCTAACAGTTCAGAATATAAATAAATCAATGAATTGAATCAGTCCAGAGTAGAAGGCAGGTGGAACCGCAATGAGAAGAGCTGGGTAGAGGGACAGAGTCCTGGATCCAGCTCAGCTTTGATGGAACCCGGGAGGGAAGAATAAAAATAATAAAATTGAAAATTAAAAATTAAAATTTTTTGAAAAAATAAAAACAATAAAATAAGAATAAGAATAAAAAATAAAAAATAAAAAGGAGAGGAAGGTGTGGTGGAGGAGGAGAGGGAGGAAGAGGAGGAGATGGAAAACAGACGGGGAGAGGCCAAGAGGAGAGAGAGAAGCTAGAGGGAGTGTGAATTCACACCCACAGAGAAGGCAGAGAAGATAGAGCTCAATGTGCTGGGGACGCCCAGCAGACTCAACCTATAGCAGCTTATCTTGGATTTATCTGTAGGCTCTGTCAAAAAGGAAGGTTTTTAACTTACTCTTAAAGGTAGAGAGGGTGTCTGCCTCCTGGACTGAAACCTGTAGATGGTTCCATAACAGAGGGCCTTGGTAGCTGAAGAATCTGGCTCCCCATCTAGACTTAGAGATTTGTGGAACCACCAGTAGGCCTGTATTCAGAGAACGAAGTGTCCTAGTGGGGCAATAGGGTTTTATCAGGTCTGAGATATAAGAGGGTGCCAGACCATGAAGACCTTTATCGACAAGGAGAAGGATTTTGAACTGGATCCTGAAAGGTACAGGAAGCCAGTGCAAGGAGGCCAGAACTGGAGAGATGTGATCTCTCTTTCTAGTTTTAGTCAGGACACGAGCTGCCGCGTTCTGAATGAGCTGCAGAGTTCTCAGCGACCAATTGGAGCTTCCAGCCAGTAAAGAGTTGCAGTAGTCCAGCCTGGAAGTAACAAAGGCATGGACCAGCTGTTCTGCTGCATGGGGAGGGAGGAGGTGTCTTATTTTTGCAATATTGCGGAGGTGGAAGTAGGCAGTCTGTGAGATAAATTTTATGTGGGAGCTAAAGGACAGGTCTTGATCAAAACTAACACCTAGGTTCTTTACAGTGGTGGCAGAAGGAGTCGCAAAACTACTTTGTAATGCTATGGCATCAGATATAGAGTCACGTCGGTGTTTTGGACCTATGAGCAGTAACTCTGTTTTTTCAGTTTAGAAGGAGGAAATTATTAATCATCCAGACCTTAATGTCATCAAGGCAAGACTGAAGCTGCTGTAGATGGTTGTTGCTTGCCTGGCTTGATATTAGATATAATTGAGTGTCGTCAGCCTAACAATGGAAATCTATAGATTGACTCCTGATGATATCACCTAGAGGGAGCATACATAAAGAGAAAAGAACTGGACCAAGCACAGATCCTTGTGGAACCCCATGGCTAACTTTAGTACGTGGAGATTGGTTATTGTTGACACAAACAAACTGATATCAGTCTGAAAGATAGGCCCAGAACCACTCTAGGGCAGTGCCTCTGATTCCAAGCTGATATTCCAGTCTCCTTAGTAAGATCTGGTGGTCAACTGTATCAAAAGCAGCACTGAGATCAGATGCCATCACCGCTGCGCCATCATAACACTGCGCAACAACTTTGTCCAGAGAACATTCGTATTCCTCAAGAAAATGAAAAATAAGATTGGCAATGTCATCAGCTCGCCTGCCACTGGTTACATCCACAGTAGGACCAGTGCAAGCTGTGTTCCCCACATCTGTGGTTTCATCGACCATCACAGCGACAAAGGGGGCATTTTTGATCTCCATTTTTATCTCATCTCCCATCACTTCAGTAATAGCATAAACAAGGTCGTTTTGGATTTTTCCTGATGTCCCAGTAAATACCCTGTAAGTGGACAGGTAGTACTGCAGGTCTGGGTCATGTTCAGCAAGGAAAGAAAGAAGTTCCACGTAGTTGCCTCTTTTTAAGGACTGG
Organism: Karalla daura; assembly: GCA_029224185.1. NCBI lineage: Eukaryota > Metazoa > Chordata > Actinopteri > Chaetodontiformes > Leiognathidae > Karalla > Karalla daura. The sequence goes on from CM055204.1 coordinate 683,841, forward strand.
GAGCTTTCATCATGTCCCCTAAATGAAAGCTCCTGTTTCCCCAAAAATATGACACAATCCATCAGTGTTTTTAATATTTCCCTATTCTTCTTCACCTTTTCATTGTGGAGCTCCGTTTCCCTGCGTGCCTGTTCAATGAACTGCAAATCCACTCGGGTGTGTCCAAGCGTTTTTGAGAGCACAGTAGCTGTTAAGTGCCCAGCCGATATTTGGTCTTTCGTTGCTGCTTTTGTGAGACCACCCAAGTTGACAAAGAAAAAAGCTGTTAGCCACGGGTTCCATTCATAGTTGCTTGTTTGTAAGTGATGGACAAAACCTTTTCCCTGCTGGGACAGACTAGCTAGTATGGGGGTCCGCCGACCTCTGCTCACAATATCCATTTTTCCTTGGAAGGTCCGTCTTGAAAACGGTGTGGCAAGTACGTATATCTGCAACCAGAATCACTTCTTCTCTTACTTCTGCCATCGTGGGTTAAATAAAACCACCAATATGTCGGGAGCAAACAAATATCCATGTTCTATTCAATATCTTGCAAAAAATAGCACTGTCAGACTCAGGGAGAGCGGGAGACCTTATCCAACCACAGGACACGTATGGGTTGCCTTCTACGTAGGGCCAGCTAGCTGTCCCTGAGGTCGCAGACCTGCGAGATAATTGGTCCGTGCGCTGTAAACTGAACAGGCTGTGTCCATTGACATACAACGGTCCCTCTATTTTGATTCTGGAGGCCCTGGCAGATTTCATGGAACCTGACAACACTAGCCAGCTGAAGTATGATTGGATAAAAAGTTTTTATCCAACTTTTTAAAAGGAAAAACTCTAGTATAATATATAGCACTGGAAGCACTGCAAAAAAGCAGATATAATACAGAGAACAGACCAGGGAGAATAATTTTATTTAGAAATATTTGTGAATAAATGTGTTTTTCTGATTTCTGATTTCTGGCCCACCACTGCCTAAAGCTTAAGTAAGGATTGTTTATTATCACCTATGTCTAATTGGCACAAGTTAATGGTTTTTCCACTCTTATTTGAGGATTACTTAATTGTTTAATAACTACATGTTGTTATTAAAACAAATGGCAAATAATCTATTACTTAGTGTTATGTTGGATGATATGGATGGTATGATGGTTGAGAATAATTAATAGTTAAGTGATGTATAACTATTGGAGTTTCGGACCCTTATAGTGCAATATCACATAAAATATAAAAATTATGGGGGACCCTTTAATAGGATAGCAAAATTATTGAAAAGTCTGGAAATTCTTAACGAGAAATTTCCAAACAAAAATGAATAATAAAATAACGTAGCTGCGAACTTGTTCTTCGTTTGACCCATTCCTGGGACATGTGAGCGTTGTCTGGTAAAGGCACAGTCTTCCTGCATCACTGACACAGTGCGCATGAAGACAAATTTCACCCATAAAATATGTTAATCTATCACTAAGGTCATGTGAAAATCACCCAAATGCATGCCTCTTGAAAAAACATAGATGGCAGGAGGGAAACAAACATACCATTAATGACATCGGTGAGCAGCATGAAGCTACCCAAGAACCCATGCAACTCAGACAGCAGCAACACAATGAAAACCACATGCCAAGAATTGTGTGGATGAAAATCACTTGACGCAAGTGCTCTAGGGCTAAAGTAATGACAGAATATTATCCTACCCCTGAAAAGTACCTCTGAAGAATACCTCTCAATGAGACAAGATCATATTCAATGCCAGAGACAAACGTTTCTGATATTCGATGTTGACAGTTACTGTGTGAAAACACAGTATTGTCTGCTCGGTGCACATGTGCAATAGTTGCTCTCGAGGAGTGAATATGATGAAGCCAAGATATGAAATTGTGATTCATATCGGGCAACAAAATCCTTTCTCATTTTGATTCCGGGGAGTTTCCATTTTCTCCTCATTTCTTCCCAGAAAGGAAAACAAGTTTGCCATGGCAGTTTTCAAAAGCATCAGATGATGTGATTGACAACAGGCCTATGCATAATGTCATGTTAAACCATCAGTGCCGATGCCATCGCATGCATTCTGTCTGAAATCAGGCATCCAGGACAGGTCAGCTAACTGATGTGCCTGAATGGCCCCAGTCACACACCATAATAGCCAGTTTTAAAGGGCAGAACTTTGTCACATTGTGTATTATGGAGATTAAGGTGTAATTGCCACCACCACGACTCCTAAGAGCTGTAGCACAGAGTCACTACACACATAATTGTTAATAAAGGTATTAATTAAATAAAAATATGAAAAAAAAGAAAAAACTGAGCACTGTAAAATATTTGTATAGCGTGTTGCAAAATCTTTCATTCAAAAGGTATGGTTTCAGAAGCATTTATATATTTAGAGAAGGGTTGTTTAAATATTTTGTTTTATATTGCTAGACTTGTTTCCTGCTTGATGCCTCCCAGTAGATACATACATATGCACATTACTCAATCACGGTGAAACACTTATATGCAATATTTGCATTGTGCAACAATAAAATATTTTTCAAGATCCAAGATGTCGCCACAGAGGGCTGCCTCAGAACTTCTGCTTCAGAGTTGCCTTTGCTGTGTTTTGTTTGTATTTGTTAATTTGTCACATTCTTCACTTAGCTTTTATTTTCATATGTATAATTCTTCCTCGACATTTAACCCTCCCTGTCTTAAAAGCAATCGGCTGCGGACATGCAGCACACAGGGAGGATTCAGGGTTTAAGGGCCTTGTGGAAGAGGCAACAGTGGTAAAGGTGAGGGTGGTCACCTTCCCGATACACTGGACCTTGAACTTGTGTTGCTTTGGCACTTTTGGTACTTTGTTATCACGTTTTTCCGATGGGAATGTCGGTGGTTCAATCCCAGCCCAATGCAGCCTACATGTTATAGTGTTCTTGGCCAAGATGTTGAACCCCAAATTGTCAGGCCCAGAACAAACAGAGGACTCAGATGCAGATGAGCAGTATAATCAGGCTTTATTGTGGTGTTCAAGGAGCTTGGAAAATAAACAGGCCATAAAACTTTATATTAAATAATCTAAACTATAAAACTAAACCTAACAAAAGCATGTGTCTTCCGAGAAGCTCACGGCTATACTAGACTCTAAACTAAATCTTCCTAATGCACATGTCTTCCGGGAAGCTTACGGCCAAAACTATCTAACTTGTCAAAATTAAACCTAACAAAAGCATGTGTCTTCCGAGAAGCTCACGGCTATACTAAACTCCAAACTAAATCTTCCTTATGCACGTGTCTTCTGGGAACTTACGGCCAAAACTATCTAACTTGGTAAAACAAAAGCAAACTAGCTCTAAGGCTACAAAACTTACTATGACGAGGAGACGCAGGCTGTGACTGTGGCTTGAAAAGAGGCATTGGTGGCATGACAAACAAAACACTTTGACACAAGACAGGGGAGACCCAGACTATTTATTCAAGAGGGAGTGATCAGGGGCAGGTGTGACACAAGGAAGAGGAGGAAGAGCAAGTGACCTGGAACGAGAGGGTTAGGATTTCAAAATAAAGCAGGAAATGACACATGACAAAAAACCCAGACGAGACAACCTCACCGCGGCGTAACACAAATTGCTTCGATGTTGTGTTATCAGGTGGAAATGTGTTTGCATGGTGAAGCAGATGGACCATGCAGGGTAGCCTATACCGCAGGGGTATGTATTGGTGTGAATGTGACTTGTGGTGCAGTCTGTAGTCTGATCTATCGCCTCTTGTTGCACTACACTTATACTGTCCCTCTTTTTTTTCCGACTTTTTTTCCTGATTCATCGAAGACATTAAAGACAGGTAATTGCATTGATTGTGTGTCCACTTCCAAAAACATGTCTTGATTCAAATCCTTATCAGAGGTTTTCTTTTTTTGTAAGTATAGTAATTTGATTAATGTATATTAATGTTAACTGGGGGAGAGAGAGAAGGAGTGTGCAAGAAAGAGGGAAAGAGAGGAGAGCAGGTAAGAGGAGGAGAGAAGAGACAACAGGAGACGAAAGACCTAAAAGAAACAAAAAGTGACTGACAACAGACACCAACACAACTGACATAACGGCAGCATCAGCAGGAGCAGCTGCAGTCACGTCGGGCAACAACTGAGTTCCTTTTGTAGTAGCAACAGTGGGAGCAAGAGCAACAGAAATTGTTGGTCCCATTCTCACTGTTGCCAGTAGCTGTATTGGCTCGGCAGCAACGTCTCAGCAGCTGCAGAGAGGAGAGGGGGAAGAGAGAGGTACAGCAGCAACAGCAGACAGCAACAAGTGACAGCCATGAGCTGCACTGGCTCTGTAACATAATGGTTAGAACCAAAATCAATGACAATGACAAGCAATAACAACACTCAACCTAACATAACATTGTGACACAATGTTGTGTGTGCGCTCATGCATGTGTGTGTGTGTGTGTGTGTGTGTGTGTGTGTGTGTGTGTGTGTGTGTGTGTGTGTGTGTGTGTGTGTGTGAGAGAGAGAGAGTGTGTGCAACAGGTGGGTGACAAGTCCCTTATGTGCATGGTTGCACCTGTGCACATGCCTTCATGCAGAACTACATTGGTGAGAGGTTTGTCACTAGGCTTCAGTGTGAAGGAACAGGAATTAATGTCCTCACACCCCGCCATAGGTGGGAGTCACGACCACCCCGCACACAGTCCGGGGCAGTGAGGCAGGAAGCCACGCACTGTGGAGCCCACAGCCCCACAGAACCTTTTGGGCTACTGGGCTGGCTATCCCCAGCCCAGTCATGAGCACCACCCCTGCAGGGAGGTCAGCTGGGCAGCAGGGGCACAAGTCCCACCCCACGCTTGACACCAGAACATGGGCGATTGGAGGGCAGTGGGCCCACAGGTTAGGCCCGCCGCCCCCAGAAGCAAACAGACACCCGGGTCCCATAATCCTCTACAACTTTCCCCCAGGCTTTCCCCCAACCCTCTTTCGATCCCCCCAACCCTCTTACCGTAGTGGCCCCTAAGCCCCCTCTTCCCCATCAGGCCAGGTGAGCAGGTGATTAGTCGAACCATTGGTGCAACCTCGTACCATCACACCCACCACGGCAGATGGAGCATGTGGTTGTGTGGAGTGTAGTGGAGTCTGATATGGTTCCAGGGTGGGGCAAGATTGGTGGGGAAGGAGGGAAACCCAGAGGGGTTTCCGCCGAATTCTCTGGGCTTTTATAATGTCTTTAAGCTAATCCCGGGTGTTTTCTTCCCCCACAACAACTTTGTAATGCTTGAATTCAGAGATTTAAACAAAGCAGTTGAGGGCTGCATTGGTATCATGGAAAACAGGTAGTTCGCGTTGGACTGTCATTTGTATTGTAGCTAATCTCCCCATTAGTGAAATGGGCAGGTTTACCCACCATGTGAGGTCATCCGCAATTCTCTTCAGCAGAGTTCTGACCTGTTGGAGACACTGACCCATCTATCTGATGTTCCCGTCTGCGGTGGAGAGAAAAATGTGTTTTGAAAATAATTTTTTGGGGGCGGGGACAACAGATTTAGGCCAGTTTACAGAGTAGTCAGATATGGTTGAGAATTTGTCTATGAGGTTGATTGACTCAGAGAGGGAGGACTGTGGGTTCAGAAGGAAAAGTAATACATCATCAGCACAGAGGCTTATTTTATGGTCGAGGGTTGCTATTCGAATCCCTTTCATATTTATATCTTGTCGGATAGCCGCAGCCAGTGGTTCAATGAATATGGCGAACAGTAACAGAGAGAGTGGACAGCCTTGTCTTGTTCCCCTCTGCAGGATGAACCTCGCGGAGGTCTGATCATTTGTCCTTACAGGGGCTCTGGGTGAGTTGTATACACGTTTTATCCTTGATAAAAAAGATTCCCCAAATTTGAATTCATACATTGTGGACAGAAGGACCTTCTTGTTAACTCTATGGGATGCTTTTTCTACATCTAAGGAGACTACTATTGAGTTCAGGTTGTGGGTATTTGAATAATCCATTAAGTTAAAAAGTCTGCGTGTGTTGTTTGATGATTGTCTACCCTTGATAAAGCCAGTCTGATCTGTATGTATTATGTGGGGAGTATTCTTTTCAAGTCTTATAGCCAAGGTCTTGAAGATCAGTTTAAGATCGGTATTTATGAGTGAGATGGGATGATAGCTTGACGGCAACATGGGATCTTTGTCTGCTTTAAGAGGGAGGCTGATGTTTGCAGAATTCATACTGGTGGGGAATGTGCCTTTTTTATGTCTAGTGCAGTCCTAAAGAGGGTAGGTGTGAGAATTGGCCATAATTCTTTGTAGAATTCTGCTGGGAAGCCATCCGGTCCTAATGCCTCGTTAATTAGCATCTGACAAAGAGCTTCATAGAGCTCCTGCAGCTATATGGGCAGATCCAGAGTGGAGATCTGTTCTTAATTGAGTGTAGGAAGATCTACAGTATCCAGAAAGTCTTCTATAGTAGCGGTTGGTGGGTCTATCTGAGAGGAGTATGTAAGTTCTTACAAAAGTCCCTGAAGGTGTGTTCTTCAGGGGAGTGAGTTGTTATTCCCACTGAGTTTGTGATGGAGCTGAGTGTTGTTTTCACTTTGTTACGTTTAAATTAGTTTGCTAGAAACTTGCATGATTTGTTGTTGGGTTCAAAGTTTGTCCAGCGCAGCCTCTGCAGTTGGAATTGGAGTTGTTCCTCACCAAGTTTTAAAATTCAAGCTTAATTTTATTTATGTCTTTCAGAATATGTTCCTCTTTGGAGGCAGCATAAGCAGACTCTAATGTAATAATCTTTGCCACAGATCTGTTTCCTGAGCCTGATTTTTCTTCCTCTTGTGTGATGAGTAGGATATTGTTTTGCCATGCATAACTGCTTTTGCTGTCTCCCAAGGGGTATCGGGTGAGACTCCCGGCAGGTCATTAATTTCAAGAATTGCTGTCCACTCCCTGTCGAAGTATTCAACGAACTACTTGTCTTTCAACAATGTTGTATTAAATCTCCAGTTCATCGTTGGTGTTCTGTTAGTAAAGTGGAGTGAAACTGGTGCATGGTCACTGATGGTAATGGAGTGAATCTGGGTGTCAGAGACATCTTTCAAAATTGAGCTTCTGGTTAGAAAGCTCAGAAAAAGCTTCTGGTTAGAAAGCTTCTTGTTAGAAAGCATGAGTAGGAGTGGTGAACCAGGGAGAAAAATGTATATCCTCAGTTAGTACGGTGTTGGGAGCGCCAAGCATCACAAAGACCAAAATCGCTCATGTACTGTCTCAACGTATCGGCTGAGTGGCAGATTCTGTGGTTGCCTGAGGAGCTAAGCCTATCTTGGTCAGGGTTCAGTACAATGTTGAAGTCCCTTCCTTCTATAAGATTTGAGTCTGTGTGAAGTGAAGCAAGTGTGAAAGAAGGAGGGGTCATCAACACTGGGGCCATAAATCCTGGCAATGCAGTGCTTTAAATTGTGGATTGAAATGTTAATTATAATAAATCTCCCTTCTGGATCTACAGTAGTGTTTGTCTTTGTAGTGTCTTTGCTACTGACTAAGATGGCCACACCCCTCTGTTTCGAGTTGTAGCTACCTAGGTAAATATGTGGGAATAGTGGTGATCTAACTGTGTGTTTGGCTATCTTTGATATGTGGGTCTCCTGTAGGATGATGATATCTGCCTCCAACTTATTTAGGTGATTGAAAACTTGGAGCATTTTCTTCCTGGAGCTAATTCCGTGGACATTCCAGGTGACAAACTGAGGATGTTCATGCTTAGTTTAGTTTGCTAGTGCTAGAGGGTGAATGAAAAACCAGAGGAATATAGAGAGAGGAGAAATGAAAAACATAAAAGACATGGGCAAAGATGAGAGGGTACCATAAAAAGTGGAGAGCCAGAGCGAAACGGAGCAAGCGACGTACCTTGTGGCTGTCTGGTTGCAGTGGACTGCAGCTAGGGTGGTGAAGTGGCATTTAAAGTAAATAAATGACCTTACCTGTGGTCTGAAGAGAAGTGAGGGTTAATCAGAACAACCAGGGGGTGGAGTCACAGTCACGGTAGAGCTGCCCATCAACAAATAGTTTATCCACTGCAATTACAGCCCGAGATCCAGCTTCTAGGAACCTTTTCCTGATCGGGAACAGGACGCGGCGCCATTTCAGTATCTCCCGTGGGAACTGGCCATTCAGCCCGAAGTCTGTCCCCTGAAGCTCACGGCCTTTGCGCTTTACCTGCTCCTTTTCCTTGAAGCGCACAAACTTGGCTATGGTGGGGCAATGACGGCGGCTGTCAGGCTTCCTCCCTCCAAGGCAATCCACCTGGTGAAACTTGGTTTCCACACTGCGCATCTTGAGCTGCTGCTGGAGAAACTCCGTCACCTTTGTCTCCTGGTCTTCATCCGGGAATTCTGGGATCCTGGAGAACACAAGGTTGTCTCTCATTCTCCGGGCCTGCAGATCCAGGATGGTCTCCTTCATGGCTTTGTTGTCCTTTGTGATCTGGCTCATCTCCATGGTGCGTGAGCTCACCATCTCACGGAGCGATTTATTTTCTGTAACGAGTTCAACTACCTGTTGCTGGCTGAATTCCGGCGACTCCTGCAGGGCTTGAAATTCCTTGTGGAGGAATCCACAAGGTTGAGGCGTGACTCGAGGCTGTCCAACTTCTCGTGGAAAGGACAGGAGGACATCTACCGAGTCGTTCCTGGGTGTCGAGGATCCGGGTGACCTCCCCCCAGGTCTGCTTGGAGCTCAGGGCTGGTGTCTTACTCTTCCTCATTATAGTGTTGCAGCACTGGTCTATGTAGAGACCTAGAGCTCCAATATCTTCTTCCTCTGGAGGGACCTGCCCCAGCTGTTCAAAACATTGGTCAATATATGCTCTGGGGCTTTCCAGGCTATCGGCGCCCGGTGGATCAGAGGCTGGATGTTCAATCTTGAGGTCTGTGGGCCATAGTTTTGCCAAGGGTGATATGTGGTTTAGAACCGTGTTTATAAACTGTTTTAAACTATTTTAAAGAGTTTGAAGGCCGGTTACATGGCTGCTACCATGTTGGAGTCTGACCCGTCTTCCTCTCAACGCGTCACAGCAGCATAACCACACTATTTATACCGTCCCTCAACAGTAAGTCACTTTGTACAAAAGTGTCTGCCAAGTGACTAAATGTAAATGTAAAGATTTAATGGACAGGTTGTCAAACTGCTCCCTGCTTAGCCTGAAGTAAACCACAAAGCGGTCATTGTGGAAATATAGCTCCTGAACCAGCCTTTATTCCCCCAATCCCTGCCCTACCATCAGAACTGGATGAACACACATCCTCTTTCTTTGTGCTGCTCGTCTCCTCCTTATTAGCACGAAATCCAAGGCTGTTCGCTGAAAAGTTGACAGATACATCACCGGACAAAAGCTCCCTCATCCACCACTCTGAATCACAAGATTGCGCTCAAACTACAAAATGTTGCTATTGTTTATTGAGTAATGGCAACAGCAGCAGTAGTTCTGCGCTGTACCCAGTGGTGCTCTGCCGCTGTACCACGGTCAATCTGGAACAGTGGTCGGCAACCTTAAACATCAAAAGAGCAGTTTTGACCGCTTTTCCATGAAAGAAAATATTACGTATTATTCAGCATGTTCATTACAACATTACAATCTCTGATAGTGAATAATGAAGAAATAACAGTTTAGGGGCGGCTAGCGGGCCGGATGAACTATCTGAGGGGACATCAAAAGCTGGCTGCTGCACACACACATTTTGTTTTGTTACAGCCTTATTCCAAAATGGATTCAATTCGTTTTTTTCCCTCAAAATTCTACACTCAACACCCTATAATGACAAAATGAAAAAGTTTTTTTTTGAGATTTTGCAAATGTATTGCAAATTAAAAACTAAAAAATGAATGTACATAAGTATTCACAGCCTTTGCCATGAAGCTCAAAACTGAGCTCAGGTGCATCCTGTTTCCACTGATCATCCTTGTTTCTGCAGCTTATTTGGAGCCCACTTGTGTTACATTCAGTTGACTGGACATGATTTGGAAAGGCACACACCTGTCTTTATAAGGTCCCTCAGTTGACAGTGCATGTCAAAGCACAAACCAAGTATGAAGTCAAAGGAATTGTCTGTAGACCTCCGACACAGGGAGGTCTGACACAAATCTCAGGAAGGGTACAGAAAAATCTCTGCTGCTTTGAAGGTCCCAATGAGCGCAGTGGCCTGCATCATCCGTAAATGGAAGAAGTTCAGAACCACCAGGACTCTGGAGCTGGCCAGCCATCTAAACTGAGAAGGAGAAGGGCCTTAGTCAGGGGGGTGACTTTGAACCCAATGGTCACTCTGTCAGAGCTCCAGTGTCCCTCTGTGGAGAGAGGAGAACTCTCCAGAAGGGCAATCATCTCTGCAGCAATCCACCAATCAGGCCTGTATGGTAGAGTGGCCAGACGGAAGCCACTCCTTAGTAAAAGGCACATGGCAGCCCGTCTGGAGTTTGCCAAAAGGCACCTGAAGGACTCTCAGACCATGAGTAATACAATTCTCTGGTCTGATGAGACAAAGATTGAATACTTTGGCGTGAATGCCAGGCATCATGTATTGAAGGAAACCCGGCACCGCTGATGGTGGCAGCATCATGCTGTGGGGATGGGGGAGACTAGTCAGGATAGAGGGAAAGATGAATGCAGCAACGTACAGCGTCATCCCGGATGATTACCTGCTCCAGAGCACTCTTGACCTCAGGCTGGGGCAACAGTTTATCTTTCAGCAGGACAACGACTCTAAGCACACAGCCAAGATATCAAGGGAGTGGCTACAGGACAACTCTGGAGAGATCTGAAAATGGCTGTGCACCGATGATTCCCATCCAACTTGCTGGAGCTTGAGAGATGTTGCAAAGAGGAATGGGCAAAACTGGCCAAAGATAGGTATGCCAAGCTTGTGGCATCATATTCAAAAAGACGAGGCTGTAATTGCTGCCAACGGTGCATCAACAAAGTATTGAGCAAAGGCTGTGAATACTTATGTGGTTGTGTACGTAGTTTTTTTACTTTTAATAAATTTGCAAAAATCTCCAAAAAAACTTTTTTCACGTTGTCATTATGGGGTGTTGTGTGTACAAAAAATAAATTGAATCCATTTGGGAATAAGGCTGTACCATAAAATGTGGAAAAAGTGAACGCTGTGAATACTTTCTGGATGCACAGTATATTATGGCTGCACAAGGTGTTGGCCTTGTTGGTGGCCTTCTTATGCTGTTTAAGAACAATCTCCCAGGTTAATGTATAAATTATATATATATAATATATAACTCCATAAGACAACAATACTTTAGGAGTTGATGACTTATGGCTTTGACAAAATAATCAATTTTTCCTCATAACTCATGTTTTTTTTTTGGCAGCAGCCATAAACCAGCTGCTTGTAGCCACAACAATAAAGTTAATAAAGCTTTTATTTGGACAAAAAGTCAAATAAACCTTGAATTTTAGCAATCATGGCGTTGATTATGATCATGGCACGTGTGCCAAACAGGAAAATGGCAAAGGGGTCCTAATAGGGGTCCTTAAAGTGTGAGTTGGCCACAATAATGCCTGTTTTTTTTTTGTATTTTTAGAAAAATCTTATGATGTTGACCTAACTGGACATTACTTAAATCACTTAAAAATTACATAAAAATGTTGCTTAAATAGTAAACTTTTATTCAGTTCAAAGAAATATTTACAATACTTTGTGACAATAGCTATGGTATTTGTTTTATTTTATTTTAAGCAATTATTTAAGTATTTTGAAATTATGAAAATTGCTTTCGGACAAGAGGATTTTTAGGTGCTGGCAACACACTGAACCATGAAAAATAAAATTTATGTGCAAAAAAACCTTGAATGAATTCAATTTGATAGTACAATCCTGTACTTGTTCTTTTATTGAAGATAATCATGTGACATATTGTATATACATTTTTAACCACAAAAATGAGTTTTATCCAAGCTCCAACCCTCCGTGACGTCACCCATTGATTGACGAATGAAGCCAGGAGTTTGACTTGCAGGCGGCTGCCATTCCTCATAATGGAGCCAGCAGAAACCAAAACGCGGGGGTTCGAGAGACGGATATAACTTTTCACCTCCATCCTCCCCAACACACCCATTGATCCATACGATCCGTACTGGATATCGAAGAATAACACGGCCATACGAACGAGGTAAACAGTCTGTTCGTCCAATTAATGTGACTGACGTTCTCTCCTCTGTGAGTCTCCCCTGTCAGCCAAATGGACCCGCCCATATTCATTCATTTCTTATGGAATTATTTGCAAATCAACCTCCATATTACACGCTGGCACATGAAACGTTAGCTGTTGAAGCCGGAGTGAGTTGTGAAAAAATGGTTGAATGAGTATTTCATGATTGAAAATGGCGTTTTTTGACTGGGTGTGTATTGGAGACAGCGTTTTTTGGAGTCAGGCCTAGCGGATCACCGTGGTATTGCAAGAAAAGTGACTTCCGCGTAGGCTTCATTTTTCGTACCGGAAGACTATGTCCATCTTTCATATACAGTACAATCTATGGTTTTATCCCTCGGACATGTTTGTCCCTTATCTGAAGAATCAGCGTTTAATCTCACCTTTTCTTATCTTATCAGCGAAGCAACAGTATTCGTCAGTCTTTGCTTTATTTTGAAAGTGAGGCCGGATGAGACCCCTGCTATAGCACAGCTCAACAGTAGCTTGACAGTGGCGGGTGATGAGGCTCCGAGAGCAGTACGCAGAGGCTGCCTAGCACACACAGAGGCAGCGCCGTACGGGATTGGGATGCGGCGGCTGAGCGCTTGAACCAAGCGGTCTTTTTTCTCTCTGCGCTTCACTCGCTGTGGGACTAACGCCGCTGTTCGAGGAGCATTTCCTTTGAGGACAGAGGAACTTCGGGGGGAAAGTTTTCGTGTGGGATGTGCGGGTTATCTCCTGCGGTGGGTTCTGTGGCGGCTGGGGTGCTACCTGCGGAGTCTGATGCTCCTTGCGGAAGTTTCATCCCATAGTCCGTGTGTCTGGATCTACCAGCCTGCCTGCCTCGCCACCGCGTCCGGCTGTATGATGGAGCACCGCAAGACCTTGCCTCTCGTACTGATTTTATGTGCTCTCGAAGGTTTGGCCTATGGTGAGTTTATAATGACACGCTGCTCCCACCATCACCAAACTTGCAGAATCATTTGCAGCTACGCCCACATGCACGCTCAGTGTTTGTATTTATGCAAGTTATCCTCGTGTGCCGCATATGTCATATGCATTAAAGCTGCAGCCATAGGGAAAGCCCATGTGGAGCTTAAGCTGCGTGAGTCCGCTCCAGGGCAGCTGGGCTCCACACCAGTATCTGCTCCCCCCACAAACCAGTGGTTGTGTTGTCTCCTGCCACTTCTTCCATCGCCATCGTTATGCTGCTCACACACAGACACACACACACACACACACACACACACACACACACACACACGCACGCACGCACACAGCGGTACGGTGGGGCATCAATGCTGGAAAATGATTACCTCTTAAAGGGTTTAGGACGAAAGACTTCACCGGCTGCGTGTGTTGCTTTTCCGTTGATATCTTATTGTGTGCTATTGTGCACGTGCAGCTCTGCTCGTCCATTGAACAGACACATAACGCGTTAAGCTGTCAGGACACGCTCGCTGTCAGTCAAAAAAAGACTCCGAGTCACCTCTGCGATAGTGAAAAGCTGACCAATTGGGGATGAATGCTGGATCCCCTATCGATCAAAGCTATGTACTTGGTGCATTGCTCCTTTGTCAACATACTTATGACTGTGCACTACACTGAGGCACCCTCTCAGTGATGGATAGTCCGTGACAGCATGATCTCTGCGGGCCTAGGCGAGGCTCCCTCTTCCTAGACTGTAAAGACTATCAAAAAATCCAGAGCATATAAACTCATCATCATCAGAACTCAGAGCTTCAGTGACTCCAGATGCACTTGGACTACAAAAGCTGAATAAAAGCTACTTGCTTTAACTTAACTTAACAAAACACACAGTGAATGTGAATAACAACTGTAATAACTGTATTCTTTCCAGCTGTAACATTTTTATCTCAGAATTTACATTTAAATGTTCCTCTATGTCACAGTCATGTCACAGCTGCTCTGATTAGAGTGAGAGTATGTTCCAGATCCTTCATAGCACATACATGGTGGGAAAGCATCCCACGATGCGATGAGCTGTGAGAAGAAGAATTTTAGAGTCATGCTTGCTTTTTTTAGGGCGACTGTGGCTTGGGGGAAGTGTGGTCGTCTATGGAGTGTTTTGATCCCGGCCCAATGCATCCTATATGGCGAAGTATCCTGGGGCAATATACTGAACCCCAGATTGCCTCTGATATTGTGTCATCGGGTGGAAATGTGTATGAATGCTTGAAGCAGATGGACCACGCAGAGTAGCCTCCACCATTGTGTTAATGGGTGAATGTGACTTTTGATTCCGACTGTAAAGTGCTCTGAGTTGTCACGGAGACTAGAAAAGCGCTACGTAAGGACGAGTTCATTTATTATTTTCATAGTTTGTCATTTCCGAAGGGCTCCCTTCCCAGCCGCCACACGTCGGATGCCTGTTTTGCCCCACTCGGCTCAGCCTCACTGCAACTACAGTCGGAGCCCTGTTCCTCAGGGAGGGAAGTGAAGCACGGTCAAATGGGCCCCGATGGCACAATGGTCACCTATTGTTCTAAGTTCTCTCTCTCACTGGTTCCTTGCAGTGAGATTTCACCTTGCTGCTTTAACTGTGCTTGTGATAAAACCGTATAGAGCTTATTATTCATACTGTTGGTAGGAAATAACCATGCAAGTGAGGTGACTGACCGTTAACTCTGTCCTGGCCACAGCCTCATACTGGCATGTTGAAAACACATCTGTGGAGAGACAACTTTGGTAGTTTTTTTAGAACAGACTTCAGAGTATACCTTGCCCCTGCCCCACCTGCCATCTGTTTTCACAGATCAACTAGGCTGTCAATACCATAGACTGTTGTGCTATGATACACTGACATGAGCGATATCTCTTGGAGATACAATGTGATTGTAATTAGAACATCACTTACAATTTTACATTTTTTAAAATTATTTTTTATTTTTTTTACATTTTAAATTTACATTTTACATTCATACATGAACAATTTCATACATGAACAAAGAAAATTGCACCAGAATCACAGTTTTGTTTATTATTTCTGGCATTTGTTTGCACTGCTGCTTGCTTAATCCAGAAATCCAGAATAAAAAAGTTAAAAAAAGTTAAAAACTCGACCCGACTTTCTGAAACACAGAAACACACATTTATTGCGCAACAGTCTGAAAAAGCTTTATGACTAATACATAATGTTGTTAATTAGGTATTTATGTATTGAAGTAATTTATGTATTGAATATGTTGTCTTTGCAAATGTGGAAAGACAACTGTGGGATGTCTTCCACAGCATAAAACTCACATCATGCTGTCCCATGTGTGTATAATCAGATGGGTTTCCACTCCAGTGCTTCTGATAATGTAAGAAAATAGATGCTCCATCTCCCATTCGTTAAGTCGTAAGTCTAGGAAGCACACAAACGTTTGCCTTTTCTCCTCGTGTGTGCCATGCAGTAAGGAGCAGAATTGTTAAAGAATACGATATATCGATAAAAAACACCTTACGTCTGTGTGATCGGACAGTAAAACCTGACCTTTTGCTCAGTTCTCGTGGAGATCTCATCACCTCATGTTCAGGAAGACCGAAAAGCACATGCAAAATCTCATCGGCGGGTCGCAGCCGGATTCCTATACCTCACTTTGTGCGAGTGTTTAGCTGTCATCAATTTTGACAATCAGATTTTCATTTCTCATGTCACCTTCAATAGACCCATCCCTACCCTAGTGGCACTTTTAATAAGTGACATTCCCTGCGCATCTGTTACTTTTTGATGGACAGAAACTAGACGACGGAGCCGGTCAGTGTCCATGCTCTGCAGCCGTTCTTTATGTCCTGCACGAACATGCTTATTCATCGGAGAGAAGTGACGTTGCTGATGAGTCAATTAGAGCGTTTCCCCCACTTGTTTAAAAATGTAAAAGCCTACCGAGAAGTGATGGGCAGCTGGTGTTGAATAAACCCTTGTGCTTTCCAAAAATTCCCCCCACACACAACAGCTCCTCCACATCACGTCTCAATTACACACCGGAGCGAATATCCCTTGAATTCCCTCCACGGCGCCCATCCCTCTCGACGTCGATTTTCCTTTTCACAGACTAGTCGACTGGTTTGTAAGGGAGGGATCGTCCTGGAGGGTTTCATGCGTGATTACTTCTCGTTCACGTTACGCCATTACAACTCACTGTCTCGGCAGAGCCGGGCGCTCTAGAAGACACGATCAGTGATGGTTATATGGAGGATGTAAGAGACAGCTGAAGTGTCTGCTTCATCTCACAACTCCCTGCCACAGTACTGCCCTTACGTGACTCTTGGGGGAAGGGGATGGGGGGGTAGGGTTAGGGTTAGGGTTAGGGTTAGGGTTAAGAACTCCCAAACAACTCCCAAATAAACTTCCAAATAAACAGCACCCAACACGTCTGCTCCTACTTCCTCACTCTAATATTTCCTTCCCCGTTTCACCCTGTATCATCACAGCTAGCACTTGCATTTAAATTGGGTGAACCAAAAATCAAAGCCTTCTCCCAAGAAAGTCCCTCAGTGGACTCGCTCATAACGTTGCCAGCTCTTGGCAAGATCCGAGATGCCTTGAAGGACATTGAACGCTGTATTTAGGCTCTCACGGCTCTCACTTTCAAGTTGCGATCGGAGGCTCTCTAAATGTTTAAACTGAATGAAAGAATTGGCTGAGCTGTCCTCCACATTTTTAATGCTGATCTTTGATGTCTCAGAGAAGCCGATGTTGGATTATTAATACCAGGCTGGACCACGGCAGCTTAAGGGAAGCGCAAACCCAGTTGAAATTTCCAAGCAAAGGGACATTGAGCCCACCCCACCCCACCCCCCCAGACCCCCACCCCCCCTCAGAGTTCTGCCTTTAAAGCTTAATCAAAGCATAATCAACTCCCAAGCCCCTCAGCCCCCTTTACTGTGAGTAACGTTTTGCGCTGTTTGCTTTTGGTCTTCGGCAGGCTGCTTCCTCCGCCTTTTAAACATGCCCACATATATATAGCCAGCGCTCACTCCAGCCACCTTGTTGTTCGTTCCCGCTGGCCTCTGGCGCTGGCAGGGTTGGTCAGTGAACGGGGGCGTCTTGAGTGGGAGTTTGAACCTTTTGTGTCGAATCTTTTACTGCCATAAAATGTGTCATTTCCACAGTCCCCTCCCCTGAAGGATCGCCATAGAAAAAGCAGCGTCCGCCGCTGCTCATGAATACATTCATGGGCCCAAGAGCGATGCGATAAAAACACCCAATTTCCTTTTCGCAAAAGCCGACCCTGGCCATTTAGATGCTTAGCAGTGCGGAGGCTCAATTAAAGAGGCTGTCGCTTTATGGCCGGCCGCTTTGTATTCTCATGCGGCTTGTTGTCCCCCGCAGGATCATAGAGTCGGAGGCCACGAACAAAGCTGTCCAGCCTGCCTCCCCTCGCCGCCGCCAATTTAACTCTGAATGCACATTAGCAAATCAATTCACGCGGCCTCAGTGAAAATGGAGGGGTGGCAGGGGGGTGGGGGCCACAAAGCTGTGAAGTGACAAATTCTGCGAGTCCCTGGCCGCTGAAGAAGAACCGCAGATGAGGAGGGGGATAAGAATTGGAAAGATGTGGTGCGTCCTTTAATCTCTCGAGTCCCACGTGCTGGAATGTGTGAGGGAACAGGCCTGGATGGTGCTGAAGTGCCAACCGCGTTTTGTGTCATCTGCCGTGCGGCCCACGGAGCACTTCTGATTGTATGCGTGATGACACTTAAGACACGCAGTGCTGATAGGGCCGGCTGGGGGGACTGAGAGGCAGGCAGACAGGCAGACAGACAGTCTGGAGAGAGGTGTGAGGATTTTTGCTGACCTGGAGATATTGACGTGCAAATGTCGGAGAGCGTTAGGAAGTTAGGACGCGACATGAATCGGGGAATCAGAGATTGTACCGTTGCTTGAGTGTGTTAAACAGTCTGGAAATCATCCGGAGGTCGGGACATGTTTACGTCCAGACACGGAGGTGCAGGGTGAAACTGAAAATCCTTTATGCTCCAAATGGGCCGTGATCTGGGGAGCATCCTTTTTGCGTTGCTCACCGTCCTCAGTTTTCATGTTTTAATGAGTCGGCGTCATGGCTTATGTCAGCAGCACCAACATGAGCACATCCCTCATTGCAATGTGTGAAAACAAAACAACAGTGTGACCTGTGACTGTTGAGTGGGGGCCTTACTGTAAACTTTTGTCTGCCAGAAGATGCCGAGTCATCACCATGCTGTTCAGAAGTGGCACCGTTTTATCAAAGTACATTTCAAATGATAATAATAATGTTTTATATCAGCAGATGAGGAGAGTTTTTGCCCCAGAGAGAACATCTCAGCAGGCGTCTGTACTCCCTATCACTGTTTTGTTTTAATTCTCTCTCTCTCGTTTCTTGTGCTGTTTTTTCCGTCACTCTGAGGCTTCATTCTTTCCCGCTTTGAAACTCCTCGGTTCTAATTGTGTCTGCATTTGATCTAATGTTCAAATTCAATCTCAGTGCAGAGCACATCCACAACCACGTCACAGTTGATCACAGCTCTCGTTTGCTATGGCAGTTCAGGCCGTAATTCGTCTGCTCTCTGTGCCCCTCTCCTGTCAAACACTGGACCCTGAGAGCCTCCCCGTGGTTTTGTCATCTCAGATGTAGCTTCGAGAGGTGCTGGCATCATCTGGGATCACACCACAGGCAGGAGATAAGTCCTTTGAGGGCTTCAGACTCATATTAGACACTCTTCTCAAGACTAGCTCTTATACCCTCCAGATTCCAGCTTCAGGTTAATTTTCTCCAGCCTGGTCTTATCTGCAATAACACTGTAATTAGGGAATAGAGTACAGCTCAGGAAGTCAAATATCCATGGGTTCCCGGGACACTCTCACAGTCTGAAACACAGTCTGAAACAGAGATCTGCACTGTCACACTAACATAAAGCCCAAAGTCACAGTAAGAGGCTTGCAGTTGCATTTGCCTAATGTCCCAGAGTCAGGGGAGCTGAGTCTCTCTCTCTCCGTAAAGGACAGCAGCCGAGAGTCCTCAACGTCCTTGTGTGGCAGGCACGTCATCCTTAAGAGTCATGATTCCGTGGCGACTGCGCGGATATCTTCTCCATGGTATTAAGCCCAGTGAGATGGCGGGGTCTTCTCTTTACACACACACACGGCTTGTTCCATCAGCTCCCACTTTAAAACGCACGAGTCAGTTCTCTCCACCCTCCCCAGCCAGACAGATTGAGTCCTCTCACACCGTAGCCGTTGGGTGTTAGCGGCCTCCAGTTGGGGAACCTTGTGCAATCACGTAAAACATATTGCCTTTTTTTATTTTTTACTGATTTCATTCCTTTTCAGTAGTGTATCACATCAGGTATTCTATATGTACGGTACTTTTAGAAAAAACGAGACTTTTGCGGCGCTGCATTAGGCTGCAGGAAGTTGAGACAGAGATCGCTATTTTATTAACATTTTGCAAGCAATTTCTTGACGATATTAAAGGATCCAACACAATGATGGTATGCTCGTGATGAGCATATGACCTTATAAAACCCACAGGCTTAAAACAAAATCCCCAAACAAGAGGAAAACGTGTAACCTAAACATTTTGCCCTCAACAGCAGTGAAATGTGAAAAAAACTAAAGTAAACTTGCCACCAGATTTTCAGCTGTGGTAGGCACCAAGCTACTACTCTAACTTGATGCAGCAGCCTACCACTGTTTCCTTCCAGTGAGAAGCCTCCTCTCGCATGGGGAGCAGGACCATCTACATAATATTCCTGTCAGCAGTAAGCGCTTTAGCGGGGCTCTTAATCCTCCTCAACCTTTGGGGGTGTCTGTCACCGGGCGAGCGGGGATGCCGACTGCTCTTCTTATCAGTTGTCATCTGAAAAGCTGAACTTTTGAACTGCCCCCTCATCCACACACCTGTGGGGGGAACGAGCGCAGCCCCCTTCTTCTAATGCCGCACCTTCCCGTTCCCGGGCAGCGAAGGGAAGAAGAACCGCAACAGTCATGGCAGGGAGGAAAAAAAAAATCAGAAAAACTGACAGGATGCGCCCCTCGTTACTCTTTGCACATTCTGAAGCGGTGAATTCCCCACCGGGCCTCATGGTGCTCGAGTCTGTGTGATTGCTTCCCGCACATAATTGCAAAAGCAATTTCGGAGTCTGCAAGAAGGAGAATGGAAACGGCTTGCCCCCACTTTTGTCCGATTCTGTGTCCGTCTCCTTGATTCCTTTCATCAGACTTTCAGGGAAGGGCTGGTCTTCAGACGGCTCGAGCACAGACAGCCGATCTTTGTTTATTCCAGGGTCCACACGCGGCCAATATTGTCATTATCTTGAAACAGTAGATGAGTCTAAATACCTCTGTCAGTGAATAGTTCCTTTGGCTTTCCATTTAGATAGATGAAGAATTACCAGCATGTCGTTTTATACTTTGACCCTTTAACAGACGAGCTGCATACTTATTCCATATAGCCACGATGTCATTTATTGAGTGCTCTGTTTTTCCTGCATGCAGCTGAAGAGGTTCCAAGAAACAGTGTTGTAAATTGTGCCATGCTGTTAAACTTTCAGTCTGTTGCCTTAAACACATACAATACTTCACGTTGTCATGTGTCAGAGCTCTATTTGCTTAATTGTGACTCTCAGTCCTATATCCTCCATCCTCGTTCTCTATGGGGCGTGAACCAAATCGTCCTCTTATGACTCGTGTTGTCTCTCCTCCAGGATCCCGGCCCCGGTTAGAGGACGTAGCCCCATGGATCGTGGAGCACCCGTCCGATCTGATCGTGTCCAAGGGCGAGCCGGCCACGCTGAACTGCAAGGCGGAGGGGCGCCCCGCCCCCATGGTGGAGTGGTACAAAGACGGCGAGCGAGTGGAGACGGATCGAGAGGACCCACGGTCCCACCGGATGCTCCTGCCCAGCGGCTCCCTCTTCTTCCTGAGGATCGTGCACGGGAGGCGCAGCAAACCTGACGAGGGCATGTATGTGTGCGTGGCCCGTAACTACCTGGGCGAGGCTGTCAGTCGGAATGCCTCGCTAGAAGTGGCAAGTAAGTGCTGTTAGGACAGGTTACCTGGTACAGTGTCACAATAGGAAGATGAAAGAATTCCCATGGTCAATTGAGCAAACATTGCCTATAAAAAGTGTATTTGAGGATGCTAAATAGAATATGACCGCAGTAGAGAATTCACTGTGTCAAGCAGGATAGAGCATAGCAGCCCAATAGCTCAGACTACGGGTAAGCTTCATGTTACTTAATATATTGGTGTAACTAGAGCAGTCATAATTTCAACAGTAATAATGTTAGTTGCTGTATAAATTTAAGCAGTGAGCTTAGGCACAGTTCTATCTGCTTCCTTGTCATCTCTATTACTCTGCTTACTTAATCCTGGAGGCCATCCCTGTCCGCTGTCTCTTGGCAGTTTGCACCCCAGATTGGAAAAAAGGCTCCGTTGGGCTGGCAGGTCGTTTCTAGCAGGTGTGGAGCTCTGCTCCTGCCTTTAGTCTTCACATGGCTACAAATCAGGCTGCACGGTGCCTTGCCTCACAGCAAGAAGGTTGTGCTTGTGGTCCCGGGCCATTCTGTGCTCTGAGGCTGCTTCAGTTTCCTCCCACATTCCAAAACACATGCATTAAGGTCAACAGGAGACTCTAAATCTCGGGTCAGGAACCTTTTGGGCTGAGAGAGCCACGAACGCCACTTATTTTAAATTCTGTGAGAGCCATACACGAAATATGCACATTGACTTCCACCTTGGACAGCAAATGCGGTGGCCCCAATTGAACAAACTGTCTCTGCCTCATCTGCCTTGCCTATAGACAGACACACAGACAGACACACACACACACACAAATGACATGTATGTACTGTACAATTCAACTCAACTCAACTATTTGTTTTAAGTGCCTTGTCACAACAGCCGTTATCTCAAGGCACTTTACAAAGAAAGCAGCAATATGTACATAGTGAAAAACCCCTGTCCTTAGACCCTTGCAAAGGCTGAGGAAGAACTCCCAAAAAAGACCCTAACAGGGAAAAAAAGGGGAGAAACCTCAGGGTGAGAGACAGAGGAGGGGATTCTCACCCAGGACGGACAGGCGGGCACAAGAAAAACAGTACTGATGGCTAACAGTTTAGAATATAGGTAAATCAGAAGTTGAAACAGTCCAGAGTAGAAAGCTGGAAGAACTGCAGCGGGAAGAGCCAGTTTGAGGGATGGAGTCCTGGATCCAGCTCAGCATCTATGGAATCTGGCAGGGAAAAAAGGCACAGAAACTCCAGGGATGCACAGTCCCCGGTCCATATGTTAGTCCTGCATAGTCATGGAATAGGAAAGGAGAGGAGGAAGTGGAGGAGGAGGAGGAGGAGGTGGAAAACAGACAGGGAGAGACAGAGGAAAGTGAGAAGCTTGAGGGAACGTGAACCTGATTCACACCCACAGAGAGAGTGGAGAAGATAGAGCTGAATGTGCTGGGGACCCCCAGCAGACTCAACCTATAGCAGCCTATCTAGGATTTATGGTATATCTGTAGGCTCTGTCAAATAGGAGGGTTTTTAACCTACTCTTGAAGGTAGAGAGGGTGTCTGCTTCTCGAACTGAGACTGGTAGATGGTTCCACAGCAGAGGGCCTTGGTAGCTGAAGGCTCTGGCTCCCCATCTAGACTTAGAGATTCGTAGAGACCACAAGGAGGCCTGCATTTAGAGGACAAAGTGTCCTAGTCGGGCAATAGGGTTTTATCAGGTCTGAGATATGAGAGGGTGCTATGAAGAGCTTTATAGACAAGGAGAAGGATTTTGAACTGGATCCTGAAAGGTACAGGAAGCCAGGAGGCCAGAACTGGAGAGATATGATCTCTCTTTCTAGTTTTAGTCAGGACACGAGCTGCCGCGTTCTGAATGAGCTGCAGGGTTCTCTGTGACCTATTGGAGCTTCCAGCCAGTAGAGAGTTGCAGTAGTCCAGCCTGGAAGTAACAAAGGCATGGACCAGCTGTTCTGCTGCATGGGGAGGGAGTAGGTGCCTTATTTTTGCGATAATTCAGCCCGACTTCCTCTGATCGCTGACTCATAGCGAACTGACGTTCTAGTTACCATGGCAACAGTAAACGGTGACCTTCTGTTTACTTAATGGAACTTCAGATAGATAGATAGATAGATAGATAGATAGATAGATAGATAGATAGATAGATAGATAGATAGATAGATAGATAGATAGATAGATAGATAGATAGATAGATAGATAGATAGATAGACAGATAGATAGATAATAGATAGATAGACTCGGACCGGACTGTAGATCCACCGTAGCGTGCAACGGTGACTGTTTCCTGTTGCCATGGCTACTAGACAGCTATTTCACTATGAGGGATATCTGCCCTTCAAAAGAGCCAAATCTGGCTTGCGAGCCATGGGTTCCCGAACCCTTTTGTAAATGGTCCCTAGGTGTGAATAACAGAGAATACATGCTGGACAAGTCTCCAGTCCATCACAGGGTACACACACCATTCACTCTGTGTTCACCCTTTGTGAGCTCGAGATGGGCACCTGCTGACCCCTGCTCACAAGAGCCTCAACTTGATTTCTTACACTATGTGTATACTATGTGTGTGGGGCTGTTTCAGAGAATATTAAGGACAGATGTGCTGTAGTAGACATTTGTGCCATTCTGTGTGCAGAAATGTCCAAAAAGAGCTGCTGTGGAATAAACAGCGTATATAGAGCTGATGTGAGTTTGGATATATGATGGCTGTTTCTCTACCAACCGTTTTTTTTGGCATCTCTATTGTTACAGGCTGAGGTGGAAACATTGGCGAGGCTTGCATGTTGTAAGGGTTTGGGCTACTAGGGTTATTGGGCACTGATTTGTCCAAAATGTAACGTTGACATACTCCATTCTCTTGATATTTCTGCGCAGGCACAGTAAAGAAGAAAAGGATGGGGGTAGGGGAATTGGGGTTCATCAAGTTAACTTTTGCCTCTTTGGCAAAAACACCCAAAAAGATTTCCACATTTTGCATCAATCCCTTCATTCCCGGCCTCTCCTAATGTCATCATATCAGCATGGCAACACGGAGCGTCAAATTTCACCTTGCTCTTGCTCATTTCACGCATTAAGATCAAAGCCTGCAAGATGCGT
Organism: Karalla daura; assembly: GCA_029224185.1. Lineage (NCBI taxonomy): Eukaryota > Metazoa > Chordata > Actinopteri > Chaetodontiformes > Leiognathidae > Karalla > Karalla daura. The sequence goes on from CM055204.1 coordinate 708,088, forward strand.
GTGAAAAAGCCATTCATGGAAATAGAGGAAGTAGAGTAATTGGAAGTAATATGAAAGCCTTTTCACAAAACCTCACCTCACAAAGGAGGAGAGCAGCAACAGAGACACATCTCCACAAATGACCCAAAATATTTGTGTTCTTTTGCAGTGTGCTGGTTTCCAACGTTACCTTTGGTTTTCCTAGTGCATGACGTTAGAGTGGCATTTTCCAGGACCACCACATACAGCTCGTGAGGGGAGAGAGCCTGTGCACAGATTTCGTCCGTGTTCTCTCAGATTACGTCCACGCTTGTTGGTTCTGACAGGATTCTGATGAGAATTACTTAGGGCAAAATGTATGTGGCTCCTTCAGTGCTGGAGATAAGGCCAAGGCAAAGAAGCCCCTGGAACTGCCTGTAGGCACAGCATGGGACCAGGGAAGGCTCAAGATTATATTTTGTGGCCTGGTGACACTCTGCTACCAAGCCTGTGGCTTGAAATGACTGGCGGTGTTCTGAGGAGGAGTTTTCCCACTTTTCCCCGTAATCTTCTTATTAGTTCATTTAAATTTGGGTCTAATCTGGTATAAGTGTGATAGTCTGGTGTATAAGGCAGGCGTCAGAAATCAATGTTTTGAACAAATATGGCCACTGACTATATATATATGTATATAAACAGCACAAGACCTGCTATGTAACTGTCTCACACTCATATTTCTCACAACTCTCAGAATAATTATGATTGTCAACTGTGGGATGGATCTAGGTTCCTAAAATATAAAGCATGAAATAAGGCGTTGAACTTATTTTTTCCTCAACCACCTACTGGGAAAGGTACATGAGATCGGATTAACTCCAGCCTGAAGAAGATTCCTGAGACCTGGATGTTCTTATGTAGAAACGTCATTCGAAAACTGGACAAGCGCTTCGAGATGATTTATGTCATGAACTGACACCAAAAACAAAGTTGAAGTTTAAATGTTAACATCTCTTTCATTCTGTCATAATCTGTCTTTTGAACCTCTTGCCGAGAGGTGAGTTCGTGCCTTTCCCACCTCCCCCGATCGACGTCCCTGGTGTGCGCGTGTGTGTTTGTGTGCGTCCGCTGGGGTCTGTGCGGGTGCAAATTCCCCAGCGGGGGTAATCCTCTGCACCACTGGGAGAACAAGCCGAACAGCACTGACACACACACACACACACACTTACACACACGCCTGTCACACTGTTTTAGATCGCAGAGAATCCTGCGCAGAACGATGCATTTCAGGATTTATGGCTCTGGGAATGGGGAAAGAATTTGACGTTTGGTGTGAGGGATGAGTTGTTGTTGTTGGGAGCAGCATGGGCCGTGAGGCCTCACCCGTTTGTCTGTGTCCTGTCCCGGCACCCCTGGAGCCCAGTGGTCCAATTTCATATGGTTTGTGATTGACGCACACTGTAATCATCCGCAGCGGCCCCCTCAACCTCTCTCAGGCTTTGTTGACACCTGTCAGTATAATCATTAGATGGTATATGAGTAAAGTCATCAGCAAGTGCTGACTTCTTGTTGTTCTTGTCAGGGTTAAAAGATCTGTATTGTGGCACTGAAAATCGCTTACCCCGTTTGTATGTATCAGTCTGCCCAACAGTGAGAACCACCCCCAGGTCCCCACCTTTTCTTCCTTCCTTGAATTAATTAGACCAGGTGAGTGTGAATAGTGATGTGTGTGCGTGTGTGTGCGCACGCCAGTTGGACAAAAGTAGATAGATGACGGGATATAGGAGAATGGCTTTAGAGGCGTTGACAACAGGTGATGTGAGGGAGATCGTTACCCACCCCCTTCTCCCCTTAATGACACCGTAGCACAGGGGCCACAGGCTGTGGGTAACAACAAAAAGCATCTGCTCCAACTGTTGGGTCTTTTCATGCCTGATTATCCTTCAGAGCCGGTGATCACAGGCACTGTGCATACTGCATCACAAAACAAACAAGTCTATCTGTCCTCTGTGATTTCTCCTTATATGTATATATATATGTATATGGATATATGCACAGGGTGTACCCATGGAAAGCAGTCTCACATTTTGAAATACATGGTGTCATGTTTTTCATTGAGACTTGATCGAAAAGATAGATAGATAGATAGATAGATAGATAGATAGATAGATAGATAGATAGATAGATAGATAGATAGATAGATAGATAGATAGATAGATAGATAGATAGATAGATAGATAGATAATCATTAAAATAATGATAATGATTGATGATAATAAAATAATCAGATAAAATAAGTAATAATATGTAATAAATATTAAGTAAAAAAGTAGTGTAACCAGCAGTAAGTAATTAACAAATAATAGATGATTAAATGTACAAAGTAATTAAAAGATTATCCAAGTAATACATCTTGTGTCGATATGCATTGAATTTGCCCTTTGCACATATAATGTAATAGAATATGAAGTAATAATTAAGAAATTAGAAGTATAATAATTAATAATTAATTAATAAACAGTGTCATGATAAACAGTATAATAATAAACACATTGCACACATAAAACACATATTACAATAATAACAATGATGTAATAATGTAATAATAATAACAGTGATGTAATAATGTAATAATAATCTTAAGTAAAGTACATAGTGTACAAGTAATTAGACAGATAATTAAATGTTAAGTTATAGCTATATTTAAACTTAGTAATTAAAAGATGAGTCCGATTATGTAAGGTAATGCATTTGGTGTTAATATTGCATTGATTTGCTATTGCACACATAATAAATAATAGAATATTAAGTAAAGAGGTAAGTCAGAGTAAAGAGTAATTAATATACAGTAATAAAGTATTATAATGTAATATAAGTACATACAGTAAATATAGTAATTAAAAGATGAAGATAAAATCCAATAAGGAATAGGAGTGCAATGCAGTCCATCCATGATGTTCAGCTCAGCTCCTTCTGTGTGTCATTGTAAAGCTGTTTGGCCCTGGGGACAAAGGACCGCAGCAGCCTATCAGTCCTGCAGGGGAGAGACCGGTCGGTTGCTGATCAGGCCCGTCTGGTTGATGAAGATGGAGTGTAGGGGGTGGTGACTATTGTCCATAATGGATTGCAGCCTGCTCAGGGTTCCCCTCTCAGCTGTTGTAGTGAGCGTTTCCAGCTCCATGCCCACCACAAACCCTGCTTTCCTCACCAGTCTGTCCAGTCGTCCCGTGTCTCTCTTTCTGGTGCTGCCCCCCCAGCACACCACAGCATAAAAGAGAATACTAGCCATCACAGACTGGTAGAACATCAGCAGGAGTTTGTTACAGACATTGATGGATATCAGGCTCCTGATGAAAGTAGAGCAGTGCTCTGTCCTTTCTTATAGAGTGTCTCTACAAGACCAATCCAGCCTATTGTCCAGGTACACCCCCAGGTACTTGTAAGTGCTGACTGTCTCCACCTTCTTCCCATCCCCCACAGGCAATAATGGCAGGATGGTTTTTGTGAAGTCTATCACCATTTCATTCATTTTGGTGGTGTCCAGCTGCAGCTGGTTGGCCTTGCACTACACAAGTCTCCAAGCCTGACAAACTGGGACCGCTCAGTGAGGTAGTCGGTGATCCAGGACACCAGGCCAGGCTCAACCCCCATCCGCAGCAGTTTGTCTCTCAGCAGTGTCGGCTGGATGGTGTTGGTCCATTGCATGGCAAGGTTTGAGCAGATTGAGCAGCAGGTTGTTGCGAAGGGCATTAAGGGTGGATCCACCTACGAGACACAGATTTTCCTCACCAGTTCAAGTAGTCTGAAAAACCTAGCCTGAGATGCGAATTCCCCCCGTTTTGGCTGGTTGAGCCCCCCTGACGGAGCTACTCAGGAGGCTGTTTGATCAGGTTGTGTTGCTTCAGGATAGAGAAAAACACATCAAGTGGCTGTCTATGGATCGGAAGGTTGTTGGTTCATTCCCAGCCCTGTATAGCCTACATGTCGAAGTATGCTTGGGCAAGATATTACACCCCAGCTTGCCTCTGATGTTGGACTGACATGTATGGATATAAAACATATGAAAAAAAACAGCAGCATGTGCTATATTTTGTGTCTCACTTGCTCTCATGTGCATGGTGCTTAGTCCGTGACATGCTCGCACACTTTCCATAGGGCGCTATCGGAGCATCTGCTAGCTCTGCATCTTTTCTGTTTGCAATGTTTACAAATGCTTCCACCCAGTTACAGTCTACACTCTCTATGGCCAGTCCCTGGATGTTTGCTGGTATGGTGGTTGGGGGGGTGGGGGGGTGGGGGGGGGGGGTGGGGTGGGGGTTCTGGCTGCGCCTGCGGAAGTCCACCGCCAGATCCTTGGTTTTCCCCACGTTGATCTGGAGGCGGTTCCGCTGGCACCAGTCCACAAAGTCCATTATTAGTTCCCTATATACCCTGTCATCATCGTCCGAGATGAGACCAACGATGGCAGAGTCGTCTGAGAACTTTTGCATGTGACAGCGTGCAGAACTGTGTCTGAAGTCTGCAGTGTACAGGGTGAACAACTGAAGGCTAAAATGATATCTCTTCAGGAAAGCCATTTCACTCAAGATGATGTAGTTACAGTGAGACAAAGGTGGCCAGGTCATGTCTTCTCAGCTTAATTTAGTTAACATTCTCGTGGGGTAATAACTTTGATACATAACTCTGTACCTTTAAATCTTATTAACGTCAATAAGGGTAAGCTTGGCAGGTATCTTATTATTCAGTGCAAAATTCTCTCAGTAAAGCTGAATCTAGTCGATGTGAGGACTACCCATCGACACCTGTTTGAACATCGAAGCCTGTTCCTAACCTTGTGTGAATTGCCTGGTAGCTACATTATAGGTGGATTTCAGTTGCACTCTCCAACCTTAAATAGACAGGTGCACAGGAGTCGATACTTATCATAACCAGACCAGAGTGGGGGTTGTTGCAATTTATTAATGAGTTTAATTTAATGTATGTATGGAGAAATGAATATCCTGCTCAATCAACTTTTTCCTGCTACTCCAGTATAAGCCAGACATTCTCTAGAATCGAGTACTTACAAGTGTCTGCCACTTTGACATCCACAATTTTGCATAGTTGTTATGATAGCGTCATAATTTCAGATCACGCCTCATTTCATTTTTAATGACCATGGCCAAAGCTTTTGTCAATCCACATAGGTGGCGTTCTCCAGTCCTTTTGGCTTAAAGACCCGGATTTCTTACACTGTATCAGGGCACAAAGTGACTGTTATTATGGAAATAACACCAGTGAGACATCTGCTGTGGTGCGAGGGGATGCCTTTAAAGCTTTTTGAAAAGGTCACATGATTAGTTGCCGTAGCTTCACACATAAATCTTGGAGATTGGAGATGGAACAGTTTGAAAAAAGGATAAAGGTCACTGAATCTGATTATTTTAAACCCCCTTCCCAAGACTTATTTAAAGAACTGAATGAGCAGAAAGGCAAATATAATGTTTTGTCAATAAACAAAGCAACCGACATTCTTACTATGAGCAAGGTGAAAACGCCAGTAAGATAGTTAGCCTAGCGCAGGAAGCAATCTGAGGCAGGTACAGCAATAAATACATTTAGACGTTACGGTTAGGTCTTATTGGTTTCCTGCGGGTCACTGGTCTCTAAACCTTCATCGGTTCTATCAAACTTTATATAACATATGCCTGAAGCTATGCAAAGATAATTACAAAGAGAATTTTTAGATCACTTAAATTTTGCTACTCTGAAGCCTGACACCTTGGTATCACTCGAAGCTGACCTCGAGGCTGAGGGAATATCTGTAACTATAGCCACCATGAAAGGGGGTTAAACTCCTGGAAGTGGTGGAATTCCTATTGAAATATATAAAATCTTTAAGGATAAATTAACTCCTCTTCTACTTGAGATGTATAATGAATCGTTAGATAGCGGCTTCCTCCCTCTTGTAACATGGCAGTTGTAACAGTTCTGCTCTAACCAGGGAAACCATCTGCTCTTTTTGGCTCTTATAGACCAATTTGCCCTCTCAATAATAAAGTCCTTGTAAGGCATGAGTGAGACAGTTGTGAATACTTTAATTAAGGATGGTGCACTCTGACCAGAAAGGTTTTGTTCAGGGAAGACAGGGCTTTCACAATAATTGGAAGAGTGCTTTGAGAAATGTAAGGACACTGCCATTTTCTCGTTAGACGCCGAAAAGGCTTTTGGTTGAGTGGAGTGGCCATATCTATTTGATATCCTACAAAGATTTGGTGTTAAAGGAACATTTTTCAGATGGATTAAGCTTCTCTATGCTGACCCACAGGCTATAATGTTAACAAATGGATTGGCTTCTCAGCCTTTCCAATTACAGTGAGGAACGAGACAAGGTTGTCCTTTGTCTCCTTTGCTGTTTACTCTAACTATTGAGCCACTGACTATGGCGATTCGTAAGAATGCCTACCTAGAAGGCATAAGGATTGGGGGCTTAGGACATTATATTAGCTCAATGCAGACAATGTAATTTTGTTTTCATCTAAATTGGAACATACTATACTCACACTAGTGGACCTGATAAGATTCTATGGTGTTTAGGCTATAAGATTAACAACTCTAAATCTGTCATAATATTTTGGAACGAAAATGAGACAAAAAAATCCTCCAAGTGACCTAGACTTAGACTGTTCTATCTACCGTATGATCGAGGTGGATTGCAGTTACCAAATCTGGAATGGTATTACTGGTATTAGAGCAGGGATGCTTTATTTTGAACATCTTTACCCTTCAGCTTGGGTAAGAATAGAATCTCACCTAATTAGTATGCCCCTAAATTTATATATTCATTCTGCAAATAAGACCAAACTAATCAAACAGACAAATCACAGTTCTCACCCACGTTTCCATTTTTCCCCATTGCACCATTTTTTGTAATGATGACTTTAAACCTGGTAGATCTGAACCAGGATTTAAAATATGGGCATCTCAAAAAGGCGTTGCTAAAATATCTGACCTCTATAATGAAAGCTCTGTCATGTCATTTGAGGAGCTGAAGTATAAATGTGATATTTCTGCCAAACACTTCTTTAAATATTTCCAACTGCAAAGCTTTATCCTGAGCAGACAATGTAATGTCACTGGACATTACCTCCTCTCTCTACTTTAGAAAGATTTGCGTTGTATTTTTTGTACTCCTAGGGGACAGGTTTCTTTATTATGTAACCTCTTTGTAGGTAAATCTACAGAATCCTCTCATAACATCTTACAAGCTTGGAGGACTGCTTTGCAGGATAATGCAACAGAGGAAGAGTGGTCAGAAACCTGCGGTTTAGCTCTGACTCAGACTAAACACAAACTCTAAGCTACTTCAATACAAGTGGTTGAACAGTTTTTGTTGTTGTATTTTGTTTTGTATTTGTATAGGCCATATTTTACATTAACTGGTTTTGATGTCCGTGCATAGATAACTGGGCGGATATCTGTGTGACTTAGGTCATGTGCAGTTATATAGGCCTGTGTTTTGATTTACTTCAGTTTATTTTTATGTGTGCCGTAGGGTCGTGTATTTGCACGTTTGTATGTGAGATTAACAAAATGCTTTAACAGATAAATGTTTGAAAAAAAAAAACAAAACAAAAAACAAAAGGAGAGCTCCTGAGCTAGGAACTGGACATCTAGGCTGAAAAGGTGAATAAAGTTCTCGAAAGTGAGCTGTGTCTGTGTGGTGGTGTCAACATGGCTGGAAGCCCACAGAGTAGCACAGGGTCTGCTACGGAGGTTATGCTAGCAACCAAGGTTTTGCTACCAGGCAGCTGTTAGCCTATCCACTGGCTAGCTAGTCTTCAAAGTCAAACATTGTGTTAGAACCAAGGATATTATATTTTATACATATGTATATATATATATATGTGTGTGTGTGTGTGTGTGTGTGTGTGTGTGTGTGTGTGTGCGAGAGAGAGAGAGAGAGAGATGAGTTAGTTGTGTTCTAAAATAGCTCTATTCCTTCATTAAATTGACCAAGGAGACAGTTTATATGGTAGCACTGTTTCAGATCTGAACCTGGCCTAAATCACCCTGCTGGCATTTTACTAAAGATGCTTTAGTATTGGAAGTGTTGAATGCCATCATCCCTCTGCCTTGGGTTAGGTGGACGGGGTGCACCCTTCATCTGTAGGTCTCTTTGTCACCCCCTCTCTGTCTCTCCATTACCCTGGAGGTCGAGTTAAAGAAATCTCCTGTTTTTTCTGATGGTTGAGCGACGGTAGCCCTGACTGGGCTGGTGAGGCCAGCTGAGGGCATTGTGGGTCAGATGGGCTGCGGGCGAGTTGGGGTGGGTACTGGGGTGGGATCAGGGGTGCTTCTGTTGCCTTCCAGTGGGATTCTCAGAAACCCTCTTAGCCCACTACTGTGGGTGCATGACGTTGGCCATAACCAGATTAAAGTAATCCTCTTTTCAGGGCCAGACAATTGCTTTATTAGCTGACCACACACAGAAGCCTGACCACCTCTGTGATGGTATTGTTGCAGGGGGCCCTCAGGGTCCTGGGTTGGATGTCACTGGCAGTGAAGGGTGGGCAGAAGGGAGCTTTTTTTCCTCCCCTCGGCTATGCTATGCTTAGAGGACCGCGGAATGGAGCTGGGTTTTTGAGATGTGTATTTTCAAGAAATACAATATTTTTTTTTTTTTACACATGGCCTACCCCACTTTTAAAGTTACAGATATGACTTGAGCCAAACATGGAACATTCAGCACTCTGCTCTTTGCACATGAACCCTCCCTGTTCATTGTTCATTCTCAGTATGATGATAAGTGTTAAATAGTCTTGAACACAGCTTTTTTATTATATGATATTGTTGATCCGCACGTGGAAATTAAGTATTCTTTCCTCTCAGCAGATCAGAATTCAATATCAGTTGAATGACGGCTTGGAAAAATTAGATTTACATAGCCCGTACTGTGCTGGCTTTCTTCTGCAAGTTTTCAGAGGTTGTGGTCATGTGTATTGCATCAGGAATTACAGAGATGAATCGTAGAACTGAAAAAATGGCTGAATACATGCACACACATGCACAGGGCCAACATGTTGAGGTTTGTGGTGGATTATACCTCAAGGTAGCAGGGCGGATGATCAGAGCTGAAGCGGCAGCACCAGCTCAGAGTGTGGATGGGCGCGTGCTGCACATAACTGCGCCTAGGTGAACACTCACAGTGGTAGGAGATTTGTGAGATTTGCAAGCAGACGAGTGTGTGCACATGTTCGTGAACACACAGACACGTTCGGGTTGACACTTGACTGGCTTTGAGTGTCTTGAGTCTTTTTGGGCACTTCCCTGTTGTGCCAAGGCAACAGCAGTGGTCATGGAAAGGTTGGTGTCATGGCAAGGAGGCTGAGCAAGGAGGCATCTCATCGCAACTGCTGCCACAGGTGTTGGAAAAACAAAACGCAAAACCATTTTGCGATGAAGTGGAACTAGACATGGTTGTGACATTTTTCATCAGCGCCCACGCTTCATTGAATTAGTCACCAAGACTATCCTGATGTTCAAGCAGCCTTAAAGAGGCTTCTGAAGGGGCTGGTAATGAGCTCCTCCAGCTCCATCCCACTGCTGCACGGGAGCCCCAGGTTCGTATTGACTGCAAGCTGTGCTGCTGCCATGTCTCGACCCCCCTCCCCCCCACCTTCCTGCTCCGCCTAAACCCTTTACACCATCCCCCAAATAACACCTCTGGGTGCGACAGGAGACTGGAGGGTTCCGGCCCTGGCTCCTCTTTGAGCACTTTCACAGCAGAGCCGGTCACTCTTGAACGCTCACTCGAACCCAGGTCGAAAAAGAGGGAAACCGGTCCCCTGCAGAACGTGCGTCTGGATCCTACCGCCAGTCGTTTGTTTGTAAATGCGATAGGATCGTTGAACTTTAATAGAACGGAATATGCCTCTATTCATCCCAGGAGGGGGAAATTTAAATGTTTGCAGTTTGGGATATCAGTGCAGGGCCAGGGGAGCAGAGCTTGTGGGGCTTTAAGGTCGAGAGAGAGACGAAGAAAGAGAGAGAGAGAAAGAGAGCTGAAAAATGAAGTTGCGATTGAAGCTGTGAAATATTTTACCCACTCATAAGTTTACTCTACATTGTATTGTGCAGATCCTGATTGATACCACCAACAGGCTCTTGTTCTTTCTGTGATACTCCACAGTGAGTCAATTTCATTTCTTGACAGAGCCGAGTTGTTTTTTATTGCGTTTCCTGACATGAGCAAAAATGAAAAAAAAAAACTTCCATTCAATATGTAACTATACTAATTGTTACCCCAATGTCCAGCATTTTATTCATGATGTAATTGTTTATTTAATCCTAATGCCTTATATCTGTGTATATTGTACACCATTACTTATAACCTGTAGGATTGTATTTTTGGCTCAAAATAACTTTTCATGTTGTTACCATTATGGATAGCAGGACCAGATGCCTTTCAACGGTTATCCCAGGTTCAGTGGCAGTATGGGAGGGCTTGTGACAGGGACGTGGGGTGAGGGCGGGGATGGGGTGAGGATGGGGGGGGGGGGGGCAGCAGCTGTTGCGACTGCTAAATGGGCTCAGCTGACGTGAGCCGAGTGGCAGCGCTGGCCCAAATGGCTGTGTCAGCCGACACAATAAGAGACAAAGGAGAAAGGATGGAATGAATTTCGGGGCAAAAACGCAGCAGACGTTGATGAAGATATGTGTGTAATTGTGCACCGGGAGGGCAGGTGGTAACAATGGGGCCGAGAGGGTGACCCTTCTGTGCTCGTGGACGGGGTAATTGAAATGATGTGCTGCTGTGGTTCCCATTTGTTTGGCTTTTGTGTCGCCTTGGTTTCTCTTTCGGCCATCGAAGCACTTTCACGGAGCTAGACCTTCTTTGTCAAGTACTCAAAAAGCATAAAGTACACTCAGTCTAAAGTACCAAATTACAGCACCAACAGAATAATGGAATACATGGAAATGTGGCAGTATTCCAGTTCAGATGCCGGGGAATATTGCTAAATCAAAGGACTCCGCTTCTGGACAGTGTGTGTGTGTGTGTGTGTGTGTGTGTGTGTGTGGTTGGGACGTCTGCCTGTATATATTCGATTGAGCTGCTGATATGAGACACTTGTGTATGGCTGTATGGCTGTCGCTGCTGCAGACACTGTGCAGAGGATCTGCACAAGTGTTTGTATTGGAGCTGCTTAGAAGCTTGACATCTGTCACCAACTGCGAGACCCAGCAACCCCCACCTTGCCCTCACCTAAACCCTCCCATCACCAGAGACAACACACACACACACACACACAGACACACACACACACGCACACACACACACACACACACACACACACACACACACACAAGCAATATCCTTCCTGGGATGTTTCATCATGGCGTAATTGTAGACAGGGATAGGAGGGGATCCACTCCGGATAATGAGAGTGGCTGATGGAGGATGGCTTCTCATTGGGCCTCCGTTGGGCCCCAAGGGCCCAGGCAGTTATTGCCTTTGGCAACAGGCAACTCCTATAGACAGAGCAGGGTAGATGGTTAGTTTTGATTAATCTATGTGTTCAATGTAAGAACAAAGACATTGGTTTGTTTTCTGTCCGTTTAGACGGCAGATTTCATATTTTCGGGGCAGGATGTCGTCTGAGGACAAGGCAGACTGGAAGCTCAGGAGCTTGTGGTCATCACTTGTTCTCTCCCCATCCCTGTCTTTGTTCTGCCAGCCATGGGACTATCCATCATTCTCTCTCAGCCATCAGAATATTTATCCTTGACTGGCTACACACACACACACACACGCACACGCGCGCACACGCATGCATGCATGTACGCACGCACGCACACAGATGCACTGTCCACGGAACCTTAATGGCAACAATAAAGCCATTTAATTAAAGCCGCACTTCGCTTGCCCTGAAGGTGCTTTTCTTTAAATCTCCAATTAAATCATGCTCAAATTATGCCCCGATATACAGAAGGGTCCTGATACTTTGCATACTGTGATGAATTACCAGTCAGGAGATATCACCCCATCATTACGTGACACAGAATAGATTGATTGCAGTGGTTCTTTTTAGGTGACCGTTAGCTATGTTTACACATGTAAAATGTCTTAATCAGATTAAAAAACTTGAGGGGACTGGAAAATCCAAATCCACTGTTTATTGTAATCATTTGTATTGTATTTGTAAGTGTGTACTGTAATATTCTTGTATTCTATGTAAATATAGCAGGCTTTTTCCTGGCTCAAAATGAGGCGGGGGTGGTACCATCCTGACCATGCACCAACACGTGCATGTGTTCTGTGCATTCAACCGGCTCGCTTATTTGCAGGCAACATATTCTTTTGTTAAGGGTTTCAATAAGAATATTACTGCTATGTTAGTTTGTCTGCATTGTTTCACCTTGAAATAGTGCAAAGAATTCCCAATGCTAAAAAAAACACTAAGTTATTGTGATCCAGAGTAAACTTATTTAGTAAGCACGACATGCTTTTAAGAAAGAAATGAGGAAATATTCACCTGTTTGAACAGCCAGGACGCTGGTAGCACCTCGTGATGTGTCGTTCGTGAACGATTTGTTCGGTGTGAACGAATCTTTCATGGGACTCGGGGGTAATGAGTCTTCTCAGTGAGCGATTTGTTCGTTTTCGTGCAGTTCCTTTCTCTCGCCGCACGGCAGGTAGCTGCGTAAGCTCAGCACGGTCCTGTTGACCGTAGTATTTGAAGAACTGCTGCCTTCTTTACAACTCCCATAGGAGGGCTACAGCGCCACCTGCTGCAAAAATGAATGAAACGATTTGTTCAAGATTCGTTCGGTTCACCGTTCGAGAGTAGAAGATCCGAGTCGGTCTTCCTGACGCCAGTAGCGCCGACTAGCCTAAAAAACAGTAGCTTCAGCTCTTTCTGGAGCACTGCTATTGACCCAGTGCCTCCATAGTGGCGCAACACTGCAACTGCAGTTAAAATAACACCCGATATCAGTGGCTCTGGCTCGGGGGCAGCACAACATTAGCTGGAGGTGACTGCCACGCAATTCTGAAAGCAGGCAAACACGTCACAGTTTCATGCTGTGTGTTTTGGGAAACAATAAACTGAATAACAGACGAATAAAAAATCCCGTGAATCCCAATATGCCAGAACACCTTATACAACATACTACAAAAGCTTTTAAATACAGATACTGTACCCGAGTAGAGAGTTTCAAACAAACCCCATTATTTCACTGTTGCAACGTTCAGATGTATCTGAATGGGCAGAGCAAACGTTGGGCCTCAGCTTTTTAGGATCTCAGTTCTCATCATATGGACGTATCGTGAACGCATGTACTTGCACGTTTGCTACGTAAGTACGGAAAGTGTAGAAAAATATGGAATTTGATTTGATACATTTCTAGATCTGGGAAAGTATGGAAACTGGAAACTAATGAGTAATAATTTTAAATTACATTTTATTATGGAGTTTATATTGTCTATTTTAACATTTCCTTGCCTCTGTAAAGCACCATGAATTGCCTTCCATTGTTAATGAATAAGGAAATGATGAAATGTGCCCTCCAATCTTCTTAAACACCGATATGCCTTTCTCCCTTCTCTACCTTGATTACAAACAAAACAGGTTGATTTACCCCCCCCCGCCCCCCCCACCATGCACACCCACACCGAGCCTCATTCAGAAAGGTTGTGATGCTATCCTGACAACAAGAAACATGAACCCTCGTAGCTTGCAGTTTAACATTTATTGCAGTCTATTTCCCCCAAAAAGCCCGGTATATCTAGTAAACGCTAGAGCTGTGATTGTTAAAAGGTTTATAGGTGGATCGATGGACTTGAAACTGAACTACTTTTAAGATTCGCAAAATTCTGGTAGAGACTAAATTTAAGAAACCAGTTTAAGATGTGACTTAAAGTATATTAGGTGAAGTGTCCGATTTCTCTCTACCCATATTTATGAAAGTTTCAACAACCTAGAAAAAGCTCTTATAGTTCCTCGATGTGCAAAACTTCAATCTACCCATAGTATGAAAGATAACTGAAACGTTGAGTGACGAAACTGTTCCAAGAGATTCTGCTAAACTTGGTAAATGATTTTAGTAAAAGCCTCATCAGGGATGTGACTGGAACATAAACTATGAGAAGATTCTCCTCTCAAGTACCTTGGTGTAGACTTTCTCATGAGGGCTGAGCAGTGTGATTCCCCTATAAGATAGAGCACACCCTAACTGCCACTCCAAAGGCACTTTACATGCTGTCAACACAATGTGGCAGAGAGAGGTCCACCATGACAGTGTCCAGATGTTGCTCAGGTCAGATTTCATCCACTCCCAGGCCAGTGCCACTAAAGAGTTATTAAGCAGTCACAGAGACTTCAACCCAAATGTTGTGCACCCAAGGTAATGGATGGATGCATAGTTTGCCGTCAATTTCCCATTCATTGTTTCTCTCATTTGCCTCTGTTCCTCAGTTCTGAGAGATGACTTCCGGCAGACGCCCAGTGATGTGGTGGTGGCAGCAGGCGAGCCAGCAGTCATGGAGTGTATCCCGCCCAGAGGCCACCCTGAACCCACCATCTCCTGGAAGAGGAACAACATTCGGGTCAACGACCGAGATGATAGGATCACTGTATGTCGATTGTTTGTGTAGAATCATTTGGCAATATTTGACATTAAAGGGGACATATTGTGCCTATTTAACTGCTTTTTGCTTACCATTGTTCCAAGTTCAGCACCTACAGAGTAGTTTTGTATGATCTTTAACTCCATACATCTCGTACAGACAAGAAAAAAATGCTGATTTCAGCAACTTTGTGGCCGCTCCAGAAGCACTTCATTCTGACTGCTGCTTTCCTCTGATTGGCTCGCTCAGGGGATGATTCCTCATAGGCAGATGAGGTTTCTGAGGTGTGGGAGCGGGGACATGATGCTGGATAGGGGTGGGGCTCTTGGACTTGGGGGTGGGGCTCTTGGACGGGTCCATCCTCATTGGACACCCTGATCTCACACCCTGATGTCAGGTTTTGCACAGATTTTGTGGAGATCTCGTTACATCTTGGTCAGGTAGACTGAAAAGCATGTACAATCTCGTTGGCGAGTTACAGCTGGACCCCTATTGCTCATGTTGTGCAACTTTGCAAAGGTTCACTGTGGACATCTAGAACAGCACAATCTGTCCTCTTTGAGGAACATCCATCTTCAACTCTCTAGTCGGTTATGAGCAGCCTTTTCTCATTATGAAGCATTTATTAGGGTCCGAGCAACGAAGTTGCGAGAACCCTAAAAACTTTAGAGTTTCTTTTTATTATTAGGGGTCGAGCAACAAAGTTGTGAGAACCCTATTAAACCTGGAGTGTTTCTTTTTATTATCATTCTTTTTAGGCTGCAGAGAACGCGTTTTTGAACATTGAACATTGAACATTTTCGTCATGTACATTGGGACTGGCGAAAAGCTTCATATTTTAAAGTCGTTCAAGATGCACGGGGCTAAATTGCGCAATAGCGACACCTAGAAGTTTCAAATGGCTGGCTCCATTTCTGAGTTTCTTCTAGATGCACGAAACCCCCCGTCGAAAGACCCTCGTCCGAAAGGTTATTTTTCTTATTTTATTTCGAGGACAAAATGTAAAAAGTGAGGATGACGTCCAGACGGTGGACAATGGCGGCAGTTCACATGTCAATTGATACCACGTCGTATAATCCGGTGCGCCATGTAGCCCGAAAAATGCGGTATATGTCTGCATAAAACAGTGCCTAAACATCAATGAGATGACATGACAGTTTTGAGGAGCATTTACTAAAATTACTGCTCATTTTACAGATACTTGAAAAATGGAAAAATGCAGCCTGTCATCAATTGTTGCATAGGAAAAAAATATTGCATCCACTAATATCAACTTGTCAACAATATTTAACTTCTCAATTAATTTCTTTGCCGTTCTATTGTGGTGCGTCTGGTACTCCACGTGTGTGGCGTGTGTGTGTGTTTGTGTTTTGAGAGAGAGACACAGAGAGACAGAGTGTGTGTTATCTTGCTGTCTGAGTCTGTCTGAGGCTGTCTACAGCGCATCATCAACTTACCAAAGACCAAAAGCACAGCTTCTTTCCTGCAGCGGACGATCACGTGACGGCTTGGACATGTTTGGTTGGTGAAACTACCCCGATGGACACAAATGCGAGGACCCGCTCACAGCTGCTTGCGCCTTTGATCATTATTGCTCCTGTAATTTTGCTTGTTTTTATTATTTTCAGATCCGAGGAGGCAAGTTGATGATTTCTAACACCAGGAAAAGTGATGCTGGCATGTACGTGTGTGTTGGAACTAACATGGTTGGAGAGAAAGACAGTGATCCTGCAGAGCTGGTGGTGTTTGGTAAGTTCTTTTCAATGCGTCTCATCCGATGTGGGGAAAATACCAATCTGATTTCACGTCGCATTACAAATCCCTGTGCGAGTAGTGTTAGATGCGCTAATGTTTATGGTCTATTTTCGCCTGGGCTGCACACTCTTTACTCAAGTGTCGTTTGAGAAGATGAATGTGCCTCTATCTTCCTGCCCTTAACTTCGCCCTCTCAGTTTGACTCAGCTCTCTGCATAGCAACAGTGTCTCAAAGAGCACATTGATTCCAGGACACAAAATATTGATATTTTCCTTTCAATTCTGCCAAGCCCCAACCCCTTTCTCCTGCTCTCTCTCACACAGATGTTTCTCCCTCTACAGTTGATCAACCTTACAGGTTATCAATTTTTGGCCCACAAACAACGTTGACCTTTCACTTTTGTTTACATGTGCTTTTAACCCATCTGTTAAATTCCACGTGTTCTCACGACTAATTCATATGGAAAAGTACGAAAACTAGAGCCCTAAATTTTGTGTGTTTTCATACAAATTTCACACACTCATGTGCAATACACACTCATGTGCTCTGTTTTGTAGTTTCGAATGTGCCTGAGTCAGAAGGGAGCAGGGTAGAGAAGAATACCTTCCCCTTGAAGTTTCCTCCTGGTTTTTGACTATGTTACATGTCAGAAGGTCTTGTATTACGATTTGCTGCCTCCATGTTGATAGCACCTCCTTTGAGCAAATTTTGCTTCTCCAAAGGTCTATGGATGGGGGGCTCAGGGTGTCTGTTCCCGGTCCCCCATGTGGTCTACAGAGTTTCAGGCCATTTGATCTATTTTTGCAACCGTGGCGAGCCCTCAGAGGTGGGAAATGGCGAATGTTCAAAGCCCCGTGTTATGCCCCAGTCTAGGAGTGCCTAGGACATAGCATGAACGCCCCCCCCCCCATCATCTTCCCAGAGTCCCAAGTAGCCACGAGCCAAAGTTGCTGCAGTATAGCAAAAAAAAAAAAAATGATTTTATTACAATAAACACAAAAGAACACTTAAGTTAACTACTTAGGCTTCAGGGTGGACCAAGGCCAAAACAACAAACAAAATGATCCTGTCTGGTGAGCAAGAACTAACCTAACCAAAGCAAAGAAACAAAGGACACGAGACTTACCTCCCTAACTAACATACACAGGAGAAAACAAGAATAACCAAAATGGCAGTCCACCCTTACCTGACCAAGAATCAACAAAGCAATACAACAAGTGGCTGGTTGGGAGACCAGAAAGATGACGGGAGACAGAGCCTGGCTTGGCCCTGGATGACTATATATCCCCGGTGCTTCTCCATGGCAGCCAATCACGGGTCCAGGTGTAGAAACTTCCCACCAATCGCAGCTCGGGTGTAGCACACACTGTTTGCATATGAGATTGGAAAGCCTTCCAACCAATCGTGGCTCGGGTATGGCACACACCTATTTGCATCTTAGATTGGGAAGAGAAAACACAGGACACACCCACACACAAACAAACCCCACCACAATGACGGCAGTCATAACACCCCCACACCCAAGAATTAAACATACCCCCAACATGTTTAATTTCTACAGGGTTGAGGAACACCGGGACAAAGTATCTGCTATCACATTGTCGGTGCCCTTCTTGTGATGAATCTGCAGATTAAAATCTTGCAGAAAGAGACCAGCGCATAAGCCGCTGGTTAGAATTACGCATGTGTGCGAGGAATACTAACGGATTGTGATCTGTGAACACTTGGACAGGTTGCGAACTAGACCCAAGATAAACCTCAAAATACTGCAAGGCAAGCAGGAGGGCGAGAGCTTCCTTCTCGATGGTGCTATAGTTAAGCTGGTGTTTAGTAAACTTTCTGGAGAAGTAGCAAACAGGGTGATCAATAGCCTGATCATCCTCCTGCAAGAGGACAGCGCCTGCACCACACGCACTGGCGTCAACCTCTAGTTTGAATGGTCGCGTGAAGCAGGGCCCGGCGAGAACGGGTGCGCTACACAGTAGGGCCTTGGCAGACTCGAAGGCAGCCTGGCAAGCGGGTGACCAAACAAAAGTCCTCAAGGGGCTTACGAGGTTGGTGAGAGGAGCCACCACATCAGAAAAGTTGCGACAGAAACCACGATAATATCCACACATGCCAAGAAAACGACGCAGCGCTTTCTTGGACTGTGGGACCGGGAAATCGATAATAGCCTGCACTTTTTCGGCCAACGGACGCACCTGTCCCTGCCCCACCTGTTTACCCAAATAGGTTACGGTTGCCTTGCCAAACTCACATTTTGCAAGGTTGAGTGTGAGGGCAGCCTCACGGAGACGGCTGAAAATGAGGGACAGTGTGCGAAGGTGATTGGACCAGGTGGAGGAATGAGCAACGACATCATCCAAATAAACCTCGCAATTTTCAACACCAGATAACACCCTATGCATTAACCGTTGGAAAGTAGCGGGAGCATTACGCAACCCGAATGGCATGACGGTGTACTGGAGGAAGGTGTCAGGTGTGACAAAAGCTGATATTTCTGAGGCCCGTGGTGTTAAAGGAACCTGCCAGTATCCTTTTAACAGGTCCAGCTTTGTCACATATTTGGCGGAGCCTACACGATCTATACAATCCTCCATCCTGGGAAGCGGAAAAGAGTCTGGCTTAGTGACGGAATTTACTTTTCTGTAGTCATTACAAAAACGGGAGGTGTTGTCGGGTTTTGGAACTAAAACACAGGGTGAGCTCCACGCACTCGTACTGGGAACAGCCAATCCATGTTCAACCAGATAGCTCACCTCCTGCTGCATCATGGCCCGTTTAGTCGGATTTACTCTGTAGGCATTTTGCTTAACGGGTTTGTGGCCCTCTACGTCAATGTCATGAAACAGGACAGTTGTTTGAGTGGGATGGTCAGAGAAGAGCGTCAGATTATTCTCGATCAACGTTATAATATCTGCACGAGCCGAGTCAGACAAATGGGACAAAAAACCCTCCAAATTACCCAGTACCTCTGAATTTCTTAAGCGTGCGGCTGGCATCAAACCACTTTTCTCTGCCAAGCCATCATCAACAAGATGGTACTGAGGAGGAGCAGCGGACACGGGCATCACGGCTGCAGCAGGAGACTGCTGGGGATCACACGCTCTGGAAAAATATCGTTTCAGCATGTTTATATGGCATACTCTGGATTTTCTCTTCCGATCGGGAGTGCGAACAACATAATCGGTGTCACTAATTTTTCTCTCCACTGTGTATGGACCCGAAAACCGAGACTGCAGGCTTGACCCAGGCAACGGAAGCAGCACCAAAACTTTTTCACCTGGTTTGAACTCACGGAGGACAGACTTGTTATCATAACGACGCTTCATTTTAGTTTGGCTTTGGGCCAAATTGTCACGGGCCAACTGGCACACCTGATTGAGACGCTTCCGGAATGAACTGACATAATCCAGCACATTATGCTCAGTTTTTGGCGACTCTGACAGCCACTTTTCTTTAAGGAGCTGGAGGGGACCACGCACAGTATGGCCAAAGACCAGATCACAAGGACTGAAGCCTAAAGACTCTTGAGGAGTTTCACGCACGGCAAATAACAGAAGAGGGAGGCCCTCATCCCACTCTCTGTTACACTCAAGGCAGTACTTGCGCATCATGGATTTCAAGGTTTGGTGGAACCTTTCGAGCGCACCTTGGGACTCTGGGTGGTACGGACTAGATTTTACATGTCTTACGTTTAACTCTTTCATGACCTGTGCGAACAGTTTGGACATGAAATTTGTGCCTTGGTCACTTTGAATAGTTTTCGGCAGACCAAAAGTGGAAAAGAATTTAGTGAGAGCCTTTACAACAGGTTTGGTTCTGAGAGTGCGCAGTGGGATGGCCTCAGGGTACCGCGTCGCGGCACACATCACAGTCAAAATGTATTGATGTCCGGATTTGGTTTTTGGTAACGGACCCACACAATCTACCAGCACTCGTTCAAATGGCTCCCCAAGCACCGGAATCGGATGCAGAGGTGCCAGAGGAATGGGTTGATTGGGCTTTCCCACAACTTGACATATATGACATGAGCGACAATATTTTGCGACGTCAGTTTTTAAGCCTGGCCAAAAGAAACTGCGCAACACACGATGGTACGTTTTTTTAACACCAAGATGGCCAGCTAAGCTGGAGTCGTGTGCAAGACTCAAAATTTGCGCTCGATAGTCTGTTGGCACAACCACCTGGTTAACCACGGGCATGTTATTTGAGTCGGGACTCCACCGTCTCATCAAGACACCGCTGTCAAGAAAAAACACACCAGGCCGGCTGTCTTCCTCTGCGGTTACAACAGAGGAGAGACACAAAGTTAACGACGGATCTTTTTTCTGAGCACTAATCAACATTTCTCGAGTGACATTCAAACTCAGGTCTGCGTCGGCAGAAAAGGTAGACTCAATTACACATTTTGATACCTTTTCACACTTGGTAGTGGGGGACACTGAAAAGGAGGGCTTACCCTCATCTAATGTAGCCATAAATGACTCAGACAGATCCACAGATTCACCGAATTTACGAGCCTGTGCGCGCGTGATTGCGCACACAGGAAACACTTTTGGCACAGACTCAGCCGAGGAGACAGAGGTGGGGCAGCAAGTAGGCGCAACCAAAATGGGATCATGGACGACTTCGGGCAGAGGAAACACACTTCCTCCGGCCAAATCGTTGCCCAAAATAAACGAAATGCCACTAATCGGAAACCGTGGGAGCACGGCAACTTTCACATGTCCAGACACGAGTGGTGAATGCAAATGGACCATGTGAAGTGGAGCGTTAAGTTCACTCATTTTAATTCCCCACACCAACAAATCAGAAAAACACGAAGTCTCCGCTGAGAGTGGCAGAACACTAGCCAGCAGGAATGAATGATAGGCGGCTGTATCTCGAAGAATGGTCACAGGGACCTTATCCGATTCTTGGCCGGTTATCGACACAAACCCATGAGAAACAAATGGCTTAAAACGAGGGTCAACATCCGTTTTTACCTCTGGTTCAGGTAAAGACTCAGGCTGTTGGACAGGAGGGGATGCAGTGTTTATGAAACCCACACCTGCGGGAGGTTTAATAGTTTTGTGTTGTCCTTTTTTCTTAAGTGTCGGACAGGCGACGATCAAATGACCTGGTTCATGGCAATAAAAACACTCGCGGCTCTCACCCGCAGCTGGTGAGGTGCCTTTACGCATCAGCCTAGGCGATCGGTTTCTGCGCTCAGAAGTGGCATTCGAAACCCGAGGTGCTGGCATAGAAAAAACGCTTTTGTGGGTCAAAAGGAATTCATCAGCCAGCACGGCTGCTTTTGTCACAGACGACTCTTTTTGCTCATTTAAATAGACAACAATTTGTTCCGGCAAACACTTTTTAAATTCCTCGAGCAAAATGAGCTCTCTCATTTCCGCCATGGTTTTAACATTACATGCCTGGCACCACTTATCAAATAAAACGCTCTTGTCACGCACAAACTCAACATATGTCTGATTGGCAGTTTTCTCACCATTTCTAAATCTCTGCCGATATGCTTCGGGGACAAGCTCGTAGGCCTGCAACACAGTCTTTTTCAGGATATTATAATCAAGACTATCCTCAATCGACAGACTGGCACAGACTTCTTGAGCTTTTCCCACCAGCTTACACTGGAGGAGAAGGGACCAGAACTCTTTGGGCCAACTCAGGGCAACAGCTATTCGCTCAAAAGCGCTAAAATATGAGTCTACCTCAGACTCACGGAACGGAGGAACTAAAACAATGTGCTTACTAATGTCAAAAACCGGAGCAGAAACAGAGTTGCGGCCAAAAGGAGACACCGGGGTGGAGGCCCCAGGGGCTCCTCTTTCCAGCTCCAGAGCCCTGATGCGCAGATGCATGGCTTGCACTTCTAGTTGCTTGTTTTTGTTCTCCATCTCCTTTATTTGGAGAGCTATGCGGAGATTCTCTGTGGTCATGTTACCTATTGGAGAATCTGTGACCGGCCCAAGCTCCACACCAGCAGCGAGCATGCCAGCAGCCCCTGCCGCTTTCACCTCAGCCACGGGTGCGTCACTAGCCACATCACCCTCAGCAGCAGCATCAGCAGCTGGGTTGAATAGAACACCCTGCTCCACCAATTGTGCACACAGCAACTGTTTGAGCTCTGCTTTTTTGGCATTGTAAGGCACCTTCACATTATAACAATTTGCCAGAATCAACAGGTCTGCTTTCTTGCATTTCTCAACTTTAGTCCAAGACGGACTGACCACAAAATCATCCAGTGAAAACTCCATCCTCCCCCACACACCCAAAAAAACTGCCAGCCAGAAAAATCACACACCGACGAGCCCCGAAACAAAGCGCGACAAGAAGACGGACGAGCCCCCAATCATGTTATGCCCCAGTCTAGGAGTGCCTAGGACATAGCATGAACGCCCCCCCCCCATCATCTTCCCAGAGTCCCAAGTAGCCACGAGCCAAAGTTGCTGCAGTATAGCAAAAAAAAAAAAAAAGATTTTATTACAATAAACACAAAAGAACACTTAAGTTAACTACTTAGGCTTCAGGGTGGACCAAGGCCAAAACAACAAACAAAATGATCCTGTCTGGTGAGCAAGAACTAACCTAACCAAAGCAAAGAAACAAAGGACACGAGACTTACCTCCCTAACTAACATACACAGGAGAAAACAAGAATAACCAAAATGGCAGTCCAACCTTACCTGACCAAGAATCAACAAAGCAATACAACAAGTGGCTGGTTGGGAGACCAGAAAGATGACGGGAGACAGAGCCTGGCTTGGCCCTGGATGACTATATATCCCCGGTGCTTCTCCATGGCAGCCAATCACGGGTCCAGGTGTAGAAACTTCCCACCAATCGCGGCTCGGGTGTAGCACACACTGTTTGCATATGAGATTGGAAAGCCTTCCAACCAATCGTGGCTCGGGTATGGCACACACCTATTTGCATCTTAGATTGGGAAGAGAAAACACAGGACACACCCACACACAAACAAACCCCACCACAATGACGGCAGTCATAACACCCGCCCTTTCGAAAAGTATGTCTCTGATGGACCGAACTAAGGCATATCTGCTCGTCAAGGCCCCCCCTTCAACATACTAAAATTTCAGATTCGCTGTTTAGAATCAATTTAGAAAGAGATCTGCTCTGGAATGGCCTAGTTGGCTACAGCTTATAGAGCACCTGATTTGTGAACAAATGTTATTTTTTTAATATCTCCTCAACACTTTGAGCTAAGAGGCTAAATTTTTAATATGTTCATCATGAGGTCAAGAGCATCCAGCATGCTGAGTTTCAGTCTCCTACTACCTCTGGAAGTGTCTGAGATGGCCACAAACATGACAACTGCTACAGGCCAAGGGTGACATGCTGCTTTCCAGCAGATGGCGCTCTCCCTGTCACCATCAGACGGGGCTAACCGGAACCGGAAGTTTCCATGCCAACTGAACACTCTTGGTTGCTACACGTTCCGATTCTAACTTTGTTTGCTCCATCTGACTGATGAAATTCTCCCCATGCATGTGTTGTGTCTCGGATCAGTCCCCAATGAACATTTATTTCCATTATCTTTTTCAGCGAGTGTCTATGAGCTCTAGATCGTCATGGAGAGGCTCTCTGTTTTACTGTTTGTCACGGACACATATACAAATAAAGTTGTGCGATTTGTTGACGAGGCGCAGCACTAGACTAGCACTAAAAACAGCATGTGTTCATGTCAACTGACATTGTTTTTTCTCACTAAATGAACATATATGTCATGGTCACACATGCATTAAGAAGGATTCCTGAAGACTGATGTCCGTGCACGGGTTGATTTGTCCGCATTTTTATCAACATATTTTGATATGAATTGCTCATGAACTTTCACCCACCAAATCTTCGGTGCGAATTTAAAGACTTTAAAGATGAAATCATTCGAAGCTTTTACTGTGCATCCTTGTCCCAGTCTGGAAACCTATTGTCTTCACATAAGCGTCTGTTCGCCTCTGTCACCCGTATGGTGTCGGCAACTTAATTAGTGACAATCCAAAATTACTAATCACTATTTCTCATCTGTATCCCAGGCAGCATAATCTTCCCACCCGGGAGAGGTCATTAAAGCTGTATTTGCAAAATCATTCTTTAAAAATGTGATTGAAGCTATTTATATCAGCGTCTGTGCGTTAGTGTTCATCTTAAAGATTTTCGTTCTCGGTTTATGTCTCGTTGGGAGCCTTCCACACTCGGTTGTGGCACATGTAGAAATAATCAAACTCAAAGTGAACTCTGGTGCAATGCAGTGGCATCAGCATTCAGTGTAGTAATCCCCACCACCCTTCACTTCCTGCTCCTCCCCTGCTCCATCACTCCTATCCTTGTCTCATTTCATTACCCTTTCATCTCCCTCTGGTTTTACTGAGTCTTCGCATTCACAGAATAACAAATGGTGTTTTATGTCATTAATAAGAATGCTATGAAGTATGTGTATATTAGACAGTATATGTATCCTGCCATGCTATCTCAGGTAAATCCACTTTGCTGGCAAACCTGGCAGCTCGGAAGACTACCGCAAACATTGTTAATGCCATATCTGTTCTTGGTCTCATTTTAGAGAGGCCGGTATTTACCAGACAGCCAGTGAACCAGGTGGTGCTGGCAGACGACACGGTGGACTTCTTCTGTGAGGTGCATGGCGACCCACCTCCGACTGTCCACTGGCGCAGAGAGGAGGGAGAATTTCCCCGGGGCAGGTACGATGGAATCCCTGTTAGACAAGCACCACCCCAGGGTCAGGAGAGCAAAATATGCATTTGGTGCCCAGGCGGACATGTAGTTTCACTCATAATATAATGGTTTGCAATGACAGTGTGTGATTGGATACACTGTCTTGGTTTTCCCATCATTTTGTTTAAGAAACGCTATGGTACATGCTGGTCATATCGGACAACGTATTGACTTGCCGATACAGACCTTGCGAAAATCTTTGCAAACGTGGGCCGACAATGGTTGCTTTCATGATGTCCATGATGTTTGCCGGCATCATAAAACTTTAGCAGTCATTCAGACAGAGTTCTAGAGTTCCATTCCCTCTTTCGCACACTTTGTGGATTTGAATAAATGAAACATCAACAAGCCCCCTCAGGAGGAATCATGTCCCTTGTTGTCAGCAGGATTCAGGGCAACACATAGAGACCCCAGTGAATACCTTGCCCACACCCTGAAGCTGTTAAGGAAGTTTCACTCTGCCTCCACGTGCGCTTATTACGACCGAGGAACTTGTACATCAGCTGGCTTGTCAACATTCAAATTTTAGATTGTTGTTCTCTTTTCTCCTCGTCCTCTCTACACATTGACTTGTGTGGAGAAAAGGGAAGCTAGTCTTTTTGGAATCTTTATTAAATGAAAATGAAAGTGCACATTGCCAGATGAAGGTGGCTATTGTAGAGGATGGCAATGGTAAGAGCACCAGGTGTGCACCGGTCCTTATGGATCATAATTTCTGTTACAGTCTTTGAGGTCTAACGAGGCAGATTTCTTTTATATTTGCAATCAAACACAAAATAACTTCTTTCGGCGTTTTTCAAAGAATCGGTCCAACGTGGTGCAAAATGTGCTCATGTGTTTGCAGGTTTGAGATCCGCAATGACAACAACCTGCGTCTCACCCAGGTGCGAGCCGAGGATGAGGGCACTTACACCTGTGTGTCAGAGAACAGCGTGGGCAAAGCTGAGGCATCGGGGAGCCTGAAAGTGCATGGTAAAAAATGGGCCCCTCGTCGCCACTCAACACACACTCACACACCCACAAACTGCATACATGCATCCGTGATATTCTAGGAATAGAAATCCATAGACGAAATCTGCGGCTTGAAGCTTCCAGTTGGCTACACAGTCCAAGACCAGTGACTTTAATGATTTGTTGAGTTAAAGTGAATCACCTTTGGGGCGAATTCGCCCTCTTATCTGCTTTTTTGATATACCAGTGGTAACTCGTAAGCCACCACCGGTACCACTGCGAAGCCTGAAACCGTGAGGAAATAATGTGACAATGGATTTGAAGTAACTTTCAGGCCTCCACTTCTCATCTCCCTGGAAGGAGAGATAGAACGGTGCAGAAATTGCACTGTGTGTGAGCACCCCAATCCATACACACATTGATGACAACTGTCAGTATACACATATTCACATGAGACAAAACACAATACATGCTACAAATACATAATACAAAACTACAAACCAATCGGAACAGACACCACAGAACTCAACAATCAATTCCTTCCCCACCTCATGCCATCTTTTGGGACCACTTTATTTAAATGGCATTTACCATTTCACCCCAGTCCATTCACCGTAACTCAATCTGTGTCATTCTTCATTCTGAATGGAACCGAATGGCTGTGGTGAGCTCCGTGTCTTGTGCAAATGCTTGCTCCTCACCTCACTCATTTGTCCTCTTTTCTTTCCCACCCATCTCCGCATCACTTCATCACAGTTGGTCCATCCAGTAAGTATTTCATGACACCCCATCTTTGCATGTGTGTTGAGCGTGTGTGTGTGAGTGAGAGGGAGATAGTGTGGCGGACAGGCCATCAGAAAGAGACAGACATTAGGGTTGCCATGTTGGCAAGTGCCACTCCGACTACCACTGGCCAGGGCAGTTCGTATTTTGGGCCCTGCAGCACAGAGCAACTGAACACTTTGGAAGCTTATCATGTAGCGCAAAGCTGCGTGGGCACGGTAATCCTTCCAAGCTAGTGTAGTGTAGCGCTGATTAAATGGGAGGAAAAACAAGCAGTGGATGAAAAGGCTGTACAGAGAGCTTTTTTTGTTTTTTCCATAAAGAGAGAAAAAAGCAGTCATGAAAGTAGACATTGAACTGAAAGTATCCCTGGAGGCAAAGTCAATGGATTGTGAAGGGGGTAGGTAGGTAGGGTAGGTAGTGTAGTCTCATCACAAAAACTAAGTTGAAATGGTTCAGCGATTACCAAAACAAAACAAATGAACATTTTCTTTTCTATATAATGTCAGTGTAATTTTTCCGTCCCGCAAGACTCTTACCGGATCGGCCTCTCCTCGGCTGCACCAGTGCCCTCATCAGAAACAACATCACAACATGAGAAAGAAGCCTAAGCCAAATAAAGAATATATCTGGGCATCTGACAGCGGGGAGGGAGACTGACTCACTATCTTGAGCAGTTCCAACCCCAAATGAAATAGAAACATAGCTGTGTGTGGTAGCTTCAATATGTTAGTGTAGATCACATCAGGCTGGGGGATGTGATAGAGGAAAAACGCTGTAACTGCAGGCACTTCCTCCGCTTTTGCTTTGTGATTGAGCAACATGGTCATTCCATGTAGCGGCGGTGCAACCAAAACTCCTCCAGGCTCCTCCACTCTCCTGAACGAAAGGGTCAACTCTGTGACCAGATATGGCTCACTTTTGGACCGCTTCAGAACTTATGGCAGCTATTGGAAAGGCATTTGTGTTATTAGTGGTGGACATTGGATAAGTAAAACAGCATCAGGTAAGAGTAAGAGAAAGCTGCAAAGATGTAAGTGATCATTGATTCCCTTTTAGGACTCGACATCAAACTGTCTGTGGGGGGGCAAGTTGACCTTAAAGGCCTGTTTTCCTCATATGTTTTCCTCCTATAATCGACTTTCATTTTTATGTGGTAGTCCTCTTCGTTAACAGTGCTTGACCAGAAACAGACTCATGATTATGCATCACACATCTTGAACAGAACATTCGGTGCTATTCACACAAAAGCACATGGCGGTATTCAAGAACCCAAGCTCTTTATTCATATCCCAGACCAATCACCACTCAGTCTTGGTCACTATTGGTATACATGTTGAATCTTTTTTCTTTTTTTTAGCCTCCCACTTTGCATGTGTCCGAGCTGTGGCAATATTCAGCTTTTAAAACGTGTGTGTTCAAGCTCCTCTCGATCGCTGTCTTTTAGACTTTATTTAGACGTTCTTCAATTTACCTCCCTGACAGTGCCTCCTGGAGCTCTCAATTGGAGTGCACCATTTGCAGACAAGCTCTGCGTCTCAGCTAAAACTGGAAAGTAATGTGACATAGATTCAAGAGGCGGATTCTGTCTTTTTAAAAAGGTACCTAAAATACAAAAGGCTGTCGTACCTAAAATCCAGAATCTTGGAATACGAAATGAGGCGTTGTGTTGTGCAAATGGCCTTCATGACAATCAGACATTGTTTGCCGGCACTTGTCATGTATATTTCAGTTGCTGTGTTGCCATCCTATCCCATATGAGAATGCTAATGTTTCTCCCTGCCCTAAATCTAGAGCTCAGTGTTGCGCTGCCTGCTCTCTTTACTGCTAATTATTTATTACAGCCTCAGGCAATGTGCTGGCTTGTCTGCTCAAATCAAACATTGTTATTCTCGACGTGGAGCTCTGTAACGCGCCGAAAATTACAATTTGTTAGGCTGAGTATTCCTAGCTGTCACGGCACATGCGTCAATGTTGTGGCGTGGTGTCATCAAGGGGAGAAATCAGGTGTTTGGCATTCGCTGTCAGCTTTGAACTGTATTCTGAAGCACTGAAATACTTTCCTCTTGTGTGCTCATCACATCTAAGCACACACAAGTTCCGTAGCATGTGTGGTGTGGGCATTACACGGTGGTCCTTTAATATTTCAGGCCTGGCATCAGCCTTGATGGAGGGGCTGCCCTTGAGGTGTTTAAAAAGTGAAAACAGTGGAACTTGTTCTATTCTGCTCCATGGTTGCAGTCGACAATGGCAGCAGCAAATGGTTGACATTGGTCAGAGGAAGGGGTGGAGTGTTTGGTAGAGAGATTACTTACTTATTAGTGGCCACCTTGCTGCTTAACCATCTATGGTTGCACCGTGTTGCACATTTTATATGGATGCAAATAGACATATTGAAGGTGTGCATGGTGACAGTGGTTCGAAGCAAGGTGTGTGTGCTTGTGTTTGTGTGTGTGTGTGTGTGAGTGTGTGTAGAGCTGGAACAAGTGAGAGAGAAGTTATGAGCAGTCCGCGATGAATATTCAGATTTTTTCAGTGCTTTGGCATTGGTTGTGGGCTACTAGATACCAGATACTACTCCCAGCTGTCAGCGCAAGGCAGGAGGAGAGAGAGGCACATGCGCACCCGTCACTGCAATGATTGACAGCAGTCCATCTGACCGATCGCTGGCCGGATGCCACCAGAACCTCTGCGCCACAGCCACAACAGATCGCCGCGAACCTGGATGGCTAAACGGCTTAGAATCATGTCCCCACTGCAAAACCTCCGCCCGAAGCTCAGGAGGCACTAACAGTTTGCCCTCCGGCCAGGAAACGAGCACCTGCTTCCCCTCTAAAGCTTGAAGCACCTTCTGTTCCGCCCCCCAAGTAACAGAACCCACGAACAGATAAGATGGGAGGATGGTGTCACTCTCCTTATCAGAGAACACCTCCTCCTCGAATGCTCTGGGGAAAGGTTTAGGCTTCGTGTTTCGAGAACCAGGACGATAGGACAATACATAATGAAACCTCAGGAATCTCTGGAGCTGCTTTCTCTCTGTGGGATGGGGCCAGACACTCCACACCTTTGCAGGATCCATACGAACCTCTCCTTGATCCATAACATTTCCTAAAAGTGAAACAGTTTTAACGTTTTAAAGAGTTGTCCCAAAGCTTCTGCAGCACCTGTTTCACATGATTCACATGGTCATCATGAGTCTGTGAAAAAATCGAAATGTCGTCTTAATAGACGAACACAAAACGAATCAGGAAGTCTCTCGAAACATCCTTGATCAGCGATTGAAACACAGCAGGAGCATTAGTCAGTCCGAAAGGCATCACTAAGTACTGGCAATGTCCACAGGGTATATTGAAAACACTCTGATCTGGACGAGATGATAGGCATTACGCAGCTCCAACTTAGTAGAAATAGTTGCCCCTTGAAGAAAATCAAAGGCTGAAGCCATCAAAGACATTCTTAACAATTATGTCATTTAATCCTCAATACTCAATACAGGCCCGTAGCAATCCATCCGTCTTCACAAAGAAGAAACCTGCTCCTGCAGGGGATGAGGAAGGGCAAATTAATCCAGCAGCCAGGGCAGACTCGATCTAAGTATTCATTGCCTTGCGTTCAGTTGCAGAGAGAGAATAGAGAGGACCCTGGGGAGGCACCGCCCCCTGTCGAAGCTCAATAGCACAGTTGTAACTTCTGTGGGGCGGAAGTGATGTAGCCTTTGCTTTGCTGAACATAGCGCCTGTGGCTGGATCGTCCGGGAAGCCAACCCCCTCTAACCTCTAAGCTAACGCACCTACGTGTTGTTCAAAAAGCTCCAGGCGGCCTTGAGTGGCTGGGTCAGACATGGTTAGACCGTACTATCAGGTTTCCAAGGAAATACTCAGAAGCACACTCAGACCAGAAGGCAAGTTCAATAGTTTTACAAACAGCACCAACACAAAAACAAAAAGTACCAACACAATAATCCTGGGCTAAATGGCCTCCGCAGGAATCAGAAATAACCAAGAAGAAGCTATCTAACTACAGAATACTACAGAAATAAACCTGGGGCTATTGGCCTCCGCAGGTAACACAACTAATCTAGAAAAAGAAAGCAAACAAAACAACAGAAATAAACCTGGAGGTATTGGCCTCCGCAAGTAAAAACCTAGCAACAAACAAAGCAAGAACAAGGTTTTACAAGGGGAAAAACCAAGAACCCAACAAAACAAAGAAAACAAGAACACGATCTAAACCCAGAATCTAACTAGAAACGGAAACAAAAACCTGGTTGAAAGGGAAAGCAACCCAGACAGGGATCACGACGATCAGAACAGGAACAAGCGTGACGAGAGCAGGAAAGGAGGCATGGGGAGTTGCAAGCAACGGTCTGGCAACTGACTGACAGCGCAGGTGGCCTTGAGTCCCTGGCCGGTCGAGTCAGCTGCTGGCCAATTGGAAGGAAACTCAGTCCAGGACAAGAGGAGCAGACAGAGGGGAGGAGCCCAGGTGCAGGTGACAGGCACTCTTCCCCTCTCCTCACTGCTGCAGTGCCAATGTAAACACACTGTGCAACTCCGCTGTGCGTCAACCTAACTGTTTTGATGTTGATACGTATGATCCGTGTTCAAGCCGTTGTGCCCCACCATGTAAGTGGGGCACAATCATGTTGTCATTGGGTATTTGCATTAGTTAAATATCGTTACGATCTTATAAGCTAAGTTATAAGCTAAGTGTTGCAGAGGGTGTTAGTGATATTGCAGCCTATTGTTGACATTCTTGGCATCATATTTCAAGGATTGTAACTGTTAAATCCTTTCATTGGACCGAATGTTTGTCGGACACATGCGGCGTTGCATCAAATATGTGTGGACCATTATGCATTGCATTCAATGCTAAATCATCCAAAAAGGCATGACTGGCTGACAGTTAGCTGACTTTTAAGATAATAGTTTCTCCTGGATTTCTTCTTGAATCCTGTTCATAGTAATCTGTGACACAGTGGTCGCAAACCGCTGTTTATAACATTTTATGCTGGCAGATACGAGAGCCCAGGTAAGATATAGGCATAACGGTGAACCAAACAGAAATGAGACAGCGTGTTAACAGTGTGCAGCCACTATACGCTGACTACACACTTCTTATGCATTCTGAAGGAGCGGATCTCGGTGCAACCTCACGGTATTTTGCAGTCCTACTACACCGATGCCTCGTGGTCAGACAACATTTGCAGCCTCGTTTTGCTCCAGTCTGGTTTGTTTACAACCAGGACAGGCACTTATGCACATGCGATTCTGCTCCTCTGGCTGTGTGTGCATTTTTAGCGTCTGTGCATGTGTTCATGCAAGTTTGGGTGTGTGTGTGCAGCAGGGAGACGGGGAGAGCCTGAGTTAGTTGTCAGTCATGAGCTACTGTCATCACTGGTGCTGAGGCTTCACACATCTCGTGGAATAAAGGACACAGAGAATGAAAAAAACACTATTACCTCGAATTCTATTGAACAACAACAGCATTTTCCCTGCATAGATGAATGGCTGGTTCACTATCATTCGCTTTTCATTCCTCTATAAATTTTGGATATTGAAAAACCAAATAAACAGGCAGAGATGGAATGCTTTGTAAAATATGTACGACACAAACCATACCACCCTCACCTACAAAATACCTTCATTTAGGCACTTCCGATCAAATATGCAAGTAAGTTAAAGCACACATAGGGGACTTTTTGCAAAGATTCCTTGGCACTTTCTGGTTCTTCCTCCGTATCCGATTCCCCCTCTGGTTCTGGCTCAACCATATAAGGCTGGGTGTGTACAAGTACACAGAGATTTGCTTGAATAATGACCGATAACTTATTCTTTCTGCTCCATTTGTTGCAGTGCCCCCTCAGATAGTGGTTCGGCCGCGGGACCAGATCACAGCCCCAGGTCGGACCGTGACCTTCCTCTGTAGCACCAAGGGAAATCCTCCACCTGCCGTCTTCTGGCAAAAAGAAGGCAGCCAGGTACGGAATACGTCATGACTTGGACTAGAGTCAGCTACGACGCTTCACTCTCACAGAAAAAAGCATTGCATTTAAATGATGTTTAACTGGTACTAAGGAGCCAAGGAGTACCCTTGGCTAAGGAGCCAAGGAGTATGCCAGCACTCCCCTCATCATTACATCACCACCACCAGCCTGAACTCTTGGTACCAGGCAGGATGGATTTATGCAGTGTTTCTGTCTAATTTTGGGCCGTCTGTGCTAATCGTAGCCTCAGTTTTCAGTTCTAAGCTGGCAAAAGTGGCACCTTGGTTGGGCTGACGCCCAAAACACACGCCCACACCATACCTAAATATGGTTGTGTGTGAGAATCCTGGTAGATCAGCGGCGTGATGCAGCCTGTCATCGATAACATAGCGTTATTACCTTTCAGGGATAAATTCAGTACTTTTCTCGTCTTAATTTCATGCCACTTTCATGTTGTTTAAATCACCTTTCCTCCCCGTTCTGATGCTCTCTTTGAACTTCAGCAGGTTGTCTGGACCATGTCGGCGTGCCTAGTGCATTGAGCTGCTTCCATCTGATGACTTATTAGTTATTTGTATCAACAGGTGTCGCCAATAAACTGGCCCATGAATGTATTCTCATTTACATTCTAATCATACTTAAGGGTAACATAGGTAACTCAACCCTCAATGAGGCCTCTAACTGAAGCGGCTTTCTTTACGTGTCACTCTGAGACTGCTTTAACCCGCTTTGACCGGGAGACGCATCTGTGTGCATTCACCTTTGAGGCCAGCTGCAGCGTCCATGCGTATTTACCATCAAGACCGGGGGTGGCGTTCACACGGCATTCGACGACGCAGGCATTTTAAAAGCACATACCTAATGTTATGTCGTCCGATTGGCTGAAATACGCATCTGGGACGCAAAAGGAGGGGGGTGTGCGTAGGGGGGTGAGTCATGTGACCAATAAAGTGTTTTGTGCTTGGTTTAAATGCATACAAAACACGTGTTGGTTCGACAGTTTCCTTTTCTGCTTCTGTTTGTGCCGTACACAAAACACACGTGTTGTTAACGCAGTTAAGCAGGGAAAACAAGTTCTGATGAAATGCCTGTACTAAGTTATGAGTAAAGCCTCACCTTCATGAGTAAAGCCCCACTTCATGTGACTTCAGAGCATGCGTCCTCAGGTCTAAATGGGTTAGAGAGAGCCCATGTTGTGATTGTCCCGTGCTTGATTGCCATCTTTTGGTTCCATCACCATGTGCTTGTGGTTAATTGCCAGGGTGACTTATGCGCACACAATGTCACATTCATACACATCTCGCTTCCCTCTTATGCAAAAAGGGTACTATTCAAAGTGTGAGTCCACACACCTCTGTTTGTCTCCACACAGTCGGTGAAAATATCTGCATGAGTGTGTGTGTGTGTAAGGGAGAGAGGAAGGCGTATGATAAACAGTGTACCCAGTTGGAACGCTTTGAAAGGCCTGATGGGAGTGCGTGGGTGCCTCTAGCATGACTCCCAGGTACAGATTGGAGAGGGAAGAGAGAGAGGAAGAGAGAAAACCCAGAGAATGTGTGTGTGTGTGTGCGTGTGTGTGTGTGGGAGAGGAAGGGCAAGAGTGGAGGAAATAGATGAAGAGCAGAAAGCATTGAAGAGGGGGAGGAAGTATGTGGGTAGCATGTTGTGAAAAATGGCTCGCTTTCACTGGCATATCCTGGAAACGTCCAGTAATCTCATACTGACAAAAATGAAGGATAGATATTGAAGAGTGATGACACACTCGAGATGGGAATTGATAAGAATTTACCAATTCTCATTCCCTTATCAATATTTCTTACCGACTGGATTCCTTATCGATCGATTGTTGATTCTCATCAGATAGCTTTTTTCTTTGCATTAACTCTTTCCCAACAACTGCTTATTTGTGTAACATTTTGCTTTGTTTGCAGTGCTTATTTTCATTTAATTCAAAACAAAACACCAACTGACATAAACGGAGAGAATTCTCGAGATGACGTTGAAGGTTATTTATTTTGTGAGCATTTGCAGAATGAAGTGGCGTTAACATTAACTAAGCAGACAGGGCCTGGGGGGGGGTTAAAGTTCCACTTTAACCCCAGGGCCTGTAACATATTTCAACAAAGTGTGAATCAATGAGTCCCCTGATGGGTGTGCACATTTGGGGCAACCATGGCTCAGGGGGAGTGTGGTCTTCTATGAATCGGAAGGTTGGCAGTTCGATCCCAGTCCCATACAGCCTGCATGTTGAAGTATCCTTGGGCAAGTTACTGAACCCCAGATTCCCTCTTACCCTCCGTCATCAGGTGAGAACGTGTGTGAATGGTTAAAGCTATTAGAACACATGGACCACATACAGTAGGGTAGCCTCTGCTACATGAGCAGAGGCATATGAAGACTAGAAAGAGCGCTGTATAAGGACCAGTCTATTTACCTTGAATGTTTCTGGCACTAGTCTGAGCTTATTGTGAGAAATAAGATTTAAGAGCTCCTCTGGGAGAAGGTTACAGGTTGGAGTGAGTTCACCTGGCTCTGTCGAAGTGTCCCTTAGGAATGCTCAAAAGTGCTAAATGGGCTGTGTCATAGTCTTCACCTGCTTTTGTAACGCAATCACAATTACACACCCTGACACATCGGCAGAGGCCAAGAGACTTTGACATGAAGAATTAAATGTCAGAGCCTCTGCTAAGTGGACAGCAATGCTACCCCTTGAGTCAATAACTGTGGTCCAGCTTTGGTAGGGAAGTCAGAAGAGGGGGGCTCGTCTAGGGATTGAACCCAGGAGCTTGTCTACCCAAAGTGATCATATCCCCCTTTTGGTGTTATTAGCACCAAACTGGTTATAACTGGTCATCAGTCCCAATATATCAAGCCCATTGCTAAGATTCTTCGAAGGTCTTCTCTTTTACAGCATTTATGTCTTGATCACCTCACAAATATTGTAAAGATTAGATCAACTTTATGTCAACCAAAAAAATGCAAATGCAGAACACTTGAGGAGGCTCTATTTGTTAAAGGACTGATTTTAAGATTTTATTTATGGCCTTCGAGGTCCTTTGTGGCCCTGTCCCTGAGTATATTTAAGAGATTTTTGTTCAGTATGACTCCTTGTTCAAAACCTACTTTTATTGGACAGCTTATCCTGATTTTTATGGGGCTCAGGAGTGGCCTTAGAGAGATGAAATACCAAAATGTGCAGACACTTAATGCTATAATAACAACAGTAATGATCATTTGCATAATGGATTGCAAAAGCGTAACAGTACATGTGACATTTGTTGGAACTGTGACAAATGTTATCCCATTCCGTGATCATTTCTTTCTTCCAGATTTTGCTGTTCCCCATCCAGGAGCCATCGCAGACAGGCCGTTTCTCCGTGTCCCTGAACGGTGAGCTGACCGTCACAGATGTGCAGGTGGAGGACTCCGGCTACTACATCTGCCAGGCCATCAGCGTTGCTGGCAGCATCCTGACGAAGGCACTGCTTGAGGTGGAGAGCGGTGAGTGCGGGCACACGGGGAACGGGAACGCCTGTGAATGCAAGGGGAACAGACAGAAATTACAAAGTTATTAAGATAATAATGTTGAACATATTGAACAAAACTGCAATCTACTGATATCTCTGATAATTGAAGTCACTGTTATTGCAGGGAGAAATATTCTTAATGTCACATCCCTTGTTGAAAGTGTCAACTTAGGATGCCCCTCCTATTATGTTATTTATTACGTTTTTGTCTGTTTTTGTATTTTGTCTCACCTTTTTCTTATTTTCACAACCTGAGGCAGTGGTTCGTGTTGTTGCCAGAAGGTCCCCTGGTTGGCACTTGTGTTTGGAGTTTGCATGTTCTTCTCATGTGCATGTGGGTTTTCTGTCAGTGTCCACCCACTATCCAAACGGATGCATTAAAGTCAGTTGAAGACTTTGAATGTCAATGGGTATCTTGAAAGAGCTTTGACCTGCGACACCATGTAATGAAGCAGGTCAGAGGTCAGATGATGGCAGATGACGGCAATCTGTTGATTTATGCGCAAAAGGGGGAAGGCCCTTTGTGCCCTGTTACAAACTAGATACAAATATGCAAATAACCCTATGCACTAAGCCTGCTGCAGCATAAGGTCTCCCCCAGTACGCTGTTCCAGTTTGGAGAGTTAACAAGTACTCTGTTCAGCTCTTACTACACTAACTCATGTGTTTTTCACATTTTCAGTTAGCTGACATTAGAGCTCTCGCTGCAGAAACTGTCCCACTTGACCCACTTGACGTCTATAGGGAAATGTCATGTGGTACATCGAGTAAAATATTTTATTTCAGCACCCACGTTGTGTGGAGAGGGCATTGTGAGTGCTGGGTGACTTTGCTTGGGAGAAAAGGCGACAAGACCAAGGACTTGTCTAGACATAGTTCATCTCCCTCTTACAACCATTTCTGAGTGTGCATGGATTTTTCGGTCTGAAATGATTATAACTGATGGTTGCCAACCCTCACACCAGAGTATTTACATTTACCATTAGATTTACTGAGCCACAGACATGGAGTGCAAGTGCTGTTTGTCCATGAGTGTCTTGGTTGTTATGACAGAGTTCAGGGAAAGCATGCATTACAACATGTCAGTGCCGCTATATATAGCAGCTAAAGCAGCAAATAAGATGGCGTCATGCACGCTTGTGCAAATTTACCTTTGGTTAAAAGCTCAGCTGTGCAGCATCAACATTTCTGTCTTTGTGTAGGTCCATTAATAGATTGCCACAGATTTCCATCATTTTCCATGCATACATTTTTCAACATTTTACTTTGTACAACAAATAGGAAATAGGAAATGCATTCTGTTGAAAATATCTGTGATTTAAACCTATTTTCTAAAGAATATGCATATCTTTAGAGGAAACATGTTTGTTGGAAAGGTGTAATGAATATTAATTAATGCATTATTTGTTCGATCAATATCTTATTAAGAGCTCCATCGCTCTTACAGGAGGTAACTAACCAGTTTTTGCCTGCCTAAGAAGAAAATCTATGCTATCAATTTGGATGTCGATGAAGGGGAGGACCGGAGAGCCACTGGGACCGGATGACCTTTTATCTGGACATCTCGGATTTTACAAGGCGGGGCGAGGCTTGATCCTACCGGCAAAGATGGAAATTTATCACCCACAAAGCCAACAGGACTGTAGATCGTGTCTGTCTCCAGCACGGTCGCAATAAACTAGCAGTAACTAACTTCAGCTTCAACTTTGTTCAGAGTGCCATTTCATAACAGACGTTATCTCAAGGCACTTTACAAAGAAAGCAACAACATCTGCATAGTAAAAACCCCCTGTCCTTAGACCCTCGCAAAGACAGAGGAATTGACAGGGGGAAAAAGGGGAGAAACCTCAGGGTGAAAGACAGAGAAGTGGATCCTCACCTAGGATGGACAGGAAGGCAGAAGCAAGACAGTATACAAAGACACTTGTACTGATGGCTAACAGTTTAGAACAACAATATGTACTATGTATATATTGTTGCCGTCTTGCTGTCAGTTATGAACTGGCACTTAGAACAAATAAAGTTGAGTTGAGTTGAGTTGAGATGAGTTGAGTTGAGGACGATTGCGTTCACCCGGCTTGATAGATGGATATAATTGGATGCAGTGGAAATCTATGGAGTTATTCCTGATGATATCGTCTGGAGGGAGCATATATCAAGTGAAGGGAATTGGACGGAGCACAGGTACATGTGGAACCCCGTGCCTGACTTTAGCGCATGGATATGCACCCCTACATGTTTTCAGGCCGTCTTTCCAGGTCTGAAAGTTATTGTTGTTCTTGGTCAAGCGCCATTTCCTCTCTAATCTACGTACTAGCTGCTTTCAGTGGCGAGTTTCTGGTGTATACCAGGGCCGATCTCGTTCTAGATGTTATCTTTTTTTGCAAGGGGTGCAACTGAATCAAGACTTTCATGAAGAGAGCCTGCAAAGCCATCAGCAACTAAGTTCCATTCACATTCATCTTTTGTTGCTGTCTCAGACAGGGACATATTTAACCCCTCCTGTCTATGCTGTTTGGTCTCCTTCAGTTATATGTTCCACCATGTTGTCTTCGAGGAGACGCAGGCCAGGGGTGGTGGTGCACCTGTCCCCCTGCAGGCAGACTGGTGTTACTAATGTTAATGACTGTCAAGATTGAAGTTGAAAATTGTTGCTGCAGCGCTGTACAAACTACTGCATTTTCATAATGACCGATTTTCCTCCAAATACCAGAAGCATACATTTTTTTGTTCATAAATTGATCCGAACCCCTTTGTTTCCTGCAGTGCCCTCAGATCGCGTGCCACCCATCATTCGGCAGGGACCAGCCAATCACACGTTAGCCCCCGGCGCTACCACTCAGCTGTATTGCCAT
The DNA here is from genome assembly GCA_029224185.1 of Karalla daura. Lineage (NCBI taxonomy): Eukaryota > Metazoa > Chordata > Actinopteri > Chaetodontiformes > Leiognathidae > Karalla > Karalla daura. The sequence continues at coordinate 747,265 of CM055204.1, forward strand.
GTCATAGGCAATCCCGTTCCCAGCATCCAGTGGGAGAAAGATGGGCACAGAATCGTGACAAACGACGGTCGAATCACGGTGATGGAAAATGGGACCTTCCAGATCACGGACCTGCAGGTATTTAAACAAGAATATTACATTTCATACAGTATACTTGTTTAATATGACAATGGAATACAGATGAAACTCTTACTCCCATGTCATTTTGAATTTTCAGCCTCTCATAAGGACCATCCTCTTTGTAAAATGTCATTGTGTACTCATAAATCCCCCAGCTGGACCACACCCTTCCATGGACTCATTCAAATGCATTCACCATGGACTTTTGTTTCTATTTATATATCAAACGAGGCGCTGCGAGCAAGACGAACATATTCCATATGGCCCCCTTTAATTACAGGGAAAGCATGAATCATTCAATAACGCCGAACTGAACTGAATCTAAACAGATTTGTGAAGTTGACTCCAATAACGATTCTTTATGAGGAGGAGGGAGGCGCAGAATGTGGCACGAACCACGTCTGTGAGGCGTGAACGCCGTAATACTGAGTTTGCCAGGCCATTAGCAGCCTTTTGCTCCCTATTAATGAAATCCTCTCTGCCCCAAACTGCCTCCTGCGACCTCTGGTCACCACAGCTTCCATCAGACTGAGGGAACCTGATACATTGATCGATTCCAGGCTGATGAATTGATTAATGATCAGTGACACTTAGAATTGAATCCTCAATACGTCACTGCAGAGTAAGCGAGGACTGGATGGGTGAGGCTGAGAAGAGCAGGAGGATAAGTAGGAGAAGAGTATAGTTTACTGTATAGTATACTGTAAATGAGCAGTGGTGGGAGGTCCATTTTGAAAAATATGCAGTTACTAGTTAGTCTTAACAAACAAGGCTTCGTTTAAACTGATCTCTCTCTAGAATACTAACAAACATCAAAACAATAGCATTGTAACAAGTGCATTGTTTTGAGTTTTCTAATACATAAAACAAATTGTGCGTGTACTCCCAATATCCCTTAATCACATCCTACAATAGACATCACAGTAGACCTGTTTGCATCTTTAAAACAATGGGTCATTTCATTGAATACTTTGGAATAGCTGCAATGACAAATTTATCTGTGGCAAACGAGTACATTATAACTGACATGGACGCTCCGGTTGCTATGGATGCTCCGTCCTGACTTGGTTCTGGTTTAGATTCGTCTGACAAATCAAACAATCCCCATGCATGTGGAGGGTCTCGGATCAGTCTCCAATGAACATTTATTTCCATTATCTATGATCTATGGGAGCTCTAGATCAGTGTTTTTCAACCCCTGCTCCTCGGGGAACACTGTCCTGCATGTTTTAGGCGTTTTAGACACAGATGATCAGCCAGTCATCAAGCTCTGCAGAGGCCCGATGAGGAGAAGTCGTTTGAATCAGGTGTGTTGGAGCAGCAAACATGCTAAAACATGCAGGACAGTGTTCCCCGAGGAGCAGGGTTGAAAAACACTGCCCTCGATCGTCATGAGGAAGTTTTCTGTTTTCATGTTTGTAATGGACTACACAAATAAAGTTGCACTATGTGCTGACAAAGTTCCACTTTTCCTCTTTCTCAAAACAGAGATGCAGGGATCACCACCGAACAAGCACTGATCCTGTTTGAAAACGGAACTTTCTGTGCTCGTGGCTTGGACTCATTTTATCCGTAGCAACTAACAAACGAAAGATCATATCCATTCACTGAATGAGAACATAAGGAGACTAAAAATGCGGACGCAAATGCAGAAACGTTACTCTTTCATTAACAGATATGACACAGTCTAGTGATACAAGGAGTTCACTTCCAGTGTATGGCTGAAAGAAATGGAGAGGCCGAATGAAACAACCTTTTGTGATGTATTGAAATATGTAGTACATAACACGCCCTCTCCTATTGATTCTTCTCTGCCTGCAGAGGTGAAATCTAACCACATCTTTATGCTCAGACCATACGATAAAAAGGGGGGGCAGCAAATGCCATTTCAAATACACTTAACACATCTGTTTCAATGGGAATAGCCAACTACTTTATGTTGATTCATGATTATGATTTATGCTGAAAAAACCTGCTGTGGAAGTGGAAAGAGTTAGCACACTCTCTGTTGTGTTTGTTTCATCAACGCCAACAATCGCTATTCATGATACTTGCCGCTCTGAGAGGTACGGAATTCAGTGTTAACCACCGGGAATGGGTGCATTTACACAGTATCACAGTCGCTTAGTCCCGCTTTGGCTCACGCACACATACACACTCACACGCCGTGTTAATGAAAAACATATTTGTGTTGCCAGGAAACAGACTCCGGGGTTTACACCTGCCTGGCTTCCAGCTCCAGTGGAGAGACAAGTTGGAGTGGAGTGCTCAGAGTCAAAGGTAAATTGCCTCTGTGATTTTGGTCCATGCAAATAGCAGCACCATGTAGCGTAGGAAGCAGAGGATGGAAGTTTTGCCTTGCACAAAATGTGGGTACCTATGGAAAGGTTGCGCAACATGCTCTATAAGACTAATGGTTAAACTGTTTGGTTAAACTGCTCAATCTTCTACCAGAGTACCAGAAGGATCGCTGAGCACATTACATTCCTTATCGTTATTGGGCACTGCAATGGGAGCTGAGTTCATCACAAGCTTCTTGAAACTAAAATGTCTTGCAGAATCTCAGGGCTTCTGATTTTATAATCCAGATGGAACACTTCTTTTTGGGAACTCGTCATTTTGGGAGTTCGTGACAAATAAATCTTTGCATCATACAGGATGTCTCCTTTCAAAGAGTGATGGCAGAATATACACATGGAAGTGAGTAAATGTGCCTGATTAAAACACTTAACCACTTCCCCTGTGGCGCTAAGTACATGAATGTGAAACCTGGTCAGTCATGTCTGTTGGGCATGAGTTCGAGCACAAAGTGCCCTGCCAGTTGAATCACAGCTATGTGATACTCTGTCCTTCTTATTCTCCCCCACAATCTGTGGCACTTCAGCTCAAAATACTTCAAGGTGCAGGGATTTCATGTGGACATTAGATGAAGAACTAATGACTATGCAACACTTGAGTTTATTTGATGATTTACAGGGTAATTGGTTGGTTAAGATCCTATAGTGATTGTAAAAGGTGAATTTGTAAAGTGTTGTGTGAAGTGCGGGACACAGCTTTTACCTGCAGTGTTGCAAACAATCAGTCAAGATACGCGCAGTTATTCTTTCTCTGCTTTTATTTCTTCAATGCTTTAACCTTCGTTCCCTCTTTTCTCCAGAGAGCGCAAACTCCTTGGTAGCCCAGGCCACGGAGCCCCTCCAGTTGCCAGGTCCACCACACAAACCTCTAGTCACCGAAGTGTCCAAGAGCAGCGTCTCTCTTACCTGGCAACCCAATGCCCACGAGGGAGGGGCCGCTGTCACCTCTTACATCATCGAGGCCTTCAGGTCAGTGTCACTGCACCGGTGCTACATGGGTGCACGGGTGCACAAATGCAAGTGGAGACATGGTCTTAACCAATGTCTGTCAAACTTGTCGTCAAATTGATCTGGGGCACATGGAATGTTATTAAGCCAGACTCCCCTCGCCATTCTACCCTTGTGCAACCATAAACATTGCTAAGGTCATGTGAAAATGACAGGGAGTAGAATATAGGAGGAGAATACGGAGGACCCAAATCCAATATTCAAGCAGGTAACCTCGGGTGGAGAAGGGGTTCATTTGAATACAATCGAGGGAGACCGGCACAGTCCTGAGATGGCCGAGAAAAAAAAAGCAGAAAACCAGCAAAGTCTCTGCAGTCGCTGAGCCCGGATTTATAAACCTTGCACGATCGTAGCATGAACAGAGTTCACACACAGCCACTTTAGTCATTGAATCCACTTACACATCCGGTGTAGTGTGCCCCATCACTGGCCTGTCACTAAACTGTCAGTCTGAAGACACCTGGAGTCACTTTGCTGAACCCAAATCCTGTTCTGTAGCACAGGCCCAAGGCCTCCAAATGGAGATCCCTCTCTAGCGGCATCGTTGCGGGGCTCTGTCGTGTTCTCCAAACCGATTAAAAGCCGTGCACCAGAAGAGCATAATCAGATCTAGATGCCTATGGCAGCGACAGAGTGCTTCCAGTGCAAACTGTGTAAAGCAGCTGGAGGGGACATCTGGGGTGTTTATAATAGCATTTTCTTGCCTCAAGCGTGTTTAGGGGCTGAAAAGGAGCGAGGGTTGGAGCCGGTGGCAGGGCCAGACGCTTACCATGGGGGTGGCCAGACTGAGACCACCGCTTTCACAGGGGTGGACGGTTTCATGTTGTTTCTCAGCCACGCACTCACTTGCACAGGCAGCGGCTGCCATGTAGCATCTGTGACTACCGCATCGTCAGGGGTCCACATAATAATCTTTGTAATGTAAACCTAAACTTATAATAAATAACAAATCAAAACAAAACAAAAAAACGAAACGGTACAATAAAGAGGTGGTTCCGTGAAAAAAGGGGGAGTGGCCAATAATCACCCTATGGTGGCTGTGACCACCATTGGGCCCCCCCTGGCTCCGCCCCTGGTTGGAGCATGCTTGTTTATTTGCATGCGTACACATACAACGGATAATTATAACAATGAATAATACTATGAATGATAAATAAGCATTGATATTCATTCATTCATTTTCTCTGTAATAAGGCCACCGCCTTGTGTAGGCATCTGTGAATGGCCTCTGAGCAGCTCCTGCACCAAGTTACCTGTAATCTACAAGCTTACCCTCTTACACTAGAGATGAATATTCATGAGTTCATTTGGAATCTGGGATAATTGTGCAATTCTATACCAGAGTGTGTTTGCCACATAGCCCTGTGCTTTGGGAAAAACCTTGAAGTGTCACACAAATGATTGGAGGGGCCTCTGTAACTAGTGCTCCGCCAATGTGACAGAGAGAGTAAGCTGTGGGGTTGTGGGACGGCACAGCCGGGGAAATGCCACAAGGCAAAAGAAAATGAACCCATTTCATGTTGGCAGCTGCACCGTCGTGCAAGTTAGTACGTTTGCCATCAGTGCAGCAAATTGTATAATTTAGACTAGATCTACTGTTGGAACACAAACTTCTGTGGAATCAGTGACTTTGGTCACGTCTGCTATTGTCTAGGAGAAGCGGGCTCCAAAAGTGGAGCCTGCCCAAAGTCCCTCAGGGTTCCCGGGGAAAACCCACGTGTATATGGGAGGAACATTCAAGCCTTGTTGCTGTGAGGCAACAGTACTAATCAACATGTGGCCCCACCTTCACTTAAGTGCTGGACAACGTTTTGTCTGTACCATTGTGTTGCAGAGACAAACCCTTTGCTCCACCATAATTATCCATCTACAGCTGTTAACTTTTTTTATTTACTTTTTTCTTTTACTTTTTCCTATTAATTTTACGCATACACACACACACACACACGAATACCTTGGTTAGTTGGCTGCCACTGGCTGTCACCAGGACAGTGCCTGGAAGGTAGCCTGTGTTTTCACTGAAGGGGACTTTTCGGTAGGCATCGACTGGCATTAGGGACTGAACCTGTGACTCCTTCCTCCCGAGGCTACAAAAGGTGTTTTGACCAACCTTTGGTCGTGCAAAGTAAAGAAGCCGCTTCAGAGCTTTTGGTAAATGGGACACCAAAACAATCAAACACCATGTCCTGTGATGGACTCGCAATCCCTCCATGGTGTGTTCCCGGCCCTCGCCCTATGTGAGCTGGAGACCCATACGAAGCGAGTATGAAGATGAATGATTATGATGAATAAACAATCAATGATATTAAGATGCATGAAATCAGGTTTTTTTCCTCACAGCAGTGAACTGCTGCTCATACACTCTGCATGTCGTGCGTGGAACCTCTGCCAGGGAACATTTTGACGTGATGTCAGGGTGACAGCAAGCATCGGTCTAGAGAACTCACGAAAAGCAGTTGGGATGAGATGCCTTATCTCTTCTCCGTTACGAAATTGCGTGGGTGTTCCTTTCTTTCTTCGACAGCCAACCAGCGGGCAGCACATGGCAGACTGTAGCTGACACGGTGAAGACGGAGTCGCACGTCATCACCGGCCTTCTTCCCAACACCATTTACCTCTTCATCGTCAGAGCTGTCAATGCATATGGCCTGAGCGACCCCAGCCCCATCTCTGAGCCTGTCAGGACGCAAGGTCAGCCCCCCCCCCCCCCCCCCCCCACCACCACCATCGCTGCCGCCTTTTGTTTGTCCCACATCGGGAGGATTAAAAAAAGATCAATGCACAGCTGTGCAGGCACTGAATGTGTGCGTGTGTCCTCTCAGATGTCAGTCCCACGGGTCAAGGCGTGGACCACCGGCATGTGCAAAGGGAGCTGGGAGAGGTGGCCGTGCAGCTACAGGACCCCGTCCCACTCACAGCTGCTTCCATACGAGTGTCATGGACGGTGAGCGGTTCTCTGTGGATCTTTAAGGCCGTCGAGGGTGTTGTGGAATGTGGCGCCCATACGTCATAGGGGAATACACGCTCCTCTATTCAGTTCCCTTCAGAACAAAACGCAAGCTCATAACAAAGCCATCTCAAGACACTTTTAGGCGGGGTGTCCTAGAGCTCTTAAAAAGCATTAGTCGTGCTCCCGCCTCAACCAAATGTCAACCAAATGGTCATTAATTTCTTTAAGCTCTAATACCTAATTAATCATAGAATTATTCGCAAGTTGACCACCAGATTACACATTGATGTGGGAAACTTGGGCTGCAGAAGTTGAAGTTGAAGTAGAAGTTATCTCGACGTCCAGGATCACCCCCCCCTAGTTGAAACTGTCCCAGAAAATGGCCCCGATTTAGACGGGAGGGGGAAAAAGTTGTGCAGAGTGGGGGGGAGAGAAATCGAGCGAGCGAGCAGAGCAGAGCAGAGCAGAAACGTCCCCCAGCAGCAGGCCGACAGTTGCAGCAGCACGCCCCCGCTGCTTGAGGCTGGGTGGTGAGTACAAAAAAAACCATCTCCTGGTGGAAAATGTAATGTCACTGAGGCACAGACAAGAAAAAAGACTTTAAAACTTCATCTCGCCATTGTTGCCGCCTTAATGTAAACATCAGGGGACGTTGCCACACAATTTAGGCTTCGGTCGGGATTAGATAGGATTTCTCTTTGTGTTTAATCTCTTCTCTATTCTATCTTTTCTTTTAATGTCTCTCTAATGTTCCCGGAAGGTTGACCGTCAGTCCCAGTTTGTACAGGGATACCGTCTCTCCTACAGACCCAGCGGAGGAACCTGGCTCCTGCAGGACATACACTCCCCCACGGAGCGCAGCACGGTACTCACTAAGCTGCTCAGAGGGACGGAGTACGAGATGAAGATCCGGCCGTATTTCGACGAATTCCAGGGCAGGGACAGCCGAACGCTGCTGGTTCGAACATCGGAAGAAGGTAGTTGTCAAATGCAGGGAGATGGGATGAAAAGCTCTTTTAATAAACCAGGTCTGGCCTATTGTTAACCTACAGTGGGGTCAATCCTATCCCGTGCAATGCAGGTTCATTCATATCGATGTCAGATTTCCGTAAAATCTGGACACCAAATGATTTAAAGATGATTTAAAGCAAATCTATGTGGATTGATACAGGCCTCAAGGTTAAAAATAAGAGTTGAGACTTTTTGGGGGCCATTAGTGCTCATAGACTGATTAACCTGAGTAGTGTAGGCCCGTTTTTAATGAATCCAGCTCCAACGCCCCAGCCCAGTCCTCTTTTCACCCAGCACGAGCTCCCGTGTTCCACCTTCGGAATATCATCACCCGTTAAAGCGTTCAGAAAACCCGTGCCCCTTCCTGCTTCATCTGCCTTCTGTTTTCCTCCCCTGCGTGGCAGCCCTCAGTGCCCCGCCCCGAGCTGTCAAAGTGGCACCGGTGCAACACAGCAACAGCTCCAGCATCAGCGTCTCCTGGGAGCCTCCGCCCGCCCGCTCACACGACGGTCTCGTCCAGGAGTACAGGGTGAGTGCGCCTGGCACATGTATGGCCCACGCTTCTGTGTTTAGCACCAGAATGATTATGAATGGATTGAATATTGCATTTTATTACGTGAGTGATGCTATATACGCGGTTAAATGTTGAATTATATGCATATGACCACACTCAAGCCCATCCCTGCCATGTTCTATGTATACCTTCGATCGACATATGTGTCAGTATCGTTAGTTCCCCGGGAGGTCAAAACCAGCCTCCACTTGTCACTGTCAGCAAACCATCCAGAATCTGGACGAGTTATGGCGCCGGTGCCTTCCTGGGACTGTCCCGGACGTGTTGCCGTATTTACATTTCTGGTCAGACCAAGATCTCCAACTGTAACTGTATTCCAGCGTTTGGCTCAAAGGGGCCAAGTAGAAGTTAAGGAGCAAAGAATCCCATAAGAAATGAATGGGAAATGAGCAAATGAGCGTATTCAATAAATCAAACATTCGCTCTAAAGCCATACATGATGTGTAGAAACGTCATTTTATCTTCAAAACATAGCAGAACGTCATCTCTACCAGTCCCACTCAGCATCTTCATACATTATATGGTTTTTCATCCACACCCTCTCAAAACCGTGTGGGTATCACATTTTCATTTCTGCTTAAAAAATCCCCATAAGAAATGAATGGGCAGATTCAGAAAATCGCCTCTCTCCATAAGTTGCTATGGAGAGAATGCTATGCATTCGCTGCAATCAGAGTTTACAATTTACAATTCTACTTGCGACTATGGCCTTAGTTTTCATGGTACAGACCCCAAATCGCATCAGGGCATTCCCAAGACTGTCCCCTGCCTGCTGCTGTGCTTATATTCCAGATAGGTGCAAGCGTTGTCTCACTGGAGCCAAGTGTTTAGCACTTGCACAATCCTGTTTTTCCCATAAGAAACAAAACATACGAAACAAAACAAACGTCCACTAAGTCGCCATACTTTGATGCAAATCACTTATGCTCCATGTGTGGTGACAGTTTCACGTTGACAGGTTGTCGTTTTTCAGCTGTGCCTGCTCAAAGAGCATGTGGTCAGGTGTCTTGCAAAGTCTGCTGCTCTGCCGACAGAGAGCCTGCTGCTGCAGCATGCAGGCTCACAGATGACCTCACAGACACGCAAACACTTCGTAGTTAGATGCGACCTGCATTGCATGTGTGCTGCAGTGTAGCCCCACTACAAGCATTGCATCTGAAAATGGGAAAAAGATACAGGCACTCATCGCAGAGCAGGGCCCTGCCAGGAGCCCTATCAGGGGCCCAACCAATAGAACTGCCCTAAAATGAATGGAAAAAAGTGGGAAAACCAGCACTTACCGAAACCATTGCATCTGGAATTAATGGGGAAAAAAAAACCCTAACCCCACCAGGGGCCAATTATTCTTGGATTTCTGGAAAGGCCCATAAATGGCCACCATAATAACCATATATGGGGAAATGACCAAAAAAAGCTAATTTCTTATCCAGTGTACAAACTTCATTTAAATTTGAATATGGTTATGAAACTGTGGTCTGTCTATATTATTTTCAACATAGATACACACACACAGACTCGCATACATGCTCTCACACACGCACACACACACACTCACAGAATGCTGTCTTGTGAGCAATCCAAAGGCAGAGAAAGTGCTGCAAACCAACCCGCATAGGGAATGAATGGGAGAATGAGAGAGCTCATTTGTCAACCAGAGTAGGAACTTCATTCAGACTTTGATATGGAAAAGAATTCGTGGTGTGTGTGTGTTGTTTTCACCATGGAGACACACACACACACACTCAGTCTCTCTCTTATACACATGCCCACCATTTACTCTCACACCCACATGTTACTGTCGGGGCGATTTAGAGTCTGCCGTCCCCCCTTTACGCATGGTTTTGGGCTGTTGGAGGAGAGTGGGGTCCCATGGAAAAGTCCGTGCATGCGCAGGTAGAACATGCACGCCCGGAGACGAGCGTGAGCTGAGGAATGCACTGGTTTCGTGGCGCCGCGGAACGGCACCGCGGACTGAAGAGTTCTCCCATCTCGTTCCCCCGGCGCAGATCTGGTGCACGGGCGGCGGCGGCGACAACCGGACGCGCCACAGCGCCAACAGGACGGTGGACGGCGGCGCGGTGTCGGCCGTGCTGGGCGGCCTCGCGCCCGGCGTCCTCTACACGGTGGAGGTGGCGGCGGTCACCAGCGCTGGCGTGGGCACGCGCAGTCAACCCGTGTCCATCCTCATCCGTGAGTCCGGAGCTAGCCCCCCGGGGCGGGGCATGTCTGACCTGTTCGATCTGTGGCAGCGAGCTAGCCAACGGCCTGAGGGCCGTTTGCATCGTGTGAAATATGCATCATGGCGGTCATGATCTCTCCCCCCTCCCCCTCAGAGACGCCGGCCGAGCGGCCGTTCGTGCCAGGCAGTGCGGGCAACGGCAGTGAGGGGAGCGGCGTGAGCCTGGCCGAGCAGATCACAGACGTGGTCAAGCAGCCGGCCTTCATCGCAGGCATCGGTGGCGCCTGCTGGGCCATCCTCATGGGCTTCAGCGTCTGGATCTACTGCCGGCGCAAGAAGCGGAAGGAGCTGAGCCACTACGCCGCCTCCTTCGCCTACGCTCCCGCAGGTCAGGAGGGGGGGGATGGGAATTGCCGTTGTTCCGGCCTGAGGCCATGTCTGTCTGTCTGGTTACTGCGATGCCTTACACTTATGGCAGAGGTTGTAGAAATTAAATTTTACATTTAAGTACATGTGGGAGCAACACTTATTTACTTAATTCAAGTGAAAGAAGCAAGTGAATTGTTAGCAATACGTAGCTCATATAGCCTTGAAGTCCTCAGTTCTCTTGTGATTCATGTACATGAAGTAGTGTTGGAAATCATTTTTGGTCCTTTTTATGAATATGTAAGAATCTCAGGACAGAAAAACATGGACACGTTTAGGTAGTTATTTCCTCTGATTTGAACCCGGTGGAAACGCTCAAACCGAGAACCGACGATGCATTGTACAGTATGAGCAGCATCCCGTATTTAGACCACCACAGTGTTCAACCCCCTCTCTCTCTCTCTCTCTCTCTGTCCTCTGCAGTTGGTTTCCCCCAGGGAGAGCCTTTGGGTCTCAATGGAAGGTAACGGAATAAAACCCTGCGTTTATATTCTGCTGTGCATCTGCATCTCGTTTAAACCTTTCGGCCAACAGTGATGCTGATGCCCTCCGCATTTCCATCTGGACGGCCCTTGTGTCCCGCCATGCCTTGAATTAATGCCAAGACGTCTCTGCAGGCCGAGTGCGACGAGGGGCAACATGGACATGTACCCGTGGTTGGCCGACTCTTGGCCCACCGCCAACCTGGTCCACGGCGATAAAGAGGCCGCCGACTGCTGCCCGTCCAGCCAGGACACCGCCGAGCGGTACTACAACGGTAGGCTTTTACTGCTCCGGGCTGGTTTTAGGCCGGTGTGCCAGAGCTGAAGTTACAGAGGGTAGCTTGTGGGGGCAGCGGGTAGCACTGTCACGTTGGTCCCAGTTACTCCCATTCTGACATCAGGGGCCTTTCTGTGTGGAGCTACGATGAGGCTTTCACAACAGGACTCAGGTCAGACGGAGCACGGAGGAGGACCGTGAAAAATTTCACCAAGCACGTTAGCCCCCTAAGTCTGGATTCTATGCTGTGTGTGTGTCTGTGTGTGTCTGTATGTGTTTGTTTGTGTGTGCACGTGTAAGTGAAATGGATTGGTGACCTTTCCAAGCTCAAGCTTTTTCTACATAGTCCATGCTGAGTTTGGGGTGAGAGAGAGTGAACGAGAGAGAGAAGTGACAAGACATGTGACAGCTGCTTTTGATAATGATGATAACAATAACAATAATAATAATGATAATAATTCATAGGTGCCTTTCTGACACTCAAAGACACTTAAAAAGGTAGACAAAAAATGAAAAGGTAAAGAAGGTGGGTTTTGAGAGTGCGGACTTCAATTGTGAGAGTGAATATATGCTCCTTATGATGGGTCACTAAAGAGTTCTAAAGCTGCTGTTTCTGCAGTTGTTTCTGGAGCGGCTTTTGCATGGACCTGACCGACTCCTGTTCTCACTGCTTCTCTCCTACAAATATGCGCCTGCATTGCAACCCAGCTAGTAGTCAGCGGGTGACCAGGTTTTGCCAGAGGTCTTCTGACTACTAAGGGGAGTTTTTTTTCTTCGAAACCATCGCCTCATCGTGCTCATAGTTACGAGCTATGTGTTTCTGTGAGGTTCCCCTGTCAGCCAAATGGACGCGCCCGTATTCATTCATTTCTTTAAGCTCTTTAAGCTCTCTTAATCATGGAATTATTTGCAAATCGACCACCATAATACACGCTGGCACTTGAAACGTAAAAAATGAGTATTTCATGATGTTTTTTGAGCGGATCTCTGTGGCATTGCAAGAAAAGTCACTTCTGTGTTGGCTTCATTTTTTTGTACCGGAACACTACGTCCATCTTTTATATACAGTCTCGGACTAGCGCTTTAAACAAATGAAAGTTGGAGTTGAAATCACCCTTTTTACCCATTTTAACAAAATGAATGAATGAACTTGTTCCATGCATGAATGGAATGTAAGCGAGAGTGTGCTCCACCCCTGTGCAGAGACTGGCATCTCGAACTACCTGAGCCAGACAGAGCAGTATAGCATGGAGGGCTCCAATGAGGGCCCCATCTACAGCACCATTGATGCCACCAGTGAGGACCTGCACAGCTTCGCCTACACCCAGCACGATGCCAGTGCCCCCTATGCCTCCACCTCCGTCATGCCCTTCAGCAGCCAGGCGTTGGCTGCAGCCCAGGAGCAGCAGGAGGAGAGACACTGGGCCACGGAGCCAGGAACATCGGGGGCGCAGTACGCCCAGCCGGAGCGCCTCAGTGGTGAGCAGGAGCATAGCACGCGGTTTACACAGCCCAGCAGAACCAGTTCAGTTCCTGTCCACCAGGTGTAAACCTGGTGGACCAGTTATTGCTGCTGATTCCGGTGAAAACAAGCTCATTTTTGCTTTGCCTCCAGACTGTTAAAATCCCATTTTCTTAAATGTTTCCCCTTTCAGATCTCATTTAGAATATTTGATCCTTTAAGGAAACGGATAATAACTGGAAATAAGTGCACTAAAGAACTTAAAATAATGCAATTGATATTTATGAGTTTTAAGTTCTCAAAACAAGACTTTACACAACTTTCCAAAAATGCTCTTTTTGAACTTTTCAAAAATAATTTACTAAATGAGAAGTTCACTTTCTGTGCGGTATGCATATAAATGCTGCATGCTGCAGGGATCAAAAGAATTATTCATAGTTATTCATACAAACCTTAGTCTGCATTGTACTCTACTTGTACAAGCATATGGCATTAAACTTTGGGGAGGCTGGGATATATTTGGGACTGATAATGATTTAATATTCGAATGATCTTATACCATCCTCAGGATTTATGAGCTCAAGATCTGTTCCCTGTGTTTCCCTCCCTCATATGTTTTCCAGGGAAGCCCAAACAGAAGGTGATGGGAAAGGCTGTGAAGACGCCCTCTCTGACCTGGCCGGAGGGGCGGCCCCCCCCGTCACCCCTGGGAGAGCGAGAGCACTGCGAGCAGGAGCTGCGACCTCCCGAGCACAAAGACATGGACTTAGGGTGGGTCAGGCAATCTGCCGCACTTGGTGTGCGAGCCCGGCAGCATTTATATTACCCATGATAAGTACCGCAGAGGGCAGACTGGGAGGGATGCCCAGTACTGAGGCTGAGTCTTGGTGCTTGGCAGCTCTGTGGTGGTGGCCTGCTCCACCATTCCTTGAGAAGGAAGGGCACCGGGTCTTTCTACTGCTGGCATGCAGGATAGCTGGACACTGGTCACTCTGTTTTTTGCTGGGGGTGGCTTGCTGTGGATGCAGGCCTGCGGCCTGTGGTTCCTTCAGGCACCAGCTCCAGGCCCCGGGGGGTTTACCGCAGAGTAGCCACACATCTGAGCCTTAGCAACTGGCCCTGGCTTTTCCCTGGCTGTGCAGAGAAGCTGTTGCCCTGTTGCCCTGGTCTCCTGCCACCTGGGAACTGCACTCTGGTCGCAAGCCCAAGGCAGACATGCCTTTAAACGCTACCGACATTAAGCGCTAGTGACAAACCCTAATCCACTCCCTCACATCATGCACCACGCACACACACACATATATATATATATATGTGTGTGTGTATATGTATATGTGTATGTATGTATATATATATATATGCATTTGCATACACACAATCACACTCACATGTTGACACTCACAGTTTAATGAACTGCTCCACTAATGCAAAATCTAGCATTTATAAAATAAATTGTATCAACATTCTCCTTTGAACAGGTGGAGAATATTAAAAGGCACATATTGCAGTACTTGTAATAATAAAGAAACTGTGAACAAGGAAAGAAGGACAGTGATCTTTAAATAGCCGGCTGAAATTAAAGGCACAAATGATGGTGCGTGGGTACCACTCAGCGGTACCACAGAGGACCTAGTGACACTACTGTCCCACTCGCTGTACGTCATCTCATTCATTCTGGCGCTCTTTGTTTTCCTTTTCCTCCGCAGTTCGGACGAAGAATGGTGTCCGCCACTCCCGGAGCGGACATATTTGATGGAGGGGTGCGAGGACGGGCCCCCACCTCTGCAGAGGAACGCCACCTCTTCTCCACCCACATCGTACAGCCACCAGTCCACCGCCACGCTCACCCCCTCGCCGCGCGAGGAGGTGCAGGCTCCACATGAACCTCCCTGCTTCGGCCAGCCAGACAGCCAGCAGCTGACACGGTATGTGGACAGGCCCAGCATCAACTGGGGGATGGCTATGGTCGTTATTGAATCCTCTTATTGTAGAGGACCCAGAACAGTCTATTACTGGTCAGAGATGCACAGCAGGTTCAAACTGTCCATTCTTGTCTAATTCATTTGTTACGAAGTTTTGAAATTCAGAGGCTTGCTGTAGCGCCACCATCAGAGCATATCTCTTTGCCCAACTCAATTTTCTTTATTTTAAGGACCAGTTCAGACGTTATCTCAAAGCACTTTACAAAGTTAAAAACCATATGTCCAGAGAAAGTGACATGAAAACATCCCCTGCCCTTAGACCCTCGCAAAGGCTGAGGGACAACTCCCAAGAAAAACCCTGACAGGGAAAAAAAAAGGGAGAAACCTCAGTGAGAGACAGAGGAGGGGATCCTCACCCAGGTGGGTGACAGGTGGGCAGAAACGGGACAGTATACAGAGATAAACGGGGTTGATGGCTAACGATTTATATTTTAGTCTAGAGGTAAGATGAGTCGAAGCCACGGGAAGGGCCATGGTGATGGACAGAGTCCTGGATCCAACTCAGCATCTTATTTAGGATTCATTGTTTACCTGTAGGCTTTGTCAAATAGGAGGGTTTTTAACCTACTCTTGAAGGTAGAGAGGGTGTCTGCCTCCTGGACTGAAACTGATAGATGGTTCCACAGCAGAGGGCCTCGGAAGCTGAAGGATCTGGCTCCAAATATGGACTTAGAGATTCTTGGAACCACAAGTAGGCCTGCATTCAGAGTGTCCTAGTTGGGTTTTATCAGATCAGAAATATAAGAGGGTGCCAGATTATGAAGAGCTTTATATAGTATAGGAAGCTAGTGCAAAGGGTACAAAAGCTCTTTCTAGTTTTGGTGAGGACACGAGCTGCTGGTGTTCTGAATGAGCTGCAAAGTTCTCAGCGACCTGTTGGAGCATCCAGCCTATAAAAAGTTGCAGCAGTCCAGTCTGGAAGTAACAAAGGCATGGACCAGCTGTTCTGCTGCTTGAAGTAGGAGTATATGCATAGTTTTAGCAATATTGCAGAGGTGAAAGTACGCAGTCCTTGAGACATGCATGTCCACCATGCAGCTTTGGAACACTCCTTCCAATCTTGTCAACCTTATTCCAGTCTACAGGGACAAAATAAAGATTGAGAGGCACCCATAAGCCACATGGAGAGGCCTGATATAGGAGTTTATGGGCACAGTGAGCAAGTAACCATGCATTACCTGCTTGAGTCTTGCGTTTATGTCCCACCCAAGTTTCCACTCATGATCACTGCACACCATAACGATTTTATCTTACCATATGTGTTATGCTATACATTCCCTCAGTAGTGTTTCTGAGTATTAAGAGTCTTCTTCAACATTACTTTTTTCTAAAATAGAAAGCAATCAAATCCTGGCAATCAGATAAAGATCAATTTTCATAAACCTTTGCCTGAGCCACAGATGAATCCTCTCTTTCTCTTCTCCAACATCTTGTCCTTCCCTCCCACAGCAGAAGGCTACCCTGGAATTCTGTGCCAATTCCCCAGGCACCCAGCCTGCCCCTTCCAAAGTCCAGCCCCAGCCTCCCAGGCCAGCAATGCCCCTGCCCAGTGGGGGTTGGCACGCCACAGAACCAGACTCCCGCCCAGAACTGTCTGTGCGGCCAGGAGGCAGGGCTCGGAGAACAGTGCAGCATGGCCAATATGTCTGGTAAAGTGACCAGTGAACAGTAGCTGACATGCAACACACGCACATAAATTAGGATACAAGTTCGTGGAAGTTGAACAGCCATTATTTAGTCGCTCCAGAGCTGTGTTCACTGATGGGGACACCCTAACCCTCAGTGACGTCACCCATTGGTTTGCAAAGGACACTCGATGAAGCCAGGAGTTTGAGTTGCAGGGGGCACAGTCTATTCGTCCAATTCATTTGATTATTGAACTAGACCTATGCATTCAGCACTCCCCGAAAGCCCTGAGGCAAGATTGAACAGTCTGTGTTGCTTCATTTGCATCAAGTTTGACATCAATCGGCCTGATAGTACTGGAGATTCTGGACACAATTCTTCAACCAAAGTGCTGCCCCTTGTGCCCAAAAGCACGATCCGAAATGCGTGAAAATTGCGTCAGTTCTTCATCTATGAGTGATGAATCCGTCTGCCATATGTCAAAACTCAAATCCAAACGCTGTTCGAGTCGAGCGCAAATGTCGTTTTTCAATCAAAACCATGTTCGTTTGGCCACAGGGGGCAGCACTTCGATTGAAAAATGACATTTGTGCTGGTAACTCGAACAGCATTTGTATTTGAGTTTTGATATTTGACAGACAGATTCTGTCTTCATAGGGGAGGAACTGACTGGATCTTCACGCATTTCGGACCGTTTGGCCACAAGGGGCAGCACTTTGATTGAAAAATGACATTTGTGGTCTAGTTAATCATGGAATTATAGTATGTCATGATTGAAAATGGTGTGTTTTGACTGGGTGTGTATTGGAAGCGTTTTTTGGAGCCAGATCTCAGTCGCTTTCATGTTGGCTTCATTCTTCGCACTGGAAGACCATGTCCGTCTTTCACACGCAGTCTGCGGACGCGAACAATGCATGTGCATGGACGAACAGAGGGAAAGCTCTTTGCTCACCATTTCGTGCTTGCCCCCCACCAGTGCACGTCCACTCATCCCCAGCAGACGTGTGCAGCCCTCCGAGCCAAAAGTCACGAGGGAAAAAGAAGGTGTCGAAGAGCTCAGCCTACAGGAGAGACCTGCAAGGAGGTTGGTCCCCTAAATGTTGGAGGAGGTCCCTTTAGATATTGGGAGTGAGGGGTCTTGCAGACGGATAGGTCCGGGTGTGTGGCTGGTGTTCCTGATTACATCCCCGAATGCAAAGTGTCAGGCATACTATGGTTTTGGCCTGTCCGCTTTTCACGCGTTTCAGATTGGCCACAAGGGGCAGCACTACGGTCGAAAATTTACAGTTGTACTTATAGCTCGAACATCATTCGGAGTATATGACTAGACCTATGCATTTTGTGCCGAATGCATAGGTCCAGTTATATGTATGTATGTTCAGTCGACTTGACACACACCATATAATTGCTGGATATCCAAGCAGCCAGTAAACACCACATGGCTGCACATTTAATCGGACGCTATGGAATCCCATCTTTCCACACAGAATGACAGCGACTCAAACGAAACTGCTGTCCTTGGTTTTCCAAATTACATTCAGAAAACTGACTACAAATTTGAAAGATGCGAGCAATAATGACGGCGGGTGCCTAACCTGCCCCAACTCACAGCCACCTTCGAAATACAAAGAAAGCTTTTGATAACTTTTCGTTACAAGGCCTTTGAGATAATGGTCATACAATATGAAGTCAGTCGGGTTAAATCCCTAGAGAGGCACATTTTGTTGAACTGTAATGCGTTGAAATCTGTAAAAGTTGACAGTTGAAATCAAAATCAATCGAAACGGCTGACTTCTGTGTCTGAAAAACTTCCACCTGTGCCCGTTTTCATCTTCTTGCTCCAAGGGAAGCTCTATGGGCAGGGGATTCTGCAAAGTTCACGGCGACGCTCTCGAGCCATTTTGCCCCACCCGTGGTTTACACCTCTGTCAAATGTGAGAGCTGGTCTCGCCTCGCGATAGGATGCCAAGCAAGGATATAAAACTCGGTGTTAATGACATATACTCTGACTGACGTGCAACAGTTTGCATTTTTATAGCCACAGTAGCTCGCAAAATGTGTTCGTTACTGACTTGGAAATCCTATGAGCAAGCAAGCAAATTCTGTTGATATCAGCTCCAACTGAAGAGTCGACCAGGTTTCGGGCAGTTTGGCCAAAATCCCAAGGTGGAGTTTGTAAAAGTAGGTTTTTCCAGTTTTTGCCATTTTGTGCCAAAGATGATTGGCAGAAATGGGCGTGGCTTAGCTTACATGACTCACATTCCCATCCATTCGGGGACTTTGGGGATGTGAGGATTTCCAGTGGGCAACATACGGCATGCGACAAACGCTTTGGCCCACAGCGCGGACACATGTATTTATGCAGACATACAGTATGTATTTTTGCGTCCACATTGATTGCAGGGGTCTGGACCAACCCTCCAAACTGCATCACCCTTTACACAGTTTGGCCTCCGCTGGTATCAACAGAAAAATAAAATGGGGGGGGGGGGAGGAGGAGTAAAGCGTGTTACCAGTGACGTGCGCTGAGGTTCATGACTGCTGAGGCACTGACGTCATCACTATGAGATTTTCCAACATATGAACCTCATAGAGTAGCTTATTTGCCATTTGATTTACAGCATTTAGTGGATTGTTTAAAATCTCATATCAGCATTATTTATACACACAAACCGTATCACTGTCAACGATAGGAGTAAATAACGAACGGCTGCGTTTGAAATCACTCGTCGCTACTACTTATTCTGCAGCCGAGCCGAGTAGTCGCAAGTGGAATCCCCGGGATCACTAGCGCCCCCTACCATGAGGCAGGAGAACTGCCTGCCTCACCCAGTGCCCCTTCACTGCCGTTGTTAGATCGCTGAGCACATGAATTCAGCTCCACACAAACATCACAAACATTAGCCGAGCTATGGAAAGTCAGGAGGGCATATGTTAAAAGAAAACGCTAAAACGTTGCCACAGTTTGGGAGGGATTGCGCAACTCGATGTGAGGCTCAGTTTGCTGCTGCCTCACCCTGCGTCTCTCCCCAGCGTTGTAACGGTGATGTGAACGTTCAGCGTTTTTTAATGAAGAAAACAGTCAAATTGATCAAGTTACATGGGAAAGTTGTTCATGGTTCAAACCAGTTGATAAATACAACCATTTCATTTATTTGTTTATGATATATTTTGTTTATTTCCATGACGACAGGTGAGGCCCTGCCTCTCCTGACCGCACGTCACCGTGCGTCACCCCCGGGCCCCTGCGGGTTCGGCCCCTTCATGAAGCTGACAGCAGCATGCCTTTCTCTCCCCTTCCCTGTGCACAGACCTGCCACCCCCTCCGGAGCCACCCCCAGACGCGGGAAGGTCGCAGGCCGACTGTGCGGACCACGGCAGGCCGTCGTCTCCTGACAGGAGCAAGTACAGCGGCAGCGGCGGCGGCAGCCAGTGTAAAGGCTCACGACAAGCACATGCTGACAGTAAGACAGCTTAGTGTCGGACACGCTTTGGAAGCGCGTGTTCCTCCTGAAATCTTCCCATTAAGCCGGAAAGACAAGTGTTTGTGTCTGTGATTGGGCTGCAGTGTGGTGTATCCACATTTCTGCATTTTTGGAGTTTATTTCAACTTACTCCATACTTAAGTATCTGTTTCCCATTTCTTTGGCTTGTTGAAGGTGATTTTCGCTTTTTCTTACTTCTTACTAAGCAGAAGTCCTATTCCATGAGGTCAATTTTGGAATTTTTCATGGAATCATGTGATATTATTCACAGAGAACAGTTGTTGTAAATGACCATAGCCAACACACATAGACAAAGAGGAACATTGGTAAGACTTGGTAGGAAATTGGTGGGTTTTTCTTCAGTACACACGTCCTCTCATTTTGCTGTCAGATTTACACATCAGACTTCCTTTGCCTTGGAGAGACGGTGCTGCCTTTTCCACAGTAACGACGCTAGCCCTGCACTGTTTTCGCCCTCCCTGCCCCTGCAGATGATGAGACGGTGGTTTACAGCAGCAGTCCCGGTTATCTCTCCAGGGGTCAGATGTCGAGTAACTACTCGACCACAGGAAGTTCCTCATCAAGGGGCTCCGCCGGCTCCCACGGGTTCAGCTCTGCCAGAAGCCACAACGAGGTATGATAATGACCTCATTATCTCCCTGAAGTTTATGCGAGGAAAAACGCCCTCTTTTGACTTTAAACGCTTTTAATAATTGATGCTCTCAGATATCTCTGAGCACATGAATTCATTCTGAAGGAGAGGCTTGTGCACTTTACATTTGTCTATGTATCTTCTCTCCTACTAGATAAAACACACATAACAACATATTTGCTGTACACCACACACACTGCCAGGCTCCGTCATATATGTCTACCATCACTGGCTTCCGGTGGTGAACCGTGGGCACCACAACTTGGTCATGAGATGTTTGAAGCCTCGGCCCCAGCGTTGACGGTGACCGATCCCCGTCTCACTGCTCCACGCACATACACACTGCGCTGCAAATGCACACGCAGCCGGAGGAACGGCATCGATTGCAAACAGAAACCTGACTGAAGCTAAACGTGGCTACAACTGTCCTTGTTCAGTGTAGATGTGCTGAAGTCCGGTCTGCGCTGAGAGCTGAGACTGAGAAACCGTGCAACATCGAGGGAGAGGTCCAGCCCAAGAGCTATGTCGAGGATGGCACATGTGGAATAAATAGGATCTTTAGTACAATGCCAGAATCTTTGTTCTCTCTGTCACTCTGTAACTTCATCCCCCCTCCTGCCTCTGTCTGTCTGTCACTCTCTCTCACACACACACACACACACAAACATGCACACTATACGTGGAGCTCCAGGTGGTTCCTGGAGGGGCCTTGAAGCAGCAGGAACTGAAATTAGAAACGAGAAGCCACAGATCCAGACTAACGCGCGCACGAACTCATATATGCTCACTTTCACTGTGCGGCAGTGATGGCGTTTCTCCACCCACGCTGTGGCATCCAGGGAAGACGAACGGACATTGAGGAGGGGGCTGCAAACTGTGCGTTGTTTTAACCAGACACTAGAGCAAGAGGAAAACTACACACGGTGGTGACTGATTGAATATATACTGCAGCGAACAGTGGGGCTTGTTATTGCTGCGTCATTTAATCTCTTTGAGACCTGCCCCGTTGAATCCAGATTTTCAGATGATGAGTGGTTCACTGTCTTTCTGATCCAGATCACAGCACCAGCTGAAAGGTTTTGTTTCCTTCTGTATGGATGGAGGAAAGCTCGAGAAAGGACTTGAAGCCGACTTCACGATTGATTCCTTTGTTTGAAACCGGTCCATTCATCTCGCCAAAATGAGCAACTAGAGAGCTTTACAAGAAAGTTACACACAATATCTGACAGATGATGTCTGAGACTCTGCAACACAGATTCTATAATGTACCAGGCAATGACTCATTCTTTCATCTTTCATCTTAAGTGCAGCTTCTGGGTGTGTGTTGGGTAAGGTGGACCAATAAGGGACCAGAATTAGAATAAAATTAGAATCAGAATCACTTTGTTTTATGAGTTTGAGGCATTTCTCTGTAGTCCTGAGATGTGACCGAGGATGACCGAGGAGTTTGCTGCTTGACCCGGGCCAAAGCTGTTGGAAAGAGTTTAGCCTGGGAGCAACAGGGAGGTTCTTGAGGTGTGATCTGTGTTGAGGTGTTGCATGCCTACCAATGTTAAAACCACAGAAATCCAACAATGGTGAAAACTGTCTCTGAGGCCTAGCTCCACAATGAAACCATGAATGGCTGAAAGACTTTGTACATGTTTTAAGGCATACGTTTTGCCTATTAAAGAGGTTAATAAAAAAAGAATTGGTTTACCTGCTCTTTAAAAGTGTGGTCAGTGTATCTGCCAACATAAACTATTCTAAACAGATGTCTGCAATCACAGTGTCACAGATTACTATAAGCAAGATTCAAGAAGAAATCTTAGAGAAACTATCAAAGTTCGGAAAACTGCCACCATGGATTGCCAGTAATTCATTCCTCTTGTAGACTTAGCACTGGATGCATCGCAGATTTGGGCCACTTTCGTGGAAGCGCCCTGGGGCCTTTGGTCCTTTTGGCGTGTTTGAAACTGATCTGAGCAGTAACCCGTTCGTCACCAATGAGAACTTAACGGGAGGCACGACTTAAGAATGTAGAGGAGAGGAAATGTCCGAAACGTTTCAGGCTATGGGTCGCAACGTGATTGTCTGAGAAGTGGGACAGGCTTTGACGCCTTCATGTGCGATCGCCGTTGTTCAGTTTAGCGCTGCGAATTCAGCCAGCATTCTCCGTACGCCGTTCTCACTGGCTGTGTGCTCAAATCACTCGGACGGAGCCGCGTTCTATCCGGTGCCCCTCGAGTCACCCCCCCCCCCCCATGGAGCGATGAGGCCTGCCGACCCCAGCTGCCTCAGTGACCCATCCCGACCTCTCCATGACCTGCCATGACCACGAGAGTGCAGCCTGATCTGTGATGAAGTCCGCTCTTCTGCTTTCGGCGTTGCCAGCTGACGCCTTTGAGCTTTGAACGGAGCAGTTTGCCCGGGACAGGGCGGGGGTGAAGGTTGTGTCCGGGAAGGGGTCGGTAGCAGCAGGTCTGAGAGAAGACGCATCAGGGCACCTGCACATGCAAATCTGCACAGGAAACTGAAAACGTGCCTCATTTCTAAATGTGTGCATTGGATGACTGACTACCAGCGGCATGTGTGGGGAAACCCAGAAATTGCTGCAAACAAAAATATTCAGGTTTATAATGAAGTGCATGCACACTTTAAGAAACAACACTAAATTCACTGAAGACACAACATGATAATCATCCAGAATATAATAAGGACATCTGCCTTGTTACGGCAAAATCAGACTCTGCTTTGTATTAATGCTGAAATACTTTTCTCTTTGTAGGTATTGAGATAAGGATACCAGGGGCGGCATCGGTGGACCTTTAAGGACATCATTTGCCATCTTTTCGCTGTGGAAACTTCAAGTTGGACAGGAAATGTCTTTGGTTTCAGGATAAGAGACGGTTCATCAAACCACCGGACTTTCACCTTGTGTTTTTGACGTTTTTTGGAGTTCGCTCCTCTGCTTTCATGTGTAAATGCCTTTCTCTGGACTGTTCTTTGGGCTCTGGGTACAGGGAAACAGGTGTATATTGTATTTATGATTAAAAAAAAAAACAGGTCCGTTATTAAAAGCTCATGTCTTTTTGAATGTGTCAGCCATCTTTTCTTTGTCAAAACGTATGCGGTATACTTTTTGGAAAAGCATCAACTACTTTTGCACTCTCTTGTTGTGATGCCAAAACAATAGAATCTGAAGCACAAGCGCGTTCTCGGGTTGAGAGCAGGGGTCAGAAAGCTAAAATGAGTGGGTTCTCGCTCCTCGATGGAAAACCCCTCATTGGGATGCCTGCACTCCTGTTGTCAGGAATGTCGTCGTGTTGGCTAAGAATGTCACATAGTTTTTTGGTTGGTTTGTTTTTTGTTGTTCTTTTTAAAACCTAATAAATGAAGAGTGATACTTTTCTATGTGGGGTCACATGGCCGGTGCCGTGGTTGGGACTTTTGCCTCACAGCAAGAAGGTTGTACGTTTATTTATGTGTAGAGAAATGCACCGTTTACCCCGTGTGTGTGTGTGTGTGTGTGTGTGTGTGTGTGTGGGTTCTCTCCAGGCACTCCGGTTTTCTCCAAAAAACATGCATTAAGGTCAATTGGAGACTCTTGGAGACTAACCTGTCCCTAGGTGTGAATGAGAGAGTGAATGTTGTGTGTGCCCTGTGGTGGACTGGCAACCTGTCCAGGTCCTTAACCACTAGACCAGGGGTAGGCAACCTGTTCCACAACGGACCCCTGTGGCGGCAGGTGTTTGTTCCAACCTGTCCATGGCCAAATCAGGTGTGCCGCTGCCTGGTGGGAACAAAAACCTGCAGCCACAGTGGCTCTTAGTGGAACAGGTTGCCTAGCCCTGCACTAGACCATGACTGAGCCCAGTGAAACAGGTAAGATTTCCCTTCGTTCCTCTGGAGTGAACGTGGCAGCAGACGGACAGGCTTTATTGAGTCAGTTGTTACTCCCATGGCCCCCGTCTCTGCTCCCATCCCTTATCTGAGAGACCCTTTGCTGCGTTCGGGAAATCAAATTTGCATATACTCCTAAATCTTCCAAAAACAAATATCTGTAAACTGACTTTTTGTACTCTTGTGGTTTTGGAAATGTACAATAAAATATATTTGCTGATCCAAGCCTATGCTCAGTTCTTTAGAAAAGACTTCCTTTTTTTTTTCATCATTTGCTCCTACCAGAAGTGGTCCATAAACTGGCACCATTGTCACCTGAAGCCACAGTTCCACAGCTTGCATTTCACACTGTATAAATTGAAATTGAGATTTCAGCTACCTCATATAAATATCAGATTGAGCTGCTTTTATTAATTCTAATTGTCGATAGTTGCTTTAAACAGAATTTTAATGACAATAAAGTTTATTCTATTTCTGACATACATGTCCATGTATACATGACCATCTCTACACTGATGATCTCTGCAGATTTCTCTGAAGACATCCTTGCACTCCTAAATTTCAAAACCAGCAATTCCCTGAACCCAAGTTTCCGTGACACGGTTCAGTCATACCTAAATAAATGATGAAAAAGTTTCTAATTGCTGAAACTCTGCTTCACTGTTTGGGTGCCATCACGCCAGAATCAGTCCAGGACCCCCACCAAGTAGGGTGAGAGGGTGGTGAAAAAGTTGCTTTTTTTTCAGATTGCTTTCACATAGCACTTTCCCCTCATTGTCCCAGGAAGAATATTCAAATATGGTCGCTGATGAAATACATGGCAAATCAGTCGATTTGCAGCTGGAAATATGCACCAGGTGAAAATTCCTCCAATTGGAGGTGTTAAGTGGGCAAACGATGCCCCATAGCCCCGGAAACCTTTCGAAAGGACCTACCCCTAAGCAGGACCTACCCCAGGACTAAGATTTAGCCCCTGCTTCTTGTGGTCAAAACACACATGGGAAGCACAGGGAAGCACTTCCTGAGACTGCGAAGTAGTTCCTCTGCAGTTAATGACAGATTGTTGCAGCACTGTCTGCCTTTGGATCCATCTCAGGTGTGTGCTTGTTTATTTTTCTCTGAAGATGGTAAAAAGATTGAATTTAGTTAATACATGCTTCAAAGAACAATTCCCAGATATATGCACTCGGCTTGACAATTTTGAGGTAAGATGAAACTAATCCAAAAGTATTAAGAATAGAATATTTTACTCTTTTAATTGAAGAGAATACATTACAGATAACATTTTAAGACACATAATCAGTAGCCCTCGCAACACTCAATGCACAGCCGGCTTGTAAACAAGAGGCTGGAGATCAACACACAGAGAGGGTGAAGGATGTCACGCTATACTCCGGATGAAATTACACCTTTAGTTCTTCACATAGAGTAGAACTAGCAATAGTGACTCCTTCAATCCAAAAATGACAAATCCCCACTTATTAATGCCTCTTAAAGTTCCTGGTAATAGCTGAAACAAACTGAAACTGAAGAACTGTCATATTTCAGCGTGAGAACCTGGAGCACCTGCACATACCCTCATGCATTGTGAGGATTTCAAAATGAACCACAGTTCGGCTTTCTTCTGAATGAACGTAGGGGAATTTCATTTGAGACAATAACATCAAAGAGGATGTAAGAGTTTTTTGTTTTTTTTTACTATAAATGTCACAACAATTTCTGCTTAAGTCAAACTTTTACAAAATGTGGCACAATTGTGTTTGTGCCACAATGTAGTATTTGCAAATAATAGTGCTCCCTTTCGGAGCACTAAATATGACCATAAACATCATGATATAATAATAATAAATAAAAGCCAATTCTGATCTGGTCTGAGTATTTCAGAAACTACTAATCTACTAGGACTTTCATGCCCAACCATCCCCAGGATTTACAGAAAATGGTCTGAAAGGGAGAAACTATCCATTTAGCGGCGGTGCTCTTACAGAGCCATTCATGGTGATAAAAAGGCAACAGCAAACCAGAGTGTCCACTGGATACGTATTCAGTGTGAAGCAGTGGTGGTCTGTCACTGCTCCGTAAACCTCTGCTCGATCAGCCGCCACCGCACCCGTCACGCATCCAGTCGATGGAAAATGTTACCAACACGAACGTGTGTCAGCTTCACCGACAGACTGCTGCTGTTTCACAGTGAACACTTATCTAGTGGAGATTTGGGTCTATTTATCACAAACATGGTATGCAGAAGGCAATCTCCCCATCTCTGTGTGTCATATCTTGAAGCTATGGTTTGCAATAGCAGAAGATTACATCAGGTGCCACTCATGTGGACAACGAACAGGGAACCGAGGCTGCGATTCACACCGGGTGACCAAAATTAGGCAACAGAAGACTGGAAAACATTTCCAGGTCTGATGAGTCTTGAAGCTCAGGTTAATTAAATTAACCAGCCTTCGCTGCCACCAGATCTCAATGCAATACAGCACCTTTAGTACATGCATGAGAGAGTGTGTGTGTGTGTGTGTGTGTGTGTTAAATAAAACGGTCACAGTAAAAACGCTATTCACTAATTGAGTTAGACTTCAGGCACACTCCTAATCCTATAGTAATCATGAAAATCTAAACATTCTTCTGCCGTTTGCAGTATAAGAACTACTTCTCATCGTTTCTAGTCTTGTCTTTGAAAACACATCTCAAGAAAAATATCTCATCATCCTGCTCTTTGGTGAAAGGGAATGCATACAGAGAGCAGAAAAAAGCTGACACCGCTGTAAGTTGTTTCTGAAGTTCCCCAAAGTCAGTGAAGTCACATCTTTCACTTTTCTGAGTGGAGTGTCCCTATGTGTAAATTGGTCTCATGTCTGTCAGAATAATGTGCTTTCCTCCATTTCCTCTTGTCCTCCTAGGCCATGTTCCAGTCCCACACCATGGGCTCGGGCTCCCCAAAGGAGTCGTCATCTGCACAAAATGATGGATATAGGGCGCTGAGGGGCGAGGATGGTGGAGAGAAGTCTAAACACAAAAGAGGACAACATGTTGACATGCATTTCAAAAATCAAGTGGAAGGACCATATTAAAACACAGAGCTCTTTGCCTTTGAAGGAGGAAACAGAATGAGCAAAATCACACTCATGGCCACTTCTTGCTGCCTCAGGAGAACCAGGGTCATCACAGGAGACCCCTCACACCCTGCACACCCCCTGTTGACCTGCTGCCCTCTGGGAGACGCTACATGATTAAGTCCCACACCAGCAGACTGACCAACAGCTTTTTCCCCTGGACCATACGCACCCCAAACACTCAGGGATACACACACATACACACTCACTCACAGACTTCCACCCCCCCCACCTTCCCTGGACTTTAAAACCAGCCCCCACCTAACCCTGCATGGACGATCGACCTACCCAACCCACCTCCTCCTGCCTCCTCCTTACACTCAACTGCACTCAACTGTGGACACTCACCTTCCCAGTGTTTAGTCACTTGTCACTTGTACTTTCTAATTTATTACTACGTTTCCCATCCCACTGTTATTTCCTCCACTGCACCTAAAAGTTTTTAAGTTACTCATAAATTGTTTATTTTTCTTCCACTGCACCTTAAAGTCGTAAGTTCTTCATATATTGTTTGGATATATTGATTGTAAAATGAAAATAAAGACTATTGTCATACTATTAAGAGGCTGCTTTAAAGCAGCTGTCATTGAAAATGAGACCAAAACAAACGTTGGCAATCCATGTCGGCCTGGATTCCAAAGGTGAAAGTGCATTTCAAAGATCTGAGAAAGTATAGCTTTCAAGGATGAGCAGTGGTTTGTTCTGAGCCGAGGAGTTGAAGTCATAGAGGCACTGCAAACTAATGTTAGAGAATGTTGCACATTACAGTGTGTGCCAATGCACTGTATCCAGTTTCATGATTAGAATGCACTGGTTTTATCCTCAAAGGTTCATCCTTAAACCTCAGCACATTCCAGTGTCTGGAAAAATGAAAATGATTATTTTTGCAGTTTTCTTGCTGAAAATGTGAAACATTTTGTAAATAAAACACCCTAAGAAAATATCAATATCCACATAAAATGCTGCCAAATGCAGCACCACTGAAACACAACCCTAATGTTCTATGTTGCCATTTTCCTCCAGTGAAGAAAGCGTGAATCAGTTTCCTAACTAATGATTGGACAGCAACTCAACAATGCATTTGCATCAGTGAAGAAACAAAATGCAAACTGATTAGGGGTTCACTGCTTTACATTTTGTCTTTTCAAAAATTACTCCGGTTAGAATTTTTAGACCGTTATGATTAATATTCCACAATAATTTGTGTTATTGCGATCATCGTTACACACATCGTTCCGTGTTTCTGAAAATATCACAAACACGGAACAAAAAGTACTATGTATACTATTTGCAGTTTCAGAGTTTGATCATTTGTAGATTGATTGCTTTGGACCAGGAAGAGGGGTTTGATGATTTGTAGATCTATTGCTGCTGAGTCATGTTGCGCACATGCGTAGAACATTCCTAACGTGAAACTGAGTGAAGACACTGGCTGTGTCTAAATCCTCCATTATCTCACAAGCTTCCACATACCTCCTCCAAAATATTGGCAAACATTTCCACAAATTGCTTTATTCAATTTGCAACCCGAGCTCTCAAAGCAGATGAAGATTAGATATAGTAAACTATGAAAATATTTTAAGGAAATGCAGCACATGCATCAGTTATGATGTATTGTTATCAAATAGGTTATTGTGCATTCATAGCTTGTAGTAGAGTGACTAGTACTGAATGAAAGACCTGAATACTTCTTACCCCACTTGTTACTCACAGCCCAGCGGACCACGTTTTCTTTTCCTTGAATAAATAGAAAAGAACCTCTTCCTCCTCTTAAAGGCTCAGAAGGATGGCAGTAGTGTACAGTAGTTCTGATTGTCAAAGAAAAGGAAACGTGGTCATACTGATGCGCCACCAAAAAGGCTAGAAATTTGAATCTCTTTGAGGATCCATTTGATTGCTCGAAGGTCGAGCTTCAGTTCACGTTCAGCCTATCGATGGCTGAAATGAACTGGTGAACACTGAAGCAAGATGAAAAACACTTCTCCTGCGAATGTTTCTCTAGTTTACCCACTTCACGTGATATGAATCTATTAACCACAGAAAAAAAAATCACAGTGAATAGTCAAAGCACTTGCATTTAGTTTTTTATTTTACCAAAATACCTCCCACTGAACTTCAACTCCTCATGCTTGTTTTTGACACAAACCTAACTTCCGGATCTGTAAATACTGGTACTTTGGAGGACTTGGGGAAATATCAGGATCAGATCCTTCTCTTGCATCTTTGGCAGAGCCACAGATCTTAGAGAGGAAGGGGTTTTGGTTGGGATTGGACCTTGAACCTACATCAAAAAGACCAAAAGTCATAACACTTAATCCGACTCTTGATTTGTCTGTGGGTTCCAGTAGGGATCATTCACAGACAGAGAGTTCCACCTTGTGGACATAAGAGGAACATAATGCTCTGGCTAGTCTTGCTCTTTGATTTTCCTGAATGTGAAAATTGTTATATATCATTTAATTTCGGCCCCGAGCTCTATCTGCCTTTATTCAGCATTTGAAGACATCTTGAAAACATCTTTACGATCACTGCTAAGCATTAATACTATTGATGTTGTTATTGTTATTAGAATGATTAGCATTATTTTATGTTTTTATTTGCATAGAAAGGATGAAGTATGAAACATGCTTACCTGGCAAGGAGGTTCCACTCATGTTCCCCGCCGTCACAGCCAGGAAGCGGGCAAAGTTGTTGCTCTCAGCGGTGTAGCAGCTGTCCACTGAGCTGATGAGGCTGGTGCGTGCACTGCACATGTTGCTGTCCATGACGGAGCTCCAGGTGTTCCACAGAGAACTGTCCCAGTCACTGTAGTAGGAGGACGGGCTGCTCTGCAGGCGGGAGCGTCTCAGAGCGACAGGTAGAGCCTCGAGCTCCTCTGCGATGGCCTCGTCCTTTAACTGAGAGGGGACCATTGGCCGACAGACATCACCCAGTGAGGAGGGGACAATGCATGGCAGGGACGGATGCTGCACAGGCAGGGCACTGTTGACAGAGGCGAGGTATGGTCAGATCAGAGCATGTGTGAGTCACTGAAACTAAATGTTTTCTGCAGAAGCACAGCCACATTTTTCCACTTTTTCACTGCTGTTTTTCTCACAAAAACAACTAATTTTGTTTCATAAAGTCTGTTTTCTCTTTCTTGCAGTTTCTATCCGTGTCAAACTGACTAAAGTACATCCCTTGATTAAAAATACATACTACTCGATCAACTTCTTGACACCTTCCTATTATTTATCTGTTGCGTAAAGCACATTGGACTGCTTCCTTCCACATGAAAACGGTTTATAAATAAAGTTTTGACTGATTGAGTCAGCGATTCATTCATCCACTCATTCATTGACCTGCCGTTTCACAAGCTGGAACGCACGGGGACCAGACAGTGACGTCTGAGGCCGAAATCAAGATTATGGACTGAACCATCGAGCAATCATCAAGATAGTATTCATCCCATGGAAAAATGCATTTCCATGAGAGCAGATACCAAGATGACGACATAACTTATCACATTCGCCCATTCATACACACTGGTGGCAGAGGCTACCCTGCACGGTTTATCTGTTTTAACCATTCACACACATTCCAATGACTCAATATCAGAGGCAATCTGGACCTCAGTATCTTGACCAAGGAGAATTGTAGGCTACACTAGGCTGGGACAAACTTACGACCTTACAATCCATAGCCGTCCACACTCCCACTGAGCCACAGTCACAGTAATAAAGAATCAAAGGCACGCAACAAGAGAAAAGTTGCAGAGGACACAGCAGTCCTCTCTGTATTTACCTGCACCTTTCAGTTTTGGAGCTGAGCTCCAGGAATTGCATGGCATCCTCTGATGTCAGAGTGCTACCCTGTTCATTGTTCACTGACATGTAACAGGACGTAGGGGACTGGTAGCACTCTGTGTTGTCGGAAACTCCCGTTTGCCCACAGTCTCCTGCTGGAGCACACATTGACTGCAGAGATCCCAGGTCCACTGTCAGCTTTGTGGAGCGACTGGAGCTGGGATAATACAAGAGAAGGACACAGGAGAGTGAGTTGCTTTTAAGTTTTACAAAAACAGGGGATTATCTTATTTGCTTTATACCTTAGCTATTGCATTGGTTTGCTATAACCTATTCCAGGCCACACAGGGTGTTCGCAAGGATTACACCCTTTGCATACATACATACATACAGCCTTCAAGCTGATGTTTCACTCTTTGCTTTTAGCTTTACTTTTTACTAGCACTGGACCTCGTTTTTTTACTGCTATTGCTTCCTTTTTACAGAAAGTATATCCTGGATACCTCTATAGCAATGGGAGCTTGATTTATTATAGGGACAATATATTCTGCATTTATTATCATTGGGGTATCATTACCACTGCTAATAGTCTGACACACTCATAAACAAAGACTTTTAGATGTATTTATACATGTAACAGGTAAGCTTGCAGGGCAGCATCATGACAATCTTGAAATCACCAGCAAGAGACAAATAGCACCAATGCATTTTCCCTGTGAGCCTGTGTCTTCCCTCCATGATTCCATAGATGGATCCGGGACTCCATTCCTCCACCGGGCTCTTCCTGCTGCATGCACTTCTCTACTCTGGACTGATTCGACTTCTGATCTATATTCTAAACTGTTAGCCATTTCTATACTGTCTTGCTTGTGCCCGCCTGCCCGTCCCAGGTGAGGATCCCCTCCTCTGTCTCTCACCCTGAGGTTTTTCTGACCCTTTTTTTTCCCTGTCAGGGTTTTTGTTGGGAGTCATTCCTCAGCTTTTGCGAGGGTCTAAGGACAGGTTTTTAGTACATATTGCTTAACAAACAGCTGTTAAGATGCCGGAGGAGAGGATCAACAAGTTAAAGTTGCAGTTGCAATCCGTGTAAAGTTTTTCAGAGGAATGCAGAAAGAGCAATTTCTTAATTCAAATGCTTGCTTTTGTTTTTATTTTCTGAGAATGCGTGCCCTCTATGGGAGAGAAGGCTGTCACATAGGCCAGTAAGCTTGTGTAGGTGTGACTGACTGGGAGATCATAGCTCAAAGTCCACTTATTTTCATTTATTCATTCACTTCAACTGAATTTCTATTCTACAAATTTGTATTTTCTATTTATATCAATAAACCAATTAACCTTTTGAACTTGTAACTTCTAGTGATACAGTGGTGTCATTCATCCTTGTTGTCCTGTCGGCCTGGAGTAGATCGGACAGTTCGGTTTATTCAAAATGACAAAATAATTAGTTATAATCGTTAACACAAAAGTAACGCATTACTCCCAAAACTGGACATGAGATAAAGGAGCTCAGCCAAGCAAAGTAGGGCCAGGGATCACACTGACTGGTAGGCTTCAAAGTATTCAGCAAAATTAGCTAAATGTGTGAAACACTGAAGTGCACATTACTTCATGTCAGTATTTTACAATTATATCTGATGTTTCTGGATTAACGCTACGGTCCAATTAACGTGCATCTGACTGCTGTAGATGTTTAAGGTTGATCCATATAAGAAGAAGGGGGACAGAAGGTCCACGAAAAGCATATGTGGGAAGTAACTACTGACTAACTTTGCCAGGGCAAATGTAATGAAATTAAAGTTAACATATTTGTCTCTGTGATGAAGCGGTGTAGAGATATGACAATGCATAAAATGCTAAATTCAAGTACTTCAAATCAGTGCAAAAGCTCAGCACTTGAGTAAATGTACCCGGTCACTGCTGATGTTCATTTGTGACAGAGGACCGCAAATGGAGCTTGTTTTCCTGCTCTTTATTTTTCCACATTAAATGGGACTGTTTCAACAAGTATGGCAGTATTTATGAACTAGAAAATTCCAGCGCGCTGAAATTTCAAGAGTGCTGCGGGATGTGTGCCCGTTGGTTTGCCCGTCTCACAAGATAGCATTCTGGGAGTGCATGCATGTATGAGAGAGACTGAGTGAGAGTGTGTGTGTGTGTGTGTGTGTGTGTGTGTGTGTGTGTGTGTGTGTGTGTGTGTGTGTGTGTGTGTGTGTGTGCATGAAGTGTTTGTGTGTGTGTGGGGTCATCTGTGAGCCTGCTGCAGCAGGAGGCTCTCTGTCAGCAGAAGAGAAGACACGAGGCACTTGACCATCTGCTCTTTGATAAGGCGCTGCTGAAAAATGATACAACCTGTCAACATACAACTCGGTACACAAACAGACCACAAGTTTCCTGCGACCTGTCCGTCCTGGGTGAGGATCCCCTCCTCTGTCTCTCACCCTGAGGTTTCTCCCCTTTTTTTCCCTGTCAGGGTTTTTCTTGGGAGTTGTTCCTCAGCCTTTGCGAGGGTCTAAGGACAGGGGGGTTTTCACTATGTACACATTGTTGCTCTCCTTGTGAAGTGCCCTGAGGTAACAGCTGTTATGAAATGGCACTTAAAACAAATAAAGTTGAAGTTGAAGTTTCTTTAATTAAAGCTGAAAAATCAGCTCTCATTTTTCTCTTTTCACGCTGCTCCCAGCCACACCGTATGCAGGAGGCAAATTCTTTTTTCTATTTTTGTAGGAAAATTTGTGCTCTTCCATACGGCCATAAGCCTCCATTCATTTTCTGACCACTGCGATCAAAGTAAAAATGTGCACTTCTACTCGCGACTGTACTCAATACACACACCAAATCACATCAGGCGGGGCCAAAAACTGGAATTTTGTCATGAAAAAGCCAAGTACACTGGCCGGGGCCGAGCCGCACGTTGTTATATACCATTTGTGCGTGTGCGATCAGCGGTTTTTGAGCTATGGCCGACCGAAATTTGGCTATAATAAGAAGAGGAACAAACACGCAGAAGAACAAGAGTGCTCCCTCCCGGAGCACTAACAAAAAAAATGATCTGTTGGAGATGCACATTTCAATGTCATAATTAGATTTAATGTCGTTCAATGTAACGTGATCAACATAATTCAGAACAAAAAGCATGAGAATAGGTCATTTAATGTTAATGTTGGCACGGTGTGTAATAAGTCTGTTTAAAAATGGCACTTCATGTCAAAAAAGTTACAAAAGCCTGATCTATGGTATGAATAAATCACTCTTTTTAAGTTATTTAGGCAGACAGAGACAAATAACTGCGTCATCTGACTGACATTACTGCCAATATTTCCCGTCTGCTTTCCTGGACCTCCTGATAATTTTTTCATTGTTTTCCTGATTTCCTATTGTGTACTGAAAGTCTGTATGTGGAATTCTAAGCATGTCAATAAATAAAACCATTTTATATTGTATTTCTTCCACCTTGGGTTGTTTCCAAATGTGACCATTTATGACATCTCAAACCACAAATGCATTCAGCAGACATTGAAACAAAAGGCTGAAACAAAGCCTTATATTGAAGGCATGCTTTCAGATTTTTTATATCATGTTTAGATCACAAATGCTTGTTTCTTTTACATGAAATGAAGCAGGTGCCTTAAAAGGTCTATCGTATTAGAGCTTACTACAGCCATGATGAAATGTGCCTAAGCACCACAATGAATCTATGTGTGTGGCTGTGTGTGAACATACAGAATCTGCCATGGTAAATGCCACTATTCTGCACAAACAAATCTCATTTACCATGATGCCCGTTTCCATTACTCTACTTCTTCATGTTACTTGCATGACAGCACCCCTGTCTACTAGAAAACTAGTTTGCATCTCAATACCTTTTGTCCTTCCTAAACCAATTCATAGTAAGAGCTGTGTGTCTCTCTTACCCTTCATCTGAAGTGAGGCTGTGTGTGTCTTTGTAGCCAGCTTTAGGTGTTGCGGGTGGTGGGGGCAGCATGTCCATTAGGTCCAGGAAGCAAGGACAGCCAGCAACTCTACTGCACTCTAAGTGAAAATCACAGGACCACAGGTTGTAAACAAAAGTCATAATGGCCTATTATTAGTATTATTTTTTTACCCACTGGTGTCGGAGGGGTGTCACCCTAGACAGGTCACCAGGACACATACACACCAGTCACCCACTCATACACACAATTTATTTTGGTGCCTGTTTTTGGACTGCGGGAGGACACCAGAGAACCAAGAGGAAACTTAAAAAACTGCACATCATGTAGCCCTATTTGGATTCTTATCGATGTATATATCATTTGTTTTTTAGTATGATGCATTTAGATTTGCTCAGTTCGAAGGATCACAAGACATCGATGTCATTTCCTCATACCTTGCTGGCGTGATGGTCCATGACTGAGCCTGTGATTGTAGATATCTGAGGGAGCCAGGCCCCTGGTCAGCACAACAGGGACGCTGTTCACTGCATGCAACTCTGGAGTGGAATGATAGAGAAGATAATCCTTTCTTAATCTTACAGCTGGGAAATTTCTGAGCATGAGTGATTTAGACACATTTCCATACTGAGTGAGAATAATCTTTAGGAGCATTTTTTCCCCGTTAGGGTTTTCTGTTTATTATGTTACTCATTTTGTATATATTGCTTGCTTGCTTTTGTGAAGTGCCTTGAGATTGTTAAGAATTGCACTTTAAATGGATAAAAGTGGAAGTTGACTCAAACTAAGATACTGTCTGCAGTCACATAATCTAAACACGTTAAGGTGACAGACCCTGCTTGTTGTGGTTCTCCTTCCTCAGCAAACCCATCCTGGGCTGAGAGCGTATGGCCTGTTTCCATGGCAGCACCTCCTGGCTCCCATAAGTTGATGTCTTTACAGTAGGTTGAGTGAATATCTTGATGGTCTCACTGCCTTGTTGATGGAGGAAGCAATGAGGTGTCTTGGGGTAACGTCTGGGGCTGTTGAAGGTCTTGAGGCCATTGCCCATCAGGTCCATGTAAAAGGTGCCATACACACCACAGCTTTCGGTCCTGATGTTCACATCTGAGTCCAGGCAGCTTGGCTCCCTTTTGAATGACACTGGGAGTAATGGTAAGGTAAATGGACTGGTTCTTATGTAGTGCCTCTTTAGTCTTCATGACCATAGACATAATAAAGAGGAGACGCCGCATTGGCTGGTGGGGTGCGAGAAGTGTAGCTGCCACCTTGAGAAGGTCATTGGAATGTGAACAACCAAAGCAGCAAGATGCTGTGCTGCGTATTGCTGTCCAAATCGGCAGAGTATTTGCGGCGGAATTACTTTTCACAAATAACATTGAGCTTAATTATTGGTTATATTATTGTATTATTGGTTGTTAGTACAAAGCAGTCTTATGGAGAGTAGGAAGTGAGGCAAAGTGATAGTTACAACATACTAGTTTGTTAACATGTTGAACATAGTTACAATAAGTGCCTTGTATATTTCAAATAGATGAGCACTGATTTCAACTATCTGATACCATATGAAACCCTGTAATGATAGTGTTGTATCTTATTTCTTTATAGATCACTGACAGGCAGTTCCATACCATGAATAGACGCAATCCTCGTGCCAAGCAAGTACCTTGTACTTGCTCACTTGGGTGACAACAGATGGAGCAATTCTTCATCAATCTAAGAGGTCTATTAAAATAGTGCTTGTAAGTAATGCATGAAAAGTTCATGATGAGTTTAGTGCTGTTCTCTTATGCATCAAGTTCCTAAGATGCTCTGTTCTCTGCATCAGGTTCTTATGATGTTAGTTACAATGTTTTTTCCTTTAGTTTTGCCTCTGTTTAAACAGAGTTCAGTCCCACACCAGTGTCATAACAGTATGTATGCTTCTTTTATTTGAAAATTTTTGGTGTTCAGTTTTGTTTGTCAGAATTACCTTGTATTGAGTGTGTTTCAGGTCCCAGATGCTTCTAAATGTTATGTATTACACAACACAAAGTACAGGTAGGTGTCAAATTGGTATGTATGTATGTGTTCTTGCATTTGTTCTTGTTGTCAAGTTCTCCCAAATCTGCAATTTCATTGTTCCTAGTTATGTAAGTGTCCTACATACATATATCTGTATAAGCTAAAAAAAAAACTGAGCCCATTGCAAAAAACATGGATGCAAGTTAGCAAGTTAGCTAGTTATCTATCCGTCCTGGTAGCTGTTTACCATTTTCATCTCACACACATTACTGATGGATGCGATGGAAAGTTCAGTTTACTGCTTTAAATGAACAAAATTATATGGTGCTTTCTTAAGGTGTCCTGTTATGCTATGATCAGTATAATGTCTTTTGCAGGTACTTGTCTGTCATAGGATTCGTCATTAACATTGACACGTTGATGCTGACGATTCCTGAAGTGCTCCAAGTTCAGGAATCTTGTAATGTGTGTGAACCGTGCAAGCTTGGTCAGAAATGCTGTACCATCGTCATTTGATGAAAGTGACCACCGTCTAACCCTGAAAAACATCAGGGGCCTAGTAATTCCATCACAAGTCACATTGAACGTGATGAGAGCTGCAGAGAGGGTGATTCACCAAGCTCCAACCAAGCAACCTCCAAAGCTGTCAACAGTCACACACATCGTCCAGGAGGAGATTGGAACGGAGGGTGTTTTTCTCCTTGGGCAACACATTGAGGAGACACAATTTTGCATTGACAGCCATCATTCCAACTTGTCATATGTTGTGTCTGTGTTTCGGGATAAGGCTGCACCACATTGCCAAACTCGCCTCTCTTGACTTGCAGAGAGGAAATATAAGAAAGAAGAAGAAGAATATAAGAAGAAACAGTCTTCTTTCACGGGTTTTAGCCTATGCAAAACTGTCAAGAGGAACTTTGTACATGTGTAAATATGGTTTGGGGCAAGGGGGTGTCAATTTCTTGTGTTAAACTTGAGATTCTACATTTTTATTCTCTCCCGACTTTGTTATGAGTCTGAAATACATGAGAGTGTCCTTCCCGTCCCAATTTATTATCCAGGTTTTGTTCTATCCCCTTTTGGTTGTCTTCCTTTTTTATTGCTATGTAACTCTGCCTATATATCTATATATAATCTATATTAATATATCAATATCTCTCTCTCTCTCTATATATATATATATATGTTTATATATCTATCTATGTCTATGTTGATCTATCGATCTATCTATCTAGCTATCTGTCTATTATATTTTATCTATCTATTCTCACATGTTTGCACACTCTGCCCACTGCACTTTCTGCAATTTATTATTCTATATACATTTTCTTTTTTTTATTATTCTGCAATTTTTATATATTGTGAATTTGTGGATTCTATCTGTCTGTCTATCTATCTCTTATATATACATATATGAATGTATTCATATGTGTATTCATTTATCAACTCCTTAAATAAGCTGCATAGTACTTTCACTGCCACTATCTGTTTCTGCATTGTGTGTATTGTGAAATACCTATCATACATCCCACTTCTCATATATCAGAATATTCTACTACTGTTAAGTCCACTTTGAATGCCAAAACCCATGTGTCCTGTGTCATAACTACATGTATGACATTTGCAGCAAAAAAAAAACCCTTGTGAAAATCAGTGAAGTATTCAGCGAGTTATGATTGTCATGTCAGTGCGCCTGTCAAACATTACACTGAGTGGAGCCGGTGACCTCTCCGTGGTGGCCCCTACAGCTCATCAGCACAGTAGCGGTCGATGCAGCATCTACTCCTTATTATGTCTATGTTCATGACCACTCAAAGCTCTTCACAGACTGTGTCATAAGTCACATTCACACCCATTCATACACTGGTGGCAGAGGCGACCCTACATGGTTTTCATCTGTTTTAACCTGTAGCTTTAACCATTCACACCAATGCCACTAGCATCAACGGCAATTTGGAGTTTAGTATCCTGCCCAAGGACTCTTTGACATAGCTCCACTGTGCTGTGATTGAAACCACAGTCCCCTCCAAATGAAAGGCCAAAATAAAGAAACAGTATGAGCACTGGCACACCAAAGCATTTTCAAAGGAAAAGAGACTTTATGATTGTCACAGTCGAGCTAGACTGTGCCTGAGATGCAATTAAAGAGGACCCAAATGCCTGACTCTGGATACACGGGGTGAGTGAAAAGGGGTGTTTATTAGGCAAACTCAAAAGCAACCAGGCAGAGAATGTGAGTGGCAAAACATGGGGAACATAAAGCAGTGGAAACACAGTAGAAAAGGTTACACAACTAAGACACAAGGATTGAGTGTTACCCCTGGGGAGAACACTGAAGAAACACTTGTGAAAACATGAACCTCGAAAGGAACACCAAACACAAGGGTCTTGAAAAAAATGAAGCTTGCAAGAAGCAGGAACCAGCACAAAGCTTGCAAAGAGCACACCAAGAAGAACAAAGAAACAATGCACCAAAGAGAACAGAGGCACTGGCACAAGAGACACACAGGTTGTGTCCGAAACCACTCCCTAATCCCTATATAAGGTCCTTAATCGGGTGGACGCCATTTTAAGTAGTGTCCAAATGTCTAGTGAACGAGATTAAGGGCACTTCATGTATCCCACAATGCACCTTGATTCCAAGTGTACATCGGATGGTCACTAGCTGGAGCCCTATATCCCATCATGCTCTGCAGTCGGACAGCGGGAAGGGAGCATGGATAGGAATGAATGGGCCGGTGTTTAGTCCGGCATCCAGGTTGTATAATAGTCCACAGAAGAGAGCGAGACGACAGACTCGGCACAGCAGCTGCTGTACAGATAGAAGTAAATTGCCCTTTAATGAATTTGTGAAATGTGAGTGGTTATATTAATACAATGAACGCAAGTCAATTACTATTGTAATATTTACCAAAGTTCTAATGTTTTTGTATTTTCCGCCAATTTGGTACATATAATGCAACGGTTAGTGGCGTCATCTTGGTGACTCCGATCGAGTGTCCGACAGTATTTGTCGGTAAGTGAGGGCACTATATAGTGCACTACATGTATATAGGAGTTAGGGCGTAGGGGGTGGTTTTGGACACAGCCACAGACTTTAAACATCAGTGATTAGGGAAGAACCAGACTCAGGTGGGAAGCAAGTGAAAGGGCAAGTGACCTGACACAAGAGGAGGATTAGACTTTCAAAATAAAACAGGATATGACAGGACAAACTTCACCACGGTGTGACAATGATCAAATACCTTAAGGGTGCAATCTGTCATAGTTGAGGCACTAATCAAACAGTTTTAATGACGACACTTACTCTCCAGAGAACCACACATCCTCTTTTCCCTGGACATGCACCCTTTTCTCATGTGTACCCGGGAAGGATTTTCTAAATTTCTGAAAATGCCCATGTCTTCGCGCGTTGCACAGCCTGTCTCATGCGAGTAGGCACAAAGCACCTCCTCCACCCCCTGGCTCTGGCCCATCAGAACCTCCACCTGAATCTCCCTCTTATATACAGTCAATACTCACTGCTGCTCCTGACTGATGGATGTTCATGACTGTTGGCCCATAAATCCTGATAGTTCTGGCTGAGGGCAGGTCTCAAGGCCCCAGAGATCCAAGGTGAGTGTGGAGATGCCATCCTGTGAAGGAGGTAGCACATGTAAGAATGGCTTTAGAATGCTTTTAAATCATTGCTGGCAGTACTTAGTTATTAAATTTTAGTGAAAACTAGAACTGTAAGTGGTTATGACGGGGGCCATGACCCCCCAGGTGACTTGGGCTCATGCCCACCATGACCGATCACGACCACCTTCAACATATGAAAAATAATTTACACATTTGTAACCTTTTTCAGTTTCCCACTCCCACAAAACCTCTATGGGGAGGGATTTCTGAAAATGTCAAGGTGGCGCCATTGAGCCATTTTGCCCCACCAAGGGGTGACACCGCTGACCTGTGTATCAAATTTCATAATACAAATTTGTTAAAGCCATTAAAAGGCCAACAATTAAGTATTAATTACTTACTTACAATAAGTCACTAATCACAACCAACTTCTG
This sequence comes from Karalla daura, assembly GCA_029224185.1. Lineage (NCBI taxonomy): Eukaryota > Metazoa > Chordata > Actinopteri > Chaetodontiformes > Leiognathidae > Karalla > Karalla daura. Next base: position 788,630 of record CM055204.1, read on the forward strand.
TATAAGGGATGGCCCTACATCATGCTGACCAAATATTGATGAAAATTAGATTTGTTTTTATGACTTCAGCCTCATGACACTATTTGTATTTTATATATTGTATTTGTACATGATTCTATCACCATGCACTGTGCACTTTACCTGTGTTTTATGATGAGATCTTCACTGGCTAATCTGTGCAAACCTACAAAAAAAAGAAAAAAGAAAAAGAAAATAGATACATCATAATTACAGCTCATTTTCATTTTTGACATGAAAATATAAATTATATTATAGTCCAGCAGCTGTCTGGGGACAAACCTTTAGCCCTGCTATGTATTGGTATGACGTGGTCTGTCTTGCCATAGTGTCTGAAAAAGCAAACGGCTGCAACCATCAAACCACACCACAGGAGGGCACCAATGCTGCCGATCAGGATCCAGTCTTGAAGCAAGGGCAGGACCTGAGACAGATCATGTCCTGAGCTCTCTGTCAAACTGCCTTTTTGTAGGTCTGTAGAACACAGAAAGCAGCTGATGACGAAGAGGAATGATAACTAACAAACTATAGCCTATGCCTTAAAAGCACACTATCTTGACAAAAAGAGAGAAAGAACAGCCAAAGATCCCTCAGTTGCCCCAGTGCTCACTGATGAAAAATTCTTTGGGGTCACTCAGCCTTCCTACACCAGCTCCGTTGACCGCTGCTATGGTGATCCAATACCATTTCCCAGCTTTCAGTGTCAAGATCTCAAGGTTGCGTTGACCACTGTCTACAGTCCAGTTTTGGTACTGCTGCTCTTCAGGCTCTACACACCACACCTGGGAACAGTTTGCATCCTTACAAAACAACGAATCCCACTTCTACAGTTAAAAGCAAGGATGATAATTTATTCTGGCACATTTCTAGTTGCTGCTTGTCTAAGCTACACTACATTACAGTGCAGGGGCTGTTTCCAGTGATTACCTTGTAACCCTGTATGATACCATTGTGTGTGTCAGGAGGAGGCGGCTGCCAGCTCAGGAGGATGGTGCTGTTCTGCTCATGGCTCACTGTTACAGACACAGCCAGTGGAGAGGCACTAGGTACTGCACAAAGAGGGTTCAGTGCAAAATTATCAGAGCTGTTTCAAACTGCAGTACCTGTTCTATTTTAAGTGCAAAGAAACACACTCTTTATTATTTCTTACCTGTCTCAGAGATTGAAAGGTGATGGGTGTTGCTCTCTCTCCCATACAAGTTGCTTCCATAGGGACGAACTTTGAGCTCATAATTGTAGCCTCTGTTTAGAGGCCCAACCTGACACTGGAAGCTCGGCAGTGTCACCTTTTTTGCCACCCAGTCAGAGCCAGTAGGTGACAGAGAGCGATAGAGAACCTCAAAGCCATCAAGATAATGAGGCTGGACTGGGAGTGACTGGAGCTGGAGAGACAGAAAACGGCACTGATCATTCTTCTGGAATATTGTGCTATTGTTCTCCTGTATCAATATCTGTACTGAGTAAGTTCCTACCTTCCATTGTATTAGGATGTTAGAGCCAGGGGGCATGATGGTGACATTTTCCAGAACAACTCGCAGGACTGACAGCTCTTTGTGGAGGTCTTTTTGGATGGAGCTTGCAGCCTCTGGAAACACAAGCGTTTGACTTGTTTTACATTTCTAATGATTCATCCGTCTCTCTTCACTGCGCTCTAGGTCTCTTCTCTTCTACTTCTCAATAAATGGTCCCTCTACCATTTTCCCCTATTAAAAATAAACAAAACCAAAGAACAAACACTTCCCAGCAATAAAAACCATAAATCAGAAGACCATCATGCTCTGCGAGACTTTGGCAAGCCAAGCAATCATTTTACCTTCCACCTGAAGCTGCGCACTGGCAGTGACTACACCCAAGTCATTGACAGCGGTGCAGGTATACCTCCCAGCATCCTGAGCTGTCACATAATGGATTTGGAGAGTCTGGTGCGGGTTCACAAGATACCTGTGCACAGATGCAAGACAGTTCATTTTCACGAATGTCATTGCAATCTGAAGTCAATTTAAGTAGCAACACTGAAGTATAAATTTCCTGCTTCCTGCACATTAGAGTAATCGACATCCATCTGTCCATCTTCGACTGCTTATCTGGAGTCAGCAGTTTTTGTGAGGAGCCTCACGTTTCTCTTTCCCCTGCAACTTCAACTAATTGACAGGAGGATCTCCAGGCGCTCACAGGCCAGTGAAGAGATATAATTATATCCCCAAAAGCGAAGTGTTGGGGATTTGGGCCAACTCCGACCGACCCCAACAGATTCATCACTCATAGGGGAAGAACTGATACAATTTTCATGCATTTCAAATTGTATGTTTGGCTACAAAGGGCAGCACTCAGGTTGAAAAATTACATTTGCGCTTATACTGTATCTCTAGAACTATTAGATTGATGTCAAACTTGATGCAAATGAAGTAATATGGAAGCAATACATGAAGCAAATGTCTCGGGGCGTTTGGGGATATATCCAATGCATTCAATGCCAAATGCATAGGTCTAGAGACTGTATGGAAGCAAGCACCAGCAGATCCACAGCACAGCACAGACCCTAGAAGTTTCTCCTGGATGGTGGTGGTGTCCCATTGGTGGTCTGGGCTGTGCCCAACTTGGCCCTTGGTACTCAACCCAGCAGGATCAGATTATTCCATAATCTTGCATGTATTATATTTCTGTGTTCTCCATCATGAAGTACCTGCCGTTGGGCAGAGTCCCCTGTTCTCTGCTCCACACCACAGCAGGCGGAGGGTCACCTTTAGCTTGACAACTGAACTGTGCAGATTCCCCAGTCCTCACAGAAATATTTTCTGGCTTCAGCACCAACACAGGTTTAGCTGTAGAACAGAGGAGAAACTCAGCTCATTGTTGTACCGTCATACAGTGGGTCACATGGGCAGCCAGCACAGTCTCACCCAGCACAGAAAGGCGAGCCACCCTGCTCTCTCTTGCCCCCACAGTGTTGCTGGCGACACACACGTAGGCACCAGAGTGGTTCTTCTTGACAGGAGCAATGATAAGCTTTCCAATCAGCTCCTACAGAGCAGGCATAATGCAGACAGAAGAAAGAAAAACATACAAAACACAGTCAGACATGGCTATGTCAGATTATATCTATAACATTTAGAAATCACTGAAGTGGAGCACTTAAAGATGAAGTGGGCACTAATGATGAAAGACTTGAAAGTAGGGTAGGCAATTTCCAGGAAATGGCTCAAACAGGCCACACTTTGAAAATACACACTTCCAAAGTCCAGCCACTTTCCACAGACTTCTCTCAGAGGCCACAACTCCAAAGAGAGGAAGCAACAGAGTCCATTCCTTCTTCTAAATTGAACTGCCAGCTGGCATTTAGTTTAGCGGTAGGTATGCCACAGAGGAGGGACTGAGGGACAGATGGATTGATCGATTGTATATGACATGATGCTCAACGTGACTGTGAAAGGTGATTACTCATTCGCAGTGTGACTAATCTAAATAAAGCATTTATCGACTCTCCAGAATGAAATCACCTACCCCACCTGTAGGGTGCTCTTCAACGGCACAGACCATTATAGTATTGTGCAGATTTTTCGTGACCGTTTTCCCACTGTATCTATTACCACTTTAAGATGGGCAGGATCACATCAACTCACTATATGGCGACATGGAGTCGGTAGGTTCTGCCAGGTTTGAAGTCTCTCTCACTAACTCTTTATAAAATTAACAAAGATCTTCTCTCTCCTGTCATACTACTTCAGGCCAAAGTAATGGATGAGACCAGATCAGCGTTACCCTTGCCCACTGACTTTGATAGAGAGATTCTTCATTTATCCAGGAGGAAATTAAGGTGTAGCATACATAGAAAAAACACATTGCACATATAAAACACATATAGCAATAATAGCAATGAAAATAATGATATGTAATATATATGATGGGTGAGTTTGACAGATAGAATTCATTCATGAAGGGCTGCAGCAATGGGACCATGAATTGAACAAAATGAATTAGTATTTAAATAAATTAATGACACCTTTAATAAAACATTGAACTAACTAATGGCACATTTAATGAATTGATGAATTAAATTAATTAATTATGCATTTAAGTATTTCATGATGTATGTATGTAATTTTGACACTTTTATCTACATCTTATCTGCAAATATGCAAATGATTATTTTAATTCATGATTTAAGTTGAACACTTTCTTCCTTCTGATTCTTTTGAATGAAAGTGACAATGTAATAGCTGCAAATCAGATTACTGCAGTGTTAGTATGGTCAACTGACATCTCATTTTAAGTAACTGAGTTGCTTTTAGAGAAGAAGAGAGAAATGTAACCAGCTCAGTCACAATAAGGTGAAAGGCTTACAGTGTAGTGATCATCGGTGCTGTTGATGGACAGGCCATCCTTCTTCCAGATGACATTAGGTTCAGGGTGCCCCTTTGGGGGGATACAGTTCAACACAGCGACTTCTCCCTCTGCCACTTCCACATCACTGGGCTGCACAATGAACTCCTGCTGCAGCACTACAATAGAAACACTCACTTATATCAGGAAAAAGTTGTATGTGACAAGTGAATGCTTCATGCGTCAGACGTTTCTGTCTCAAAAAAAGTCATGAAAACCATGGTCTGATTTCACAAGTGAATGCCAAACCAAATAAAAATAAAAATCTTACACTAGAACATATTGAGCTCCATGTGAAGGTGTAATGCTGCATCTGTAGCAATGGAAAAATACTGAAAATAATCACTTTAATGCCTTGTGACCTTTCCAAATGTCTCAGTTATTCTGAGGTACCTGCTCTGGAAAACATAGCACATTAGCATTTTACTACAGACTCGGCTAAGTACAGGAAAACAAAAAGGAAAGCAAATGTCAGTTGCTATTATCATGTTTAGTGTTATTTACAAACAGCTATATAATGACACCAGTACACCTGTAACACCTTTTCTTCACTCTTTTTTCAACTTTCCATGTCCAGAGGCACAAATTGTATGGGAGCAACTTTGTGATGCTCATGGGGAGGACATACAGTATATGATGGAGGACCAGCTACAGCAAAACTACTGGCTATGTTAATGAAAATGATAACCAAAAAATAAGTTATGCTGTCTAGATTTCATTTTCCTACCAAGAGATCTTATTAATTTTGTCCTTTTTCTCAGTTAGAAAATGGCTAGTTTTTGAGTTTTGGAATGAACTGGCCCATCTGAGTGAGAGAAAAAAAGTATTTTCCAGTACCATAGGAGTGGCCACAGAGCCTCTTCTCTAGTTTCTGTGGCCAGGGCTGCGTCTTCTGCAAGGGTTAGGTTAGGGCCTCAACATCTCTTTTTTGTTAGGACAGAGAAGAGACTCAGCTTTCAGCAAGCCAGGTGGTCTCTCTTCTTCGGCTGGTTTCATTTCACATTTTCATAGAGTGTATTTGGTGATTGGAAGTAAACATCAATTTTCAGGCACCAGCCAGCTGACTGCTAAACTGATTGTTTTGATCCTCTGATTCATGTTATGAGGTCTTTCATTCTGTTCATGCACCCTAATTTTTCTGCCATCCTGGCATATATAGAACATCATTTGTACTCTATGAATAGCTGTGGTGGCCAGTCATGGAGAATCGGCTGGACGTTGCCTTTCGGGGGACTTTGTGACTGGTCTTCCCACCTCTGAAGATAAGACCACCATCGTCAAAGTGGTGCATCGGTCATCCAATGTGGTGCATTTTCCCTGCCAAAAATGACCATTGGCCAAATAACTAGCAGCACTGTTGTACCACGTTTCATATTCACAATGCATAGTTGTGCACTTCAACCATTGCAACTGGTGAGCAGAGTCCAACAGTTAGTTCAATGTCAAATTCAGAAAGAGCATGGCTTTTTTCACACTGGTCACAAAACACTGGGTCAACTCCCATGCCCCCATGGATCATGGGAGTTTGGCAGGAGCAGGTGTGTGTATGTGAATATTTCCAGATAGAAAAACAAAATCAATTGTGGCCTCTGAACTGGCCCATCGTTGGCTGGCTCCCAAAGCAAGAAATGGCCCCACATATGATACAACTCTTATTGCCTGTTCTGGCTTAAAGCTGGCTCCTGTTTGCGAATCTCATATGACTGTTGTCTGAGTGGTTATCTATTCACTAGAATACGTACAAAGAAACTGGTGGGTAGCATGAAATCGAACATAATTAGAATTCTCATGAAACACGACTGGACACCTCTCAAATCTGTATGGGACTGCACACAAAATCCACCACTGTCTGTAAAAATCCAGCTGCTTTCACAGTTCCTCCATTCACCAGCCAGAGCCTGAGCCTGCTTTCAGGAGAGCATTGTCTCGCCTCCCTCACTGACTGCAAATGAAGCTGGGAGTCTGGATGTGACGTTTTTTTCAGCGTTTGTCCAATAAACATCTGGCATTTTGCCATTTAAAGCCCTTATTTCTAAATACTAAATCCGGTGAGGCTGGACTGATCGCGTTGTCATCACTGTCAGCACACATTAGGCGAACTGTAGGACTCGTTACAGATCAATTTTGCCTTGAAGTTGAGCACATCTAATTTTATGATGCTGGGTCTGTTATGTTTTTGTCTGGTTGTGTCTGTCTCTTGCCTGTCTGTCTGTTACGCGCGCCTGGACTCCTCCTCTCTGTCAGAGCCAATGACGGGGTTTCTCCCTCCCTGACCGGCAGCTGGCTCATCAGCCTGGTATAGTAACCCGCCTGTGCGATGAGTCAGTTGCCAGACTGTCGTTTCAACTCTCCGTGCCTTGTGTCCTGTTTTCCTGCTCGTGCCCTGTTCCTGATTTCCAATTTGCCCTTGGGTTCATTTCCCATTCAACCAGGTTTTTTTGTTACTTTTGAAGTCAGTGTTAGGTCTTGTTTTGTGTCTAGTTAGTTTAGTGGGTTCTTGGTTATTTCCGCGTAAAACCTTGTTTTTCTGCTCTTAGTTAGAGTTCAGGTTTTTGAGTTTTCTGTTTGTTTTTTCACCTGCAGAGACCGTAGGGTCCGGGGTTCATTTTTGTTTCAGGAGTAGTTGTAGGTTGTTTTTGTATTTTTGTCCTGCAGCGACCAAAGAGTCTCAGGTTTGTTTAGATGAACTTTGATAAAGCCTTGTAAACTCAGTTTTGAGTGTGCTTTTGGGTCTTCCAGTTGGAAGCCTCATGGTTATAAATGAAGTAAGAGGCGGCTCCACCTCCCCAGTCTCAGAGCAATCGTCCTGAATAAAATAGACATGGTGATTTCATGTGTGTGCCGCAAGATTAAGCGTCCAGGTGGCTTCTTTAGAAGACTTGGGATTTAATCATTTAGGAGTGAGAGCAGTGAACGACCTGGCGTGTGAGTCGGGAGAGACTGCCCGCTAATTTCTGTGCAAATTTTTTTTATATGGCATCGACTATGGCCCACAATAGCCTGTGTTTATGTGAGTAATAAACGGAGAAACTGAAGCACTGGCCGGTGTCCTCATTTGTGCCACTGAACGCTACAATGCGTTACTTTAACATGTGATTTTATAAACTAAATTTCCCCCCCAAAAATACGACTATACTCACTATATGTGAATATGTTTTTTCTTCTTCATGAAGCATTTTTTGCCTGGTGCGACTTATACTCTGGAGTGACATATATTCTGAAAAATACGGAATATTTATTTGACTCATATGTGTGACCCACACAAAATGTGGTCACATTTGTTTTCTATTTGATTGTATGATGTTTTGTGCATTTGTCCAGTTTTGGAGCCACAATCTTTATAGCGTTTGTCAACTATTTATAATATAATGCAGCACCATCTATTGGCCAGTGGGGGGCAGTAACAAAATGTCATGGTGCCAGAAATGCTTTTTTTTTCTTTGGAAGGATAAACACATTTTTTCATTCTAGTGTGAGCAATCGGCCTGTGCACACCATTGTTCTGCTTTACACTGTTATTTCTATTGAACAGCAATCTGCCCACGTGTCCCTCATCCTTGTGTGTCATCATATGATCTATTATGACATACAGGGCTGTGCCGGCTGCAGTTCCATGTCAAATGGAAAGAACACACACACACACTCGCACACAGTTGAATGTCGACTGGCAAACAGGCCAAGGGTCACATGGCGGCGCTCTCTCCAGCAGATGGCGAACTAGGCGACCGCCTATGTTGTCTATGCCCAGAACCGGCCCTGGCTGTCTGTGTGTGTGTGAGAGAGAGTTGCAGGGAGCGCATGTCAATCATTCATTTCGCAAGTGTTGAAGTGACAAATAAAGTCAACTCTGTATAGCAGTCATCTGTCAGCGTCTTCTGTCTATCCTCTACAACACACGGGTCCAAGGAGTTAACACTGTAAGGAGAAATGCTCACACTGAACAAAAACATACATCTCTCCTACGTTTTCTTCTCCCTACTACCATCAGGCAGAACACCTCACATCCAGAAGGGGGGCGGGGCGTATTCACCCAGACAATCAGACTGCTGGACAAACCCTCACATAAGTTGCACAATGCTCTCTAAAAAAGCACACTTGCACTTCCTCTCAGATGCTTTTTACATATCCATTTATACTATGCACATGCTGTATACACACTGTATATATTTTTCCCTGCTGCTAGTGCTGTAAGTAGTCACGTCCTGTCTTTGGATATGTGTATAGATTTGCCTTGGTTTGTCCCACTGTCTTTATAGAGTGTTGGGAAACGCAATTTCATCTCAACTGTTTTACTGTGTATATGGCTGAAGTTACAGTTAAACCAACTTGACATTACACTAATTAGTAAAACCGGGATTGGTCTTATCAGTAGGATACCCCAGGCTTACCTGCAATGTACAGTGATGCATTGCGGCTGGTGGCCTTGCCAACACTGTTGCGGGCCACACAGGTGTACACACCCTCATGCGACAGACCTTGCTTCCCAACTCCCACACTCAGGAAGAAGAGGCTCCCCTCTGACAGAACAATAGGCTGCAGCTGTCCGTCCCCCCTGGAGCCCTCCAGGGGCTGACCATTCCGCAGCCACTCAACAGTCACTTGGGGACCACCCTCCGCCCGGCAAGACAGCGTGGCTGGGTTCCCGGCTTTCACCACCATGTCCGATGGATGGTGTACAATGCGGGGTGGCGTTTCCTCTGTACGGACTCTGTAACCTATGGAGTACACAGAGATTTGCAGTAAGGAGGCCACTCAAGTGTGTATTTGGTAGCAGAGCAATGAGCATTGCATGTTGTGGTTTTTTTCTTCATGTGAAATGAAGTTAAAATCAACTGCAACAAAGTGACATCGTTTTGGGGAAGAAATTATTTTGTTTATTGTGGATGCACAGTTCAAAACAAGAGGAAAGTATTCATCTTCCATAATCCATGAAACATACTGCAAAGAGGTCACCGTCGATTTTTTAAAATTATACCACTTCTTTTACACAAATATGCTCAAGTAAAAGTAAAAAGTCTGCTGCATTAAAATTTCTCTTGCGAGTACATTTTATCTAAAAAGTTACTCAAGTGAGTGGAACAGTAAAGGTAACGTGTTACTGCCCACCCCTGCCTGTGCATGATGCTTAACAACTTTTGACTTGATTTATCTGGTTACAGAACACTAGCACAAATGCATTTTAGACTTGCACCCAATAAACAATGTCTGTTTATATCCAGCAACAGTGGAATGCCATTGTTTGAACTCCAAACGATCCCTACCATGGAGATGAATGAAAACACTGAAGGAAATGGGGAAACTGTGATCCATTTCCTGACAGGAGAGGACACTCAGGGATCTTAGAGACATCAACCCTAACAAAAGCAGACTGGTAGTTGACCTCCACGTTAAAACCTAAATATATCCCACACTACAATCCTGGTCACATTTACCGGTGAGTGAGTATCCCTTGTATTGCACCATTTGTAGTGCCCAGTGTAGGGGGGGTAAGGGTTAGGCACCAGGGGGTGATTTTAGATACAACCATAGACTCTAAGGATTGGTGGTTAGGCAGAAACAAGACACAGCTGTGAGAACCCAAGGGCAAGGTATAGGTCACAAGGGAAACAGGAAGGGAAATACAAGACAATAAAACAGGAAATGGGATAGTGAAGCGAGAGGACAGCATCGTGACAAGCTGGATCTTAATCCCATTTACAAGTTTAGCTTCAAGAAAAGATGAAAATTAGTGTTGTCCAAGGTTGCTGAAGTTACAAAGATTTCATAGAATGGGATTAATTAATCTCTAGATACTTTTGGCATAGGAAAAGACTACAGATTTAGAACTCAATAGTAAACCATGGTTGAAGGTGAGTTATCCTTATCCGGTTTTAAGAGCTATTTCCATGCTGTACAGACTCTCTTAAACCTCTGCAAGATGTGCAATATGTGGTGAGATGGAAAGATTGCATGATGGAATGGCTGCGAGTCAGCTGCAGTTCCATAATAAATGATTATAAACTTAAAATACATCTCATAGAGGAGTTGAATCCATGGCTTGGTTTATCCCACAGCGTGGTTTGGAATTATATTTATGTATGCCCTGATAGAGCAGAGAAAGTTATTGAGATGGACCATACCTAACACGCCAGATAAGAGGTTCAACAGGTGGTTAAAGGGACTAACAATAGTTTCAGAGCTGTTTCAGAAGAATTTAAGAACAAATATGGCTTAAACAATCAGGATTAAAGTAAATTATAAAGAAAAAAGATTAATCTGGATTAGCTAGATTCAGGAATTGGTTAAGTAGGTATTTTTAGCATATGAATTGCAGTATAAAGAGGAGAAAATTCAGAAGGTAACAATAAAACATATGTAAGAGAGAAGTGGGGCTTTAACTATGAGGAGGAGGAATGGGAAAGGATTAGTCTGAATGAATAGAAAAATAACCTGTTCCCTTACATGGAGACGGTATCATTGCAAGAACATTGTCAGTTCACTACACCAAATAAAGCAAATAAGAAATATCAGGATACCAAATGTTGGACATCATGTGGAGGAGCTAAAGCCAATCACTCCTCTGTATTTTCTGGGAATGCCCCTCTATCATACCTTACCAGCAGGCTTTGAACAATTATAAGGAAAATCCTGAAGGTCAAAGTTCTGTTTCCATTTGACATGTTATGTGTGGGAAAGGGGAATGACAGAATTTCAAACTCAGGGGACAGTTATTTGTTTAGAATTGCGACGGTGGCTGGTAGTAAAGCAAGTACCAAGAAGTAGCTGAAGACAGAGGCAAATTATTATTATTATTTCATTGCATCCTGTTAGTCCCTTGGTTCTTGCTACAGACTGTATATCGGTATATTTTTAAGTTATACATAGGTTTATAACCATTCTGAGATCCTTCATTAAGAAAAGGAGATGGTAAGAGGGGGATGAAAATAAGAATTTGTATTTTGGAGGATTACAAAGGAGATTATGTATTGTATATAATGTGTATTTCATATGTAGTTTTTAAACTAATTTGTATCAACATATTGTTGTTGCAAAGTGTTGTGGGGAAATGCATATTTTTATACTAAAATGAAAACTAAAAAAAAAGAATGATGCCAATTGGCAAGTTAGAAGAGATGATCTCTGAAGTTACTTCTGAATGTCTTGGGCATGGACCATCAATGTTGAAGTTTGCATACACAATAGCCGGAAATACCTTCAAATTACATACAACAATGGCCTGTTTAACCCCAAGGTTACTGGGGAAAGAATAAACACAGGATGTAGATAACACATCAATGATTCAAGCTCAAAATATGTAGCAGACATAGACAAAGTGTTTTTAAACACATGTAGCAACAATTTCAAAAAGAGAATGTATACGCTTTTTCTTTACTTTCCCAACCTCCCAGAGGGATCCATAAAGTTGCTATCTATATATGTATCTACGAATCCATCTTGATTAACTAACAGAAACAGAGCAAACATAAACACTATGAAAGATGTTAAAATCAGAGAATGTCTACAGGTTTCCAATTCAATTCAATTCAGTTGATTCATTATAATGATCTCTAATTGCATTTAAGTTTTAACTCAAATGGAACACAAATGTTTTCAGTGATCATATGCATCATTTCAAAAAACATATCCATGTCCACATCCATGTAAATATTACAAGAGGACTGATGGATACGAAATGGTTGTTTGTTACGGAAAATTACTTATGTACTAATGTACTACTTATGTACGAATGTCTCTGCAGCGGTGAACACACAAATGATCTTACTGACAGAATAGGTCCGCACACAGAGAACAGACAACATGTATAAGTCATGTAAATCTCTTCAGTAGACTTACCTGACAGGAAAGGTCCACATAAGAGCAGTGTCGTGACGACAACACTGCTGCTCATCTCAGACAGTAGCCAGTATTTTTTCCAGGACAACAGAAGTAACGTATCAGTTGTGTTAACTAGCTGCGGCTGTAACAAGTTTGAACCCCCCTCTGACTTTACTGCCTAGGAGTGAACAGAGAACCAGAGGGACCCTACAATGGCATCAAGACGCTTCCTGTCATATTGTCTTTCAAAATAAAGCAAAAGTCACTGTAAAACTGCATAGCTTACAATATCAATCCACCTATGTGCTTCTACCCCTTTTTTGTAGTATAGTATAAAGTATAAAACCCCAAAATAAGCCAAAGATTACGCAAAAGAACATCAGATTCACAGTCCATAACATACAACAGCCCACACACAATATAATTCATGATAGTAATAATAAGGATAAGGAGAAGAAGATAGTACAGTAAACATGTATACTAAGTGAGGTGTTAAAAAAACAATGTAATAACAAGGAAAAACACAAGTGAACAATAACAACAATTATTGTTGTCATTGTTCACTTGTGTAAAAACCTGGCATAATGAAAATAAAAGTAGTGGATACATTTTTTTTAAAAAAGGAAGAAATTAAAGAAGAAGACATTGGCTGTGGCTGATCCTCAGTCCTAGTTTAACATGCAGTGCAGGGAGTGACATCCACATTCCATGACACTATGCACCCGCTACCAGTTAGTGTTACCCACTAGTGTGACGTGTTTCTGCTTTTCGACTGATTGTCCATCGGTGATTAAGACATGGACTAACTTTCCACTAAATAAAGATCCACGTCAAGAAACACAGAATGTGTGTGTGGTTTTGTGACATGGTGTCAGAAGTGACAGACTGAAGGCTAAAGGACCAAAGATGGCTAAGTTTGGACCGCCGGAGCAGTTTGATTTTACCGATTTTTTTTTAGTGGCCGGTGTGGAGGCGCCGATTCGACAGGTTTGCACGGTTTCCAAGCTCAACAAACAGAGCGGTGAGGTCCAAGTTAACTCGCTACTGTATTCAATGGGAAAGGAAGCAGAGCCGATTTATGAAGCGTTTGTGTACAATGAGGAATGTGAAAGTGATTACCTTGACTACGAGATAGTTATAGCAAAGTTTGACGATCACTTCATGCCTAAGCGCAACATTATCCATGACCAAGCATGCTTAAACAAGCGTGTATAGAAGCCGGGAGAAACTGTGGAGTCCTTCGTGAGGAGCCTTTATGAGTTAGCCCAATACTGTGAATTTGGCATAACAAAGGATGAGCAGATACAAGACAGGCTCGTCACTGGCATCCTAGATAATGAGGTCTCGCAAAAGTTACAGCTCGAGGCGGATCTGACGCTGGAGAGAGCTATTCTACTAGCTCGACAAAGTGAACAGATCAAAAAGCAGAGCGTGGAGCGAGGAGAATGCTCAGTGAATGATGTGAGGCAGAGAGGACAGCCAGACTGGAAGCGCAACAAAGGCAAGTGGCAGCAAGATGGACAAAACGGTCCAAAACGAGAAGAGTCCAGCAAAAAAAATGGATGCTCAAGGTGCGGCAGAACACATGAGAAGAGTGAACACTGCCCTGCACGTGACAAGAAGTGCCTACGATGCGGTAAGCTTGAACACTTCAAACTTTTGTGCAAAACCAAAATGACTAAACAGTTAATGGCTGTGACCCACGAAATGGATGATGATGATCAGGCTTTCTTCATCGGAGCTGTGACGGATCAGGCTCATGCAGTAGTTGAGCAGCCAGATTTCAATGATGATTGGCATGTCACACTTCCCATTCCCAACAATAGTCCAGTTGACTTTAAAATTGACACTGGGGCAGACATTACTGTAATGACCAAGGAAACATAATTAACTACCGCACAAGCCCCAGTTAGCCAGGACTACAGTCAGTGCCACAAGCCCAGGAGGGGAAGTGGAGTACATAGGCAGATTCCTGGCCACATGCCTGTACAAGGGCCAAAAGTATGCTTTCTGGATCACAGTAATTAAAGGACAGTTCGCACAAAACCTATTGGGGGGAGGAGTAGCCAAAAGAATGGGCTTAGTGAAAAGGCTCAATGCAGTCAGCACTGTGGTGGACGATGAAATATTTGGCGACATAGAGCTCTTACAGTGCGATCCAGTTAAAATTTAACTGAAACCTGACGCCGAGCCCTACGCCACCGTCGTCAAAAGGGGGAGATGTGATCTGAACGCACCACGGTGTGACATGTTTCCGCTTTGACTGATTCTCTATCGGTGATTAAGACATGAACAAGTTGGCTCCATATTGTTAACTTTCCACTAAATGAAGATCCACGACAAGAAACACAGAACGTGTATGTGTGGTATCGTGACAGTTAACATTTTATTGATTTTGCTAACTTCAATACGATAGGGGTGAAGTTATATACCTGACCAGGAGTGAGTGACCCAGTCCTTCATATAATTTTCTGTGTGGCCCACGGTGAAAAAAGTTTTGACGCCCCTGATCTAGGCAATGCTGTGAGAAGAGCAAGAAGACCGGACCTCTATCCAAATGAATAAGGATATGGTCAAAGCCAACCTTTTAACGGCGGAAAACTATATATGCATGAAATGGAGCTGCTCTGGCTCTGCTTGCCACCAGGTAAACCGATCCGTTGTGGAAAAGCTACGTGCGCACATGCCAGCATGCCAACTTGACAGCACAGGCGATTGACTGTTCGTGAGAGAGGGCAGGATATGTGCCATCTCTGCCATTATGGATCTCCCCATTAGTACTCTACAATGTCTCTAGATAGCACATACCAGACCCAGGGGGGAAAAGGTGTTTTGATTTTGATTAATATATATATTATAATGAGGTGTTGCGGTGATAAAAAAAGACATTGCAAAGATTTTTTTAAAAATATTTTCATTCATGTTTTATAACATGTCCACTGTTGTGTACAACGAGACTCTCGACCCTAAAACATGATCAGAATTTAAAATCTGTCAGGATATTTACATTACACACACATACTGCATAAAAACTTCACAAAAACACAAGATTCAACTTTTTACTGGCCATAGACCCAAGATAAGAATTAAGGTGCTTCCACATAGACCGCGGCAAGTGCAGGCAGCAGGCGGCAAATCCACTCATTGTGTATGTGGTTGCACCAAATGTTAAAGGTGCTTCCACATAGACTGTGGCGCCGGGTACAGCGCCGGGTACAGCGCAGCCGGGCGCAGCGCTGCTGCTGTGCCGTGTGGCAAGGCGGCTAGGTTGCTAAGCTACCACTAACAACATTTAGCAGTTGGTTTAAGCGCGATCTTGTGAGAAGGCGTAATAAGTCCTGGCTATAGTGCTAATAAGGAGATGAAGAGACGAGCAGCACAGAAAAGGAGGATGTGGGTCCATCCAGTTCTGATGGGAAGGCAGGAACTGGGGGAATATAGACTGGGTCCGGGAGCTACAACTCCGTAACGACCGCTTTAAGAGCTACCTCAGGCTGGTACGGGAGCTACAGCTCCGTAGCGACCACTTTGAGAGCTACCTCAGGCTGGTCCGGGGGCTACAGCTCCGTAACGACCGCTTTGAGAGCTACCTCAGGCTGGTCCGGGAGCTACAGCTCCATAACGCCCGTTTTGAGGTCTACTTAGGCTAAGCAGGGAGCAGTTTAACCGCCTGCCCGGTAAACCTTGAGTCCCAGAGATTGGGAAACTTTATTAGCTGCCCCTCCATAGTTCTGGAGTCCTCTGGAACAACCTCTCTCCTATTGGACGCGCCGCGATGACGTCGCAGTGCGCAGTGCCCGAGTTGAACATTTCTCAACTCTTGTGCGCTGCTGAGTGGCAGGCACCGACCCTGTGCGCTGCTCAGCGCTCTTGCGCCTGCCACTCAGCAGCGCACAAGAGTTGAGAAATGTTCAACTCGGGCACTGCGCACTGCGACGTCATCGCGGCGCGTCCAATAGGAGAGAGGTTGTTCCAGAGGACTCCAGAACTATGGAGGGGCAGCTAATAAAGTTTCCCAATCTCTGGGACACAAGGTTTACCGGGCAGGCGGTTAAACTGCTCCCTGCTTAGCCTAAGTAGACCTCAAAACGGGCGTTATGGAGCTGTAGCTCCCGGACCAGCCTGAGGTAGCTCTCAAAGCGGTCGTTACGGAGCTGTAGCCCCCGGACCAGCCTGAGGTAGCTCTCAAAGTGGTCGCTACGGAGCTGTAGCTCCCGTACCAGCCTGAGGTAGCTCTTAAAGCGGTCGTTACGGAGCTGTAGCTCCCGGACCCAGTCTATATTCCCCCAGTTCCTGCCTTCCCATCAGAACTGGATGGACCCACATCCTCCTTTTCTGTGCTGCTCGTCTCTTCATCTCCTTATTAGCACTATAGCCAGGACTTATTACGCCTTCTCACAAGATCGCGCTTAAACCAACTGCTAAATGTTGTTAGTGGTAGCTTAGCAACCTAGCCGCCTTGCCACACGGCACAGCAGCAGCGCTGCGCCCGGCTGCGCTGTACCCGGCGCTGTACCCGGCGCCACAGTCTATGTGGAAGCACCTTTAACATTTGGTTTGCCAGTTCACAAATTCCTATTCAAATACCTACTCATTTGTGATATGTGAGGAAGCACTGTGACTTTTTGGAGACACACAGGACACACAGTGACACACGTCACATTTAACACATCTCACATTTCTACTGCTTCCTTTTCTTCAGTGTTGGGAGTAGATTCTTCAACACTTGAGTCCCTCTGGTCTTGTGCACATGTTTGTCCCTGGGTTATCAGTTCCTCAGCCAAGAGGAGTTCGAACTCCAGGTACTGGGTACTGTGCTTTGGAGGTCTTCGCAAGACCTGGCTGTCTTGCCGATACCAAAGCCACGAGTTGGTAATGGCCAAATCAATGAAGTGGAGCATCTTGCGGACCATCCACTTCTTTGTCTGGCTGGACATTCTGTAGAAACTGAGCATGCGATCACACAAGTCAACCCCTTCCATGTTGCTGTTATATTCTACAACCACTGCAGGTCTTGGGACTTCAACTCTCCTCTTTTCTTGTTTTGACCATCTGATGCAGGTATCCTGGAGCTCAATCCCATGCGGCTTGTTGTCCATCCACTTGACTGCTATTTCATCAGATCTCCGTGTGTTAATTTCTGATAACCCCCTGGGTTTTTTGCTCAGGATGTTGTCAGCAGTAAAATGGCACTCTTTTGCGATTCGATTCTTTTGAATTGTTCCTGTAGAGCATCCTGGAGACTGATGGTGGTAAAATAACGGTCAAAGTAGACCAGCCTTCCTCTTGGAACTGTTTCAGTCAAACGCAGGACCAAATTTCCACCTATCCCCATCTGTTGGACTTGAGTAAAGGCATAATTTCCCATGTAGGTTTCAGAGTCCAGCACTAAAGCATCTAGACTTGCAAGAAACTGCAAGTCCAGATGCTTTTGTTTAATCCTGTTAAATCCTGTTGGATTTGGCTTCCCTGGCACAAATTGACAAACTGGACACCCACCACTGGCCTAGGTAGGTTGAGGCAACCTTGTAGGACTCTCTTCAGAACTGGTCTGACTTTCCAAAGGGGATCCTTTTTATTTTCTTCTTCTGGCACTTCCAGATCATTGACCACTTTCAGCAAAGATCTGATCATGTAGAAACGATCACGGGTCATGAAGTCAGCTACTGTATACTATACTTTTGTCTTGGCAGCCCAGTACATTTTGTTTTTCAGATATCCAAGGCATGCCATATACATTGACATTCCTAAAAAGGTCCTAATTTCTTCAGGTGTTGTGCCTAAGCTAAATCCTGAATCCTGTACCAAACATGGTTGGTGAAGAGGGACATGTCCCGAATCAGTTCCTTATCAGTATACTGCTGGAAATACTGCTGTGGGCTCAAATTACTGCGGGTTACAGCTGGACCATCTTCTTAAATTCTAGGTAATCTTTCAACATTCACTCGGTATCTCACTATGGGACACGCCCCTCGCGCTGTTCCCCCAGAAGCTATTTTTCACTACGCCAGTCCTGACTGGCTGAGACGTGACGTCCGCTCTCCAGAGAAGGGACTTCATCCTATAAATACACGGACGTCACGTCACTTCCTCAGTCTTCAACCTCTGCTCGCTACCAGAAGCATCTCCTCAGACGGCAGGTGTAGCTGAAATATCTGTTCATAGAGCGAGCTAACCACTCGGTCGCCGAACACTACCCGGCTGCAAAAGCTGCAAAGCTTTTCTGAGGACAACAGCTAGTTTGTTTCCAAACAATAGCTGCCTTTTGTTCTGTGAGCGAAGCATGGAGATGGGACTTTCCGCAGAGGGAAAACCCGAGACAGCGAAGGCGTGTGCCCGCAGCAATAAAATATCGTCGGCAGATACCCATTCTGTCTGCGTTTTGTGCCTTGGGCTGCAACATGCCCAAGCAGCACTCGGGACCACGGCCTCTTGCCAGCATTGCACACGCCTTTCGGTAAAATCCCGCTGATACAGACTGGTGCGCCAAGTCAGTCTGTCGAAGGCAAATCCTATGATGGGGGTATCCATTCCCCCACCTGAGAAGCTGACAGAGAGCTCAGGGGGAGATGATGACGACGAGTCTGTGGGTTTCCTGATGGAGCCGTGGGACATCACCGTCGGGGTGGATGATGACGAGTCTGGGGACGAGCCCATAGGCCTCAGAACCGATGAGGATGAGGATGTGGACGACTCCTTCGCCCCCACTTCAGCTGCAAAGCTGGAGTCTGATGGGGCAGGGAGGAGCGGATCTCCAGACCCACCTCTCAGCTGCGATCTCCATGATGTCTGCTCAAAGGCAGCGGGAAAGCTGGGCATTGCATGGCCAGAAGCCCCCGCCGAGACCACCACGTCTTGTTACGAGGGCAGATGGCTTCCCAAGGCCAAACCCGCAGCCAGACAGCTGCTGCCAGTCTTCCCTGAGTGCTTAAAGGAAGCGACCTCGTTGTGGAGCAACCCTCTGATGGCCAAGAACCTCGCACAGGGAGGTTCAGCACTGGACTGGGCAGACATGGAGGAGAAGGGCTTCTCACGCCTTCCCCCAGTCAAACCTCTGCTGGCTTCTCATCTCCACCCAACACAGAAAGCCTCCATGACTGCAGCAGGACCCTCCCTGCCGTCGAAGGCCGACTGTTTTCAGTCCTCACTGACTGAAAAAGGCTACAAAGCTGTAGCCACGTCAGTGAGGGCTCTTAATGCCTCATCTTCACTGCTGGCCTATCAGGCAGAATTGTAGGATAGCATGACGGCTTCACCATCTGCAGCACTGTGGGAAGAAGTCTGTGTTGTAACAGATCTTTGTCTTTGTCTCCACAGATGCTCGGTCCAGGCCTCTGGGAGAGCTAATGGTTGCTCAGGAAAGAACGAGGTGGCTGAACCTCTCCAGCTTTTCACAGAAGGAGAAGGCCCAGCTCCTCGATGTCCCTGTCGACCCGACATGCTCCAGGCCATTCAAAAGGCGTGCAGAGGTCGAACCGGCACCCCCAGTTCACGGCCACCAGAGAAGACTCAGTTCTACGGAGTCTTCTCTTCTCAAAGTCCTTCAAAATGCCTTGTGACATAAAAAAATAAAAGTGTCTACTGGCGCAGAATATGGCTGTGCAGCCTCACATAAAGCCACACGGGGGAGTCATAACCCCATGTGTGGCGCAGCGGCCCAGCCTGCACGCAGGACAGGACAGACTGACACCACAAGGGGAGATATAACCCCACGTGTGGTAGGGCTGACCAGCCTGCCTGCTACAAGACAGAGCAGACAGACCTCAGTGGCTGTACCGGCTGCTACTCAGCCCGGAACAACCGCAAGACTTCAATTAGGTCCACTGGCAGAACGGGTCCAGCAGTGGCGTGGTTGCGTGACATCAGACTGGGTGCTCAGAACCGTAACCAAGGGTTACAGACTCCAGTTTGCATCCACCCCGCCCAGATTCAACATGGTTTTGCAATCACGGGCACAAGGGGACGAAGCATGCACTTTACAAGAGGAATTGAACTCTTTGCTCCACAAAGGAGCAATTCAGATTGTACCACCAGAAAGGTGACAGACTGGTTTCTATTCAAGGTACTTCCTGGTGCCAAAAAGAGGCGGAGTGCTGCGCCCAATTTTGGATTCGCATGCCCGGACCAGATACATGAGACAGTACAAGTTCAGGATGTTTGACGCACACAGCTCTAATGCGGTCTGTGCGCCCAGGCAATTGGTTCGTTTCCATAGACCTGAAGGACGCATACTTCAACATCCCTATTTACCCTCCACACAGAAAATACCTTCGGTTTGCCTTTCAGGGCATAACCTATGAGTATGTGGTGCTCCCATTCGGCCTCTCATTGAGTCCTCAGGTGTTTGTGAAATGCACCGAAGTGGCCATTGCTCCCCCATGGGAGGGAGGAACATACATAGACAACTGGCTTCTAGTTGCTCAATCCCCCCAGCAGATACAGGCTCACACCAGAATGCTCACATCGCATCTGACTTCCCTGAGCTTCATGGTGAACTGGGAAATGAGAGTTCCGACCCCAACATCAAGTTCATCGGCAATGAATTTAGATTCGATTGCGTTCAGGGCATGCCTGTCAGCGGAGAGAGTGGAGGCTTTTCGGGCCTGTCTGGCACTTTTCCGCAGAGGGGCGCGAGTAAAGGTCAGAGTGTGTCTCAGGATGCTCGGACTGACGGCATCAGCTGTGATGGTTATCAGGCTTGGACGCTTGCACATCAGGCCTTTTCAGCGGTGGGTGGCATCACTCAAGCTGAACCCAATGTTCCACGGGGACCGCCGGGTTTCAATCTCCTCAGAGTGCACCCGGGCATTACAGCCCTGGAGGGGCACGACTTTTCTGACAGCAGGGGTTACCATGGGAACGATCCTGACCAGAAAAGTGATTACGACAGATGCCTCTCGAGCAGGCTGGGGACGCTCAGTGTCCTCTGTTCTACTCCCTCATGAACCAGAGGCTCCGCTGGGGATGGACGCCTTGGCACACAAGTGGCCTCGTGTCCTCCTGTATGACCCCCACCATTAGAGCTGATCACTCCTACTCTCGGCAGAGTGGGGGAGGAGGGTCTTGCTCTCATTCTGATAGCCCCCAATTGGCACAGCAAACCTTGGCTGGCTGGCTGTGGTGATTCAGTTACTGTGTGGTCAGCCATGGCCTCTACCTCTCTGCAGAGACCTCGTGACACAGGCATGTGGGGAAATATTTCACCCTCATCGAGAGCGCATGGCTCTATGGGCCTGGCCCGTGAGAGGTTGAACCTGTCCACCACTGGGCTCCCACTGAGTGTCATTGCCACTATTCAGAGTGCCAGAGATCCGTCAACGTGCTCTGCATATGACGGCAAGTGGAGTGCATTTGAGGAGTGGTGTGAAAAGACGGGGGTGTTGGCTTTTTGTATCCTGTATCAGTTATTCTGACATTCCTACAGGATCTGCTGGATAAGGGCTTGGCCTTCTCCACTGTCAAAGTGTACTTAGCCGCAATATCGGCGTGTCACAGGCTTTGCGGACACAACAGCAGGGCAGCATCCCATCATTTGTCGGTTTGTGGGGGGGGGCGCGCCGCCGCAGACCCGTGTCGGGACATCTGACTGCCCCGTGGGACCTGTCCATGGTGCTGGATGCACTTTCACACCCACATTTTGAGCCATTGCATCGGGTGGAGCTTGGGCTGCTGTCCTGTGGGACGGCCTTGCTGCTAGAATTGGCTTCAGCCGGGTGTGTGGGTGATGTTCATGCTTTGTCGGTGGGTCCGATGTGCGGTTTTCGATGGGGGACTCTGGGGTTCGACTGGGGCCTGGCCCTGCATTTGTGCCAGGGGTTTTTGGCCCGGCGGTGTCTTTTGTTGGTCTTTTGGTGTTTTGTCCCCCTCCTTTCTCCTCAAGGGAGCATGAAAGTCTGCATAAGCTATGCCCGGTGCGGGCATTGCGTGCCTATGTTGACAGAACAACTGGATTGAGAGACTCAGAACAGCTGTTTGTATCATGGGCTGCACCACGCATAGGGAAGCCTCTTTCAAAGCAACGTTTGTCACACTGGATTGTGGAGGCTCTTCGCTTGGCCTATGAGACTAAGGGCCTGCCTCCCCCAGCAGGGCAGCATGCTCATTCTACTCGTGGGATGGCCACTACATGGGCTCCGTTTCGTGGCATTTCTGTTAAGGAGATATGCGAGGCTGCCGATTGGGCCACTCCTCACACCTTGTCTCGATTTTATAAGTTAGATGTCACCACACCCACACTGTCTCACAGAGTGTTACAGGGTGATGCAGCGACAGATTAAGTTATCTGCTTGGTGACATTAATTATATTAACTGGTCTTGGGAGCAAGCTTGTCTGGCAATACGGGAGTCTCAACATCCCATAGTGAGATAACGAGTGAATGTTGAAAGAGAACTTTAGGTTAAGAAATTAACCCCGGTTCTCTGAAACATGAGTGAGGTATCTCACCAGACCACCCTCCTTGCCGGGAGCGAGGAAGAGGTGTGTTTGCTCAGACTGAGGAAGTGACGTGACGTCCGTGTATTTATAGGAGGAGGTCCCTTCTCTGGAGAGCGGACGTCACGTCTCTCAGCCAGTCAGGACTGGCGTAGTGAAAAATAGCTTCTGGGGGAACAGCGCGAGGCGCGTGTCCTATAGTGAGATACCTCACTCATGTTTCAGAGAACCGGGGTTAATTTCTTAACCCAACACAGGCATGAACCTAAGAGAATGACCCTAACCCTGTTTTATTGTTTCTCAGGAACAGCAATGGTGTCTGTGGGTCAGAGAGAGAGAGAGAGAGAGAGGGAGAGAGAGGGAGGGACAGAGAAAGAGAGATAGGGAGAGAGAGACAGACAGTGAGACAGAGAGAGATCAATTTGACCTGTAACATAACAGGAACATTAACGGGATGATTCACTTACTACACATTTACGCTATAGCATTAAGTTTATACATGTATCAAGTCAATTTTACCGGAACACCTTGGTAGGTTATCTTAGCTTTTTTGCCCTGAGTAAAAACCCTAAATGATAGTTTTGGACCATAGAGGACGATGGCGCACTTCAGCTGGCCCTGGGTCTTGGTGATCATCTTCCTCATCTGGATTCTCACCCTCTCCTGTCTTGCTCATTGGACTCTCATCTTCAGAGAAATCTATATCTGAATCTCCCCCAATGATTCTGAAAAGACTCCCCTTTACCTCTAACAAAGAACTGTCTTCTAAAAAAAGAGAAATAATAATGATTACAAAGTCCCAATGTACATTAACTAATCAGTGATTTTTACTATGAAACTAAGTTCAGCTCTGAAAACTCACGCAAATTACTCCCCAGATGTTTACTTACTAAAAGTGAACAAAATACAACACTCAAAATCACGTTAAATTCAAATTTGATGCTTACCTTTATTTTTTCCATAAAATATGCTCATGCTAATCACGGCCATTTTGAAAAGACAGGAATAGGGAAGTTGACAAGGCCACACCCCCACACATGGGGAATCAATTTAAAGCTACTTGTGTCCACTCTAAGGAACATCAGAACTTGGTAAAGTGGTATGTGCAGTATAAGTGTCATGTACAAAACTTGAATGTGCACTACAGTGTACAAAAATGAATTACATCACATAAGCAATAAATAAGTAAAATAAACACAAAAGGTACGGAATATTAGACGAATATGAGGTGTTGTATGTTTTTACCCTTCCATGGTCACCTTGCAGCCCAGCTTGAGTCACTCTTGTTGATCCATAGTGTGATAATGCGCCCGAAACGCATCATCACCGCTCCCTAGTGCGTGCGCCATTACAAACGTGCAAATGCCAAGCCTCTCCAGGCATTCCCTTCCCAGTCATAGTTTTCCGTATCTCTGTTGAGTTCTCTGCAGTTGTGTGTAGTTCTCCACCTTGTTTAAGATCGTTGGTTTGTGTGCACGCGCACACAGGCTGGAAGGACGCGGAGAGTAGCGGTACAGTGACCATATCGTAGAAACAGTGTTAGTGAGCATCAGTCATCGGGCTTACCGTACCCGCCATGTTACACAGTCAAAAGAGTGCGACAGGTGATCACCGATGCTATATACGGAGCCGCGCTCATGTGTGCACGTCCCCGTGACTCGGGAATTTGTCTATTTTTCACATTGGGATTTTGTGAGGGTTTTTTTGTGTCACTCTTCTATATCTTTTTCACTGACTCACTGTTTTGCACTGTGTGGTCACTAATAAAAAGAGGAACACTATCCCTGCCATATCTGTGTGTCAATTCCCGAAGACCCTCGACACTCTACCCTGAACACATAGGCAGTTGCTGGATTGCTCCGCAGCCTTGGAGAGTGACTTCAATGCTTGTCAGAAGGAATGTCCTTTCAGGCTCATTCTCTTTAATAGCCCACAACAAACTCTGTGCACACAACTCTAACAAGAAACACCATGCTACTCCAGTTCTGCCTTGGATGCCTGCATATTTAACAATTTTCCATCTGTGCGTTTCTTCAGTAGAAGCTTCCCATGGTATGTTCCAGGATGTACCAGAGTTTCTAAGAAGTGCCTGAGACTAGTTGGTATTATCTCAGTGTGGTAACAAAAGTCTGAAGAGAAAAGGGCACAAGACTGTTCCTCGTGGAGAATCTGCGTTAGACGCAAGCTTGTTCGACATGCAGTTCTTCAAGCTGACAAACAATTTAAGTACAGTACATACAGTTAGTGTGATCTGTACACCTTCTGGGTAAGCATATGTGAACAAGGAAGTGACTCCCCATTCTTCACTCCAGGCCTGTGATTCTGATACTCAAGTTTCTGCCTACAAATATTCTCCTCCTCAATCTTAGCCTTCACTTACAGTATTTTTTTTAGTCTTATTTAGTGCCTTTGCTCTCTCATTGTCACCCTCCCTGAAGACCTTTTTCTTTTGGTTTAGCAGGCTTATCAGGCTGCTAGTGACCAAGGTTTTGCTATTGCGGAAGTATTTAGTCTCTATGCTGGGTACGATAGCACAGAGTCTATGTGGGTTTCCCTGCTGAATTATCCCACTAACAAACCCTTGGACATTTTTAGCCAGAAAATTTTTAGCCTGATAATCCTAAAGAAAGTGAACTTCAATTTTCATTTTCCATGTGGTCACCCTCCATGTCATGAGCCATGTCATTTCATTGATCAGCTCTAATAGTTTTGTTGACATTCTTGAGATGGATGGATGGATTTGGGTGTGACTACCATCACTTAGTTAATTGTTTTCAGGGATGTATATCAAGTAGGAGTTGCCTATTCTACCATCTTGATGTGCAGAAAATGTAAAAAAAATGTCATCATGTTCTGCTTTTCACAGTCTTTAATTGTTTTTACGTCTTAGATTATCATGCTTCTTAGTACAATTTAGATATTTTTTTTTTACTTGAAACAAAAATCAAATCAAATCAATTAATTAATCTAAAAGAAGTGTACATATTAAAAGAAATTACACTGTTACTGGCCACTGACCACTGTTCCACAGAGCAATGCTTATAGGAAAGTGAGGAGCAAACAATCTCAAAGAAATTTTAAGTGAAGTTTATTGGGTAAAAAAAAAGTAGTAGCATGAAGAATAGAAGGTTAAATTTGTATGATAAGAAGGTTGCATTAAACGTTGCAAGGCCATCAATACCCAACTCTGATTCTGATTTTCTGCTAAAATAGAACAGAAATATGGATTATTTTTACTGTATTTTAATTTAATCCATGTATCCTCATTGATAGAGAGGACAGGAAATAAATCCTCTATTGAGAACAGAAGTAACGCAACCAAGCTCACATGTAACACAAATGTAACTGAGTTGTTTTCAAGCTGCATCACAGCAAAGTAAGACAAGCACAGCAGTCGGTGAATTGCCACTAGTGCATTCCTTGCAGTGGCCCAACTAAATTAAGCATTGTTTTGTGGACTGCTCACTGTAAGGCTCAGAAAGTCTGGGGTTAAGTGATGGATGTTTATATTGATCCAAAACGTTGGCTTGGATGGCACCGACATTGGCCAGCTTTCAGTGTGCACAAAAGCAAAAGCTTCAGAGAGGTTGAAGAATGAGTCCCGGCTCAACACAGCCCATGGGAATAGTGCTGGGCTGTGCCCAGGGAAGTGACCTCTTTCAGCCTGTCGACCAAAGGTTAGAGGGAGTATTGTAGCGGGCACAGAGGGCAGGATGGCAAACAGAAAAGGAAGAATAGTAAACAATGTAGTAACTAAGTGACTTCTGAGTAAATTTTTAGTGCATTTTGTGACAGCGTCAACAATCAGTGTCAACGTGATTGCTTTTACTAAGCAACTAAAAATCCTGAATTGCTACATATTGTGTTAAACATCACTTCTTTGCCACTCTGATTGAAATCACCAAAGAGGGAATGAAGGCAAAATAATTAAGACAAAGAACGTCACAAAGTATCCTTTATTCGGATATTCTTTCAGAAACACTACAATTACTTTACATCACAATTATATTTCCGTAGCTTTAATAACATTGTAAAATAATCCATCTTTTAAGAATGAAAGGTTGCAAAATTCTGTCTTGCAGAATTGTTGTAAAACCTAAAAGGAGTACATCCATGAATTTTGTGTATTGTTGGGTTGTTGACAGAGCAGTTCTGGTAAGTTTATAGAAGGTCCTTATTATTATTGTTGTTGTTATTGAGATTTATATTGTTCTGCTATTATTCACATATTATTTGCACTTTATTTCACACTACTTACTTATTCCTTGTTATTAGACTTATTTATCACACTCTTTTTACTATTATTATCATCATTTCTGTGAGGACTATTGAGGAGGACTGTATTGTTGTTTATTGTGAATGTGATGTGATTTATGGCTGCAATTTCCCATTGGGGATAAATAAAATAACATTTAATCAAAATTAAAAACTAAATAGAATTGATCCAGAATGATGCTCATCCAGAGTCATTAAACATCAGTAAACAAAGCTGTGAATACTAAATATTGAAATAATGTCAAATAATTTATGTTTGAGTAGGGGTTAACCCTATCCCCTAAGAGCAGCTCAGCATAAAAATACCTTAGTGTGAACTGGATTTCCACTCAAAAGTGATCTTTTTTGCTAATATATCTGTGCAACTTATAAAGCAGGAAAAACTATATATAAACTATTTCTATACTAGTTATTTAAAAGCACATATTATAAATAAATCCAGGACTGCACTCTCACCTAGTTGCCAGTCAGGAAATGTCAGCTCAGGTGACACAAGTTGCAGCAGCAGGCTGCAGGAGACTGCAGCAGGTCTCTGCATTTCTACTGTATGTATGAAAATGTGCAAGGACTGCAAGCTCACCTTTTCTGCGGTGCAACCTCCTGTGCGGTACATGCTGGTGATGAACGAGCCCCATGTGCTTCTTGACCTGGCTCTTCAACTCCATTCTCACTCCAGGATTTAGTGGACAGACGTCTTGGCACATGCATCTTTGTATAAACTCGCCCCAGACGTAGAACCAGGACGCGCAGAGAAGCCATGCAGTGACCCGCATCTTTAGTCAGTACTTTCCGGTTGCCCAACTTGGAACCCTACTGTTGCTGGACTGTGCCACCCATGCCCCTAGCAAAGTCTGCCATCCCTCCTGTGGCGCTCCACAAGTGTGACCTGCCTATAGAATAGTTGTGGTTTTGGAAATAGTTGTCACGTAAGTTTTCTTCATATTCCTTCAACGTAGTTTTGCACTCCTCTTCCCTCCCTTTATGATTTGAATGAAATGCAAAAAAAACTTCAGACGTCTTGCTGAGTGAATAGAATAGTGAGGGGAAGGGGGCCAAGGGGTACTGTCTTGTCCAACAACATCTGTGCTATTCATCATGGGATGTGGCCATAGGGTAGAAAAGAAATCTCAGTCTGTGGGAGGAGGGAGGATAGAGGTGGATGAAATAAGGGGGAGGTAACATCAAGAGGCCTGTGACTTTAGTTCCATTAATCAAGTGTACGCCTTGAGACTAAACCAATGCCACTTAATTATGTACAAAAGAACAAGATATAAAATCAACAGTTCATTTTGATATAGGGGTGTGTGAAATATTTTCCCTTGTGTA
Source organism: Karalla daura (assembly GCA_029224185.1). Taxonomy (NCBI): domain Eukaryota; kingdom Metazoa; phylum Chordata; class Actinopteri; order Chaetodontiformes; family Leiognathidae; genus Karalla; species Karalla daura. The sequence continues at coordinate 816,876 of CM055204.1, forward strand.
ACAGAAGAACATTGTTTTTCTGATTCATAAAGCACATTTTCATTTTGGAGTCACATGCTCAGATGTAAATTACTGGAACAAAGGAATGTTTGCCTCTTCTCACAAACAACAGGTTCAAAAAGGACCATTCAGCGTATTACTTTAATGTGACAGCCCTCCCATCTCCATGGCCACCACCTCTCAGGTCACCACCAAACCTTCCACAAGTGAACTAGCCAAGCAAATTTGTAGCTGCCTGTTTGCACAGCATGAATCTCCTATATCATCTTTATAGTAAAAGCATAGACGTAAACTAGAACATGAAACATTAACATTTACACAGGAGGTTTTACTGCCAGAACCACATCTGTGACAGGAGTGGAATTGCAAGCATATTTAATGTTAGTAATTAAGAGCTGAGCATTACCTGCCTAACAGCACTGATGATAATTATTTTACATACAATGTAATGCAAATATTTTTTTCGCCATCTATATGGAAGTAACATAAAGGTCTGAGCCAAAATGCTCAGCCTTAAACTATGACTCCTTACTATAATTTTTTGCTTTTTATTACTATTATTTCTGCTGTTTTCAAAGTGCGATTTCAAAGGGCAAATAGTGCAATACAAATAAACTTGCCTTGCCTTGCCTTACTATTTACTTTTTATGGACTGTTGGTTACTTGTTTTAAGGTCTATGGGTAGTATTTTGTTTTGCACTTTTTTTGTTGAAAAGTACCAAATAAATTCATTTTTAAAATAATAAAAACACTTTAATACAATATTTTGTTCCTCCACATGGCCATGAAAGTTACTGAAGAGAGAATTACAAATACCATGACACATATCTCTTAAAAGAGAGGAAAAGAAATGCACGTTTATCTCCTCACGATAATAACTTCTTTCTCTCACTTGGACAAATATGAAGAATCTATTAATGTGATTTCTTTGTACACATGTATACACACACATGTACATTTCACACATGTAGATTTCCTTAACAGAGATGATCATATATTGTGTAGGGTGAGCACAAAGAAAGTTTTTCTCCCTCAGCATTAATGTGTCAACACTCTATTTTTAAATTCTACACCTCTTAATATTCATCACATTGGGACCCTGAAATATTACTAAATAAAAAAGTGGATTTCAACTGAAGGTAATGTTTATTGAATGTATGATAATAATATAATGATAATGATAATTCCATTCAGTACTACAGGGTAGAGTATTGTGGGATTGGCAAAACAATTGGTCCACCTCGTCTCTGGCTGCAATTATTATTCATTCCATAAGTATTTAGCAAAATACATTTCAAAGCAAAGTGGTGATCTGCAGCTTCCCCTGTCTCCACGAATTTAGAATCCACTGCTAATTCTCTGAGGGGGAAAGCATATCAGTTAAAGAGTCATGAAAATCCATCAACCTGACACAGACAAACCAGGTGAATGTGATTAAATTCTACTGTGATTCTAAATATATTGACATTCATTCAGTCCAGCATCTTAACTAGGAAAACAAATATTAGTTGGAGCCTATACAACAAATGAGTTCTCTGGCCACCCATGTTCATCTATAACTACCCTCTTTGACTGGTACTCCCCTCCTATTGCTGGACAATATTCAGTTAAATTATCAACAATGGTTACAATGGAACCTTGCCCATGGAGACAAGCTCTGGCCCACGATAGGGCATTGTAACAATTCTGACCTCTAATCTGGACCTTCATCATCTTCACAGGTGGCTGAGCTCTGAGCTAATCCTTTGCTGAGAGAGAGGTAAAAGGCCGAGGAAGAATTTTCTGGTTACACACAAAAGTGAATAATAGAGCTTAACCAGGCGATACTGAGAAAAACTCTTCTTGTACTTAAAACTGCATAAATATTGCTGCATTGATATGGCTCCAGATCGTTACCACATTCCATCAGCAGCTCTTTTGCAGACTAGTGAAAACCACAGTGAGCAAAAGTTTCCAAGTTTGCCAAACATTTAATTATTGGCCAATAAATCTTTTTTTAACCCGTCTATAAACTGATTTGAAACAAATTCTAGTTCTTTCCCATGGAGTAAGTTTTGTTTACCAAACCTTTTGAAAGGATGGCAAAACATTGCCATCTGCTTTATTTCGCGTGAACTGAATTAAATTATTTGTGGGACAAGTGCTCCAAAATCCTTAATAGGTGTTGTGAGATCTGGGTGAGATTAGGGTGGTGCCGGTATCTGTATCACACAGGGTGAGATGGATGTGGATGTGAACGGCAAGCCAGAGTTCTGCTTGAATGCATCTGAATGCAGGATCTCACAGTGAGGAGTGTAACCCGTCCCCTCTGCAGTCTAAAAACCAGGCGCCCTGAGCTTTCTGCTCACACCTCTTTGCCCTCTCAGTGCTCTCCCTTTTCTCTTTCTCACCCGCCCCCATCTCTTTATAAATCCAGCTGGCTGCACCACAAAGACTGGGCATCTTGGTTCCAAATGATCCTCAAACCCCCACATGCTTTGTTCTGCTAATTTTCCCACTCCCCAGAGACAGAGTTTACTTGATGGAGGAGTGAAAGAGTGTGTCAGAATGAGAGAATAATCCAAGGAATGTCTCATGTTCTTGAGTCACTCTTCAGGGACATCGAGGAGTTTGTAAGCTTCACCACAGTGAGACTCATATTCAGCACCTTGAAACATCAACAACCACACATGAATGTACTTAGGTGAATACCAGTACTTCGTTTTCATTGCAGGTTATAGATGCATCTATACCAGCCTAAACCTCTCCTTTAGTTTCACTTTCAGCCTATTTCCCATTGCTGTTTTCTGCAGGGCCTCAGACCCTGTTTTGTGATAATCACACAGTCAATTGCACACAACAAGTCCCCCTAGGTTGAAAGGTTTTAGATCCCCTATCCCACCCTGCTGAGATCCCAGAGTTCCCCAGCTTGTGTGAAATCATGCAGTGGATCACTTTGTAGAAAAAGAGCCACAGTATGGAGATGTGGGCCAGAACTAATAGGATTGGTTTTGATTCATTAGTTCTCTTTCATCATCCTGGTTGGAATTCCACTCCACACCTCCTTAGGCTTCACAATTTTAAAATGGAGGACTCTCTGTGGAGTCATTTGCTTATTTCTACCCCATGGAATCATCATCACAACAATGCTTTACTGTGTTTTTCAGAGTGCTGACAGTCAAATTATTTCATCAGACCAGCATCAACAGACATGGCCAAATCTTAAGTAAACATTTTCATACACTGTGTACGAAACACTAATCCCACATTAATGTCACCCACTGTATATATTGCTTTCTGAGGAGCCATTGTGATGCTCACTTACAGGATGTGGACATCTTGGCTGTGCCTGATCAATAATTAACTTAACTTGTCATAGACAAGGACATACAAATAAAGGTTTGTCTGCTATTTACTGTGTAACTGTGTTACTTTTGGAGCAGAACGTGAAGTTAGCGAGTCCAGCGGCCATAGTCTGCATCCTGGGGGCCAGAGCAGGTGACGTTGAGTCCAAAATGAAGTCGCTGGCTAAGGCTAAGCATAAATATAGTAAAATTACTATCCACGTCGGCGCTAATGACCCTCATTTATATCACTGAGTCAGTGTGTTTAATGGCCAAAACAATGTTGGACATCATAGTTTTCTCCGGCCCCCTGTCCAGTCTGCCAAGTTAAGGCCGGCGCAAGCTTCCACGACCATGCGGCTCGCAGCTTGCCGCGTGGCGTGCCGCACGCCCTGCTTCGACCATACTTCTGCGACCATTCTTCCGAGCTCTGTAATGTTCTTGTCCACCACAAGGGGAGCGTACCAATCTATATACAGGCCTGTCCTGCCCCCTGGAGTACACGAAGAAAAACGAGATGTAAACAACTCTGATCCTAGTATTTAGGCGACTTGTGTTGCAACCTGTCCCGGTTTTCACGGACTGTCCCGGGAAAGAAAACATTCAATTCTCTCGGGACACTGAATGTCCCAGAATAATCGTCCCTGAATGTTTGTATTTCTGTGTATTTGTCTGTATCCTATGTGCGCAGATGTGCTGCTAAATACAGTGCGCAGATGCCGCCGCTCGGTGGGTGCGCGCGAATGAACCTCTGTCAATGTGTGTGTGTGTGTGTGTGAGACACAGATGACAACTCTATCGGTGACACAAGCGACACAAGCGGGTGAAGCGGCAGACTTCCTTAACAAGTCTTTGGTCTGAAGGCTCTTCCTGGTTGTCGATGGGGCTTTAACACCCAGACTCCGCTTACTGGTGTGGCGAGTTTGGCAGGGCGCATGCGTGATGGTCTCAACTTTTGAGCTGCACAAAAGCTGCGGAAGCTTGTGCCTTTAGCAAACTTTGAGGAAGCTATTCCCCTGTCTCTCTGTGCTACATCCCCTCTCTGTTATGAAAGCCTGAGTCCCTCCTTCATTGATCACTTTGCTGATAGTTTTGTAGGTTCTCTTCCTGAAGCTCTTGACTCGGTTGCAGCCCTAACAAAAAAGAACAAGATCAGCCCCCTGGTATACACCAGAAATTCACCACCTAAAGCAGCTAGCACGGAAATTAGAGGCAAAAAGGTGCCAAAACCAACAATATTTTGCAGAAAGATGGAAAGATAGTCTGTGAACATACAGACTTGCCCTGTGCCAGATACTACTTCTCTCTGATAGAGGGAAATAAGCATAACCCCAGATTTCTTTTCAGCCCTGTAGCCAGGCTGACTCAGTCATAATTCCACTGGGCACTGTATTCCCACACATCTCAGCAGCTCTGACTTTTTGAATTTCTTCAATAACAAACTATAAAGATTAGACAAGCAATTAACAACCACCTAGCATCTACTGCAATTAATCCAACCCTTATTGCAGCTATTCAGAATACAGCTGAAAATCCAGACAGGATGCTATCTTCATTCGACCCCATTGACCTGCATCGGCTGACTACTACCATCTCCTTCTCTAACTCACTGAGCTGCCTCCTAGACCCAATTCCCAATACGCTGTTTAAGGAAGTGTTCCCTTTAATCGGCACTCCTTTACTTGACTTCATCAACCTGTCCCTGACAACAGGTTATGCTCCTCTTAAGTTTAAAGTTACCATAATCAAACCCCTCCTTAAGAGACCTTCCTTCGATCCGGGAACTCTAGAGAACTACAGGCCGATCCCAATCTTATCTTCAACTTCATCTCAAAAATCCTTGAAAAAAATTATTGTCAACCAGCTCTGTCAACACCTTAATAAGAATAGCTAACCCTAACCCTTTTGAAGAAAGTTGACAGGGTATATGTTGTGTAAAATTTTAAAGTGGATTTCTTTTGCTTTGTGCAATATTGCAATATTGTAGGAGCCAGGTATTATTCCAGAGAAGAGCTTTGTGGGGTGAAAACTATAGACAAATGACAGCTTCCAAGCTAAGAGGGCTTGATGATAGAATTTTGAAGGTTTAATTGGTAATCTGTCTGGTAAGAAGTCCCATTTTAAGAGAGAAGACAGGCCTCCTAATCTATTAAAGGTGTGGTTTGGGATGAAGAACCAAATTGAGTCAGGGTTCACAAGACATCATTATCCGGTTCAATTTGAAGGTGATAACTGTGTCAATAACATCTAAAACTTCAAGACCTCCCTCTGCTTTGTGTAACCTAGGTTATAGGGATGACATTGAATACAAAAAGGAAAAAGAGATAAAAATAGAATTTTTTTCTTTAAAATTCTGGTAGTAGGTAAAGCAGTTTATTAGGAAAAGCCTTTCTAAGAAAGGCTAAACATTTCTAAATGCGGATAATATTTTGTTTAAATTTTATATATTTGTACTTTTATTTTGTGTACCAAAGGAAGTAATAGTGGAAAGGAAAGGAAAAGAGAGAGGAGGAGTTGCTGCAGAGGGCAGCATAGAGTGATTTCATGATTACAGGGTTAGCCAATCGGGGAGACCCTATGAGTCAGGTGATCAGGTCCGGTAGCCACGCCCCGTCTTCCTTTTCCGGGAGAACGGCAATGTGCGCGATTGTGACTCCGGGTGTGTCTGATCAATATGATATAATCTTCTATCATCCATTGATTTTTGAAGCACTGTGAGACCGGATGGTTTTCACACCGATCTAGCGAGGGTTCGCGCTGGAAAAACGCGTATCTAGCTGATCACTCGGTCAGGTTTTTTTTTTTTCTCTTTCTTTTTGTTTCTTCTTTCTTGTTCTGTGATATTGAATGAGATCCCAGCCACACTTCATCATCCAGCGGGGAGCTTCCAGTTGGGATGGAGTGAGGTTCCACAGCTAGTCCAGATCCCAAGATCCTAAGAATCCCAGCGTGAGCTGGGTGGCGAGCTACATTGAAACCACGGAGATTGAGCTCAGTGGTTGAAGAATTCATCCACCTTTCCTCACGGACAGTGTGGTAGGAAAAAAAAACGGAAACAACACACTTGATACACAGATCAGAAGAAACACGGGCCCCAACGATATATATTTGAAAAGAAAAAGGGTTTATTTGCCGGCTTTGTTATTTTTTGTATCTGTCTTATAAATGCCATGTCGTATGTTTATTGTGTATTAACTAATAATAATTAGCCATATAAAACTTCTCTCATTGTTGTTTTCCTTGTTTATTATTATTAGGGCTCTTGGTTACATGGTCTTCTGATATTGGTCCATTTCTATACATTTTCTATTTCTATACATTCTTTTACTTACCTGTACTCTGCATACTAAACTGCAAAAGGGTTACAGATTTGACGAGCCAGCCAGGAGAGCCCAGTTGAAAGTGTAATTGTCTAAGTTGTTTTATGTGTACAAGTTGCTACTATTAAAACTAGATTTCTCGAAAATTAAATAGACATATCAGATACGGCAAAATGGAAGTAGTAATGCGGGATTCCATTGAAATCCCCTGCTCTGTAGTGGTTAGTGGGTTAACTGAGAGAGATGGTGATGATGAAGTATCTAACCACCTTCAGAAATATGGTTCGATTAATCGTTTTTTCCGAATAGATGATCCCAAATCAGACTTTCACAGACACATCATTGTAGAGTTCACACATAGCACTGCTATGGAAGCCTTAGAGCCCCTGTTGCCTCTTAAGCTTCAGAGCTCTATCCAGACCAATGTGGTATATGAAGTGGTGAGCTTAGCAAGTGTTTATACATTAGATGCCCGAAAAAAGGCTACCAAAGCATATATGGAACAGTTGTGTGACCTTGCCAAGCTGAGTGGGATATCTGTAGAGCAGATGCTGGACGAAGAGCTGGCGCATCTGGTGTTGACTGCAGCTCGCACCTTGCCTTTTTCTCCTCGTCCTCACTTAGGACCCTCACTGAAGGAGAGCCCACTCACCCAGGTCCAACCACTTGAACAGGAAAATATCTCACCCTTTTTGTGCCCTGATTCTGTCGACTCTTCTGATCTTGAAGCTAGGAAAGCTTCTCATGATGAAGTTCTGACTCAAACCTCAGCGATTTTCACAAAAAACCTGACCGAGTTAACCTTGTCTCCGACTTCTTCTGCTGACCCCGGTGCCACAACCCAGTCCACCATTGATGTGAATCCCCAAAGCATCCAGCGAGTGGTGGTTGAACACGTGGTCCGCAGCAGTGAAAGCCCAGTGCATCTCGCTACCATAGGTAGGCTTCGAGCTTTCTCAGGGCGATGTCCCAGACCCAACAACGAAGTAGATTACGACACATGGCGTACCAGTGTTGAAGTCCTTATGAAAGATCCCTCAGTATCTAAGTCACATTGTACACATCGCATCCTAGATAGTCTCCTTCCTCCTGCTTCAGAGATGACTAAGCATCTTGGCCTGCAGGCTGAACTTTCGGCCTATTTAGAACTACTGGACTCCGCCTATGGAGCGGTTGAAGATGGAGATGAACTCTATGCCAGATTTATGAGCACACTTCAAAATGATGGCGAGAAGCCATCTGCTTTTCTGCAGAGGTTGCATGTGGCTCTGAGCACAACCATGAAACGTGGAGGTGTGTCCTCTCATGACTTTGACCAGCAACTTTTAAAGCAGTTCTGCCGTGGTTGTTGGGAAAATGCTTTAATAATCGATCTTCAGCTTGAACAAAGGAAGAGGAATCCACCATCTTTTGCAGAGCTGTTGCTGCTACTAAGGACAGAAGAGGATAAAAAGGCGGCCAAAATGAGCCGCATGAAGCAACATTTGGGCTGCAGCAAGCCTGCTAATATTTCCAATAGACAGCGTGTCATGTCTCATCTACAAACGGCTCATGCTACAACTGATTATGACAATCACAACGAAGTTGAGACACTCAGGAAACAAGTAGCAGATCTTAGTGCCCAACTTAACAGCATGATGAATGAGAATCGGAAACCGCCTAAACAGAAAGTGAAATCTTGTGCTTCTAGTGCCAAAGCTGAGGCTCACTCCATGAAAAAGACAGGAACAAGTCAGCAGGATCCCACTGTCAAGATGAGCAGCAAGCCACGCCCTTGGTACTGTTTCCAGTGTGGGGAGGATGGCCATATCGTCTCAGCATGTGACAATGAGCCAAATCCTTCACTCGTGGCAGCAAAGAAAAAACGGCTGAGAGAAAAGCAGGCTGCATGGGAATCCTCAAATTCACCTGGTGAGCAGGCACATTTAAACTAATATCTACTTCCATAGAGGGACATATGGGAGTGACACCTGATAAATCTAGTCCCACCTCTGAGAAAACTTCCTGGAAGAGAGCTCCAACTAAGAGGAAGCCCAATACACTTCCTCATGGCCTCGTGGGAACTAAAACCACTGCTCAGGTAAATATCGCGGGAAAAGACATTAGTTGTCTTTTAGATACAGGTTCGCAGGTTACCACTGTGCCCCAGTCTTTTCATGAGCAGCACCTTTCAGATCTGACCATTCATCCTTTAGGCGATCTTCTTGAAGTGGAGGGTGCAAACGGCCAAATAGTTCCCTACTTAGGATACATTGAACTCTCTCTTACATTTTCTAAAGACTTCGTAGGGGCTGACATTGAAGTCCATACTTTAGCATTAGTTATTCCCCATCTCCGATCTGCAGTTCATGAGGTGCTTATTGGCACAAATACTTTAGATGCCTTGTATGCTGCCGTGCAAAATGATCCGAATCTCTCTTCCTTTCAGCCATTGCCTTATGGCTATAGAGCTGTCCTTAAGATCTTGCAGCTGCGTATGAACAGTTCTACCATAGGTAATCTGGGCTGGGTCAAGTTGGTTGGAAAGACCACCGAAGTGGTTCCAGCAGGACGAACAGTGGTTCTAGAAGGCATGGTTAACGTTTCTAGTGCTCATTCTGATAAGCATGTCATCATTGAACAGCCATCAGCCTCTTGTTTACCCAGCGGCCTACTGGTCACGACTAGCTTGGTCAGCTTACCAACAAAATCACCTTGTCACCTGCCGGTTGTGCTGAAAAATGGAACGGAACATGATATTACAATTCCACCCAAGACAATATTGGCAGATGTTAATGCCATTGTGAGGGTGTTACACAAAGAACAATTAATGGAGAAATCAATCCCTCCTGATGTGCGAACTGAGTCCCCTCAAACGACAAAACTGAGTTTTGATTTTGGAGACTCACCTTTACCCCCTGAGTGGAGGGAACGGGTAACAAACATGTTAAATTCTATGCCAGACGTCTTTTCCCATCATGACCTGGATTTTGGACACACAGACAAGGTCAAACACCATATCAGGCTTAATGATGAAACACCTTTCAAGTTCAGACCGCGTCCAATACACCCTCATGATGTGGATGCAGTGAGAAAACACCTTCAGGAGCTCCTTGATTCAGGAGTTATTCGAGAGTCTGAGTCTCCATTCGCATCTCCTATTGTTGTTGTCAGAAAGAAGGATGGTTCAGTTCGTCTTTGTGTAGACTTCAGGAAGTTGAACGTTCAGACAATTAAGGATGCTTATGCTCTCCCAAAGCTTGAGGAAGCCTTTTCTGCCCTGGCTGGATCGAAGTGGTTCTCAGTTCTGGACCTCAAGTCAGGCTATTATCAGATCGAAATGGAAGAAGCAGATAAGCAAAAGACAGCATTTGTGTGCCCGTTAGGATTTTGGGAGTTTAACAGGATGCCCCAGGGTATAACAAACGCGCCGTCAACATTTCAACGATTGATGGAGAAGTGCGTGGGAGAGATGAACCTTAAAGAGGTGTTAGTGTTCATTGATGACCTGATCATCTTTTCATCTTCCTTGGAGGAGCACGAGCAACGCCTGAAACGTGTTTTGCAACGACTGAAGGAATACGGATTGAAGTTGGCGCCGGGGAAGTGTAAATTTTTTCAGACCTCGGTAAGATATCTCGGGCATGTAGTTTCTGAAAGAGGTGTAGAAACAGACCCAGAGAAGGTAAAGGCCCTGACAACGTGGCCAATCCCCACCAAACTTAAGGAACTTCAGTCTTTTTTAGGCTTCACAGGGTATTACAGAAGGTTTATTCAGGGGTATTCTCAGGTTGTCAAGCCCCTAACAGAATTAACCTCTGGTTATCCACCCCTGAGGAAGGGAAACAGGAAATCAAAGAAAGTCACAGACCGAGAGTACTATAACCCAAAAGAGCCTTTTCATCAAAGATGGACATCTCAGTGTCAGGAAGCATTCGACCTGATAATTCAGAAGTTGACGTCAGCTCCAGTTTTGGGCTTTGCAGACCCTCAGCTTCCATACATTCTGCATACAGATGCCAGCACCATTGGTTTAGGGGCTGCGCTGTACCAAGTTCAGGATGGCCATCCGAGAGTTATAGCATTTGCTAGCAGAGGGCTCTCAAAGAGTGAAATGAAGTACCCTGCCCATAAACTTGAGTTTCTGGCCCTGAAGTGGGCAGTTACGGAAAAATTTTCGGATTACTTATATGGCACAGAATTCACAGTGGTCACAGATAGTAATCCGTTAACGTATCTTTTAACCTCAGCCAAGCTAGACGCTACAGGGTATCGTTGGCTGTCCAGCTTGTCGACCTTTTCCTTCCGGCTTCAGTACCGGGCTGGAAAGCAAAACTTGGATGCCGATGCCTTATCTCGCCGTTCTCATGGCCCACCAGAGGATGACCCCGCATCACTAAAAGAGAGTGAGAGGATCCGTCAATTCACTTTGTGTCATCTGAGTGATGTTGAAACACCCCACACTGTTCCTCAGGAGGTCATTCAGGCTATCTGTGAGCGACATTTGGTCAGCTGTGTAGGGAGGGGCCAGGCTGAAAGCTCCAGCCCTGGGTTGACCCTTGTTGAGTCTCTTTCTCATCAGCCCACAGCCATTCCAGACTGCTTTCAGGAGGAGCAGGTGGAGGGGTTTCCATTTGTGCCATCATTTTCTGAAGAGGAATTAAGGGAGAAGCAGAGGTTAGATCCTGCAGTTAATGAAGTGATAATTCAAATGGAGACTGGTAAAACTCCGCCCCCGACCCTAAAAGCAGAGCTGCCTGAGCTTCCTTTGCTACTGCGTGAGCTCAATAGGTTGCACTTGAGGAATGGAGTCCTCTATCGACAGCGGCAAGACGGACCTGATATCACATATCAGTTGGTGCTCCCTGAGGAGTTAAGAGCAACAGTCCTGCAGAGTCTCCACAATGACATGGGTCATTTAGGAGTCGAACGGACAGTCGATCTACTAAGAGCCAGATTCTACTGGCCAAAAATGTACCTGGCTGTTGAAAAACTGATCAAGACCTGTGAGCGATGTGTCCGCCGTAAAACTCTTCCTGAGAAGGCCGCTCCATTGGTCAACATAAAGACATATCGGCCCTTGGAACTTTTGTGTATTGACTTTTTATCATTGGAGCCAGATCGATCCAACACAAAGGATGTATTGGTCATCACCGATCATTTCACTAAGTATGCTCTAGCCATACCAACTCCAAACCAGCGAGCCCGTACGGTTGCAAAATGCCTTTGGGATAACTTCATCGTGCATTATGGTTTCCCAGAGAGACTGCTCAGCGACCAGGGCCCAGACTTTGAGTCACACACCATCAGAGAACTATGTGAGATGGCTGGGATTAAAAAAGTGCATACTACCCCATACCATCCCAGAGGAAATCCAGTTGAGAGGTTCAATCGGACTCTCCTCCAAATGCTCGGGACATTGAGTCAACCTGACAAACTGCATTGGAAAGATTTTGTGAAACCACTTGTGCATGCCTATAATTGCACCAAAAACGATACAACTGGATTCTCCCCGTACGAACTGATGTTTGGGAGACAACCCAGGCTCCCCATTGATTTAGCCTTTGGGCTGCCCGCCAACACGGGTGAGATCTCTCATTCCCAGTACATCAAAGACCTCAAATGCTGCCTGGAGCAGAGCTATAGGATAGCCACCTCTAATGCACAGAAAAGTGCAGATCGAAATAAGACCCGGTTTGACAGACAAGTTGTAGAGTCATCTTTGGAAGTGGGTGATAGGGTCCTTGTTCGAAATGTCAAAGTGCGTGGAAAACATAAACTAGCAAACAAGTGGGAGGACGATGTTTACATTGTTCTCAGGAAAGCGGGTGATATGCCTGTTTATGTAGTGAAACCTGAGGGCAAAGATGGGCCAGTGCGCACCCTACATCGTGACCTGCTTCTCCCTTGTGGTTTTCTGTCTGCAAGTCTGACCAGCGAACAGATCAACCCACCCCCGGTCCAAAGACGTAGGACGAGACAATGTCCTACCACTGACAGTGAGGTAGAGAAGGAAAGCTCGGATTCTGAATTTGAAACTATTCAGATGTTTTCCCCCTTCCAAGAACCAAGTCTTGAAGTCCATGAGACGTACGTGTTGAGGAATCCTCCATGTGCTATCAGGCAGCCAAATGATCTGGACGTGTCATCTGCTCCAGTTCTCTCTGATTCTCCGGCATCCAAGCTCCCTACTGAGGACAGAGATGAGCTATCCCAGCAGAACCAACCCGATCAAGTCGAGCCCCCTGAACACATACAAGAAACACACCAGACTGGAAGTGACTTACCTGGACATGAAGGTCCTGTAGGAGAAGGGAACTTACCTGATAATGACATTCAGCCATGTAATGTCCACAATGAACAGTTTCCGTTGCTTTCTGTGTCCAGGAGTAGAGAGGAGATAAATGGGAATGGAGAAACTGAAGAGGAAGGGGAGAATGATGTAAATGTAACAGAAACAGAGAGTAAAGAGGAAACTGAGGAAGAAACACAGATGGCCACCTCTGTCAGGAGATCAGAGAGGACAAGACAGCCGACAAAGCGACTTGAATATGCTGAACTTGGAAATCCTTTGGTCACAGTGGTTAAATCATTCTTTCATGGACTAACCACAGCACTGGCCGATGTTTTGAATGAAGAGAAGAACCCTGTATACCCCCCTGACCTGCCCGTTCAGATTAACTATATCTGACTGCTACCACGTACAGGGACGTACATAAATTCAGGAAGGGAGGGTGTAACCTAGGTTATAGGGATGACATTGAATACAAAAAGGAAAAAGAGATAAAAATAGAATTTTTTTCTTTAAAATTCTGGTAGTAGGTAAAGCAGTTTATTAGGAAAAGCCTTTCTAGGAAAGGCTAAACATTTCTAAATGCGGATAATATTTTGTTTAAATTTTATATATTTGTACTTTTATTTTGTGTACCAAAGGAAGTAATAGTGGAAAGGAAAGGAAAAGAGAGAGGAGGAGTTGCTGCAGAGGGCAGCATAGAGTGATTTCATGATTACAGGGTTAGCCAATCGGGGAGACCCTATGAGTCAGGTGATCAGGTCCGGTAGCCACGCCCCGTCTTCCTTTTCCGGGAGAACGGCAATGTGCGCGATTGTGACTCCGGGTGTGTCTGATCAATATGATATAATCTTCTATCATCCATTGATTTTTGAAGCACTGTGAGACCGGATGGTTTTCACACCGATCTAGCGAGGGTTCGCGCTGGAAAAACGCGTATCTAGCTGATCACTCGGTCAGGTTTTTTTTTTTTTCTCTTTCTTTTTGTTTCTTCTTTCTTGTTCTGTGATATTGAATGAGATCCCAGCCACACTTCATCATCCAGCGGGGAGCTTCCAGTTGGGATGGAGTGAGGTTCCACAGCTAGTCCAGATCCCAAGATCCTAAGAATCCCAGCGTGAGCTGGGTGGCGAGCTACATTGAAACCACGGAGATTGAGCTCAGTGGTTGAAGAATTCATCCACCTTTCCTCACGGACAGTGTGGTAGGAAAAAAAAACGGAAACAACACACTTGATACACAGATCAGAAGAAACACGGGCCCCAACGATATATATTTGAAAAGAAAAAGGGTTTATTTGCCGGCTTTGTTATTTTTTGTATCTGTCTTATAAATGCCATGTCGTATGTTTATTGTGTATTAACTAATAATAATTAGCCATATAAAACTTCTCTCATTGTTGTTTTCCTTGTTTATTATTATTAGGGCTCTTGGTTACATGGTCTTCTGATATTGGTCCATTTCTATACATTTTCTATTTCTATACATTCTTTTACTTACCTGTACTCTGCATACTAAACTGCAAAAGGGTTACATTTGCAATTGGAAAGTACATTTTTTTAGGTTTGTGTGGTTTGTTCTTCCAGAGCTGAGAAAAAAAACTTGGGCGCAACACGCTGTGACGACACCCCGGAGCCTCCAATATGAGAGTACTGACTGGTTCTAGAGTGAGTGACGAATGGAGGCGGTCAAACTGCTCCCTGACCATACGCCCCGCAGCTTCAAAGGGGTCATCATGGAGATGTAGGTCCCAGACGAGCGAACATTTCCCCAATTCATGCCTTCCCATTAGAATTGGATGGACAGCTATCCTTCTTTTGCATCCTAGCACTTTCAATTTAGCTAGATGTACAACACTGGCAACATGTCACTTGCATATTTAAAGACATCCAATTGTAATAAAACCTTAAAAACTTATTTTTGATCACAGCATGCACAGTGGTGGTCATCCAGTCCAAAAGAAATGCTGGAGATGATTGACAGACGATGTTGGTTTAGGCAGCTTGTACCATTTACATTATTCGTGTTTTAATCATACCGGAGAACAAATGGATTGATACATATGGATTATTCATTATATAAACAAGATATTATAACAATAAACATAGTATTTCTGGGTGCGTACATAGATACAAAGCTTCTATCAGACTATCTCACGGAAGACCCAAAGGCACACTTGGATAGATTTGGAGTAACAAGGCTTTATTTAAAGTGTAACAAAAACAAAGTACAACACAAATGAACCTGGAGCTGAGCTTCCACAAGTGACAAACAAAACACAAAAAGCTATCTGAGCTACAAACTAAATCCCTGAGACCAACGGTCGCCGCAACTAAAATCTAACTGAATTAACAAAATCTGACTATGAACAAAAGATTAAGGTTTTTACACGAACAACCAAGAACCAAAAACTGACTAGAACACAATATAAACCTATCACTGGAATACAAAGTTCAAAGAAAACAAAAACCTGGTTGAAGGGGAAACCAACCCGAAAGCAGATGATCTGTATGCAGGGCAAGAGAACAGGACAAAGACACGCAGGGTAGCAGGCACGGTCTGGCAACTGGCTCCACAGCTCAGGTAGGTTAAATACCTGGCTGATGAGCCAGCTGCCAGTCAATAAGCAGGAGCAACCCTATCATTGGCTCTAGGGAGAGAGTCAGAGAGTTCAGAAACCAACACAGGCAGGACATAGAAATGCAGCAGATAAGATCAGACAAAACCTGACAGCTTCCCTTCTCTTCATTATTAGTTTGGTCCATTCCATCGATGTTAGGCGATTGCGGCTGTAATCAATATTACAGAGGGAGGACAGATCAGACAGTAACTCATAGAGACGAACACGAGGTGATCATATTTTGATATGCAGAAGGGGGAGGGAGGCTGGTGGGCAGAGCCGGGCTGGGGGTGGGGTGTGACTACGTGTATTGGACTGCCTGATTTGCGTCGCGACCCATCTACGCATGCGCAAATAGAAGTGACCAGCACACAGCAACAGTCGGGAACAGACAGATAGACACATAGCGGGACACATGTGCGCGCACACACACGCACACACACACACACACACACACACACACACACACACACAAACACAGCGAGTCATTGTAAACACTGCTTGCAGCTCGCAGACAGAGAGACAGAGGCAGGTATCGCCACTAAACATGTACTAATAAACGTATGTGTTTCTGACTTATAACGTACCTTCGTGGTTAGAGATATTTCTTTGAATATTGAACGGAAAAATGTTTTCTTAACCCTGATGAAAATCAGGGAAATTAAATGCCGGCACAAGCTTCCGCAACTACGCGACTCGCCGTGATGAAGCAGGCCGCCCTGCTTCGACCAAACTTCCGCGACCCTTCTTCTGAGCTCTGTAATGTTCTTGGCCACCACAAGGGGAGTGTACCAATCTATACGCAGGCCTGTCCTGCCCCCCGGAGTACACGAAGGAGAACGAGATGTAAACAATTCTGATCCTAGTATTCAGATGACTTCTGTTGCCACCTGTCCTGGTTTTCCCGTGAAAAAAACATTCAATTCTCTCGAGACACTGAATGCTCCGGAATAATCGTCCCTGAATGTTTATATTTCTGTGTATTTGTCTGTATCCTATGTGCGCAGATGTGTTGCTAATTACAGCGCGCAGATGCCATCACTCGGTGGGTGCGCGTGGATGAACCACTGTCAATGTGTGTGTGTGAGACACAGGTGTCAACTCTATCGGCGACACAAACACTCCTCCCGCCCTAGCGTCTGTGCTGTCTTACGCCGTGAGTTTGCACAGTGGAAACCGTCTTTGTACGCTGTCAGGGCTGTATTATAGAGGCGGGTGAAGCGGCAGACTTCCATAACAAGTCTTTGGTCTGAAGGCTCTTCCTGGTTGTCGACGGGGCTTTATCCCCCGGACTCCACCTACTGGTGTGGCCAGTTCGACAGGGTGCATGCGCGACCAAAGCCGCGAGGTCTCAACTTCTGAGCTGCAGAAAACGGGTCGTGCGGCAGCACTTTGGCCGCGCCGCTTCCACGGCTTGCCAAAGCCGCGGAAGCTTGTGCCGGCCTTTACTACGTTACATTTGTACACTGCACATACTACATACACCCATATGCCCTGCCATATTGTTTGTAGTTCTGGGTAAGTTCTGTAGTTCTGAAAGAAAAATACCTTCCCCTTGAAGTTTCCTCCTGTTTTTTTTATGTTGCTTGTCAGAAGGTTGTCAGAAGGTTGCCAATTCATAGAGCTACATAGCTTCCTTGAGGTTCTACTGAGGGGGGGCTCAGAGGGTCTGTTCCACATCCCCCATGATGTCTGCAGATTGAGTTTCAGGCCATTCGGTCTACTTTTGCGACCATGGCAAGCCCTTATCGGTGGGAAATGGTGAATGTTCAAAGGCCTGCCCTTCGAAAAGTATGGCTCCAACCAGGGCCAAACCAACACATATCTGCTCGTCCAGGTCCCCCCTACAACTGACTAAAATTTCTGATTTATAGCACCTTTAGAAAGAGATCTGCTCCAGAATGGCCTCCAGAATTTCTAGTTGGCCATAGTATTCACAGCCTCTGATTTCTGAAACCTTTAACTGTTTTTTTTAATATCTTCTTAACAGTTAGAGCAAAGAGGCTGCAATTTGACTATGTTCATCAGGAGGTCAAGCACATCCAGCATGTCGCGGTTCAGTTTCCGACTACCTCTGGAAGTGTCTGAGGTGGCCCCTCCAGGAATGATGGGACTGCGACGGACTCTCTCTCTGTCTCTCTCCCTGCGGTTTCCTACTGAATAAATGATGTTAGTAAACATAAACACTTGCAGTCATTAGTGCTAGTTTAGTGTCGATTCCTGATATAAGGTTTCCCCTCCGTCCTCTTCAACACACCCACTGATCCATGTGATCCATACTGTATATCGGAGAATAACACGGCCATACAAACAAGTTAAACACAGTCTATTCGTCCAATCAATGTCAAATGGACATGCCCATGTTCATTCATTTCTTTAAGCTCTGCTATCTTAATTAATTGACTGCCATATTACACGCTGGCACGGGAAACTTTAGCTGTTGAAGCTGGTGTGAGTTCTAAAAAAAATTTAAATAAATTAAAATATGTTTTATGATCGAAAATGGCATTTTTTTGCCTGGGTGTGCATTGGAGAAAGTATTTTTTGGAGCCAGGCAAAATGGATCTCCATGGTATTGCGAGAAAAGTCACTTTCGCGTTTGATTCATTTTTCGTACCGGAAGACTACGTCCATCTTCGTCCATCTCCATTCAAAATTACTCCCCACAATTTTTGCTCAATTGACACCAAACTTTGTACGGCTGGAGATGAATAAATATAGAACCTTTGGTTAAATGACTTTCACATTTTTTTACAAATAAAAAACTGAAAAATGTGGCATGCAAAAGTATTCAGCCCCCTTTTCTCAGAGTGCTACCAGTTGCCTTCAGAAGTTGCCTGATGATTATTAAACGATCAGCTGTTAACCTAATGATTAAATCGAGTCCACCTGCGTGTAATCTAACCTTAGTATAAATACAGCTGTTCTCTGATGCCCTCAGAGGTTTGTTAAGAAGACACTGGTCAGTGAACAGCATCATGAAGTCCAAGGAACACACCAAACAGGTCAGCGATAAAGTTGTGGAGAGGTTTAAAGCAGGGTTAGGTTTTAAAAAGATTTCCCAAGCTTTGAACATCTCATGGAGCACTGTTCAATCCATCATCAAGAAATGGAAAGACTATGGCACAACTGCAAACCTACCGCCCATGGTAACTCTGGAGGAGCTACAGATATATATATATACACTCACCGGCCACTTTATTAGGTACACCATGCTAGTAACGGGTTGGACCCCCTTTTGCCTTCAGAACTGCCTCAATTCTTTGTGGCATACATTCAACAAGGTGCTGGAAGCATTTCTCAGAGAGTTTGGTCCATATTGACATGATGGCATCACACAGTTGCCGCAGATTTGTCGGCTGCACATCCATGATGCAAATCTCCCGTTCCACCACATCCCAAAGATGCTCTATTGGATTGAGATCTGGTGACTGTGGAGGCCATTTGAGTACAGTGAACTAAATGTCATGTTCAAGAAACCAGTCTGAGATGATTCCAGCTTTATGACATGGCGCATTATCCTGCTGAAAGTAGCCATCAGAAGTTGGGTACATTGTGGTCATAAAGGGATGGACATGGTCAGCAACAATACTCACGTAGGCTGTGGCGTTGCAATGATGCTCAATTGGTACCAAGGGGCCCAAAGAGTGCCATGAAAATATTCCCCACACCATTACACCACCACCACCAGCCTGAACCGTTGATACAAGGCAGGATGGATCCATGCTTTCATGTTGTTGACACCAAATTCTGACCCTACCATCCGAATGTCGCAGCAGAAATCGAGACTCATCAGACCAGGCAACGTTTTTCCAATCTTCTATTGTCCAATTTCGATGAGCTTGTGCAAATTGTAGCCTCAGTTTCCTGTTCTTAGCTGAAAGGAGTGGCACCCGGCGTGGTCTTCTGCTGCTGTAGCCCATCTGCCTCAAAGTTCGATGCATTGTGCGTTCAGAGATGCTCTTCTGCCTGCCTTGGTTGTAACGGGTGGTTCTTTGAGTCACTGTTGCCTTTCTATCAGCTCGAACCAGTCTGGCCATTCTCCTCTGACCTCTGGCATCAACAAGGCATTTCCGCCCACAGAACTGCCGCTCACTGGAAATTTTTTATTTTTCGGACCATTCTCTGTAAACCCTAGAGATGGTTGTGCGTGAAAATCCCAGTAGATCAGCAGTTTCTGAAACACTCAGACCAGCCCTTCTGGCACCAACAACCATGCCACGTTCAAAGTCACTCAAATCACCTTTCTTCCCCATACTGATGCTCGGTTTGAACTGCAGGAGATTGTCTTGACCGTGTCTACATGCCTAAATGCACTGAGTTGCCGCCATGTGATTGGCTGATTAGAAATTAAGTGTTATCGAGCAGTTGGACAGGTGTACCTAATAAAGTGGCCGGTGAGTGTGTGTGTGTGTGTATAAATATATATATATATATATATATATATATGTAAGCATAAAAATTAGCATAGTATCTAATGAAGACCATCACATGTTTTGTACATAACCTTTAGAGCTGTACATCTGATTATTTATTTATCAACCTTATAATTTTCAAGTAAGATTTATCTGTGACAGGGCACCTTCCTCTCCCTTTTCCTCAGTCATATTGATGTAATGTTATCCATCCAATTATCCATCCTTCGATCCATCCATCCATCCATCTGTCATGAAATGCACTATAGGAGCGAGTGACCCCGTTCCAAGATGGCCGCGCTGTGGGCACACCGTTCTAGTGGGTGGCAGCATTCAATGTAGCATGTAGCTGCCTGGTCTGCGGTGCTGCCTGATGTGCGTTGCTGCCATCTTGAACAGCTATGGAAACTTCATTTGGACAAATGTGCTGGGCAGCCGGCTCTGTGCAAACCACGGAGGCAAATGTCAGTGTCAATTACAGCAAAGCTATAAAAGCCTGTCAAACAATCAGGAGAAGACTTTGTAATTATAACCTATCTATAATTATTAATAATTATAGATAGATAATAATTATTGTAATTATAATCTTTCTATAATTATTCATAATTGTAGATGGATAATAATTATTGTAATTATTATCTATCTATCTATCTATCTATCTATCTATCTATCTATCTGACACTCACTGTGCATGCGCAGATGGTGACATTGATCGAGTAGTCACAGAGTGTTTGTCCAAGTGGAGTTGCTGTAGTTTGCTTTCCAATATGGTGGTCCTTCTGCCCATGCTTAAAAGGGTCCATCACAGATAGGGTAGGCATCGCAGATCGGGCAGCTACACGCCTACGTTAGGGTGACCAGACGCCCCGGATTTCCGGGGACAGTCCCCGATTCAGCCACCCTTTCCCCGGTTAAAACTGTCCCATGCTCCAAGGTTGCACTGAATCACCACACATCCACAGACACAAAGGAGAACTACTCCCCAAGTCTTACCTTGCTTAACACACCTGTGATTTGCACCCAAGCTGGAAACCCTGAGTAAATCAATCATCAAGCCAGATTCTTCCGTTTCCTCAATCCATGAAGGAAGGGGAACAAACTCTTTCAATCTCCACCATGACCCAACTCAGAAAGGAAACAAAAGCTTTTATTATTTATTGATTGTACATTTATTGTCACCAACATCTGGACTGTTGTGTCCGCAAAATGGTACAGCGATCAGAAAATCAGGAGATAATAAAAAAAAGTATGAATGTAATAGCATATAATTGATAACCTTACAA
The DNA here is from genome assembly GCA_029224185.1 of Karalla daura. Lineage (NCBI taxonomy): Eukaryota > Metazoa > Chordata > Actinopteri > Chaetodontiformes > Leiognathidae > Karalla > Karalla daura. Next base: position 838,108 of record CM055204.1, read on the forward strand.
AAATAGGAAGTAGTGTTGTAGTGCTACATAACTGGGGATAGCACTTTACAGATAAAAAGACATCAAAGATTTATTGGTATTAAATGACAAAGCTAAAAAAACAAGCTGAACAACTGTGCAACTGTTAGATATCTCATTTCTGTTTGTTGTACATGAACAGTCAACAATGAGCGCACCCATTTACCATGTGAAAGACACTTACACTCCTGCAGTGTCTGTTTGTAATGCATTCTGTAGTTGGTTTCCACGAAAGGGGGGGGGGGGTCTTTCCTCAGCTCCATCTGTCTGAAGTTGTGTACATCGGCAACCTGATCCATGTGCCAGCCCTGACCCTGGCAGCTCTAGTGTGTTCTTAAGGCTTTGGCATACACCGGCTCCAGGAAATGACAGGGGAGCAACATGAAGAATGCCACCAGAAAGACTGCACTCACCACAGCCAGCAGCACAAAGCGGCCAATGATCAGATTGTCCACTATCTGCAGAGACAAAGAGTGAAGTTGCTTACTAATAAAAGTCCCTCATAATCACATAGCACTTAACAAGTTTATATGACAAAAGCATTGCTCTTTGGAGATTCAGTATTCCCTCTATTAGCCACCAGATGTCAGGAGAGGGCTTCAACACATGCTTGGTCTTATATTTTGCAAGGGCCCTGAAGCCCACAGACAGAGACAAGTACAGGAAAATCATTGAACAGGGTAGGAAAATAAGGTGAAAACATTATTTTTCTACAATACAAACAGTGACAATGTTCAGTAAACTGAAAGTCACAAGATGCTTGATGTTTCAACAACTCTGCCTATGATTTCATGTTACCTGGCATTTTTGAGAAACTACTCCCTAAGTTCAGCTGTGGGATTTCAAAATAAAGAGTGTACATTGGATTATAAGACAGCATGGAGTAGATGGATTAATTTCAAATAATTTCCATAAATCTATTTAAAAACAAACAATTATGTTTCCAAAAACAGAAAACATTTGTGTTGGATCAAAACTACAGATCATTATAATCAGAGGCAGTGTGGGAACACAAGTTAAACCAAAAATATCACCACACCTCCTGATGAAACCCCCACAGAGTCACAGATTTTGATCTGTGACCTAGTAGTGGTATGTGGTTATGTAGGCATGAGACCTGCATGTTCAGAGATTAACAGAAGTGTGTTTGATTGCGAGACACTGTTTGCTGCTTCACTGCTTCCTCACAACTTCTGAACTGTATAGATTCTGGGTTGTGCTGTAGGTTTCTGATCTTGTAGTGCCTATCCACATAATCAGCTGGGACACACACAACGGCAGCTCATTAACAGAGCCATATCAGATTGTTGTTGCTTAAATTAGAGCAAAGTTTGGAGAGCATTATGTTACCAATGATAGATCGAATCAACTCTGAGCTGAAAGTTCTCAGGTCTGGGTTAATAGTGAGATCGAAAACACCTGACAGTCAGAGGGGACTGTTCTGCAATGAGAGCAGCAAGCAGGACCACAAAGTGTGGACCATGTTTTATTTATGTGCCATTGACAGCGGAGGTGGGAGCAGGCAGATGGGCAGGGTGGCAGAGGGGTTCTGGTATAGACCATTCCCACCCTGTGTCTGGGACTGGCCTAAATGACACTATGATGTTTCACGTTTGTTTAACAGCAAGAGGTTAGACATTCCTGGCAGTCTGAATACTTACATGCTCAGAAGCAAATACACTCATTCACACTGTCTCTCTGCCTGCAAATAAGAACCTGGGTTCTGAGTGTGTATCTCCCGCTGAATGTGAAAATTTTGGTCACCACTGACAGATTCCTTTTGACTTCTAGCCATACAGGTGAGAATTTTAAATACTGTAGTTTTCTAGCTTTCTACTGAGACTCACAATAGCTACAAAAGAGCTGTCCTCTGAGAACAGATTCTACCGAGCGCCACTCTGGAAGCTGATGCAGGATGCCATGGTTGCTCATTCTCAGTGGCTTCATTCTGATTGTTGTTCTTTTTTTCCTAATTTTTTTGGATCCGTTTTCCTTTTACATATGAAATTCTCCAGTTATTCTTAAAACTGGATACCATTGCATATTACCCAAAGTAAAACAAAGGTTGGGTGATACTGACCTCATCATGGCAGCAATAGTAGGTGTCATTATTGCATGTTATTTTGGTGGTTCCTCTTTTAAAAACTGCAATCAGTTTCTACAGTTGCTCTGGATTGTTTTTAACCATAAGCCTTATGCGGACCAGGCCCCACCATTTCTATGGGGTGGCAGCTTGCTTGGCAGATCTGGCCAGCTTATTGGCATGACCCTGAGGCAACATGGAGGAGTATTTGTTCTGTGTTTCTGTTGGACTTAGATAAAGCAGAATAAGCCTTTATGACAATATACACTCCAGATCTTCTCCAGGTTTAAAACACTGGATACCGACTTGAACACAGTGGAGCATTTATTTCTGACAGGTTCTGTCTCTTTACCAATATCAATCCTAAATAAACAGCATAGACTTAGTGCCACAATAACGCAAATGAATCCTGTGCATGCCCACACTCATCTGACTTAAATAGCTTTCTTATAAGTTCAATATTGTATCAATATAAAGTGCATAAGTTTGGACAGTACATTAGCATGTAAAAGAGAAGTAGAAGGACAAAGAAGGACAGTTTGCATCACCACTGAGTGAATGAAATCAAATATTTCACAAACTAAAGTATTTTGGCAGGATGTGAGCTATGAATATAGGTTTAATCAGCTGACCATGCAAAACAATACAAATGTAACAATAGGTAGATGAACAATTCAAGACTTCTCAATGAACCTCACCTGTATCTCTCTGAAAGGAGGCATGGTCTCTGGGCTTCGAGGGAAAAATAACAGAGCCAAAGTGATAGTGAGAGCCAGGAAGAAAACAGGAATTACTCCAAGCCTGCCAACACGACACACACACACACACACACACACACACACACACACACACACACACACACACACACACACACACACAGTTAAAACTAAGACACAAACAAAGACTTAATGCCGACTTACTAAAATTTGCAATTAACACAGCCATCTGAAGATAATGTCATTAAAACAGTCAAAACAATGGAATTCGCTGTTGTTTTTTTAATTTAACGTTCCAATCAAGTAAATTGCAACATGTTTCACCCCATTTAAACTCGACTGTAATTGTACCATACACAAGTGCACAGTGTGTGGTGCTGCAGTGCAATTTACTCAGAATTGAACATTAACTGACATCAGAGGTATTAGCGTCTCGTGTGAAGTAATTCAATTCTAAGGGGGACTGGACGCAATTGTAAGTGAGCTTAGCACCATGTAGTTTAATTGATCATTTCCAGAAATGCACAAGTCAAAAAAAACAATAACACGATGGGACACAAATTGCTTGAGAATAATTGCATGGTCATTGATAATTCACACCTGGCAATGTGGGCATGTCTTTCAATCAACTGCGTGTGTGTGTGTGTGTGTGTGTGTGTGTGTGTGTGTGTGTGTGTGTGTGTGTGTGTGTCTGTCTGTCTGTCTGTCAGTCAGTCACTCACTTGGCTGATCCAGATGCTCTCAGGAGCATCGCACCAAACAGCAAAGCAGCGATCCAAATGATCGCAATAATGAAGACGCCTGTTCCGACATTTAGCACGGTGTTTGCCATATTTCTTCAGCAGTGATTCACCGACATCAGCCTCATATCCACCGGGGTCTAGTTGTGGATCTTCTAGTAAGCCATCATTTCGTCTGAGAATTTTTTTTCTGGTCCTTACTCCGTAAGAACTGTTTTAAAGTGGTATAAACCCGCAAAGTCTCCAGTGTTGGCTAGCGTTATCTCCGATGCGTCTTCTGCTTCCTGGTAACAGCAAAGTGAAATTTGATTGGTTGAGCCACCTCAGGCGGACCAATTATCTATATTGTTACTCAACCCGGAACAAGTTTTGAGGGTCGCAGAGCCGCACACTCATCCAGCTAGGTATTTTTATGTTGATACATTTCAGTTTTGATTTTCAGGGAAAACAAAAAGAAGCGGGTTATTTGATTATTCATTTTGTTGCGATAGTTTGATCGATGAGGCTCTCTAAGTCAACGATCATATCTCCTCTCTCCTATTGGCAGTGTACAGTGTGACCAACTACCTATCCGTCAACAATTCGACCTTAATTCCTAACCCTAACCCACAACAAATAACAAAAAAAAACAACATATTTGACATTTTTAGAATTGTATTGTTTTGCATTGTGATATCCTCCAAATCCTGCCCTTTTCAAGTCTGTGTTTTGAAAACAAAAAAACCCTAATAATAATTAACATATACTGTTTTTACAACTTAGTAGTGAGAATGTCAGTATCAATGCTGTTGCTAATCATTGCCAGACTTGAATTTAGATTTCTTAGAACTTCAGATTTCCAGCAAAACTTGTCCAAACAATGACATTTGTGAAGTGTAAGAATTCTGACAATGATTAAATACTTGTTTAAACACATGCACACACAAACACATCACATCATGATCTCTAAGCTACACACATGAATCTGGTCTGTATAGCTACTTGAGGTGTTCCTTTAGACAAGTGACAATAACCTGCTCGAGCTATTACATATGATCCATGCAGACTTATATAGGCTACTGCTGCAATTATTACCAGAGGTGAAATAACTGGTTTCATTGGTGGCTGCTCACTGCATGCACAGTGGTTAGTGCTGTTGCCTCACAAAAAGAAGGTGGTTGGTTCTTGTTACACCCTGGGCCATTTTCTGTGTGGAGTTTACATTTTCTTTCTGTCTGTGCCTGGGTTTTCACCAGGTACTCTGATTCCTCCTTCAGTAAAAGCATGCATTAGGGTGGATTAGAGCATGAATGATATGTGCTGCCTGTGATGGACTACAGCTTGCACCTGCGCTCTTTCTACATTTTAATGAGCATAAGGTAACTTCTGATTATTAATCACAGTAGTTCGGTTACACTGATGATGGGCTTTGTGGTATCAGAAACCACCTTGGTGAGTTTCTGAGAAGATTCTGAGAAAATTATGTAGGAATGGATACCCACAAGCCCACAGTTAAAAGCAAAAAATGTTCCTCTACAAAACACATTGGAATGTCCACTGTACTGTATAAACTGATATCAAAATCAGAAATACTTTAATAGTCCCTGGGGGAAAATGCTTTTCAGCAAAATAGCTACCGATAGTCAACAGAAACACATCTTAAAACGTTATATTATAGTTTTATGATAGTGATAGTATATATTATGCTATATAGTATATAATTATAGTATATATTAACTTTCATTATCATCCAGACTCGTTTTAATACGAGTCTGGATGATAATGAGGGCTAATCTGAATCCCATCTCTAGATCTCTAGCACAGAGAGACAGTGTTTTTTGTGGCTGTGTGAAACCCTGACTGAAGTACATCCCAATGCTTTGATCAATAAAAGGTACTTCTCAATCTCCTCGACTCCTTCCTCAGTGTGTCTTTGTATGTGTGCTTTTGTGGATGTATACACAACAATCTATGTGAGATGGGAGGTTATTATTCATTTATTTTTTTATTTTTGGTTAAAGCACTTTGTGCTGCTTCCTTCTGCATGAAAAGTAATTTGTAAATACAGCTTTAATTGAGCGGTTGATTCATTCATTTATCAATTCGCCATTTCACCAGTTGGCACACATGGGGAGCAGTCAGTGGCATCTGAATGACGAAATCAGGATGATGGTCTGAACCACCATGCAATCTTTAGAGATAATTATTTCATGGGAAACAAAATAAATGTATGAGTTATCACAAGAAAATTGACTTTGTTACCCTGAGATAACAAAACAATAAGAGAAAATAGCAGAAAAACAAAAAATAAATACATGGCTACGCTGGTGTTCTTTTGCTATCTTTTGTGATGTGTTTTTGTATCCAGGTGAATATGGAGGATATCTTTTTTTTACCCATCAGAAATAATTATGGTAACAGGAGTGTTTCTGGTCTGGTGCCTATTCACTCACTTGACTGAAACGTAACTTTTAATGCCCTGACTATCAGGGCTGGCCAGATGACTTACACCCATGTACAATTCAGCGTATGTATGCATGTTTGCATGTGTGTGTATGTGTGTGTGTGTGTGTGTGTGTGTGTGTGTGTGTGTGTGTGTGTGTATGTGCACTCTTTATGTATTCCTCTCTGAAGGGAAATTTTTTATTCAATATTAATCTCTCCTGCGGCATACAGAAATATTTTCATAATACACAACATGCAGAATCTTCATAGTAAATAATAAGCAATAAGTCAAACAAAATAATAAAACTAGAAACAATAATGAATAAGTAATAATAAAAAATGATAAAGAGTAACAATAAGAACAGTAAGTGTTAAAAGTAACAAAGTCTGAACAGTTTGAAGTAACTAAATAAGGTGTTTCCAAAGATAGACAGAGGGCTTGATATACTGTACAAACAATGCTGAAATGGATCACAGATTTTTTTTTCTTTTCTGGTGACAAATTTTCTTAATCATAGATAGCAAAATAAACCTTCTGTCCAGCATAATAAATTTCTGAGGTCTTCTCAGAGATGCTCTCTGTTCACTCTCCCAACATTCAACAAGAAAATTTCACCATCATAGATAAGTCATAATTTGTGTTCAAGGCAAAAGAGGATGGAGAAGAAACATTGTGTCCCTGACAGAGCTATAGACTGTATGTCAAACTTCTACAGACTTATGTTTGTCATTCAAATTCTTATACATGCGCCTTTGAATAAGCATCTGCAGATTTTTCAAACCTCTATTCAAGTATAAAATAGTCTAGTAGTTTAGTACAATAGCAGCAATAAATCCTGCTCTATATTCTTCAGACAACTAAGGCATCAGGGTGCTTGTACATCTGCCGACTTTTAGCTCTAATCAAGGGAAAATAGAGAGTGGAGAGGGGTAAGGCGAGACGCTTGGTTTAAAATAAGGAATAGCCAAGCAGTCAGGGTATTAACGCTCAGGAGCACCATCCCTTCCCAGCACTTTCAAATGAACGTGGTATCGCCATGGAGGAGCCCCTCTACAAGGTTGCTGTATTTCCCATGGACACTGGAAGGCATCAGCAGCCCGGCGCTTGGAGGACTGGAAGCTGAGCTGGAGGTGGAGGTGGGAGGGGCCTACAATGTCTGACGTCATCGCTTGTGTGGAGGAGTATAGGCTGTGCTGTCAACCCAGTGTCAGTCTGATGAAGATTGGCATGCAGGTAAGCTGTCATTCATTTTCAATGTCAGTGCATGGGAGCAGGGCTGCTGCACTCCAACGTCCTTTTTCCCCTTTATCCCCCCTCCCCCTCCCCATTACAAAAGGCAGGACATTATTCATACAGGCAGACAGACAGCCAGGACAGAGAGATAGAGGGAGGGGGAGAGAGAGAGAGAGAGAGAGAGAGAAAGAGGGAGACACAGAGAGAGGGAAAGGGAGGGTGGGAAAGAGGGAGGGGAAGAAAAGAAAAAGGAGAGAGAGCGAGCGAGCGAGCGAGCGAGGGGGGGGGGATGCATTTTTGCGCTGGACTGAAAGACCAGTGGATTTTTCCCTCCCCTTTTTTTCTTGATGCGACATTTGAATCCAAACGCATTGAAAGAAATCCATATATCTGACATGCTTGTGGTGCAGGTCACACTTGCAGGATGTGCGGTATTTTTAGGTGGATGTTTTTTTTTGTGCAGAAGGTTGTAATTTACAGACAAACAGAAAGGGATCGGACAGAGAGCGCTTGTAGCTGTGAATGCTGACATTCACCAGGATCCAGTCGCCAAGTGAGGCTGGGAATCTTCCCTGCTAACAAACGCTCCTGTTGTTGTCTTGTTACTCAGTCCGAGTGCATGCTGAACTTACCTGGTGTATTTGCTCACCTAAAACGGATTTTGTTTAGTCTGGCTGTAAGTTGGCGGTTTCATTAAAACAGTCTTTCAGCGTATAACGACCTACAGTTAGATTTGATTCAGCTGTACTCTTTTGCGATTCCCGATTATTTTTGTGTTCATGCTCGTGTGTGTTGCTTTTTGGTGTGTATAAATAAATGAGTAGTGTACGGAGCCCGCTTGCATAGAAATGAAGAAAATATACATCACATGGAGTCTGAAATGTGGCTTTTTATTGATAGCTTATATTTTTTATCATGAAATCATTTTTCGTAGTCCAACTTGTGACAGGCATCTTGGTCTCTAGTTTAGTAAGATGCTTTTCAAAGATTTTATTTATGCTCCTAGCTCAAGTTTTACCGTAATTCCAGAAGTACTTAGAATCAAAACTGCCATTTCCCATGTGTTTATATTTTTGAAAAGTCAAATAGGGAGTTTAATTCATTTTGCATGGCTTGTTCAAGTCATCTATGATTTAAGTGTTTGTGCTGCTCAGACTATCTGCATCTTGGCAAAGTTTACTGTCCACCCTTAGCCCTCCATGCCCAACAAAACTGACCTGGACGGAACACTGGGCTTCTTTGTGACTAACCCAGCACGTTCTATTTCAGATGACCAGTTTAATCCACAATCACTCAAGTTACTTTTTGACTAATCGAATATGTTTGAGTGGCAAGGAATGCGATCAATGTAATATGACTAGACCCTCAGTCTGTCAGACGCCTGGCCTACTCTGAGGCCCTGCCTTATTCTGTGTTGAAGAGGTTCACATTTGCAGGTTGTTCACCATATTTCGGTAGCTTTCTCAGTCAAAGCTAGACAATGCATATGCTCTGTTGTCTCTGTTCTCTGGTCTCTTCTCTGATTGCTTCAGTTTTCATGTAAACGTACCAGCACTTGATTTGACATGCTATTCCAAATTTGAGAAATAACAAAAACAGCAAATTTCAGAACGTAAACTTCAGCTCCAGTGTTACTCAGTTGTTACAATTCCAATCCAATGCATAAACAGACAGTCCATAAACAGCTAATATCTTCTCGCCACATATGGCCGTAGGAGTAAAGACCTTTTGCAGCAAAGGTACAGCACTGGGAGTACACCAGTTTAATTAAATATGCCTGAACCATTTGCTTACTAATCATCTGCTTCCCCGAGAAATCAGCGTGGTAATTTAGACTTTAGCTCCCTCCGACAAACACATACAGAACAGAGTATTACATTTTCTGTGTGAGCTAAATCACACTCCCCATGAAAGTATGATTTGAAAGACGTCGCTGCTGTGAGTCACTGTTGAGAGACCGAGAAAAGGTCTGTTACCTTCCACACCACTCAAAGGGTTGAGCACCTGGCTGTGTGCCACATCGCCGTCTCACAGTGCGTGAATCAGCTGGGAATTGATTTAGCACAAATGTACAAACAGTCACACACAGGCACACACACCCACGCACACACAGCCAGATATACGAGTCGACGTGTATCAGTACCAGTCACCCTCAGTGAAGTTTGCTCTTTGTTGTAATGCGCTCTACACGCCTCTACATATCGCCAAATAGGCATAATGGCAATTTAGTTTATCCCCAAACCCTGCTGAGATCTTAATTGATGATCTGTGTCATTGGACAAGCAGCTCTGGGGCATATTTGGTGCTGCAATATATTCCAATGCATTTGCATATTCCCATTCCAACTTTAGGGGTAAATTGCATGATGAGGTATGATGCTGTGCATTCCTGCAGCTTTTTTGGGGGGTGGGGGGTAATCACTAATAAAGTGATTTTCGTACACTAAATGAAGGTAGTAAACAAAGCGAGGAGAACATATGTTACAAAACAATTTCAGTATTTATATATGGTCATAAAACAATTGGGGAAATTAAGCCATTAACAAATGTCTTTTCATTTTCTTGTCTTTTGTCTCTTATATCACCCTGCATGGGGCCAAAGATGCCAAAGCATAATTTCAGAGATGAATTAAGGTTTTTTTCTCCAGTAGTCTTTAATGTGAATTTACATCACACGATTCCTTTTCGTGGCAAATCAGATTGTGCGACGTGTAATTTGTTTTTGAGGACTTCACTTCCTTGAAGTTCCTCCAGGAAGAAATCACGGAAGGGCGTTCAGAATTATTCATAAGGCTTTAGTCTGTGTGGTATCCTCAACAGAGACCATTTAGGTCCTGTTTGGGGCCTGTGAGCAATGTGATGTTGAAAAGTTTTCCTCATGTTCAAGAGAGCAGTAATGCCTAACATAAATGTTTTGTGTTATGCTGCGTTACATGTTTTGGCCCTGTCTGGGCACTCACAGGCCATGCCCACTAAGCCTGCTTGATCCGTATTGCTCTCAAGAGAAGGCAGAGGCCTGTTTATACTGTCAGGCAGCTCAGCTTAAGGACAGCCCTTGCATGCTTACCCTTGCTCATTCCACAGGCAGTGCTGTGTTGGCATGGCTCTAAGTGAGCCACCAGGGAGCAGGGCCGGAGAGAGATGGATTGGCTTGATTTATGCTCCAAGAGAAGCAGGCAAATTTAATGATTCTCCATACTATCAACTTCACAAAGCTTTTGTTTCTGAAAGGATGGAAAGATGTCATGGAATTGCTCGGGACACACATTCTTGTGGCACAAATGAGTGATTATTACATCAGTAAATCACATGAAAATACAAATGTATTTAATTAGCTATGAATTTTAGCAATTTTGTCAGGAATCGAGCTTGACCAAGCATGAGAAAATGCTTTCTTAAAAAGTCAACATGTTTTGGCCACAATCACTTGTAAATTAGTAGATAGTGAAATCAATCATGATAATATATTTACATACACATACTGTGTAAACACACGCACACTGTATATTCATAGTTCTGGTTTTGGTGTCACACAGATCCCTGTGTAAAGCAGTTGAATGCAAGTGATATTATTGAGACAGGATGTTAACCTTAAAACACTGTCATTGACTATGATTTGCTGTGAGGGACAAAACTGTACAGTAAATGCAACAGCTGTATGAAAAATGTAGATATAAATGTAGATATAAATGTAGATATAAATGTGTTTTCAAACTTTTTTCAAAAAAAAAAAATCCTCCTTTTAAGGAACAGCACCCCTTTATTAAATTACAATTTACAATATTTAAATCCTAAAAATTATTCTTTAATTAAGTTTCGCTCAGAACTGAGTTCGATGAAAAGATCTGGACAAAACAAAGTTGAAAACAATATTTACGTGCTTTTACTTATCTGTTATTTTAACTGGCCGTTTTTGTGCAAAGACGGGACTGTCATGAAAACATTGAACGAAAGAAAAAAAAAAACCTACTCGTGGGAAAGTATATGGGATGTGGTTTTGTCATTGATTGTGCATGTGCTTCAAGTAGCAAGTAGCCACTGCAGAGACTCCTCACATGAAGGGTTATATATCTACATACATGTGTGTGTGTGTGTGTGTGTGTATAACTTGCTAATTACCACTGTCTGGTTGGTGTGTGACTTTTTAAATCCAATTCATATGATGGAATTCCGGTTCTCTCTCCAACTTCTGCCATATTGTTGTTTCCATTCATGCTCCTGTAGCACTGCTGTGAACGAGCCGCTGCAGTGACGTAAAATGCTACTGCAAAGTAGTCGTGATACTGCGGTTACATTGATCTTCGTTGTTCGTATGTGGAACGGTGTTGAATAAAAGGAAGAAAAAGCAATATAAACAACAGAGGGTAACTGAGGGTTACCGGGGCAGTAGACGTTTTCATATCGCACCACGATACGTATCGTGCATGCCACAGCATAAAAGACAAAGGCTTCAGCCATTAGGTAATGGTTTTGACATCGTGACTTTTTCTGACAGAAGAAATAGGAACCCAACAGGCCCACATTCCAAAAAACAAAATCAAAGTTGTGGCAAAGAATGGATGGAAGAACAGCTTAGGTTCTTATACATTGTAAATTGTGACGAAAAATCTTGATGTACAGTAAGAATTAGGCTATTTCCGCTTTCCGTGTCCTCTGTCTTCATTGCTGGCGCAGATTGCTTTCGGTGTCATTATTTTTGCAGCAAAAACAATTTAAATGGTGTTTTTTTATGTGTAGTTATTATTCAAGGATCACGCACAAAACAAAATTAGCAACGGCTTATTATATATTCCGCTTTCAAGACCTTTATCAAGACTGTGAACCTCATTGTGCCTTTGGTTTTTTATCTCTGGTGGAATGTAGATAATCCTAATAAATGACTAGGGCTTCACACAGAGAAATATGAAGCCTGCCAGCAAATCCTGAATTTATTATATTTGAGAGTGCTGGTAACAGCTGAGCTGGGTGAGGTTCAAAATATTTGATATTCGACAGCAGATCATAGCAGAGAAAATCCGACCAAGGGCAGTGTGGTGATTACATATATATATATGTGTGTGTGTGTGTGTGTATATATATATATATATGTATATACATATATATATATATATATTTATACACACACACACACACACACACACACACACACACACACACACACACATATATATGTGTGTGTGTATGTCTCTGTCTCTGTTCGTCTGATTGCCTTGAAAATAAATAAATGCTTGTGCCAAAGTGATGTATTTGTATGGCGTATTCTCCCTTGCAGTGTGCCACTCTTGGCTTGGAGCGAAATGTCACTGCTGATTCTACATGCTAAAGCATTGACTTCAGACACCAGAAATAACACGTTAACAAAGACGTTTCTGTCAGGTGACGGCAGCCTTCTCTTGCCAGACGCGAAAACGACCTACCGCTTGATTTAGTGCGAGAACAGATAGTGTGTTATTTTTTTCTTCACCTCAGACTTCAGTTTCATTCACTCAGTGCTGCAGGTAGAGCTGTACAGTATTTCACCGCCGCCAGACTGTTGCCCGGAAGAGAGTTGTTCCTCATCCGTGAGTCAGAGTCGCTAGTTAAAGTTAAGTTAAAGCCATGCAGATATGAGTTTTTTTTACAGCAAAAGACATAAATGGAAGCTATGTTTGATTGCATTTGATTGCAAGTACATTGTTGTGCATACAGCTGTTTTATTCTACAGATCAGTTGCATTAAGATACAGAATGGACCCCAAGATAGGAGATAATGTGAGAAGTGGGTGATAGGGATCAAAATATAAACATTTCAGGATTAAGGTAGGTTAACTTCCTTCTTTGAGTGTGTGCAGTGGAAGACCTTAAAATCTGTCCACACACTGAATAGAAAAGCAATATTGCTAAAATGTGACCACCAAAAGCGCTGTTCCATTGCTCAGAATGATTCAAGTGGGTTACTCTCTGCCACTCATATCTCATCTGAATGTTTGAGCCTATTGCACTCCCGCAAACCACCGATCCGAAGGACAATATTTTCACTCAGTCTACAGCTGCTTGTTTATTTTGACATTAGACATTAAAAAAAAAGCACCTGTCTCTTGGTGTCCATTTGTATGCCTTGTCCTTTATCTTCAGGCAGTCTTTGCAGATGCCCGATGAAACATTGGTTAGTGTGCAGGCCTTTGGGCAAAACAGTAGCTTATCAACAGAATACAGTAAAAGCACTGTACAGTGGCAAGGACAGAATAATTTGCTCTAATGCATTTTAGTGATCGCTCTTACTAGCTGGAAATGACTTTTTTTATGTAGTTTTGTCCCCTGCCATAAAAGTAGCATGATTTTATGACGGGCATGGGCTCGAGTCGAAGTGCATTTCATTTTCCACGTGAAGGTTACATCTTTTATGGTCTTTCATAAGGCTTGTCACTTTAAAATATTAAGTGCAGTTTCATTCCCGTTATTTTTCATTAAGGCTTACATTCCGGGTGCCTCAGTGCTGCTGAATTCATGCACGTTATAATCAGCAGCTAAGGAATCAAAATGCGTCTGGCATCACAAGACAAAGTCACGTTACCCAAGAGCTGAACTGTCGAGCCAGTGGCTCTCTCTTTTAATTGAAGCACTGTTAATAGCAAGCGCATAGCGACGAAACACAGCAGCCCTGTCTCCTCTAAAATCCTCAAAAAATGTTGTACTCGGAACTTGAGCTGGCAAAACTGATAAATCAAGTTAATTAAAAACGATCCAAAAAATAGTAAGGATTTTCTTTAATCAGTCCAGCCGGTCTTAGAATGTGCTGAATATCACGTTTCATCTTCTGCCAAAGGCCTGGACACACAAAGTCGACAATAGACTGCTGGGCCTGATCGGTGTTCTGTGAGCTCGTCCGCCTGGTCTGTTGCACATGAGCACACCGCTCGGAGTTGCTAACGGTGACACACTGACATTCGCTAGCTAACAGATCTGTTGTCATTGAGCGAGGGCAAGGCCTGAAAGTCTCGAGCATACATCAGTCCAGTTGTTTAAGAAGATTGTATTCATCATAAATAATGGGCTCGACTTCCATCAGTGACTTCCGTTTGGATGGAGAAATTGCCGTTTTGAGAAAAATGGAAAATTGAAAAATTGGCTGTTCGGCCAATCACAGCGATTTCTCTCAACGGGGCGTTCGCCAGTACCAATGGTGATTCAACATGTTGAACTGGTGGAAAAAGGCTCTGCCAGTGGCCACCGACGGCTGATGTTCAAGACACGCCACCCCAACGAGAGCCTCCCGACGGCCCCGACGTCCCTGACGACAGCTTGGTGTGTCCGGGCCTTAACCCTGAATTTACACATGTTGCGCAACTGCTCCGTGTGTGTTGCATGACATCAGCGGCGCTGATGCGCCACCCCTTCAGTCAATGAGACAAGGTCCACATGCTCCGCAACAGCCCGAAGGCGGCTCCATCCCAGCTGCGCAACACGCACATGATCTGTCAAAACAGGATAGGGCTCTAGTTTGATGGATCAGGGACCATTGTCGGACGGCATGCAGTACGGCGTGGCCGGCAGAAGCTTGCCAAAACCGGTCGTTTTCGAAATAAAAGCACCCAGTTTGCCACTATATAAACTGAGATGTCTCAGTTGTCTCAGATTAGTTATTTCACCAGTAAGCAGCTTTGTAATACTCAGCAGAAGCCGGACCCAAAGCTAAGGGGTTCGGTTTAGTTAACTATAGCCTACAATAACCTGCTCACATCATATTATCCCTTACATACATCTTACCTGTGAAAAGTGATCTCATGAGATCTGGATGCTACACAGCTCTCTTGAGTGCATCCACAGACCGAACAGATGTCAGACAGTAGACAGAAGCTTGTCTGACTCACCCTGTTTAAATAACTAAGCTGGAGTGAGAGGCAGAGAGCGTGTGGAGCTTACAGTACGTGTTGGGTGGTAAGACCAGCATTTTTGAAATATCCAAGCACCTTATATGCACCACTACCTCATCCTGCCCCATTCCAAGATGGCAGCGCTTTGGGCACGTCCCCCCCACAGTCTAGACGGCGTTTATGTGCATTTGTCTGAGTAAGCCAGTCAGTGCAATGTGATGTGATGAATGACAGTGAATGTCTCTAAAGTTAGGATTTGCAAAACGACCCCGTTCGTGAGCAGTGACACAGTGGAGAGACATAGGATTTCAGGTTCTTTACTTTTACCAAATGTAGTGAACAGAAATACTTTTTGTCGGAATCCTCTCAATTTCATGACTCTTATGGCTGTTCAAAGTTAGAGCTAACACATTGATAAATCAATTTCACATGTAACTCTTTGGTGCCCAAAAAGCTCCCGAAAGCTTATTTTAAGCTAGGGCTCCATAAGATCTAACACTTGATGAAATGAACACCCATCCATTCATCCATCTCATATGGGAAAAATTGATCCCGATGAAATTATTTAAAAGTAAATACTTGAAGTAAATCCACTCAAAGTTACACGTGATTCTTCTGTTGATTTTCCACAACTTTGCAACCCATCAAAGTTATCGTTTATACAGTGAAATCCAGCTCTGGGTTAGAAAGTTTGTTTTAAATATTTGGTGGTGTTGTTCTGACAGTCCAAAGTGACTTTCACTTTTGGATGATAGTGAATAGTTGCAATCTATTTTTAAATGTGAGCGATACAAACTATTAATATTCGATCTTAATAATATTAAACACTATTACTCCCAGGATATTTATTATTATTATTATTATAATTACATTTGCATCTTGATTTCTACAGATGGATCTGTTACATCTTTATATTTCCTTTTCATAGCTTTTGTCTTTCAGCATTATGCAGGTATTTTCAATTAGCATATTGCAACATGATATTCAAAATTCTGATTTAATTTGCAACAAACATGAAAATCTTTTTTTTAAAGTTTAACCACTATCCTCAAGTGCTGTCATGGTTGTGTTTGTGCAGCTAAACTAAACATTACACTAAGGTAGCTTACTTCTGCGCATGCATTGAAAATAAGTATGTGGAAATATGAACGTTTTGGTTATTATCACTGCCTTAATTTAACTAAATAAGTATTATCATGCCAAGCACATGCATGATGTGTTATAAGAAAATAGTTTTACAGAATTTACATTCATGTTTTAACTATATGAAGTGAAATTTCAACGTATTTTTTTTCTGTGCCATTGTGTTCTCTAAAATAAAGCTCAGATTGAAATGGCCAAAAGCTTTTTTGTCTCACATTGGTTTTGCCAGACCTGGCAGTGCAATGTGAATGCTGGAAATTCCAAAAAAGAAAAAAAAATCCATTTCCAAAGAAGTCTAGTTCTACAGGTACAATAAATTAGCTTTGATGAAAGTGTTGTTTCTCTTCTTTTTTTTTCAATGATGTGAATGGCTCCAAGGCAATCTCAGGAGTTAAAATTTCTGGATGCAAATATGCTCTGACATGGCCTGAGGTCTGAACAAAGTGTGAAAAAGTGATTTTTGCAATATCATAAACAATGCAGCAGAGCAGCAATTCTCTTAGCTGTATGTTTTCCTTACTCTCCTCTCCTCAGCTCATTAAATAACAACTTTGTCGAGAGCGTAAAGTGAGTGCATAAGATAGGGAACAGTGTAAGGTGAGTAAGGATCTGTGCCACTGGCATTCACCTCATTTTTAAAGCTGTAGAGCCCACGTGGGGCGGATGGTCCATTTCGGTCTCTTTCTTTCCATTCAATTTTTAATGTTTTATTCATGCTTTTTCTTTCTTGTCCTGAAATGACATTTTGAAAGACATTTTTGTGTTTGAAAACACATTGCCCTTTGTGCTAGAGCTGTGAATATGAAAATTCTGCTTTGCTTAAAAAAGCGCTTTGTTAGAGTTTGAGAGAGCAGGTCTGCAGACACGTCGAATCCATGCTTGCCTCAGTGTACCATGCTTGGCCCAAAGCTGAGACTCTGCAAGTAATCATGAGACCCGGCAGTCCAAGGGAGAT
Source organism: Karalla daura (assembly GCA_029224185.1). Classification (NCBI taxonomy): domain Eukaryota; kingdom Metazoa; phylum Chordata; class Actinopteri; order Chaetodontiformes; family Leiognathidae; genus Karalla; species Karalla daura. The sequence goes on from CM055204.1 coordinate 855,272, forward strand.
ATGGAGCTGAGCAATGGGTGACAGTGGTTTCCGGAGGAGTTTTGAATACGACATGGGTAATCCTTAGTCATAAAATGCGATTCTAATTGCTTGTCAGTAAGACAATTATCCTTGAGATAGGGTCTGTTCATATTGTGCAAATTGTGCGTCAGTTCCTCATATTTTATACATGACTGCTTTGTTCTATATTAATAAGGTTTTATTTCCTGCGCAGTGTCTGCTGTAGCAATGACTCAGTTATCAAATGTGCACTTTATTCCAGGTATCCAAGAGGAGCCGTGAAACATTGCTCCCATCGCAATGCACAAAATGAATGGCAACATTTTAGGTTCTGTTAAACTCCTGCTGCAGGCAGCCTCACTTCATCACATAAAGCTTTGATTGATTGTGCAGTTCAAGCCCAAACAGTCAGAGACAAATAAAATGGTGTCGGGCACATACTGTAAGTTGTCAAAGAAAACGGTGTTGTGTTAAGTATGTTTGTTCACTAACCACACACCAGTTCTCATTTTAGAAGTGGGGATATTTAATGGCTCTGTAACACGGATCTGATTTGTGAGCAGTCGCCTCTAAAGCACCACTCCTTCGTTTTGGAGTTCTTTTCTAATTTGATCGCGCCTTTCAAGTAATAATGTCAGATAACGTCGGATTTCTAGAGCGTGTGAACAGTTTCAGGGAACTAGAGAGCAGAATAATCGTAACACATTGCTGTTCATGAATCAATGCGGGATTTTTTCCTTGGCTGTTGGTATGGAAGCTGTTCTCATCCAGGTTTTACATGTTTGAGATGGTTTATTTTTACGGTGCTGCTAGACAGGGGATCTTGCTTGTGGTATCTGTGTTACTTTATGCTTAATAAAGAAAATACTCTGTATACATTATCTGGGAAACCCTCTCTCCCCCTTTTTTAGAACTGAGACTTTTTTACACTACAAAGAATAATCATTTTTCCCAACTCTGCCATAATTGGTTACTACTCTTTTATCTTATCTATGTGTGCAAAATTATCACAGTCATATTAGCTTATTTCATGCATAATAAATGAACTGCCACGACAAGCGTTTACTCTGACAGACTGTATTGCTCAAGACATCACTGAAAAGTGAGAAATGCAGAAAGGAATTCAAAAATTTTGCATTACTCTAGTGTTTTGAGAAAGTGATTATCGTGCTAAATAGTGCTCTTCTTTAAGGTTTATTCTGTAGTGCATTTTAAATTTTTAATGGAAAATATCTTACAACGATCCAGGCAGGATTAAAAGACATAAAACGGGGTAGCATAATGGAGACTAAAAGGCCAGTATGGTACTGTTTGCTGCATACAGTGGATCCGTTGTGATTCAATGGGGTAAACCTGCTGCTGGATACTTTTCTGATTTGAAGCTGTCCATGTTGGAAACATGTCAGAAACTGTTTAAAGAGGGCAGGGAACTGCTGCATACTTTCCTGTCTACATTTTGATTTAGAAAATTATGTTTAGAGTTATCCTATGATTTGTGTGAAGTGCGTATCATTTGAGAACGTCACCTCGCATTTTCACGTTTCAAAAATATATACAGAAATGAAGCTGTCGTGCCATTGTTGTTGAAAAAAAAAGATAGTTTTCTATAACTACACAAGAACAACTTTGATGCCAAATGTTTCAGTTGGATTTTATCCGGGCTACAGCAATTTTGGCAGTGCCACCTTTCACCAACCTCTGCCAACAGCTTAAAAACACAGACATAATGAGCGACTGGCGTGATCTGTTTTTGTAGTCAGAGTCGGAGGTAAATATAGGTAAATAATGCACATACATACTGAGACTGGGGACATCTACAATGTTAGACTCTTAAATAAAAAAAATTCAAATGATCACATGTTAAAAGGTGTTCAATTAAAGACAAAAAGAAGAGTGATACAGATTCTGGGCCGAAAGACTGTTCTGAACAGTTGCAAAGCTATCATGCAGGTACATATGGCAACCTGGAAGTAGCACAGTGTCTTGTTTGTGGCAGTGCCCCAATGGTCGAGGCCACATTGTTTCTGTGTTATGCCTCTACCCATCCCCCTTAATGTCACTGCCCCCCCCGCATTGCCATCAGCAGTGTCAGTGTGGCGTAAAGGGGAGTTTGAAATATGATGGTACTGATTGGCGGTCAGATTTGTTTGTTTAACTTGAAAAGAAAAGTTGCTGCATAGGCCGGTAGTGGGGACGATTATGAATGTCTCTTTTCCACATGAAATCAACTGCATATCCTAAGAAAAGAGTTCAAGTGTTACACATTTTGATTTCAAAATTATTTAGTTTTTCTTTTGTTTTTTTCGATTTTATTGTATGCAATAATTGTACTCAGTCACATTTTTAAATGAATTATGGGGTCAGGATACAGGAAAATGCATTATGTCTCTGTAGGCACAGATAAATATGCCTGAAGTGATACCAGGGTTTCACTGGGGAACTTTATGCGAGGGGTGTGTGTGTGTGTGTGTGTGCGTGTGTGTTGCTATGTGAAAGTAATAGAAACTGAAACTTAACTTGGCTTTCCGGCCCCAGGACTATAATGGTAGGGCAAATACTACCAAATAAAAAATGTAAAAAGTGGCACTTATCAGGGGTATCATAAACATGATACGACTGGTATTTTACTCACTGAAGGGGGCAACTCTATTGGTGCCAAATTGCATGGTAGCGGCTGTGCCCCCCTTGCCTACCTATCCCCAAAAGTATTTACAAATGTTTATTACCCCGTTATTCCACAGAATACCTTACAGATTGTGAGAAGGTGTACTCTCCCTTCTCACCGCTGTGCTGAGCTGCGCAACCAGGGGGAGGGAAGAGAGAGGGACCGGACTCGTTTCCCTCTCAAGGCACGGGCACAGATGCCTTAATGCGCACTGTGGTGGTTATGATCTGTGTCTTAAGTGTGAATGGGGTGTGGGGGAATGCATGTGCACTTTGGTGGTGGCCGCGGTGGAGTTTGGCGGGGTTCTCCACTCGGCCATAACTCACCTCGTCACCATCACCATTTCCATTTTCCATTTTCGTCATTGCTCACCTCAGTCACCGGCACACGATACCAAACAGGCACCACCAGCACCAGCTCCCAGGCGCCCATGTGGAAGCGCGCTTGCTGCAAGAGCCAGGGTTTTAACTTGGGTACACAGGTTGGGTGCACGTTGGAGGGTTATTTAGTGTGTTTTTCGTTAGTACGAATAATTATGTTAATTTGCTGGTGGTCTTATGATAATATATGGTTGATTGGTCAGTGTTATTGTGTTTATTTACTATGATTTGGTATTATTGTAAATATTGAAGGAGGTTACCTGTTCTCTGGATTGGTTTTGTCCAGTTCAGGGAAGGTAGCCCTATAAAAGGGAGACCTCAGTCTAGCTGAGGGGGGAGAGAGGAGAGAGACATGCCTGCCCAGAGGCTGTGAGTTACTTCGCTTGAGTGTGCTGGAGAGTAGAGCTACCTCTTGTGTTGCTTTTGACCATTTGGTTTGCTTATTGCATTTCCTTTTTTGTCCTTGTCACCTTTTTTGTAGTGATGGCCAAATGAAGCTTCCTGAAGCGTTGAAGCTTTCCATGAAATTGGTTCAGCGAAGGGTTCATTTCTCGAGGCCGCATGTGCACACAAAATCCCCTGCTGGTCAAAACTATCATTGTCATTGGAACTATTATGATGAGCTCTTGGCTGTCTGGCAACAGTGTCAATATGGGCATAAACACATCCATGAAATGTCTTTTGATCAATGTGCGGGTAATGCGACTAGAGGTCTATTAATTTTTTTTAAAGTCTGTACATTTTTAGCCAGTGTTTCCAGCAGGAGATGAGATGTTTATGTTAAAATTGCTGTATTGGTTTCAAATCTGTGCTTGTGAATACTGTGGTGAAATAGGACAATGCTTGTGATTACTGTGGTGAAAAAGGACAATGGTACAACATTTAAAAATGGTATTAACACGTTTCATTATGTACAGGCTTATTCTGTGTAATAGGGTGTTACAAGAAGGCATAACGAATACCGTGTCGGGAGATACCTGATAAAAATGCTACCATACAGACAAAAAACCTTCCTCTTGGCCGACTCCATTAAAAAACTCTCTCTCACAACCATCCACCTCCCAAAAACTTTGTGCGGATCCATTAAGCTTATATACCTTCCAAAGCCCCAGCAGAACAAACCGGCCCATGAACCGCGACATCATTCGCGACGTCACTCGCCCCTAAAGATGCAAGCCTCGATAGCCGCTTCGCGAAAAACTTCTGGGATTACTCGGCACATGCGCCGGGAGCTCTGGCGTGGTACGTCCCATCACTACTTTTTCGGTTGCACTGGTAAATACATATGCCGGCTTGATTTCACCTCTGCGGCATGCTCGTGTCCCGTTTCTGCCGTCACATTGTCCAGCTGCCTCTCCCACAGTTGGGGCGACCGCTCGCCGCCTCACACAGCTGCAATGCGCTGCGGCATGGCAGCAGCGCGGCTCTGTAAAAGGTCTCTATGTTCCTCCCAGTGTGTTACGGCAGCAGCGCGGCAGCTGAATTCGCGCAATACCACAAGGTTGCACTACATCATTATACACATTATTTTCGGAACAAGAATTCCAGGTATATGTCTTTACAGTAATGGTGGGATCTTGGCAAAGTCCAAATCCAGCAGTTTATTTAAGCTGTATACCCATAATGTCACTCAGCACATTAGAAGATCTCTTCAGGGCCTAGAGACTGAGGTGGTAGAGCTGCAAGGTTTGGCAGACTGTAGAGGACAACGGCCTTTTGACGTCCTTAAAAGGGAAAAAAGCCCAACCTACTGGGCATCACAGCACAGGGGCTGCTGGGCCGATCCCGTTTTGTGAATGCCTCATAGATGGACACTCGGTCCTAGTTCTTTTTCAGCCTGGAGACAGATAATGGTTCCTTACTTAACTCAAGTTCAGAGATCAAGAGGTATGCCACACAATTTAAAAAACAACTGTACTCAAACAAGTTTGTGGATAAGTCAGAGCTGTGTCGCTCTTTTTTTTTTAACAACTTGCCACAGGTGAATGTTGCCTTGAACACAGCTCTGGACTCTGAGCTTACTATTGAGGAGCTCTACACAGCCCTCATGAGCCTGACCAAAAAGAAGGCTCCAGACATTGATGGGCTGCCTGTGGAGTTTTTTTAAAGTTTATTTAAGGCTGTCCTCAGTGAAGACAGGCTGGAGGTTTTCCAAGGATAGTCTGAACCAGGTACAACTACCACTGAGCAGTGGAAGAGTTGTAATCACCTGGCTCCCGAAAAAAGGACACCTGCAGCTCTAAAAGAACAGGAGACCAGTCTCATTACTGTATTGGGATTATGAGATCCTATCCAAAGCCCTGACCCTGAGGCTGAGAAAGGTTGTAAGTGAGTTCATCCATGTGGACCAGACCTACTGTGTGCGCAGCAGGTCCATAAGTCACTAAAGGCATGTTTTGGATATCTCTCGCACATTAGTTGCAGATACGGGTCCAATTTCCATAGACCAGGTAAAAACTTTTGACCATGTTGAACACCAGTATCTGGTGTTCAACCTAGGTTTCAAAGATCCAGGTAATGTACTGTGACACTATGAGCACACTGAAGCTTAATGCCTTAGCAGCAGCCAGGCTGCTGGGGTTCAGCAGGGTTGCTCCTTATCAGGGATAAGCAAATGTTAAAGCTGCAACAATACCAAGCACTCTTGTTGTCATGTCAGGAACAATCCTTTGGAAAACAGAGAACCTTCATGTTTTCGCTGCACATGAATCTTAGATCTTTAACCGTGGCATCCCCTATAATCAGAGTTTCAGGCCCAGGCATTAACTTGGCCTGTGGCCTGTGAACCTCTGATTTACGTTAAGACCTTACTCTTTTCTTTGGCAATGAGAAGTTTTCCAGATCATCAGATGGAGTTGCAGAATCTTGCAGTAGTGGAGCAAATTTGTTATGTTAGGGTTGGGGTTAGGATGAGGGTTAGGGTGTTGTATGAGATGTTTACTGTTGGTCTTTCCTTTAGCATCTGTCCATGGCTGTGTTCTGCTCTGCATTAGAGTTGAGGTGAGGGAAGATCATAGCGATCCGGTAGCATCTGAGATCCCTGGATAGATTGTTCTGCTTGTTTTTCACCAACCCATGTTCCAATGAAAAGATTTCCTCTTCAACTTTGTCCCAAGAGTGTTAAAGGGAGAACTTCCATGTGAAGATTTACTGCAGAGATCACAGCTCCTCTGTTTCGTTAGTCTTACCAGTGCTAAACAACTGTGTAAGCATTCTCTTGCCTGGTCTTTTGTGTAAAAGGAAGAGTGACTTCATTTCCACACAGTCTGTCAACCTCCACATTTATCATCATCAGTGGAGAAGGTTGGCATTCTGTTCCTAGTTATCTTTGGATATATCCACTTACTGTAGTGCAGGCTTGAGCAGATGGTGGGCCATGCTCACACAATTGTGAAAAGGCTGTAAAACCCTTTAGAAAATGGTTTTGGGCAACTTGATCCACAAGTTCCAGATGATATAAGGATACCTGAACCAGGATTCTACAAAAGGGTAAAAGCAGAAAATGTCAGTGAAAAAGATATCAGTGAAAAAGATAGAAAGCAAAGAAGGCAGAGTGGAGAGCAAGGAGTAAAACCAGTTGCTGTTTCGCAATGCCTAAGTGGAAAAGGACAGTAGTAGTAGTAGTTGAGAACAGTTCATCCACCTCAGAACCGAGGTGGTCCCCATTTTGTTGTAATTGAGCATCCAGCTCAATTACAACAAAACCAAGGTCATGTTTAGCCCCTCCAACTCTGGCTCTAGCCTTGTCTCCACTCTTGAGCCCCTATCTGTGTATTTGCACAATGAAGTTAAAAATCTAGTTAGTTAAAAATCTAATCATCTGCAAAACTGAAGTCTATTTTACCTTCAAAACACCTGGAGATAGTAATACATATTCATATTTCTTCTCGATTGGACTACTGCAACGTGCTTTATATAACCCATCCCATGCTCTTGCAACTACCTTAACCCTCACCCTCCAAAAGGCTGCACTCCCATTCTAGCACAGCCTCGCTGGTTACCGGTGAAGTACAGAGTTGATATGAGAATCTTATGGTTGGTTTTTAAAGCTCTAAATGTGCTGGCCCCTCAGTACATTTCTGAGCTACTTCAACCATATACCGCTCCCAGGTCTTCGCCACAACTTCTTTCAGTGCCCCCTTAACGCCTCAAAACAAATAGGGACAGAGCTGTCCTTAAGCTCTGGAATAATCTTCCTCTTCTCCCCTTATTATTATTTTGGTCTGCTGCCTCTCAATTTATGGTCGTTTCTGTCTTATTTTCAAGATCCTGCTTGTGCTGTGAAGTGCCTTGGGCCAACACTGTTGTTTTACATGTGCTATATCAATACAATTATTTGATTTGACTACTTTTTATCTCTTCATTTCTGTAGGCCCAAGCAGATAAATAGGACACAAACTTTGTTTACTTGCTGAATGGAGAAAGGTCAGACACAAGGCTTTCTGTTAGTTGGACTGTATGTGACACACTCCTATTAGACACCTGCCTATTTGTGTGTGTATGTGTGTGTGTGTGTGTGCGTGTGTGTATGTGTGCGCATGTATTTGCGTGTGTGTCCATTTTTTTAGGGACAGAGAGAGAAGAGGAGGAAACTGATTGACAGAGAGTGTGCTGTGTGTTTGTACGTGGATCTCTGCATCTTAGAGATCTGACTCCACTTCAGTGAAGTGACTCACTACCGGTCAGTGGTATTCATAAATGGCCAAAGACATTTAATATAGAGTTGTCTTGCACCACACACTGTAGACTGCAGAGAATACCTGGCCGTCAATAAATTCTGTAGGCTACGCACAGAGGGATACAGTGTGGCATTGTATCATGTTATTAGGTGCTTACTGAACAAACAACCACAGCAGTCATTGAGTGTGAAAGAGTTAACTTTTCCCCTCCTGACGCTCACCAGGAAGGAACAGTAAGACAGAAAAAAAGGGACGGTTAGCTGACTACAGACACTGATGGGGAATTCCTCTGTCTCCTCTGCCTCTGTCACGACCATTGTATTTCTCTTCTTCTTTCTGACCTTCTCTGTTTCATGCACCACGATAAAATGCACATTGCTATCTTGACATCTGTGTTTCTGTCTCAATAGACAGATCTATAGGTAGAGACCATAGTGAAAATGGCCACTGCTTCTTTATGTTGGAGAGAGGACCTGCTTTTCACTTATATATATTTATATCAATCTGTTGTGCATGCAGGGGTATATCTCAGGGTCATCCTGGGCTGGCGCTGGTCTCCTTGGCCTCTGCTCCAATATCCTATAGCCAATAACCATTCATTTCTAAAGCAATGTTTACTCAAATCGAAATAAATTTCATTGATATCGCACTATTCAAGTGAAGGATAAAGCCACTTTTGGGGGACGTCCAATCTGAGAGGGCTCATGGCCCATGGCTACAGGGGGCTGTGCCACAGAGACAGCCCTTACACGGGCAGAAAGGAGGCCCCATAACAAGGCACAGAGCCCTCATACCATCTGGGTCAAAACCATCCACAGGACAGATCCCCATCAGTAGGCCAAAACTCCCAGTGTGATAGGAACCTATGAGGAAACACTCAAACTATACAACTGACTAAAATGGTAAGATAAGATAAAAGGTATAAAATGAACAAATTGATAAAATGCTCTTTGGACATTTAAGATAGGTAAGACAAGTAACGGTGCTGAACTAAAAAATTGTAAATGGTGTAAAGTCCAAGGATGACTTTGGGATGAAGGGTCTAGTGCGTTTCCACACCATGATCTCCTCCCCCACTTTGCTCAAGTCGTAGTTTATTATGATAATATAGAAATAGTAATAAATATAATTATTGCCTTCCTGCAATCCAAGTACATGCATAAAGTCTGATTGGAGGCTTCAAGCTGCACCCATGCATGGGTGAGAGAGTGAATGGTGTGCGTGTCTCCTGTGACAGACTGCAGGCGACATGTGCAGGCAGGGAATGCACCCTACTACACCACCCAGCGCAAAGCGGGATGGGTGGATAACGGTTGTGAGATTACCTCCTCCTTTTTGTACCCTGCGGTGGTCATGAAGAGAATACGTGGAAATTCATTAAGCAAACGGGCTCAAACTAACTTTTTTATTATTGATCCCTCCATCATGGCAAAATAGCAGATTAATCTCGCCGGCATCTCAAATCAGTTTATGCTATGGTTAGCATAAACCCCCCCCCCCACACACACACACACACACACAGTTCCTGCATCCGTACGACTGACCTTGTTGGTCGGATTGCTGCCACTACTATCATTGTTGCTGTAAATGCTGTGGCTTTTTTGTCGCTGCTGTTGTTGACATTGTAACCCATGCTGTTTTTTTCCATCGTTTTCATTGGTGTTGCTGACGTTGTCATCACTGATATTGTTGCTTTTATTGTTGCTATTGTGTTTGTCGTCGCTGCTTGTTGTTGCTGCTGCTGTTTTTGTCTCTTCTCCCCATTAAGATCCCTGAACAGAATGAAATAACAGCAGCATATTTTACGTTTTCCAAATCTGTCTATTTCTAAGTAGCGGAAATACTGCCGTCTCTGTGGGCAGATTCTGTTCCCCTCTTCTGGATGCAGGTCAATTTGATAAATTGAGGATTCCACTGATGGTATTTGAGGATTGGAACTTTTGAAAGCCTCAACAGAAAGGCAGATTGGAGCAAATTAGACTGCTCTCTTTTTGTTTGTTCATCCTGACTCATCACGACAATGATATTTTAAGCCTCGGACTCCTGTACAACATGGGCTACATTCTGTGAGAAAAGGAATAATCAATGTATCAGCTCAGAGTCAGTCATTGGCAAAGATGCAAAGAAACCCTTGTAATGTACTGAAAGCTTAATATAACAGCTGGATATGTTTATAGTGTGAGTTCTGTAGGTATGTGTATGTGTGTGTAGATTAAATGTGTTTGCGCTGTGCTTTGCCTGCCACTATTGCCTTAGTTAGCTGCTGGTTAAATGTTGAGCCTAATGCTGTACTGACACCACAATGGCTCTGGCTACCTAGTGGGAATACCTGGGATTGTCATGGGGAACCCCTTGTAATTCCCTGGAATTAGCATCGAATGGTTGGAATCTGGACAGCAAGATGAACAAATCTTTGAGAAAAAGCAGGGGGGAATAGATCGGCAGCATAATGTTTGTTATGATGACTTTTGCAATTTAGCTCCTATCTAATGTCCTGTATGCTACAGTCTCGATTACAGTCGAGTTTGGTTATTTTAAGTCATGTACAATGGTGTGACTGTGTAACCCCCCCCACCCCCACATCCGCCCCCCCCTGTCTAATTCCTTACTGTTTAGGTGGCCAAGTGACCTGATATCCTGTTTGTCAGGAGAACAGAAATACTTCTTATTGTTGCACATCCTGCCGGTCACTGATCTGTCGCACACACAACTGCCAGGCAGTACTTATTACTAACCCTAACCCTCTACTACACACTCTATATTAATGTAAGGGAGAGATTTGGTCGCTGGGTTGGTTGTCAATATGCGTGGGAGATTCGGCAAGTCCTTTATGCAAACGCCACAGGCATCATCATACAAAATTATTTAATTTTCTAATTTTTTTATGTCCTGAGACTCAGCGCTGAAAGAAGAAAAGACACTGTGTTTTGTATTGAAATTAAATTATAGTATAATGTCACTTTTGCTATTAGCACAGAGAGGCAGTGCATACCAATTGATCCTGCTGTTGTCATGGCAACATGAACCGCCAAACCTCTGCACAGCTGTTGTTATGGAAGCCCTTGAACAGCTGGGAGGCTGTAGCTGTGGAGGGATTGTGGGAAACAGATCTTTTGGTTTTCCTTTCATACTTTGACCCCAAAACTCCTACAGGCTAAAGATTGAGAATTTGGGAATCTCAAACATGTCTGTGGAGTTTTCTGTGCATTGTAAGGAAGCTTCATGGGATTAGTGGGAAATGGGGTTGGAGGGGTGCGGACTCGTTTGTCTTCAAATGAGTCCCATGGTTTAGCTAAAACAGCGGAGTGTATCCCATTATTGACATGAGTAGACATACAAAATGTAACAATGAAACAGTCAAAGCAGAGGAAGCACAGCTTACCCTGCCAGTAGTGCTCTCTGAGTCCAGTTCCTTCATCCATAGCAACACCAGCATGGCACCAAGCAAGACAAGGTGTCAACCCTCACTCTTTGATCTCTGAATGTAGAATTAACTGCGGACGGATTGTGGATGTGTGTGTGTGAGATTTTTTTATTCATTGCATATAATTTCAAGTCATTCCAGTGAAATTCTTATCTACCATCGGTCGTACATACTGCAGAGGCTGAGAGCTGGCACATACTTTATACTTTACTTACTATTCTATTACAGTTTTCTTGTGATAACGAGTTATTATGTCATTATCTCTAGATAACAAGTCTATTTTCTTCTGATAATGAATTATGTCTTTATCCCAGCAAATAAAAAATGTCCCCCACATACATTGATGTGCACACATACACAGATGCGCAGATATTTTTGAACATGTAGATACATAGAAATACTGAGGAAGCAGTCTCCACTCCGGCACAGAGCCGATGCAATTTATCTTGTGTGTTTCAATCAGAGGGGAACCCTCTGGGCCTTCAAGGTATTACGTGAAGGCCTCAGAAAAAACATTGAAAGAATTTTTGCACTGATATACTTGTTCAATGTTTTTTATTCAGTGAGTTTTTATTTTTATTTTATTACTTTATTTTATTTATTTTTTCACCCCAGAAATAATTTCTAGATCATTGTTACAAACGATGGGTTTATGTAATGGAATACAAATGGACCAATTACAATTATAATTCCAGCAGTATCTGGGTAAATCAGTGACTCCCCCTGCAGGCATAGAAACACCCGCAGGACCTTTGGTGGCTGAAACAAAAGCCTGTGCAATTCAAGTCAATGGGGGTCAACTTGTCTCAGCCAATATATATATATAATAATATATATATATATATATATATTTCACTGAGTTATGGGCGCAATCACATCATGTCAAGTTCCGGGTATTCGTGAATACCTAGGGGAAAGCATGTAAGCAGGAAGGAGGAAGGCCGCCATGACTGTTCCCAGTAACGACATGGCGGGAGTTCCAGAAGGCATCCATGACCAAGTGGCTTATATTTTGAATAATCCACTCTCAAGGTTGCCTTTTCAGGTAAAACTTGGATTGATCCAAAAGGATCGACCATCACCAGGATTGGTGCAAACTAGCTAGAGCTACCAGTGCATTTTCAGACTAGGAGCTAAGACGCTAAGGGGCAGCCCACCTAACGAACTGTACTGCTGGGACTGTTTGCTGTTAAATCCAGACAAGGGGCCCTGGTCCGGCACCAGATTTCGCAATTTATCTTGCTTAACAAAAGCAGCATCAAAGCACCAGTGTACCCTCGGCTGCTGTGAATGTGAAAACCTTTGGAGACACGCATCAACTTGCAGTTGAGTGAGCAAAGGTGAAGAGAGACAATTGCACACAATGACGAGGTGAGTGGGGCAGAAATATATTGTAGAACTGAATATTAATCATTCATATTTGTATGTGAATTGCTCAAAATGAATCACTGCGTTACCGTACCGGAATGGTGGGTCTGACTAACCGAGGAGGCGGGGCTGGGTGCTGACAGGTGACGCTGCACACTAATGTGCACCGGAGCGCTACAGGACAGGATAGGACAGCACGGATGGATGGAGGGACTGGGGTAGGGTGGTGCTACTGGCTAACTGGGCTGGGTGTTGGTGGATGTGTGATTGCCTGTGTGTCTCTCTCCTCCTCCCCTGCAGGCAATAACGATTTGGGGAATGTGTGATTAGCTTGTTTCATATTGCTTTTTTGAAATAGATTATGTTGTAATACCTATCTTTTAGTGACTGTTGAATCACCTTGAGTGAACAGTGTGTTGTGAAGCCAGTTAGGCTAAAGAAACCCGGCTGAAAGTTTCTGTCAGATGTTATAATGGTAATACTACATGACATTACATTGGGATGTACTTCAGTAAAGGTGTAACACAGGCACAAATTGCACTTTTTATCGCAGTGCTGTAAGCAGACTGACCATTGTTGGCGATGAGGTTCACTTTATGATGGCATTGGAGTCTGGGTTAGCCGTGCAGTCGTGAGTCAGCAGCAAGAGAGTACACAAATGGGCTCAAGACAAGGGGTGCTTTTGAAAACAGCCTGGAGGGGGTGACGGTAGTAATTCAACAGTAGAATGCTATCCTCTCTCGGTATCTTAGAGATAAAGAGAGAGCTGCGGGAAATGCATTTCATTTACCGTAATTTCCGGACTGTAGAGCGCACCTGATTATAAGCCTCACCCAGTACATTTTTAAAGGAAAATCCATTTTGTACATACATGAGCCGCGCCTGTCTATAAGCCGCATGTGCCCAGTTTGAAACATGAGGTATTTACAATGAAAGACGGTACACGGAAAGAGTTTTCAAAGTTTTAATAATATACCTTAGCTCTTCTTTCCAAACAGTGCCTGTGACGCGGCAGTAACACAGCAGCAACACGGTAGCACAGCACGAACAGGGCGGGTTAAAAAAAACATACCGGTAAAAGTCACTGAGACACGGCAGTAACACAGCAGCAACACGGTAGCGCAGCACTAACAGGGCTGGTTAAAAAAAAACATACCGGTAAAAGTCACTGAAAGTAGTCTTCATCTTCCTCCTGTGCACTGAAACCATGGAAGTCTTCCTCCTCAGTGTCGGGTTGGAATAGCGTCAGATATGTTTCGCCACGCGCTCTCTTCTCTCTCTCAGTCTCTTGTCAGTGTCACTCTCATCCTGAGGCAAATTCACTCCTGAGCTTGTGCTGTCCTCTCCGTCACGCAGCAGACCGGCTTTTCGAAACCCGTTGGTGATGGTGGATTTTTTTTCCACGTTGCTCCACGCTGTCGGGATCCAACTGGCAGACTTGTGCAAAAGTTGCTCTTCGCATGCGGCCAGTTTTGGTAAACGATTTCTTGCCGCTGGTCGTCCAAGCCTCCCATTCAACTCGAAGTTACAATAAACTTGCGTCTTCCTCGACACATATATTCCACCTGTCTCGCGCTTACCTCTTTCTGCTCGAGCACCCCTGGTGGCCGTTAGAAATAATGCACAAATTAGCCGCATCATTGCGTAAGCCGCAGGGTTGAAAGTGTGTGAGTCGCAGCTTATAGTCCGGAAATTACGGTATACTTTTTTTTTTAGTAGTAGTTTTTCATTCATTTTTCCGGTCTTGGGACAGGGTCACAATATCGTATATCCATCCACATAGGTCCATAGGGGTTCTCACTGTAGGGAGAATGTCTGCATTGGCACAGTGAAACGAAGTGATTTGCGTTGTGTCCAGCTTTGAACGTACACTTTTTGCTTCCACAAACAATTTTGTGTGAATGAGTGATGCAAATATTCGGTCTGGAGAGGTTGAATATAGGGGTGTGCGAAATCAAGATTTTATGTTTAAAAAATCGTGATATGACATATTTGCCGTATGGCCCACCCCTAGTTGAATATTACCATGGTGAAAGGTGCTAGCTGGTTAGCACAGGCCTTAAGGACATGACCTGGACCTGCTGCTTTCACGGGATTCATTCTCCTGAGTGCCCTCCTCACATCACGCTTCGTAAAGGTGAGTGCCATCCCGTCTCCGTTGATGATTATGTCCACCTCTTGGTTGGCTCGTTGTAGGCATAAAAGTTGTTTATTTCCTCAGTGAGAGATTTGTCAGCGTCATCATAATCAGGGGAGCCTGAGCTGGTGTTTAATCTCTTGCCATAGCCCCCTTGGATCGTGCTGTGGTGGTTCATTTATTCGCCTTCAGTACTCTGCAGGTGTTACAAGAGGCAGCCTTGTTATCACACATGTTCCTGGTTGACAGCCCAGTGTTGTTGGCAGCTGTGTGCGATCTCAGTGTTGCGAACGGTGTTATCCATCCTTACCTTCTGGTTTGGAAACATCCTGACTTTGCTTTTGGGAGTGAAGTCTTTGGCTAACTTGTCAATGAAACCCATTCCACTCCATCTTCAGACCTGTGCCAGAACGAATCCCACCTGGGAGAACCGCCGGCATGGCTCAGCCTATAGCAGCTTATCTAGGATTTAAGGTCTACCCGTAGGCTTTGTCAAAAAGGAGGGTTCTTAACCTATTCTTGAGGGTAGAGAGCGTGTCCTGGACTGAGACAGATGATTGGTTCAACAAGAGAGGGCCTTGGGAACTAAAGGCTCTGGCTCCAAATCTAGACTTAAGATTCTTGGAACCACAAGTAGGCCTACATTCAGAGAACAGAGTGTCCTAGTGGGGTAATAAGGTTCTACCAGAGTAGGTGCCTAATTTTAGCAATGTGGTGGAGGAAGTAGGCAATCCGTGAAATATATTTTACATGGGAACCAAATGACAGGTGTCAGTGTCAAAGCTAACACCTAGGTTCTTTACGGCGGTGTCTGAAGGAGTAGCAAAACTATTTTGTAGCGGTATGACTTTAGATATAGTATCATGTAGGTGTTTTCGACCCATGAGCAGTATCTCAGTTTTTTCATAGTTCAGAAGAAGAAAATTATGAGTCATACAGCCCTTAATATCATTGAGGCAGGATTGAAGCTGCTGTATGCGATTGTGTTCAGTCGGCTTGATCAGTAGATATAATTGGGTGTTGTCAGCGTAACAGTGGAAATCTATTGAGTGATTCCTAATGATATCACCTATAGGGAGCATAAATAAAGTGAAGGGAACTGGGCTGAGCATAGATCCTTGTGGAACCCCATGGCTGACTGTCAAAAGCAGCATTAAGATCTAACAAGCACCGAAACAAGTCCTTGGTCAGAAGCAAGTAAGAGGTCATTAGTGACTTTAACCAGTGCAGTCTCAGTGCTACGATTCATTCTAAAACTGGAATTCTAAGACTGGAAGATCTCAAATGAGCTATTGTTATTAAGGTATTGGTACAGAGCTGGTTGGCAACATTCTCTTGGATTTTTGAGATGAAGATCAGATGAGAGATCGAGGAACGGTTTCTTGAGGAGAGGTTTGATTATGGCAATTTAAGAATTATCCTATATAATAAAATCCTTAAACAACTTAGTGGGAACAGGGTCTAAGAGGCAGGTTGATGATTTAGAGGAGGCGATGATAGCTGTCAGCTGATGCAGGTCAATGGGGACATATGTGTCCTTTCCAACTGTATCCTAAATACCTGCAATAGGGGGTAGATCAATTGCAGTTGATGCTGGGTGGTTGTTAATTGCTTGTCTGGTCTTAATAATTTTGTTATTGAAGAAACTCATAAAGTCATAGCTGAAAAGTGCTGAAAAGGAACCTGCGGTAAAGCTTATTTTCCTCAGTTAAAGATGTAGAGTATCTGGCTCTGGCAGATGTACGTAATCAAAACTGAAACACAACTTGACTTTCTGGATGGGTTAGGGCAAGGGGTTCCACCCAGTAATAGGGAGCACCCCATTATAATGGCAGGGAAACACTGCACTCAAGATAAGCATTAAATGGGGTAATAGCTTGCTGTCAATGTTGGGGCTTTTCCCACTTTCAGAAGGAAACTGGTGTTAGCAGAATTCGTACTGGTGGGAAGTATGCCTCTCTTCTAAATGTCCTGTTAAAGGTTGGTGACTATGGTGATTATTGACCATTTTTTTTAGTAGAACTCTGCTTGGAAGCTGTCTGGTATGTTTGCTTTGTGACTGCATTTGAACAAGAGGTTCATGGAGCTCTTCTAGTGAGATCCAAACTCAAATCCATACCAGTGATGTGTTCATTACTTAGCATTGGAAGATCTTCTATAGTAATCCTTGGTGGATCTATTTGAAACGAATACAAGGTCTTATAGAAGTCTCTGTAGGTGTTATTGATTTCTTCATGGGTGTTGCTTATTCTACCAGCCAAGTCTTTAATGGATGGAATTCTTGTTTTTCCCTCATGTCTCAGTTGATTTGCTAGAAACTTGTTTGTCACTACATTCAAATTTGTCCAGCACAGCTGAAGAAATAAAGAAGAAATTCTGCTGCATTACTTTTAGTCCATGTCTAGTTGTAGGGGAGTTGGTGTGATTGACAATGTAACACAGAAGTCCATAAACTCACTTCTCTTTACACACACACACACATACACACATACACACACACACACACACACACACACACACACACAGCCCTCACCAGTCAAGCATCAAATAGGCCTGCTGTCAAGGTCTGACTAAGACCGTGCCTGAAAGGTTATAATGAGGACCCAAATGCACAACTCTGGACGCAAACCCAATTTGTGAAAAGGAGAATTTATTTAGACAAAAGCAATGGTGGAAACTCAGGTAGCACGAGTGAACAGGTATCTTGGGAAAACAGTGAACACAAGCGTCTTGATAAACACGAACAGAGCAAGTAGCAGAAGCTCAAGCACAGAGCACACCAAGGAGTACAAACAGGCAATCAAACTAAATGAACTGACAGACACAGACTTTAAGCACCAGTGATTAGGGAATAACAAGACCCAGGTGTGACACAAGGGAAAGGGCAAGTGACCCGACACAAGCTGGGTTAGATTTTCAAAATAAAACAGGAAATGACAAGACAAATACCCAAGAATAGACAAATGTCACCACAGTGTGACACATGCTGGATACAAAAATATCTTGTTGTTTCTAAGATTAGAGATTGAAGTCTAATAGTCCCAGATAGTATATATTTATTGGTCACATTAGCACTACATAATATCACATCACATCACATCACAGTGGCAAATGGACAGCATTTATGCCTGTACATATATATATTTGATATAGAAATGTGTCCAGGAAGAAAAGCCATGTCATGGAAGCCATGGAAGACATGTAATTTTTTTGTTAATTTAAAGTTCACTTTTTATTTTAATACAATATTTATTTCATTTGATTAATTGATCAAAAAATAATTATATGTTTTTAAAATGCATACGATAATGGGTGGAATGCTTTTCATATAGTAACAACAGTAAACAGCAAAGTATTTTTATTTATTTGGCATTTGTGCCATTTCGTAACAACACTTTTAACAACAGCACTTTACACAAACAAATATTATTCCCAAGGTAAAACAGTAAGTATGACAGATTAAATGAAGTACAATCAAATGTATAGTAATTACTTTGAATTGGACTTGAAAAAGACAGATGCAGGAAAAAAATGGCTCACGTACTTGCTTGCAAAAGCTGTATGTGAGTATACCTGCATATGCGTGCAGTGCAGAGCCTGCAGTCATTGATGGTGGGCCGATTCAGGAATGCTAATGTTTCCTCTGTGGCTTTTGTGAGGAACATGGTGATTAGCCCTCCAGCCCCTTGGGGGGAGCCCCTCACTGCTTTGGCTCCTGCTCTGATTTACTTTGACGTCAACAGGAAGGTCAGCTGGCTCCCAGAGGGGTCATGGAGAGGCACTGAATGCCGTGTATGTTGGGCTTCACCACAGTGACCCTCCTCTGGGAGCCCAGGGAGGGCCAGAGGGATGACCATCAAAGGAAGAGCCTGCAGAGCTTAGAGAGGGCTTCAGGAAGGATTACTGTGAGGCTAAAATGTTTTCTTTTTGGCTGAAAGAAACCTAAGAATTACTCTCACCCAATCTCCCTAATTCTTGGGAAGGCTGTTTGGCAGGGAAACTCAAGAGGTATCCTCCATCATTCCCACTATCTTTTGCACAGAGATGGTCTTCAGGGTGCTCACATGAGAGCCATTTGTTCTGTATAGTCCTAAAGCACAAATGCCTCCTTGTCCCAATATTCTGCTGGTCCAAACTCATTTTACTCTGAACCCAAGTGTGCTCAAGCTCATTCCACGATGTCATCATAAAGTGACATAAGAGACTGTGGTCTATACACGGTTAAGCAGTGCAATAGAGAGCCGACCCAACAACGTGCCAGCTAGTAAGTAATCAACCAAATTTCTACACTCAACCTCTTCCACTGACCAACACGAAACTTTTGCAGCTGCTATTGTTGTTGTGGTTGCCATGGTTACATTTCACACATCGGGTACGTAACTGTGCTTGTGCGTGACCAAGTGTACTGTGTTGAAGCACAGAACACTTGCACTCACACTAGCCATAGAATCCCAACTTGAGGGCGCAAACATGCTTGGGTGTAAATGCCTAGTGTGTGTGCCCTCAGTATAACTGACATTTACTAACAGTTTCAGAGAAGGCTGCACTAATGATTATTCTAATAGTTGATCCATTTTTTTTTAATTAATTGGATTAAAGCAAAGAAGACATTTTTAATTTTAGCTGATGTTCTGAGCGGCCAGTTTATTGGTAGCATGGTGTTAAAACATGAGGTCCACCAACTCCCAGTGATTGGTTAGAGTGTTTTCACCACAAAGCCACCAATACAGCAGTTTTAGACACCAACAACTCAGCGACTCATTTCGTGTGAGTTACTTTATGTACGCAAGTGATTTCCAGACCGTCAAAGACCACAAGAGCTGAAGTTGGAGGAAACATTGCTGCTGAAAATGGCCTGTCCTAGATGAAGCCGTTTATGACACTGACAAGGAGCAACAGGGGGGGAGAACAACCTCGACCTGACATGGACTTCTTTGAGACAGTAATGGATGATGCTTAGTGTTTTTCTGATTGAATGTGGCTTCTTTATTACACAGTTCTCGTTACACATCATGTACCACATGATGTTACGCATCCATTCGTCAGCTACTAGCTAGTTAGCAATCAGTGCTAACTCTGTGCTCTTCCCGAAACTTCTGACAACAAAACCAAACGTCAGCATGTCAGTATTGTCTGTGTTCATCCGATGAACCAGGCTAATGGTAGTGTTGCCACGTTGTGTTGTGGCTATTAATTAATGTGACTGTGACTGCGTTGTTTTTGTTACAACTGAAGTTCTCACAATTTAGCCCCATCCGTAGGCGCAGTGCACTCCTCTGTGACTTTGGAATAACGTATAAATTGACAAACTGAAAATGGCGATAGAGACAGGAAATGCGGGAAACCATTTTCAATTTTCATAGCTAATTTGCACATTATTTGTGTTAATTGTACTGAAATCATTGTAGATGATCTTCATCAAGTCGACCTTCACAGACACAAATAGAAATGGAAAAACTATTCAGGTATTTACAATCCTCAAGGTGCTGTTGCCCACTGTCTCAGAAGGAGAAAGCTATTAACCTCCGCAGTCCTTCAGCAGATCATGAGGCAGGTACAGGCAGGAGGCTGAAGGATCTTTGCACTCTTATGTCATAATATCAATAATATGAATCTGTAATTGGTTTATCCTGCTTTGGACTCCCAAAAAGGGCTCTCTCTTTCTCTCTCTCTTTCTTTGCTAAATCTCTGCAGCATTCCAACCAACCTCCCCGCACCCACCCTATCCAGTCTGGGCCTCTGGTCTCACCCACTGCACCTACCCCACACACACACAAGAGTTCCCACTGAGCTGTGCAGAGCTGGATAAATGCCGTCCCTTCAGAGGCTCAGTGTTAGCATATTGCTGGAGGAAGGCAACTTGCTGTGAGGCCAGGCCACACTCCGACTGTTTTGGTGGAGAGTTAAGCAAAAGATCAGGTGTCCGGTCCTGAATGCTTGATTGAACTCAATCCTTTTGCATGTGTGCCATAACTGACTCCACAGCACAGTGCTCACTGTGACTCAGCTGTGGCCAACTAGTCAATTGCTCAAAGGAATTTGAGTAACACTGGATCTTTTCCTCCATCTCCGTTTTTTCCCCCAGTTGTAGATTGTAGATGTATTTATATAAAAAAAATGAATGACCTGTTATTAAAGGTTTTAAGTATGTATTGATAAGATCCTGGTCAATAAAATTTTCAGATTGTGGACACTCCAAATATTTTATTGAGTAAAGAGTTACAGCCTTCCTGTTTGCATTAAATGATACTGTTTTTTAAGAGGTTTATCGATTTGTGTAATGTGTGAGAACTACTGTAAAACACAGATGTGTTTCTCTTTTGGTAATCGATATTTGAAATAGCTCAGTGATTAGTTGAAGCTATGTAGTTATCTGTTGAGTTTTATTGTGATTGTTATGGTGGAATGGGCGCTGGCGGTGGTCGGGCCAAAACCATAATATCACCGACACGTCACATTTGGGGATATAATTATACATTATTTATACTAGTAATACTAATATTATTCTAGGTCATCTAATTGGGATAGGCAATTAAAAGCCTTGGGTTTCAGCCTATTTCCTATTTGGTCACTGTATAATGTTTTTGTGTGAAGTGTATGGTTGCAGTTAATTTGTTATATGTGCAACCAAAATGGTTTGGTGTTGTGTGGCTGAAATAAACAGTTTAAGTAATTCATTGATTGATTGATTCATTCTTTCATTCATTCATGAAGTAAGCTAATTACACCGTGATGAAAGAGGCTTGGTTTCTGAACTTCCAATGCAGTCCACTAAACACTACCATGCAAAAAAAAAGTCACCAAGAAGAGAGAAAGATGAAGTGATGCACCCATCATGCCAAGTGCCTATTTTACAAGTCAGTGGGCAGTGCTATTATCTCGGATTGGTCAGGTCCAAGTTAAGAAACAGTATGTGCCCAGAGAATGAGATCAGACCACTACCTGAATATACTGAATGTCCAGGCTATTCCATCAATGGATTTTTTTCTTCCCTGATGGCAAAGGCATATTCCAACATGACAATTCCAGTATTCACCAGGCTCAAATTGTGAAAGTGTGGTTGGGGGGGCCTGATACATTTCACACATTTCACACATGGATTGGCTACCACAGAGTCCAGACCTTAACTCCATTGAGAATCTTTGGGATGTGCTGGAGAAGGCTTCACGCAGTGGTCAGACTCTCCATCATCAATACGTGATGTTGGTGAAAAATTAATGCGATGAAAATAAATCTTCATTATCATTACAGAAACTTATTGAAACAATGCCACAGGAAATGTGTGTAGTTATCAAAGCCTAAAGGCAGTGTGAAATATTTAAGTGTGTATATTATGTATATCTTAAGTGTGGCTTTTTTTGGCGACAACTTTTTTTTTGGGCCAGGCAGTGTGTTTATGATGTTGGGTGAAAGTAACTGCTGAGTATGATGTAAAATATTACTTCTTACGATAAATAAAACAATTTCCTTTCTGATTAGAGTAGAGGCTGTGCTTGACTTCCACACAATTTTGAAAAGGTGTGTCAACCACGAGAGTCCCTCAGCATCCAGAACCTTCAGCATTCCTGGAGGCTCAAACTCCTGGGGCCTTCAGTGACCTCACCCAAGGAAATTGACAATGATACCCCATCATCCTCCCTGCAATACAGGGTGTGTCTGGTCTGATTCTCCCACTCATGTCTGATGGATCAGACACTCACCCCATGCGTTGTATCTTGGACCAGTCTCAAGAGGACATTTTTTTCTATAATTTATAATCAACCCCCCAAGTTACACATCATGCATAACTGCAGCAGGATGTATATCAAACTGTGAATTCATAACATAACTGGAGCAGCAAAGCTCAGATTTATGGTGTCACTTCATGCCAAGGAAAACAACACACGTGTAAACACAAGAGGCAGACCAATTGCACTGAATGACAGAATGGTTATGATGTCTCTTATGATGACTCTTATGACGTCTCATGTTGTTGAGCTGAATAGTTGTTGAGTGCTCTTATTTGAAAATGTTTGGCTGCTGCCGAATGTTAGTTTGACAAGTGACACTCTGTATACGTTGCTGTTGAGACATCAATTGCTATTTAAATAGTGCTAATAAATGCATATGTTTATGATTTATAACATACCTGTTCTCATCAATTATACATACTTGTTATGGTTATACATGTTTCTTTGAATATTGACTGGATAGTTCTTTTCTTAGATCTTTTGTGTGAGACTGGGTTGGGGATTCAGAATTGCTCTTTACATTATTCTACCACCTTCTCCTGTAAGGTCAGCAGTGTTCCGTCCTTGCTGTACATAGTTTGGATAGTCCCACACTTCCCCCTCCTGAGATGGCAGATGTTTTTCCAGAAACACTTTGGTGTTACAGAGCTCAGAATCATTTGATACTGAGCCACAGAGCTAGACAAAAATGTCATTGATCATCAAGAAAGACATTTTATTTTGAAAGATGTTGTTCTGTACTGAAAAGCACCAGATCTTTGCCAGTAGATATGTTTTCCCAGATTTAGACCCTGTAAGTCACTCCCTGTCAATGAATGCATAATCAGTCTTATATTAAACTGGTGCTTGACGTAAGAAAGGTTGGGGACCACTGGTTTATTTGTCCCAAGCTGGGAAATTCTTTTAATTTTCCAGCCAGTAACAGATTTACATTACATTATATAGTTGTCACGCTATTTGCTATAACATCTTATGACATTATTGACAATTAATAAGGCTTTCTTGGCTTTATTATATTCAAAGTGACCAAAATTATTATATCATTGGAAGTTATTACTTCATTGGCCATTATTAAGTTTTGGGTTGCTTCAAAGGATATAATGGATGTCACCATCAAGGCAGCCTTTGCCATACCATTGATGATGCCAGAGTGTGATAGACTGTTTGCTGTAGATGAGATGGACTTTACTGACTTCACACGTTACAGCAGCAGCAGTCAGCATACATTGCAGAATAACAAGCAATAAACAATAAGCATAAAGATAGAAGAAGCATGAAGAAGGTACAATCATTTTATGTCCATTGTAGTTGTAATCAATACTTTCTGTCACCTGTTCACAGATTTTGTGTGAAGAATTTGATTTTAGGCCATGTATAGGCATACTTAAGCCATTAAACACCTTTTTACTTTTTATGTTTTTAATTAAACATTATTTCACTTGTTTTAATTTCATCTGTGAAAATAATTTATTCAACTAATATTGTCACATACAAAGTTTATGATAAATGAATCGATCAGCTATGTTTGTGGGGAAACAAAGATCATTCAAAATAATTTTTTTGAAAATCTGTGGAAAAAAATAACAGATACTCAGCTTTTTCTGCTAGAGAAGCTTTATGGACCAACCTCAGCTGTGTTTGTGTGTGTGTAAGTTGCCCTGGTTACTAGGCTGTGGAACAACCAGGGGTCAGTCGGAGACTTGCTTGTTTGAATTGTGTAAGCAGCTTAGCTTTTTGGAGCACAGTGTATGAAAGGGTGCACATTTCTTTACAAAAGTGGAAAATTTCATGGGCCTGCTGTGTAGGCTATAGCTGTGTAGCTGTGGGCAGTGTAGAAATAGACATATTTCATATAATTTCCTACACCTATTAAACATTGTGTTTAAGAAAGGATTGATGAATATTCAAATTATCAAAAAACATATTGTTGAAAACATATATAAAACATTAATATGTCTCAAGGTTAAGATTTAAATGAAACAGTTGATGGCTGTTGGGCCAAAAACTGGAATTTCTGATATTAAAAATCACAACACACTAATCCCAATTCAACTACACTGTTTCTCTAGTGTAGTTTAGTGATTTTCTATCATGCCAATACTTGGAATAATTTGAGTTAACTGTGTCTTTTCACAAAATGTGCCATTTATTAGTGTGCATGTTTATACGGTACAGTCCGGTACAGTACAGTCACAGTGGTCACGGTAGCTAATGACGGTAGATTTCACTTTTGTCTTGGTTTGTGGTTCTAACCATTTGTTGTTTGGCTGCTATGTCTCTAAACAATGCCCTATCTCACAGCCATATAAGGAACTGGTATTATGTAGAAAGTATTCTTAAGGTACAAGTTATCGCTTTGTAACATGCACCCATTTTCTACCACAACAGACAAAGAAAATGCCTGACATTATTTCTGCAGGCTCTTTGAGTCAGCCTTGAATATATTATGTAGTTATTACACTTATTTAACATCAACCCCTTCAAACAAATTGTTAAGTGTTTAACAACTTCTAAATCCTAATTAGTGTAGGTAGTAAAGTGTGAGGATGCTATTAACAAAAAAGGTGTGGGTTAAGCACACATGGCTGTCCCCAGTTGACTGTCAGAGAGAGTCTGCACATACTAAGTTGTTGCACTATACATGCCAGACTAATGGCCCAGGCAGTCATATTGTTCTGTCCCTGCCACAGGAGTGTTCCTCACTCACTGCCCTCGCTCTCCCCACCCAAAATCTCCAGCATGATTGTTAGACTTAATGAAATTTCACTAATTAAATCTACCTCCTAGCTGGAGAACAACCCCCCAATTTCCAGTTACAATCACTTCAGACCGTGGGGTGATTGCAGAGCTATTTTAGACAAATAAACTGTTTCAGAAGTAACAGGGTTGTACAAGAACAGGCCTGTCTTATGCTGTGGATTTCAATTTCGCGCTAAAATGCTCTGCTGCACTTGTGATTGTCAATAGCTTTTCAGGTCTTATTTGATGTAGAAGGGCAAGAAATTGTTGAGTACATAAAGATAATGAAGATAAGGTGTTGCAGATTATGTCTGTAGATGGTATTTAATTCAAGACCAGCGGAAGCTAAAATACAAATCAGTTGTGAATTTCTAATGTCACAAAAAAACATCATTAACCACTGTCAAATTTGAAGGTGTAAAAGGTGCCAAGTATATCACGCAATTGTGAGGCACTGACTGGAAGACCCAAAAGCACAACTCAAACGATAGATCTGATGTAACAAACAGGTTTATTTAAGTCCAAATCAAAATCACACCCTTGGCCCCTTGGTCACCGCAGGGGAACAAAAACACAAAACACTCAACTACACTGAAAAAAATGAGCCTGGAACCATTATGGTGTCCACAGGACAAAAACTAACTGATACTAAACAAAAAAGAGCCGGGAACCCAAACGGTCTCCGCAGGACAAAAAGCTACACTGAAAATCAAATACTACCTGGGACTCTGCAGTCTCCGCAGGTGAAAGCTAACTTAAAACACAACACATTGAACTAGAACAGAAATACAAGGTTTTCTGGGAAATAACCAAGAACCCAACTAACTGACTAGAAACAAAACAGAATCGCAACACTAAACTGGAAAGTAACAAAGGAAACAAGGGAAAAAACCTGGACAGAACTGGAAACACAGACAAGACTGAGGCAGGAACAAGGCATGGAGTGTAGAAACACGGTCTGGCAGCTGGGTCATCTCACAGGTAAGTATAAATACCTGGCTGATGAGCCAGCTGCCAGTCAATCAGGACGTTTGAGTTCAGTCCGATCCGTCCAAACAAATTGGAGGCGCTGAAACTATACAGTAGCTATTTATGACATGAGCACACACTTACACTCTCTGTCACATAATGGCGGTGATGGTGGCACCTGATACTGGTAGTCTGTGAGGATGTAAGCCAGAGACTAGAGGATTCTAGTCAACTTGTTGTAGTTAGTGAAACTATCTGGGTTAAGTGGAGCCTCTAGAGCCAGGTTTTGGTGGTATTTTGACTGGTTCCCTTACTTACACAAGTAAAGGAACCACAATTTGAACCAGACGAATGGAAAACCACCGATGATCATGGCTGACTGTATTTATACTGCAGCAGAGCAGGAGAGCATGAGGTGCTCTTTGAAGAGGGGTGTCTTGGAGAGATTCTTGAAAATAGGTAGAGATGTTCCTGCTCTGATGGTGCACGGAAGTTTGTTTCACCAGCAAGGGACTACAAAAGAAAACTGTGATTGGTCTGGACTGTGATTGCCTTGCATAGGGATGGCAGTGCCAGACGACGCTCTTGGGCGGAATATAGGGCTTGAGAGAGCTAATGAACCTGAATGATGGTATTCAGGTTCCAGAAATCACTCTGTATGCTAACACAAGTGATGCGAATTTGATTCAGGCATCAACTGGTCTATCAGAAGTGGTGTCACGTAACCTTTTTGGTTGGGTGAAGAAAAGTCAGGCTTCTGCATTCTACACCATCTGTAGAGGTTTTGTAGCACATAAGGGAAGGTCCGCCAGAAGAGAACTGCTGTAATTGAGGCAGCAGGTGACCATTGCCTGAAAGAGGAGTTGAGTCGTGTATGGCATGATTTTTCAAATGTTACTGAGACCAAAGCGACATGATCAAGAGACTGCTACACGGTGCTCGGTGAAGGAGAGCTGGTCATCGATTTTGACAACCAGATTTTGGGGGGTTGTGACTGGGCAGAGGGAGGCTGAGTCGATTTATGTGTTGATGTTGTGGTGATGTGATTGCTTGGCAGAAATCACTAAGGCTTTAGAGACAAGTGGAGAGCCTGGGTGTCATCCCATCCTAGCAATGGTACGAGAAGAGAAGATTGCGAGAGATCCCAGCACTGACCTTTGGGGCACCCCTATGGGGAGCGGATGAGAGGAGAAAGTGTGCCCTTGCCAGGAGACTGTGAAAGAGCTTCTTCTCTGAGATGCTAATTCTGGTGCAGTTAGCTGGATATGGTGGTTCACAGTATTAAAAGCAGCTGATAGGTCTAGGATGATAAGGACTGATGAGTATCTTGCAGATCTGTTGCCCTCGGAGCCCTCAAAGTGACTTGAAGATGGAAAAGTTTGCGGGTATCTTTGGTGCTGTTGATCTTGTTGTGAAAAACAGATTTGACAACAAAGATGCTGAAGGGGAAGGAGGCCAGGATTGACTGATAGGCTTCAAGATTGCTTAGATTCTTGGTTTTACGCCAGAAAGAGGTGAGTGTGGGTAAAGCAGATGACACTGTAGAAGAAAAGTGGGTAGGAGAAAGGTTTCAGAGGTTGCAGCAGCATGACACTAGAGATGGCAGGGTACCTGGGAGTTATTTAAGCGGTTTACTGTAGTTCATAAAGAAATCATCAGTAATGTGCAGAGGTGTGACTGTCAGCAGTCTACGGCACAATTGATCTGGTGCAGACCAGATTCATTCTTTGCCAGCTTTGTGGATAGTATGGGTGCAATGGGGTGCAAGGACAGGAAGCCAGCCGAGATTTGACAGTTTAAGGGAATGAGTAACGGACACTCATATTTGTGAATGGGTAACAGGGAATAATCCATAATGACCCTCATTTGACCTGGTGTAAGATGACTTTGGGAAGTCACAGAGACAGCGTGGTACTCAAATGAGGTGAAATTGTAGGTGGTAACAGTGGAGTGAATTTCCTCTTGTTGTAGATCGGGAGCTATGAAAGATTAGATGGTAGAGTGCTCCTGGGGTTACCTCAGTCAGGCTACAATGAGGCCAAGCCTTCCTCTGACGCTACAGCGCAATTAGCCGACTAAATTTACAGCAGTAGACGTGAGCTGGAGAGCATGCCCCTTTTGAAGTAGCAACAAAAGATTGTTTTCTTTCTCTTCCATCTCCTCCAGGGTAGTCCTTGTGGCTAAAGCCATCCAACAGTGTTTGTGGACAGCTTGACATTCTTTGAGAAGTACTCCTCCTTGCAAGATTTGCCGTGATTGGCAACAGGAGGATACCGGCAGTGGGGTCAACTTTTGTCATGTCTGAGAGTGATTCGGCCACAAAGCCCTCAGCTCTGTGTCCAAATGCTTTCATGGTCCTAAAACACATCATCAGGCACTATGAAAGTGGTATGCGCTCTATGTTAAATAGCTCAAACAAACTGGGCCTTGCTAGCAACTGATTGCTTTGGTCATGCTGGATGATGTAGGCCTTAATAGCTTTATCTGGTTGATCTTTAGGATATACTTTAGCAAGGCAGATCTTGGAGGATGACCAGCCAACTTTCCATTTTAAGTTAAAATCCGCTTCAATATTGCTTTCTTCTCCCTTCCTACCAATGTGTGGTTAAGTTGACGAGTCCTTGAAAGAAGACATATGCTAATTTCTGCTTCTTTGACGTAGTTCCGTGATGTCTAAAAGTAATTTTACTGACATGCTTTGGTCAGAAAAACCAAAAGATTGAGCACAGCCGGGTTCTCTACATACAAAATTCAGTGAGCAGTATGGAATGACACAATGTCTTCTTTAAAGTTGGAATGACATATTTTTGAATCTGCTGGGCAGATTCTCAGTGTAAATTCTAATTATCCACTTTGGACATACATTAAGTCAAGGTTGTCATTGGCCAATGCAGGATAACCAGCATTATTAGCATATGAAGCTTCATACTGAAAAGCTGGGGTCTGATGTCCTAAATTATTAGGATGGAGAAGGATAAATAATGTCTCAGTTGCTGGGGTGTGACTTCTTGATGGGTTCCGAAAGCAGTGCCAAAGGCGTGACGCCTCCATGTCGCCACTCATTGATGCAGTAAATGCAAAAGGAGGCCCAACCAAGCACCAAGTGTATATAAATCAACATACTTTTCAAGAGTCTGGCATTTGTGCTTAAAATGCCCTTTTTTGATTCATTTTATGTGATATTCTAATTTTCTCAGATTAGAGAATTTAGATTTTCAGTATCTATAAGGTATAATCATTAAAATTACAAGAAAAAAACATACATTTTTCACTATGCAAAAAGGATCTATATAAAACAAGTCTCACTTCCTGAAGTGACTGACTAAAAATATTGAACTTTTTCACAATATTATAATTTGTTGAGAGGAACACGCCTCCTGAGCCCTGTCTCCATAAGCCCTTGGGGAAGCTGGGGAAGAAGTTGCTCTAGGAAGGTGCTATCAACATGGAGGCAGCAGATCCTAATACAAGACCTTCTGACAAGCAACATAGTCAAAAACCAGGAGGAAACTTCAAGGGGAAGGTATTTTTCTGTCCCCTTCTCCGCTCTGACTCAGACATATTAAAAACTACAAAACGAAATGGCGGAGCACATGAGTGTGTGTTGCAAATGCAATTGCAATATAGTTCATTTTCGGTTAAGGCTTTTCATCAGGGTTAAGAAAACCTCTTTGTGGTAAATATTCAAAGAAATATGTATAACTATGAAATATATGTTTATTAGTACTAGTGTAAGTGTTTGGACACTGCATAGCCGGCTTGTCATATGTGGCACAGTTATGACAAAAAAGTGCATGCACGGTGGCTGCTGGGAGATGGAGTTGTGTCAGAGGTGTCACCGTTGCGCTCAACGGTTGAGCGAACACCGACAGTGTCGGTTCCTGAGTTTCTGTCAGTCATAAGCGCAGTTCTAGAAGCCATAAACCTCGGACGCTACATTAATTTAGTGGTGATCCTGTCTCTGTCTGCGGTTAGACTCCCAGAGCAGACCAGAATACGTCAACCTCGCCACCACACTGCCTGTGGCAAATAGGAGTAACGTCTGTGGTCCATGAATACGTATATCTTGCTGTAAAATTGCTAGAGGAATAAGAATAAGGCACAGTAAGACAAATCAATTGAAAACTACGTTGAAATATCGGATTTTCACTCGAATCCTCCTCTTCAAAAGAGTTTTATTTATGCGGGGTACCAATTGTGTTTCCGGGTACGGGGCTAGAAATTTGTGTGAAAACACATACAATTTTGGTCTCTAGATTACCTACTTTTCCATACAAATTAGTCATGAGAACACGTCGATGCCAGAAACTCGCCACCTAAAACAGCTAGCACGTCTCTCCGCATCTGTTTTCCACCTTCACCTCCTCCATGCAGGACTAACATATGGACCGGGGACCCTGCATCCACGGAGTGTCTGTGCTTTCTTCCCTCGCAGATTCCATAGATGCTGAGCTGGATCCAGGTCTTCGTCCCTCAACCTGGCTTTTCAGGCTGTATGCACTTTTCGACTGGACTGATTCAACTTCTGATCTATATTCTAAATTGTTAGCCATCAGACATGTATCTGTCTATACTGTCTTGCTTGTGCCTGCCTGTCCATCCTGTGTGAAGATTCCCTCCTCTGTCCTTCACCCTTAGGTTTTTTCCCTTTTTTTCCCCCGTCTGGGTTTTTTTCTTGAGAGTTGTTTCTCAGCCTTTGCGAGGGTCTAAGGACAGGGTTTTTTTTACTATATACATATTGTTGCTCTCTTTAAGTGCGTTGAGATAACGGCTGTTATGAACTGGCGCTTAAAACAAATAAATCTGAGTTGAATTGAGTTATACTAGTGTGTGTGCATGACTATATTATTGTAAACCAAACAAAGCAGATGCAATGCTCTGTAGGAGCGAGTGGGCCTGCTCCAAGATGACCACCCTGTTGGCACACCACTTTAGTGAGCGGCAGCAGTCAATGTGGTGTATATAAATATATGTCTATGGACAGCGTAGATCGGGTGTCTGATCGTGTCTGAAGCTCCAGTGGGTTGCTCCCTTTCCACCATTTTCTCACTTCAGTCCTGTTTGTGAAACGGAGAGAGATTCACTGACGCTTAATTGCATCTTTCCTGGTCCAACATATTCTCATGTCAATCAAGTTTGTGAATGCGAGTCATATTCATGAAATCACAAGGACAACCAATCAGGAACTGAGAAATCAAACTCACTTTCATTTCAATCAAACTCTCTCACACATAGTGCATAGTATAGTTATGCACACACACTAGTATAGTCATGTACACACACTACTTTAGTCATTCACACATATTAGTATACTTATTCAAATACACAAGTATAGCAGTGTTTGTGAGAGGATATAGTAGTGTTTGTGAGAGAGTTTAGTAGTATGTGTGAGACAGCTTTGTAGTATGTGTGAGAGTATAGTAGTTTTTATGTGTGAGAAGGTATAATAGTGTGTGTGAGAGAATACAGTAGTGTTTGTGAGAGAGTATAGTTGTAGCTGTGTGAGAGTGTGTTATATGTGAGAGTATAATTTACTGGTCAAACGGTATCCCATAATATACTGATACTTTCCTGCTGTTTATATACATTGTGAGACCTCAAAGGCTAATATAGGATTCTACTTTAAAACCCATGCAAACTTTCCAAAAAGGTCCCCAACAAGAATTCCTGCCTTATCTGTTAGACCATACATTTTCAAGCAGTGACGCCTCTGCGATCATTGGCAGCCGCTACTTGTCCCGCTGTTGTGAAGATCCACATCCCTCTGGGACTCTTGCGTCAACTATTGTGGGGAGCCAACCCTCCTTTTAAGTCTGAGTTCTGCGCCCCCCAACCCACCCACCGCTAGCCCTGTGTCCATTGTCCCCCTGCACCCTCTGCCTCATTCATGCACACACAAACATGCCTTCCAGCCGCATAAGGCTGTGACTCAAGTTGGTCAACTGGATTGCATGCCTGTTGGGATGGAAGTGTTTCCTTGGGTAAGACCCACACTGATCAGGTTTCTGCCACCTGTCATTTAGCTTAGGAGGCAGGAGAAGGGGGAAAAGTGGTTGTAGTGAGGAGGCCGGCTCGAGTCTGTGTATGTGTGTGGTGGTGGGATGCTATAGCAATCTGGCATGCCTTCAGCCTGCTGTTGTTTCAATATAACTTCCCACTTCTCAAGTAGTCCTTGTAGTCCTTCTAGGGGTACTGTTCTCTGTCTGAATCAATACCACACTTAACAGTTTCCCAAGTTATTGCATTATGTTTCACTGAATTTAACAAGCTCTCCAACATAGGTTACTCATGTTTACATCACACAAATACATCATTCTCTCTCAGAATTGACTTCCCTTTAAAAAGTGAATATATCTAGGTCAAACCCTGTATTTTGACTCATTGTTTGTTATTAGCTCCTGAGCAGCAAAGCGCTACATAGGCTACAAAAACTGAAAAACTATCTGTTAATTAGTTAATATATATATATATATTTTTTTCCACTTAATTAGTTAATAAATGTCACACTGTAGCGGGCTAAAGGTGCTCAACACCTCATGACAATTCAATAACCAGAGACACTTTAGCTTGATATAGGTCTCACTTTGTGCCACCTGTTGTTAACAGAGAGTAAGCCACATATGACAATCCATCATATTCATGTAAAATCTCATGTTTGATAAGACTCACCTCAAGATCACCTCTTCATATGTTTTAAGAGTCACAGTTATGCTACCCACTGGTTGTGTGTGACAAATATTATTTGATTCACAGTGATTTTCACAATGTCTACTGGATGGATGCATGATGTGACCATGGCCTCATTGAGTTGTACTCGAAACTTGCTGCGTCAGAGTTGCAGCTGTAGGTCCATGGCCGGTATGGCCATCCCTGACCAAATTGGGGCCCTAAGAAGAATAATGTTTGGATTTGCATCTGACCACTGATTTGTCAGATGTGAAATCATGCTGAAACCTGATTTGGACCATAGATATTTTTAAAATGTAATAACAGTGTGCCTTTGAATTTACATTGTGATACCTTTGTAACTAACACAAAAATGCTGGACCAGAACCATGGCCTCCTTAGCAGGGTGCAACAAAATAATAGAAACTGCTTTAATTCATTGCAGGACTTCATCTCACAAACACAGCACACATTACAGATTAGATGCGAGTGGGGTGCTGGCAGTAAAGTGTTTTGAGCCTCATTTAGCCGTGCTCATGGAGAGAAATGCATTTGCTTCTCTTTTTGAGTTAGAGAAGCAGGTTTCTTACAGTTGCCCTGCTGAGCTTACATGCTCTTTCTTAGAGAGTTCAGTGAAATCAAGACAATCTCTTATTCATTTCAGAAATATCATATCACTTTTATCATTTGAGATTGAGTTGTAATTGTGGCTTGTAAGCTGTTGTATCTACTCTTGACAAAGCATTATCATCCATGGCCTTAATGTAAAATTGTTGCAGATTCAATGCAGTTGTTGAAGGCTTTCCATCAAGGTAGATGTTCGACCGTTTTCAGTAAAGACAATGTCAGGCTGAAAATCTGGCTGGTAGTTTGAGAGTTAACTGTGTTACTTTCTTTTGGTTACAGAATGGAAAATGTTCCTCCCGATCAACAGAGAATGGATTAGCTAACTGGCCTGCTTTGCCCTCTGTCTTATATGAACTAGAGGTCATGCTTAGCTCCACATTGTTAGTTTCACTATGTGATCCCACGTCTCCCTCTACCAAGCATACCACCCCTATGTTTAAGTAGCCTACCCCAGTCCATCCATATCCATTTCTCCATCACCCAGGCTCCTTACCCAACCAACCCTAATTGTAATTATGTTGATTTAACTTAGACACATGCATCCCCCTCTCCACCATCTGAATGGAAGCTTATTAGCTGGAATATTTTTTTTTTTAGATTTATTTATTCCCAATTCTCAGGGTCCCTGTCGGCATTTCCAATTACTCTTGTCGTGCCGCTGTAATTGCCTCCATGCTAATGGCTGCCAGACAATCGTGCTAAATGAGGTGATGCCAAGAGGCTAGTAGCCTGACTTCATTAAGCGCTAATGGGATTTTATATGGGGGACTGGAGAACCAGCTCATCAAAAGAGGGAGATGGAAAGACAACAAAACAGATGGAGGGGGAGAGTCAAATCACCACTATTCTAACTTGCTCTTTTGCCTTGCACTCTGATGAAAAAAGAATAGGTTGGTCTTCTTGTAGAAGACTCCTAATTATAGAGTGTATTATACTGAAATACTCAAGACTTGGACTGGAAAAATAAGACATCTCTGTTAAAATGTACTCTGGCTGTCGTGATTATGAAAACCAGCTATTTTTTTGTGTTTCATACTCATGAAAGCTGTCTCAAGGCAAACATTTCATTGTTTTTTAGCCACAGCAAGTAACAACAAAAGATATCCATAATTTATTTATTTTAGAAGTCACTGGAAAGTCCAGTCCAAATCTTACCACATTTTTCACACGTCAATACATTTCAATAGACATGCTTACATTCTAAGATTGTTAGAAGCACGGATGAATGTGAATGTGGGCCAACCAATAACACCTGGGGCCGAGCAGATAATGCAATATGATGATAATTGATGACAATTTTAGCTGTAATCATTGCAGAACTCGTTTGTTTTCAATATTTTTTTTATCATGCTGTTTCAGCCAAACATGGAGAAGATTTTGAACAGAGCATCCATACAAGCCCTAATGTGTTACATTATACATCCACATGTGGAGACTCATATGTCTAAACCAACTGTTCACAGCAGTAGTGATCCCTCACTGATTTGTCTGCCCTTGAAACACACTGAAAGTTGGCCATTCATTTGGTGAAATCATTCTGTTCGTCACTGGAGTACAGTTACAGTGTAAGCTGTGCCTTTGCAAGATTGCTGCCCTGTTCTTTTGTTCACTGTACCTCCTCAAGCTGGCATGGTTTGCCATCGGTTTCAGTTCAATGGCCTTTTTGGCTCCTGCAGATCGGGGGCCTGCCAAATTCTATCACAAATTGAGTAAACCAATGTCTTCTCTTATGAGAAGCAAGAACTACAGAGTCAGGCGGTAATGGATACTGTAAAGTGGTTGTACAACTACTGCAACACTGACTTCTCTAGCTGCTAAGCATTTGATAGTTTGTTTGTGGGAGCATGAGAAAGAGGTGGACTGTTACAGTTTTATTTGTGTCAGCTACTGGTTAAACACCTGGGACTATTTCATCTTGACTTCTTTGCACAAGTTGAAAAGGCTCTACATGTAGAGTCTGCATTTACTAATAGATCTGTAGCCTTCTGCTTATGTTCACACAAATACAGAATTATCAGTTAAACAGCCCTACGTACACATAAAAATATGTGCAAACAAATATCAATCTACATGTTGGATTTTAAATCAGTATGTTATTTCTAAATCTCAATATTAAAACTAAATTTAAATATTTAATATAAACCTGATGTCGAACATTAATGTAATTGTTAAATCTGTATCTAAATATTACATTTAAATGAAAATGCTAAATCTAAATGTTCAATCTCAATCTAGATATTACATCTAGATCGAAACAAAAATTATAGACCACCAAAAGATGCTGCTCGTCATCCTGAGTCACACTCATCTCAAAACTGTGCAAGTGCAAGCTGAAGGTGACTGTTCAACAATACCTGTAGGACCAAATCATCTGCCAAAATCAGTGACAGAATCCCTAGACCACCGAAACTGACACCCTTTCCCTTTTATGGTGATCCTCAGAGCCAGGTACAGGAATCCTTGTTTTTTTCTGCCACCAGGAATTGTCTGACCTTTCACTTAGGACCTCTTTGTCATATGAGGGGCAAATAGGAAATTACCCCAGGCAACACAGCTCCTAGGTTTACTAAAGTACTCAAAACCTTCCGCCACGATAAGGCGGCAGTTAGGCTGCCTAATGCTTAACATAATCTGAGTAAATGTATATCTTTCAAAACTGTTCATAGACAAGCTCTCACTAGTATGAGCACTCACTGTAGCTTTTGATAAGTGGTTTTCACTATGTTGGCAGCATTGTTCCTATTAAAATACCACAGAGCTCACAAAACCAGACCACACTACCCAGTAAAGATTAAGCCAACCCAAGCCAATCTACATTTCCTTGCTGTGCTGGTACCAGGAGCCTCTGGATCTCCTTGGATTTTGCTGGACCTTTTGGGTTTACCTTCACCTCCTGCTATTCCCCAATGCACAAAGCTCTGCTGGTTGTCAGTTCTGCCACTTGGCAGAACAAGTTTTTGATCTCCGACCTTTGCATGGACCTAACCAATTTATTATTGCTTTTGTCTGACAAATACATATAAATTTCAACCATGGTGACCATCCAATGGCCTGCTGATCACCAACTGGTGATCAGCAGGCCACTGTTGCTCTCTCATGGGGTCCTGTTCCATTTTGTGTTGTTGGTCTCTGCTTATCTCTAGATTTAATTGTTATTGTACATATTAATGTATGAAAAGTGCAATTTAAAATAAGAGTAGGTTTTTTTAGCATATAGTACATTTTCCAAATTAATCACTGTGAAGGTTTTTTTTACTTCTAAATTAATAATTTAATAATTTAATTTACTTCTAATTTTAATAAAGCACCATCAATATTAACATCGAGCCTGGTTGAGAAACCAGTCCGTCCAAACATACCATATTTGTCTTGTGTTTTAGGATTAGTGAAATATACATTATACAGAAGTATATGGTAAACTCAGTTAAGTCATGGCACTGCAGGGAATGTCTTCTTTTCCACAGACTTTTCAGAAGAATCTTCTAAGTGGGGCAGATGTATCAAATCATTCGGGCCACAGGGTGTTTTTGTCCCTGAAATGCCATCCAGGCTGCACTGATGGTAGCTTAATGGTTGCGGTTTAAGGGTCTGGGCCTGGTAGGAACAGCTGTCCTACAGCTGCCATCTCCCCTGCTTTTGGGGGTAGAGGGTGGGGTGTGGGGGTTGAAAAACAGTCCCAAACCTCCTGGGTCAGAGCCCTGGTATGGCGGTCTCCTTGGCAACTGGAGCTGAGACTGTGTCTGTGTCTCTGTGTGTATACACTGTGTGTGTGTACGTGTGTGTGTGTGTATGTGTGTGTGTGTGTGTGTGAGAGAGAGAGAGAGCGAGTGAGAGAGTATGAGGCAGTGTACAGGGGGTTAAGGGATCCTGATCCTCACTCTATCTGTATTTGTTTCAGTTCACAGAGTTTTAGCAATGGCTGTTTCCTTAAGATGGTATGGAACATGGCCAAAGCAATCCAGAAAGTGTTGTGTTACCCCCACCCCCGATCAACTAAAAAACACATTCACGCTGTAATGACACAAATAATATTCTGTTTCTCGCTCTTTTTGAGGGAAAAAAAAGCGAGAAACAGAATATTAACAGACACTGGCTCAACACAAGGGAATGTGACGCTCCCTGACATTGTGAAGACTCTGAGAAAGAAAATAAGATAAAGGGGCAGCAAGGAAGGAGATCGGTGAAAAGAAGAAAATGTAAGTTGAGTGAAAAAGAGCAGTGGTGAGAATGAGAGGGTCGATGGAGGATGAGATGAGAAGGGAGGGCTCTGGATATGGAAAAGCAGGGAAGACAGGATGAATAAGCAAGGAGGAGTGGACATGAGGAGAACGTTGCTTTCAGCCCCATCAGAACAGTGCACTAGAACTCAACCCTCCTTCGCCTCTGCAGCATATACACCCGAAGACTCTTTCATACTTTCAGATAATGATAAAGCAATGCTGCTCTTAGAAATACGCTTAACTATCACTAAAACCTATTTAGTTCTTTGTAAGAAATAAACACACAGTAATTCTCCCCTTGCTACAACTTGCTTGTTTGCTGTAAGCTTTTTCTAACCTAGAAATAATGCAACAGGTCATCTCAAAGTTTTGATCATTGATTTTTAATTTCTTTAGCTGTAGCTCACAACCAAACTGTCTTTGCCTGCTCTATCTATCCTTTGTGCATCCATACAGTGGTTCCTCAGTCTTGGCTATTATCCCATACAGGACATTCTCACACTTGAGATTATAGCGCCCACCAACATTCTGTGCAAACACATTTGTTGAAACAGTTTGTTGTGTTGTTGCCAGTGAGAGAAATACTGTTCTCTAAGTAACAATAAGCTCATGGAACAAAAGCACAGTAACAGGTGTTGGTGGTGGCTCATGAACAGTTGTGTATTGGCTAATCAAAGTGTCAGATGAGTATGTGTTTGCATTTGCAAGTGTGAATGTTTATTTGTTATAAAGTTCTCTTATTCACATCTATCTATCTATCTATCTATCTATCTATCTATCTATCTATCTATCTATCTATCTATCTATCTATCTATCTATCTATCTATCTATCTATCTATCTATCTATCTATCTATCTATCTATCTATCTATCTATCTAGCTAGCTAGCTAGCTAGCTAGCTATCTAGCTATCTACAAATATGGAACAACTAGATTGGCTTTGAGGACAAAATCAGAACTGTAGCCCATAATCAGCCTAACATCACATATGGATGGAATCATTTCCGGATTTGTAAAATTGTGCCTAATCTATTGTCAAAAGCTGCATTTTCTGCCTTTTTGATCCTGACTCTAAATTTCCGTCCGATTCAATGATCAGATATTAAAATGCTCACCTTTGTCCCCAGGTTTAGATCAGCTCCGATTTAGGTGGAATGAGGACCTACCAAGATGGTTATGTCCAGTGAGCCCCACAGCTACCGTTCAAAAGTGCATAATTAAGTCTATTGTTTTAGACAGTTTATGGTTTTATTCAGTGTGAACTGCTGCTTCTGTCCTCATTACATATATCCTCCTCCAACCCAACCCAACCAGTCTCGGCAGATGCCCAGCCTGTGCTTGGTCCTGCCTGAGGTCTCTGACTGTGGTTTTTCCTAACCACCATTGCATTATGTTTTGTAAAATGTCTTGAGTTAGCTTTGTTATGAAATGAACTGTATGGCATTCCCAACTAGAAATGCCGAGGACATAAAACACCATAAAATTACTTGAATCGGAAATGTGCTTTTCTTGCAGTGACTTGCTTGCAGTGACACTGTGATGCTGAGCCTTACTTTGTAGAATATCACACTAGAAGACAGAGGAAGAAATTAGTCTGTGCTCACCTTAAATGTCCCTTTAGTACTGCATAGAGCAGCAAGATGGGAGACCAGTAGCTTGGAACACAATCCAATAACTTTATGTGTAGGCGGTATAGATACTGCAACCTGGCAGCAAGAGCCTGTGAGCCTGAGCTCAGGGCAAAGAAAAGTTTTTACACATTTGCAGATCTGCCACAAGTAGTGGAGCAAAACTCCCATGTAAAAAGACCAATGAGAGATCCCACCTGAGTTGAAACTGATGAAAATCTATTGTTATATATACAGTGTATATAAACGTGTATACATATATTTATAGATTTGTGTACACATTTTCAGATTTTGATATAGATTTACAGCTATGTTTACACATTTCCAAACAAATGTACATTAACATATCGTTTTGCATCTGCACACATTTACAGGTATGTCACAAAATAGTAGCATTTTTTTTCTTATTATTTATAAATCTGATGACAGTTATGATCACAGATTAAATGTAAGTACACATTTATAGGTTGTTTTATGTACACATTTATATCTGACTGAAAATTGAGCACACATTTGCAAATAATAAAGTAGCAATTTTACCCCTGTAGTTCTATTTCACAGGACAAGCTAAGAGATGAGTGAGGCTGTATCCCATGTAAAAAGACCAATGAGAGATCCCACCTGAGTTGAAACTGATGAAAATCTACTGTTATATATATACAATGTATATAAACATATATACATATATTTAGAGATTTGGATATAAATTAACAGATATGTTTACACATTTCCAAACAAATGTACATTAACATAGCTGTTTGCATCTGCACACATTTACAGATATATCACAGAATAGTATCAGGAGTTTTTTTTTCACATTTATAAATCTGATGGCAGTTATGATCACAGACGAAATGTAAGTACACATTTATATCTGACTGAAAATTGAGCACACATTTGCAAATAATAAAGTAACAATTTTACCCCTGTAGTTCTATTTCACTGGACAAGCTAAGAGAGGAGTGAGGCTGTATGGCTAGCGTGATTCCATGTCTTTTTACAATGATGACCTCTCTGTACTTTTCTGAAGGTCAGCAGACAACACGGACCATGAGAGGAAATCACAGACAGGCAAATCTTACTATTTTCTTTCGGACATGTTTAATTCTTCCCCCGAATCCATTTGGGCTGTGTGATGACAAGAAGGGGCGGGGGTGTGACTGGATGTCGTTTCCATAGAAACAGACCTTCATGTGAAAAGGTCACTGTCAAAGGTTTCTCTGAGAAAAAGGCAGCGGGATTATAGGAGGGGTAGTCGGACAAGAACAAAAACACAGTTTTATTATCCATTTTTATGGGAATATTCAAACAATTATAAAAATGTAGGATTTAAATAGCACAATTACATGGCTGTGGATGGTGAGAGCCCCCTATCCTATTTTTTATTATTATTTCTTTATTCTCTTTTGAAGTTGGGAATTGAATTGAATTGACTGCCTGCACCATGCCTGGGCTTTGTGTTTCAGTGCAGATACGTAGCCTGCCTGCCCCCTCAATCACTGGCAATTTCTTCCTCTCTCCCCTCTCTCTCAAGTCATTTTAATTAAGTCAGTCTCACTGGCATGGTAGGCAAAGATAATTGAAGGGGTTTTTGGATGCCATTTACTCTAAATGGCGCCGGTTTCTTCCTTTTCTCTGGCCTTTTCTCCACTCCAGCAGCTTCTCCCGCCACCCCCCCAACTCTCACCCCCCTTCCACTACTCATCTCCTGGCAAGAAGTTATCTATCTTCTCTCTCCTTCCCTCTTTCTCCACTTCCATCTTATATTCAAATGTGAAATGTGGATTAACTTCTTCTGTGGAGCTGAGGGGATGACTTCCTATGAATTGCAAATTTTGGTGAACACTACAGTTTATTTGAAATGACAAATCAGGCAAAGCAATTTGCCAGAAATGAGGAGGTTCTTTGAACTTTCCTCCTTTGAGAAAATAAATTGTGTTTACTCTGCAGACGGGAAATCTTATCAAAATACCATATTCTCTGCTTCAATGAAGAAGTACAATTTTAAAAACAAACAAAAAATGGACTTTGATTTTCATCTTTATTTGTGAGAATGGGGTTTGGAAAAATGCTTTGAAAATCTTCAGGCACTGAACAAACTACATCAATTAAGTTCAAAGTTGTATCTCAGGATATAACTTCGACATCAAGGCTCAACTATGTCAATTAAAACCGAGCCGATTTTGTGTTTACTGGTTAGCCTTCAACTCCTCACTGCTGGATCTGAGTTTACTCATATTTTGAGTAATATCATAGAAATGTACAGCAACCTAAATATATCTAATGCATGACTAATTGGCCAATGTATACACAGTGAGTGGCAGAGGTACAAATGTCTATACTAATCTATGTTAGCGGCACCACCAATGCATCAATGGTCTGCATGGTATGCTAAATGTGTGTGTTTGCAAGTGTGTGCATGTGTGTCAGTGTTAAGTGTTGGTGTGGGGCTCCCTCTATCAATCAGATAGGGCTGCCTGCTGCTGAAAGGGGGCTACAGTGGGCCACCCATCCAGCCTGGCGCTCAGGGGAGATCCAATGTCCGTAGTGCCTTAATGCGCTCCAGATGTCTCCTCTGCTTGGGGAAGGAGAACATGAACGGCAGAGAGGGAGAAACAGAGACTTGAGTACCTCCAGGCAGATTTGGATCTAACTTACAGGGCTGCAGCTCTGCTTCATCAATCCTGCACCTGTACTTTTCTGTTTTTCAAAGTTGAAGGGAGATATTTAGGGTGTAGCAGCTTTTGGTTTTGTGCTACACTTCACTCCAGCCTTTTGTCACCTCTGCCCCTACAATAGTTTTGAGCAGGAAACCTTTGCTTGCTGCACATAGAATAACACATTTTTCATTGGTTAACAATTAATCACACATTTGCTCATAAGGCTAAATGTGCCACCTCTGAATGGATGAAACATGAAGGCCATCAGATCTCATTCATATTTTAAAATCTCTAAAATAGATGATTATGTCTATCACTACTTTTTTACATTCTCTTCTCATGCAGTTTTTTTTCCTCTTTTTCCAGCTAGTCTTAAGACTCTCTATAGCTGAGCATTGTAAAGTAATAATCATTCCATACATCCACATTTTGGCAATGATTTAGGTTATGCAGCTGTCCCCACAAAGATCATGTCTTTGTGACTGTTGTATTTCATAACACAACTGTGTTACATTTGGTGTAGAATGGATAGTCGGTCGTGACAAACAGTACATAAAACAGTGTAACGCCACTGTGGTAGCTACCACTGTGGTAACTGTGTGATAGTGCAGTTAAACTCCCGTATTTCTCACACTGCGCAGCTACCAGGCCTCATCTCACTTCGTATGGATGTTGCCATCAACTACCTTCACTGAAAGTGTGGATCCTCCCTGTGCAGGAGGGTAGACTCTGAATCCGTTTTCTCATTTTATTTCATAGGTGAAAACAATTGCTCGGTGGTTAGCACTCTCACTGAATAAGAAAGTTCCTAGTTCAGGGGCATGGGTCAGGATCATGAACATTTTCGTTCAAGGGTGATATGTTTTCCATATTTCTGGGGAAAACTCGAGTTTCCTCCCACATTCCAAAAACATGCATGTTTAGGTCGACTGGAGACTGTAAACTGCCCCTATAGTAAATAGGACTGTAAATATTAAAGTGACAGTGTGTGCCCTATGATGGACCTGTCCCTGGCATATTCCCTGCTTTCACCCTATGTGTGTAGGGAGATCTAGCAGACCCACTCTGCACTAGGAGATATAATGCAGAGTAAGATGAAAGATGGGTGGTTTACAAGTTTAAAATTTCCAATGATGCTACTCTCTCTCAATGTCTCCTTAACCTACCACGGTGTGACACTCTCCATTGCCCTCTCAACTTTACCTTCCAGCATTTAGCCCAGAAATCTTTTCCTCTCTACTCCTCTTTCTAGTCATTTTCCACATCACTTTCCTATTATTTTGAGGTCCCTATCCACCCACCGGTCCACCCC
The DNA here is from genome assembly GCA_029224185.1 of Karalla daura. Lineage (NCBI taxonomy): Eukaryota > Metazoa > Chordata > Actinopteri > Chaetodontiformes > Leiognathidae > Karalla > Karalla daura. The sequence goes on from CM055204.1 coordinate 898,475, forward strand.
TCTCCTCACTGTGTGCCTTCCCTCCCTCCCCTTCTTGTTTCTCTATACCTCCACTGTCCGTCCCCCTGCCACACATGCTCCACACTTCTCCCCATGGCATTTCGGAGGAAATTTAATATAGCTTTGTTTGGTGTTTCCTAGAATTCCATTTCGTTCTATGTCCCCCGACACTAAGACAAACAGACTGTCCAGCCAAGAGCAGCAAACGCCACTGTTGTCAGCCTCATTATTTGGGTTTTGCAATTCAGATGACTCTGGCTTCTCCTCATTTTTTCGGTTTTACCCCTTTTGCCTAAAGGCCCCAGCTTTCTTCCGTGAAAATGGTGCGTCTGCGCTGTCTGCCTGCACTTACGTTTTTTCTGCCTAATCTTTTCCTACTGCTTTGCGTCCAAGTCACGTGACTTTCAAGCTGTGGGCCGTGAGATCAAAAAACATGGCAGACATTTTGCACACACAGAAAGGTTGGAGTTAGTTTCTGCATGAAAATATGTTTTGATTACATTTCTAGCGAGAAATATATATTTTGTTTTCATAATATTTACTCAGTGAATGTACATAAGCACTCGCTTACTTGTTTTTGCAAAGAATTTTGTGATCTCATCAGGATAATGTGAAACTGCAACGTTTTGGAAGCTGCTAACGCTTAGCATTAGCTGTGTGGTGATTGTAGATCACCCGTTTTCATCCCAGCGTGTAAAATACCAACTATTTGTCATGCCCCTGTATGTCTCATACTGACAAACTAGGCACCCTTAATGTCTCTTAATCGCCGCTGTCGATTCTGATTTGTCTCTTGTTGACACTGCTTGTGGGAGTAACAGACGCTAAAGGCCTGAGTATGCTTCCGTGAAAATGGCGCAGACGTCTGTGGCAGTGGGGCAGACAGATTTGTGCAGGGAAAAATTTGAGACAGCGCGTTGGTTGCGCATGCACCCTACATAGACGATACGAAAAATGAAGCCTACATGGAAGTGACTTTTCTTGCATTACCACGGAGATCCGCTAAGCCTGGCTCCAAAAAACGCTTTCTCCAATACACACCCAGTCAAAAAATGCCATTTTCAATCATGAAATACTCATTCAATCATTTTTTTTCATAACTCACACCGGTTCAAGTCTCATGTGCCAGCATGTAATATGGAGGTGGATTTGCAAATAATTCCGTGATTAATAAGATATCAGAGCTTAAAGAAATGAATGAATATGGGCGGGCCCATTTGGCTGACAGGGGAGACTCACAGAGGAGAGAATGTCAGTCACATTAATTGGACGAACAGACTGTTTACCTCGTTCGTAAGGCTGTGTCATTCTCCGATATCCAGTATGGATCATATGGATCAATGGGTGTGTTGAAGAGGACGGAGGTGAAAAGTTATATCCATCACTCATTCCCCCGCACTACCGGCCTTTTGGCTTCTGCTGGCTCCACTACGAGAAATGGCAGCTGCCTGCAACTCAAAATCCTGGCATCATTCGCGTCCTTTGCAAACCAATGGGTGACGTCACAGAGGGTTGGGGCTTGATCATGCATCTGAAGCAGCCAAGTGCTATGGATCCATGTTTAAATACGGGGACAAAACATCCACTTTTGCCCGGAAATGTCCACTTTTGATGAAGAATAAATTCATTAAGATGTCCGTTTTTTCAATTGACTCGCGCTTTGCACAGGCTGTCCTGTGTGTGGTCCTGCGACTCGCAGAGAGAGAGAGAGACAGAGAGAGAATTTTTCATGACGTCATAGCTGTGCCACACATGGCAAGCCACCTATGCAGTGTCCACCCTTACACTAGTACTAATAAATGTAAGTGTTTATGATTTATAATGTACCGTGTCACATTAAATAAACATATATGTCATGGTTATACATATTTCCTTGAATATTGACCAGAAAGAGGTTTGCTTAACCCTGATGAAAAGCCTTACCCAGAAATGAACTACATTACAATAGCAGTTGCAATACAAACTCATGTGCTCCGCCATTTTGTTTGTCGTTTTAATTTGCATGAGCCAGTGCGGAAGAGGGCAGAGAAAAATACCTTCCCCTTGAAGTTTCCTCCTGATTTTGGACTATGTTGCTTGTCAGAAGGTCTTGTTTTAGGATCTGTTGCCAGTGCCACACCCCCCGGGTGTGGCTTTGTTGATCTGCATAGCGCTGCCGGCTCTCACAAGTAAGTATCAAGTCACAGGACATATACATGTCACGGCCAGCTAGAAAGCCTTACTGTCACCAACTCATGATCTGATTGGCTATCACAACTATCAACTATATGTACCCGTTCACTCACAGTGCACCTGTCCTTCATTGTTGATTCTGAGGGCCTCGGAAAGATTTCATGCAACCTGGCAACACAAGCTAGCTGAATTATGTTTGGATAAAAGCTCTGACATAAAAATACAACATGTGTGTTGTATGTTAGGCTTGCAGAGAAGGCCTTTCAGGCCCTGATGGCCCGCTGCTATCTGATGTAAGACCCGGAACACGCCGTGAAACTGGTTACATCACTTAAGATGTGTCTAAGTTGCACCGCAAGGTGTATCTTAGTACTGCCTCATTGCAACATGCAGGACGTTTTAGATACAGTGGTAATAGTTACCACCATCCATTGTTGCCACAGAGTGGTACAAAGCATCTAATCTCTCCGCCAGATACAGTGATATCAGCACAGAACATAGTGTAATCACTGATGCTGTTTGTGAGTCCCTATGTGACTCACAGAAAACATTCCAGTCTGTGACCTCCGGTTAAGTCTGTTAAGACATTTTTGCTTTATATTTCTTGCTTGTGTTATGAGAGCAACTAACACAAATGCAGTCCCCACGAGATTTATACTCTCATGATCAGGCCACCCTCAACACACCGCATACATCACACCAGATTCAATTCATCATAATTGGCCTCACCTCCTGGCAATAGTGTGTAGCTGCCTGATAAGGTAACAGATCTTCTTTGTATTGATGCACAAAGGTTATTACAAGAGGTGAAAAGCAAATGCTTAAGATGAGAATAAATAGATATGAGGTATGCAGTATGCTCCACAACACACAGGGTACTGTGGGTTCATTCAAGTTTACACAAGGTCATCGAGGCCCTTGTACTTTGCCATCAAAAGGATGTATATGAAATATATTATTTTCTCTAACAGGTTCTAAAGTCGGTTTGGACAGAAAAGGCTGAGGAAACATTCATAACATTCAGTTTACTTTTGATTGAGATGCTTTACACTGTATTAAGGCTAAATAAGCAAGTCATCCTGTGTCCTGTTCCATTCCATTAACATGTTAGTCACATCGGCTCACCTGTAGTCGTGTTCTGTAGTCGAAGTGGTGGCACTCACCTTGACAGGGAGGTATCTTCAAAAAAAGAAATTAAAAGAAAGCTTGCAAGATGCAACAACAGATTAACTGACCAACATATGGGCCCGCGGACAGGACAGTTGAAGAAGAGTGGAGTGATGTGTATGCTGCTGGAGACTCTTGTAGATTATGTTTCCTCTCCATGAGTTTGGCCTTTCCCATTTCAGCTTTTTCTACCTTATGTCTTCTGATGCTTATCATGCTAAACAGTGTATGTGTGTGTGTGTTTGTGTGTCTGTGCGCGCCATAGGATGCAGACATTCTCCCTTGCTTTGCCTTCTAAATCAAAATGTCTTTGCTGCTACTTGTGCTGCTGGTGTTTGTGAACACAGGCGAATGGATGGTAGAGCTCATCACAAGTCTTTGTATGTGTTCTCTGTGTGTACATATTTCATGCTGTAACACCCTTCAATCTCTTTGGCTGAGAAACATGATGATTTATCATGACATTGACTCATTCCTGCTCTGTGTTTATAATTGGTGCGATTTATATTATTTTAAATGTATGCACTGTTGACCCTGTTCATTAAGACAGTGACAGCACATCCTAAATATGTACAGAGGCTACAGGAATGTTCGCAGCTGTGTTCTAACTTGATGAATGCCATTTCTTCTTAAGTTGAGAGGGCGTGCCAGTTGAGTCAAATTAACATAGGATTAGAATGGGTAACCGCCCCATCAATGCCCATAAAAGGGCCTGTTAAAGAGATTGCAAGGCCGTGTGGACAGGAGCAAGTAAACAGCAACAAGGAAGCAGCAACAAAATGGAGCAAACAGCAACAAAATACTTAAAGCAAAGCAGAGATCAGATGGAGCACAGCAGGTGAAGAGAAAAAAAAAACTTAAAGAGAGAAAACTTAAACTTAACTTAAACTTAAATTTACATTGAACTTAAATGTAAATTATATTCAGTAGCCTTAGTTAAAGCTATGCCAGCACAAACAAAAAAGAAGCATGGGAGGCTGTCACACGTGCAGTGGAAACAGTGTCAGGAGAAGGAAAAAGAAATGGTTTAATCTGAAATCTGAAACAAAAAAAAAATTGCTAAATTCAGACGGGAGGTGCAACGGACAGGAGGGGAAACAGCAGACATCAACCTGTCTGAATTGGACCAGTGCATCGGGCCATTATTGGGGAGTTGTACATTACCAAAAATATAAACGAGTAAATGATAAATGTGACAGAATTATCACTGTAATATTGAATTTTGTTTAATTGTACAAGAGAAGTAAACACTACCATGCCAACATGTCAGCACTGATATGTGCGTAAGTATACTCCTGAGTGTTCGTAGGATTTGTTCTTACCTAAGAATAAATCCTAGATAAGAAGAAATTCATGAATGCCACAATCTTCGCAAAATCTTCGTATGTGGGACTGAAGAACAAATTTGTTCGTAAGAACGGTTCGTGAATGAGGCGCATTGTCATTTTGGAAAAGTGCACCACGACCAAGTGCACAGGGTGATAGCATTTTCTTTTCCAGTATAGACCATGAAATCTGAATTCATGATGCCATCAATGAAATGCTGCTCCCCAACACCAGCAGCACATGCAGCCCAACGTAAGGACACTGCCACCACTGTGCTTCATTGTAGGCACCATGCATTTTTCCTTGTATTCCTCACCTTTGCCACGCCATACGGTTTTGAAGCCGTTGGTACCATCTTTGTCTGCATGGGCTCTGGCAAACTCTAGGCGGCCTTTTTTGTGCCTGGGCTTCAGGAGAGGCTTCTTTTGTGGATGGCATCCATGAATGCCATTCCTCTGCAATGTACAGTGTATTGTGTCACTGGCAACAGTCACCCCAGTTTCGCTTTCTGCCTCTTTAGCTGACTGTAGAGAACTTGTGTGGCGATTTTCTTCAATACTTTTCATCAAACGCTCCTGTCATTTTCTCAGAAATCATCAGTGCGCCTTATAATCCAGTGCGCCGTATGTATGGTTGTGTTTACTAAACTCGAACCGATGTTATGTTCTATGTTGGCTGATATTGTATTAATACATTATACGTTGGCCCACAGATAGACCTACTGTGCATAGGGTGACCACTGGCATGACTGGCAGGAAAATTAGGACACTTGTGTGAACAGTGACAGCAATTCACATGTCAATTGATACTGCGCCTTATAATCCGTTAAACATACCTTTTCTAACAACATAAAACATATGTAATGGTCAGTGACAGCTGGTGTAAATGGTTTAGTGGGGCTAAGCTTTCCCTATGTTATGCAATAGAAATAGTTACTGTCTAAACATACAAAACATATAAAAGATTGTTATAAGTCACTATAATAACTATTGTATAGTTATATGATCACTAAAGTGATAACAGCACAAAATAGTTAAAGGATATCTCTAAAACTGACTTTTATGCTGCTTTTGTTTATTTTCTTGGTCTAAATGATTGAAAGGTATTGTGTCCTGTCCTTGCCACTTGGTGTCCATTCAGACTAACTTCATTCAGCTCTCAAGCTGATCTGTTCTGACCAATCAGCAGTGGGCTTGCACTGGGTGACATTGCACTGGGTGATTGACAGGCGTCATTACACGTCCCTGTGATTTACTCGTCAATTGGGCTCATTTCATTTAGCCCAACACCAATGCAGACCACTGACAAAAAGGGAGAGGAGAAGAGGAAAAAGACAAATAAGGTGCATTTAGGTGTCATCGGAAACTCAATTCTCTGATGATATGGTAGGGTTAGGGGCATGAGGGCAAGGGGTTTTCTGTCAACCACTAGCACCAGTTCATAGTTTTATTCAGGGTATAATGTAGCTACATAAGAAGTGTTCAGCATGCATGTCATGTAGTCATTCTACCTTTGAAAATGTACCAAACGGTGTGTGTCTGTGTATGTGTGTGTGTGTGTGTACGCACAAGCATTCATGCAAGAGAGAGTGAAAGAGAAAAAATGAGGATGTCATTTTAACTACTACTGGTCATGGTTGTGCTGTTTTTTGTTTATTTGAAGAATGACCAGATACAGTAGATGTTTTCCTGAACATTCTGACCCTAATAACCTAATAACTTTTTTTCATGCAATTGTGGCATACCCTAGCCTTTTATAAGGTATCCTGTTCTCCCTCAAGGCACAGCCAACACACTGGTCTTAGGGTGGGCTGACTGACCACCTCAGCTCACCCTACCTACCCCACCTAACCCTAACCTGGTGCTGGCTGTACCTGGACTGGCTTGGCCTGGCCTGGCCCGGCCTCCTAAGAGGCTGGGACCTGCCCATTGTCTGACCTCCTTTATCTGCCCACTCCCTCCTCCTCCATACACCTGTCTGTCCCCACTGCCCCATTCAGTGACTGAAGTTTCTGAAGTTGCCCAACTCAGAAACATTGATTCAATCCCCCATTTCAAATCACAATTCAAAGCATATATCTTTGGAACCGCTGATTCCACCTGATGTCAAAGGCTCTGCCTTGTTTTTATTCCTTGTTTTTATGCGTGCTGCTTTTTAAATATCTTCTGCTGTATGTATCCTTTAAATAAAAAGTATCATTATTACTTTATTATCATTATTACACATTGATGTGCTCTAAACATTAGTGCACTCCTGCAATGGTACACCCGCTTGGTCAGATTTTATCTGTTTTTAATGGTAAAAGGGGCGAATCATGTTTCCGTGATTTGTGTTTTTACCTTACAGAGTCGCATTCCCTACGGTTTTACTATCAGTTACAGCAAAGGTCTAGAGCTAGACTTCTTTCAAAACAATTGACACCTTGTCTGTAGTACATTTTTCTTGCTGCCTGTAAGTCTTTAAAAGTGTATATGGTCATGATTTGCAGGAGTCTGTAAAAAAAGAACATGCTCATGCTCCATGCTACATGCTACATATATGATGCAATAATGGTGTGTGGCAACAAAACAGTTGTCGGACCTGCTTCAATGATCTTACTTTTGTTTTGATTCCGTTGTGCATGGATTTATGCAACCTGGCTCTGCATCATTCCCTAAAACAAAGACACACGCGAGGCACTCCTGGGAAGGGGGTGGGTGGGGTGCGAGAAGAGTGCCAACATTGCACTCTGCTCCATCAACAAAAATAGCACTGTGTGGCACAAACGCAGAATCACAGGCAAGATGGTCTACTAGAGCGTGGATCTCAAGCCATATCAGGCTTCTTTGCGATGTATCCTGTAAATTTCTTCCGAACAAATCCCATAAATGTACCAAACGAAAGGATGACTGCATCTTTCAAATATTGTGTGTTTGTGCGCAAAGTTATACATCATCTTCCTCTTTGCCTAATTATATCCCCGAAAACGAAGTGTCACTTTTGGCCTGACCGCCGCCTGGTGTTTTTTCATGTTAATGCAATAACTCGAACACCCTTTTGATCTGAATTTTCATATATATATATATATATATATATATATATATATATATATATATATATATATATATATATATATATATATGTATATACTGTATATAGCAGACAGATTCATCACTCATAGGGGAAGAACTGAATCAATTTTCATGCATTTTGGATCGTACGTTTGGCCACAAATCCAGCATGTTGGTGTAATAGCACCAGGAACAGCTGCTTTTCCCTGCTTGAACCTGTCCAGCTCTTTCTTCAACTGAAATAGATGATATGTTGCCAGTGAGGTGGTGGAGGGTGGAGGCTGAGCTGATGGAAGAATTTGGTGGGTGTGGCAAGGACAGGTCTAGCCGGAAGTATGGTGTTAAGCAGTAGGAGGGCAGAATAATGGGAGTTTGTAAATGGTGTCGGATTTAATTGGAAATTAAATTAATATTAAGATCGAAAATGCCTCGACAAGAGTTTAGATCCGCTCTTATGGGTCTGAATTGTTTTCTATTTTTGTAGCTTGTCATCTGTACAGTTCTTGATTCATGACAAGAACTAGGAATCCGCTAGTAGTCCTGTAGTCCGCGAGTAATCCAAGCTTTTTATGGCTATTGAAATATTTCAATAGTATCAAGGGCTCATTGTTTTGGAAATTACTATTAAAATTTAGACCATGATTACATCTCCATATTTGGGAAGGTGATTTTTTTTTTACACTTTGCATTGTCATTGAAGAATCAGAACATAGATGCAAATATACAGTAAACTACCTTTCTGCAATGTTGGTGTCTGGTAAGAGTTGTGTTCGAAGCTAGCAAGCTAGAACCAGTGTATGTTATCGCCTTTTCTTTTCATTTCTGTGGATTTTTGTCATAAACGTCAAGTCAGTTTAGATGAAATAAAACATCACCATAGCCAGTGTTAGTTATAAACCACCCATGACCTGCCATATTGGGTAATAACCTGAGACAGTTGCCCAGGAACTACAGAAAAACATGTTAACAGTACTGACAATACTGAATACTGACAATAACCAAGTGTATTGTTTACATTTGTGCTCATACCTTTAGGTGTCCTCTCACATGTATGAGACATGTTGTAGCTCGACAGAACACACTCCTGTACCCCTGGCTGCTTTGTGGCCTTGTCTCTACTCTTGGCTGTTTTTTATGGGCAGTGGCTTTGGAGAACGGTGATGGGATCTTTCAGCATTATCATCTCCAACCTCACAGATGGCACAATCTGGTACCTGGAGCCTTAATATTCAATCAGTCTTTGACTTGTACATTTTGCATATTCCAACAAAAACCTCAGTAAATGATAATAAAAGCTTTTAGCTATGCTAATGAGGTTATTTGTATGCAAACAACCTGTCTTTGGGGAATTACAAAAAAAAATCACATTAGTGTACTTTTACTTTTCTGTCCATTGTAGATTTCAATCTGATTTTTAAAAGCAGAAAGGAACACAATCAAACCAGAGTCAGTTTCATCCAAACAGACATTTGCATAGATACAAAATAAGAATTGCAGTCAGACTGGAGCACTGACGCCATTGTCAGCATTTCAAAAGAAAGTGATAAATCTTGCAAACTGCCATACCTGAGGGAATCCTGTGTCTTCATAATAACTGTGGGCATATTTGAATCTGTGAAGGACTTTCAATGAGTTCAGAATGATAGAATAAACTTAAAATGTTATAAATTTAAATTCAAGCATAAAATAATATTGGAAATGAAACAAGTCAGAGGAACCGTTAGAAATCCCCCCAGTGAGTGAAAAGAGAAAAATGACAAACTATTCGGCATTCTGCTTGGAATAAGTTTTGTGTTCACAAAGATGATTAGACTGATTAATTATACTAGAAAACAAATGAATAAAAGCCCGACAGTGTTTAAGTTAGACATCAATATGCTGCACACATTTGGCCACTAAATGCCGGTAAAAACATGCTCGACTGATTTCATCCAGCTCTGCTCCTATGTTGTAGGACAATGGTGAAGACGTCATTGGAAAGGGCTTGAGCTAGAGAGTAACATAGGTCAGTATGGAAATGGTGGATGGCTGTGGATTCATGGGGATTATACACAGAGAATCCTTGTCTCCAGTTAATGCAGTTTGCCACGCATCAATTTCATCTAATTATTTGTTATATACATGAAATTCATACATATTGACACATTTTGCCCAACATAAAATACCTTTTCCCTATTTTTTAAAGTTAAAGTAACAAGCTCCTTCATTAAATTTAATTTCAGTAAAGGTAAAGGAAGTATAAAAAAGTACGTGCTCATTAAGAAACATACACGCCTCTAGTACCATTGAATCAGCAGTAGTAATGGTATGTATAGGTAGGTATATTTGGGATTATAATATAAAGACGATATCCATTCAGTTACATGATAACAATCAAATCAGGTCAATTAGACACCAACCTCTCTTCCAGTGGCCCTTTAGTTGAAACCCTATATAAGAAAACAACCTACATCATCCCCTCTACCTTGTTATTTCTGCCACGATCTGGGTGAGCCCATAGTTAGAAGTGTCCACAACAATGTAGGAACATCATTCATAGAGTTGCAGAGCCATGCCATATCAGTCTTCAGGGCAAGGATGAGTCCAATCAACAAGAGCAGATGAATAAATTATAGGGGCATGAATTCTAAGTGTGGGCTGGTGAGCAGTAGGGTGTAGTGGAGCTGGGTGGAGGAAGGGCTGCTGCCTCAGGTTAATGAGGTGGTCTGGGAGTGTGGATCAGGCCCTGACTGCACTATGTGTAGTGCTGGCTGTAGCCTGGGGGGGATTTGTTTCTCTAAGACCACTGGTGAGACTATCTGCCTACGGCTGTGTATACACTCTCCTTTGAATGTGTGTGTGTGTGTGTGTGTGTGTGAGCGTGCAAGAAAGTATGTGTGCTCATGCATGAGGTGGAGAGACATTGTGTGTGATATTGCCCTGAAGATGACACTAGTTGAAGCTTTGCTTTCCATTTTTCTGTTTAATGTTGCCATTTGTGTAGTGGTGCACATGCCTCTGTTTGCGTGCACGCCCATCCCCATTTGTGCATCGGTGTTTGCACTCTTGATCCGTGTTTTTTTTCATCCAGTGACCACACATGTGTACACAGCCCACCCGCCCCACATTGAAAAATAAATCTCATTACCATTCCAGCCTCCCCTCCACCATTTTACTCATCACCATCAAGACACGGCCTCCTGGTCTTGCATTGTAAATCAGGTTTGACAATAAGGGGATGATTAGATTCTACTCGTATTCAAAACCAACTCATTCTTTTATTCATCTTCCTCTCTTGCAAGACAGCAAGACGCACAGTATCTGACCGTAGTGACGGACCCACTCCCAAATATTATTCATGCGTCTGCAGGTCAACGTCTTAATCAACAAACTCAAACGGGGCAGATCGAATGAGATTTTGATGGATGGGCAAATGACAACTCCTGGATTCAGTGTATCCATCCCCTACCAGAAGAGAGAGCTTTAGAACAGCTTATCTGAATGGGTTAGCATCCTGGAATTGATCACAGTTACAACATTCACACAGTGATGAAGAAAACGGTGCTGCGCTGTCTCTGTTTTCATGAATCTGCGAAGATATTTATTTGAATCTTCAGAATACAACAAGTGCACTGTGGTTTCTATGAAATTGGCACAATTGTTGGGTTGCTGTTTCTTTTTTTCTGAATTGCAGACTACCCTTGTAAAATAGGCATGGAAAACACTTGTAGAAAAGCTCAGCACTAAGCGAGGTAAACAAATGTACAAATTCCCTTTTCAAGTGAGAAAGTCAGGGGTCACAAATCATGATTAAACATTCCCTTTATGGTGAAATGCAAGCCTCGATTGGCATGGTTCCTCAAGTCTCAGCATCCATTGACGTAAGATTTGGTTTAACCATTAGTGCTGTTCTTTTCTTTTAGTGCCATCACGAGGTAACCTGAGACACTGGATGGTTGGTTACACAAAATCATCTGGGAGTATGTCCTCGGAAAGTGTTGGGAAAACAGAGGGCACTGTCAGAAATGCTTTGCTGTTGGATCCTTCACAGGATAAGGTTAACCAATCAGATCAACAAACCATCTGTTTAAGTAAGTCTCTCGACGAACTCAATTGGGAGAAGAGTGGAAACTTTTTGTGCAAGAAGAGAACCTCCAGTGCCTTGTCATGCTCACCTTCAGCGGGGGAAATATCTTTTTGTGTTACTGATGCATTGACCATATTCACTTTTTCACGAGCCCCCAACAGTTCACGTTTACCGAGTACACCTGTCAGCCTAGCAGTTCACCCGTCAGCCGTTGTCTAATGACTGAGGATCTCGACTTGCAACCCAAAGTCTCAGCTTCTTAGCAAGGCACCTCGCCCAATGGGGAGCCTCCCAAGGGATGACTCAAAGCAAAAGGTCAATGGGATGAATAAATTATTTATTATTTGATTGCTACCACAGCTTGTTAGCATTAGGTTAGCATTATAGTTCTGAGCTCATCACCGAACTCTGGTTTGGAAGAGGCACTATTTGAGTTCTGTTCAAATCCCTTAGAAAATCAGACCGGACAAAAGGCAGCCGAATCAAACATTCTTTTAACTCTTATTTTTACACACTGCACACTGAAAATGTTTGCGTTTGTCTCACTGTCTTGCGTTTTGCTCGCTGTTTCAGCTGCTTTAGTCTACTTTAAATGACCTGGAGAAAACCCCACGTGCCAGATCACAATCTGGAATGGTACAAATGTTTTCTGTGATCTTTGACCAGGATTAGAGGATCACCTTTTAGCAGAATATGTTTTTTTCCATTGTTCAGTTAAAAGTTTGACTGTGCAGAAAATTCACCTTCAAGCCGTAGCTTTGGACATAGTTGTACCGAGGCAGAGTCAGTGATCACATCTTCCATGGCCAGATATGGATTTTCAATTCAATGCAGGTGGGATGAGACTGCAGATATGCAACTGACTGAACTTACATCCATAGGGCAGCAGCCTATTCAATGCCTGAAAAGAGAAGGAAAATTAAATAGGAAAATTCCTCATTGCACAAAATCCAGTGAAAGAGTATGACTGCCTCCAATCCAGATTCACAAAACCCTTTGATGTTTGTTGGAATAATTTTATGCCTACTTCTCATTTTCCCTTTTATACGTGCTTTTGAATTTTGATTGTGACTATAGGCACTTTTCAAGTGATATGCATTATGAACTGTGTAGTAATTCAAAGGCCTTTGTTGAGGAACAAACACGTAATTTGTCTGCAAAAATTAATTTTACATCTTACCATCTTACATCAAACCGACCCATGTACCTTTACTGAGTTCAGAAAATAGTTGTGGACGTTTGTGTCCTTATATTAGGAGCAGCATGTAGTTTAAGTATAAGAGGCAATATTTTTGTGTGTAATTTTTCTTTTGAAATTAAATGTGATCAGCAGCAGTTCAGTGTGTGTGTGTGTGTGTGTGTGTGTGTGTGTGTGTGTGTGTGTGTGTATTTATGGATGCATGATTGGCTGTTTAAATATGGCATTTGGTGGCTTGTTCCTTTGAGGGATGGCAAAACTTTGAGAGGCCACCTAAAATACTGTGCAGTAATTGGAATTGCTTTATCTTCAGTCTCATCAATTAATGCACAATTTTCCATTTAATGACTAACATGCTCACTGCATTTGCAATTAAAATGTGGACTGATAACAGGGAAGATGCCTTTCAGCTGATACCAGCTGGAATGAGAACAGAAACCAGAAGACGCAATCAGCGCAAAATGATTTGCAGAGGCATGCGCATAGAACGCAAATGTGTGATCATACACAGAGCAACACACACGTAAACACAGACACACAAATGCACATGCACTCAAACACATGTACACACACACACACACACATATACGCACAATGAACACAGGCGTTTAACCATAATTAAGAACTTGTCAGTGGAACAAAACCAGCATTCAGCATTAAAATGTTGACACTAATGGTGCTAAAATGTTGAATAGAGGGATCAGGTTGGGACACCAGCAAAGACTGAGCTCCGTTTTCATGATCCTGACCTGCATGGGAGCTGAGGAACAGCATTCTGTCAATCAGTTCAATCCATTTAATGTTGTTGCTCATTTGAGATCTGCTTTTATGAGAAACATGACATTTTAATGGACCTGAGAGGCCGCACTGCACCGCTCCACGCCACATCCACAAGCTTGGGGCGTTATAACTTCCAAGGTGCTTGCACCACGCATCCTCAATGTGGGGAAAGATGCTACGCTTCTGGTGGGAATAGGGCCTAACCTCCTGTCTTGCAGTAGGAACCTGACATTTACCCAAAGTGGAGTGCAGGTCCGGGCATACAGGTGTCTGAAACAATGGCATAATAATACCTCTCTATAGTATCTGTACATTTTTTGCGAATACGGAATTCTCGTTAGAAGCATACTCTCATTACCATACAAGGAACTCTCCGCATTAACTGGTCAGGTTCAATTGCTGTCTATTTTTATTTCCTGGGGTATAAGCTCTCAACGGGTATTACAACTGATGCAACGGCTCAATTTCACTGGCTTACAATCAGACGCTTTCCTCCGTGTCAGTATAATTTAACACATGTGCACATGGCTCTGTATAAGGGCTTTTTTTCACGCGTGCACAGTGGCTCAAACGCTCAAACAAACATTTGGCCTCTGAAAAAAAATGATTCTAATTCACTTTTACATTGCATGGCTGACTGATGTGTTTCATAATGGTAAGAAGCAGTGGTAAAAAGCAGTGCAATTTAATAAATGTCTCTTAAGTTCCCTTGCATATAGAAAATATCTCTTCCCCATCTGACTGTGAATTAAGAAGACTTTTTCATGCAGCTTATAGGTTACACATAGGTTATATGTAGCTTCAGGATGAAACACTCACCCTTAGTAAATTGGAGTGATGGTAGGGGGTCTGTGTGTTTGTGTGTGTGTGTGTGTGTGTGTGTGTGTGTGTATGTGGGTGTTCACAAATGTGCATTTATGTGTATGACGGAATCCTGTACCAATTAGCTGCTTCTGTGGGGGTGAGGGCGATGGTTACGGCAGTGTACTACAGGGTACGGCCCACAGCCCTGTGGGATCCCAGCCAATAGCAATTAGCTCACCAACAAGAGCCCTAATTAGCCCCCTTGATTGGGTTGGTAATAGTGCAACATTAAACCAGCAGCTGCCACAGAGAGACGACTAAGGTGACTCTACCACGACCACCACCAGCACCACCTCCATTGCTTTAAAGCCAGCTGTACTGTAATTAGTTATAGCTGTCTGTAATTGGTAAACAGGTAGTTGGGTTTGTTTATGATGTCGGTATAAACCTTGCTGGCGTGTGAGGTATTTCTGTATCTCCACGCCTTTGCTTTTTTTTTTTTTGCTTTTTGCTTTGGTAATACAGTAAGATCTCTCAATATCATCCAGTTCTCTCAGCTCTATGCAAAACATGCAGCAAAAGGCTGAGGGGAGCTAGAACAAAGAAATAAATTGATAACTGTGGATAGGAGAGATAATTACGGAAGGCTTGAAAGGGAAGCTTATATCCTATTATTTAACCATAGCAACACCTGGTGGCTGCTGCTATAATAGAATTTTGAATTTATTTTCTTTGTTTTCTCTTTCCCTGTCTTTTGTCTCTCTCAGTCTCAATGTGAAGCACTCCAATGATGCAACATGTGTCCCCATCACCTGCAGTGACAATGATGGCCACCCAGAGTGTTCCTCCACCATCGTACCAGGAAAGCCAACAGGTTGAAATGTTTATCAAACTTACCTCAGTACCTTAACCAGTGCTAATCGGCAGTTTTAATAAAGATTACTGCACATGACAACAGCAATTTTTGTTATTATTGTTATTATTATTATTATAGTAGTTGTTGATGTTATTATGATTATGATTTGTGATAGTAGAAGAGAACTATGTTTTACTGTTGTAATATTAAAGTAATACAAATAAACCCCTAAGACTACATAAAGCAGTACAATTGCAATGATTGTTATATATTAACAGAATAGTCTGGTAATACTACCATAAATAACAAGATAATAGGAGGCCACACTCCAGTCTGTGCTGTTAAATGCAATACATGATTCCATAAACAGTGTAATTATCCAGACCCAGGCTTTGTCTTACCCCTCAGACCATCACACAGAACTGGAGTCTGAGGGGGGTTCACCGGAGCACCTCCTGCTTGTCCACGCAACCTGTCTGTTTGACTCAGAAGATTAGTCCCAGGGAAAGCTCCCAAGCTCAAATCTGCATGCTTGACAAATGCAAATGAGAGCTAGTTAAGTGTGAAGAAGCTAATTTATTTCCCATTTGGTACCGGGATTAAGAGTTGAAGCCGTCTCTCATTCCACCCTGACTCAAGAAAAAAAATGGTGGGTGATTTTACAATCATTTCTTCAGAGCCAAGAAATGAGACAGAAAAGCGGGGTAAAGGATGAAGAAGAGCAGATTGTGTTTGTAAAGCATGTCACCTGCCTTCCCACCGTTTTTACACATTGAACATGAAATCAAGTTAACAAATTTTGTAATGAGTCCATGTGTGACAAGTGGAGGAATATTTGTGGTTCAGCTGTCGTGAGCCCACTGTTGAACATAATTGAATACTTATCCAAGTGAAATCTAAATCTATTCTGTCTCATGTGCTTCACTTGATAGCTTCATTACGAGGCCACTGGCCCGTTGAGCAACAATGATTCATGCCTCCAAAATCTTAATTTGTTGTCCACTGGGGCCAGACACACTTTCTGGCTTTTGAAAGCCATTAGAAATCATTTACTTTAGTCGAGTAACATCAGGTTCATGACAAGGTGCAGTCTGGGACTGACTAACTGAGCATGGTGCAAGTGTACTTTAAAGTGTACTCGCCTTTGTTTCCTGTGTGCAGCGGTCCTCGGACAAGGACGATCAACCACACAATAAGTGCTGAAGTCATTCAAAAGCAAATTAACCCAATGAGTGTGTATCAGAAATGTTATGATTTAATACAATTCATTTTGATGCTTTTTTGCTATGCTAAGCAGGGGAACATTATAAACCTCATGCATGCTTGGTTTCAACACACACTACTAAGTCTATCCAAGGGAACTGGAGAGGAGAGTCCAGCTGTTAGTTGAAGCTCAGATCGAGGTTCTGTCTAGGTTTCAGCCCTCACCTACTGTAAGGACACGAGCTGTGGACAATGACTGAGAGGGTAAGATTGCAAGTACAAGTGGCTGAAATGAGTTTTCTCTCCAGGGTGGTTTTCTCCTCAGACTTTCCTGTTTGATTCTTTGATTGAAAGCTCATTTGTCAAAAAAATGAATGCAAAAATACAACTGCAGAGATGCAAACGTATTTAATATAATATAAGATTTGGCTTATTTGGACTTATGAGGACTGCGATCCACCCAGAGTTGCTCGTAGAAGTAGACGGGGAGTAGAATGCCTGGGTTTCCCGTCTTAGACTTCTGTTCACGCCACCTAAACCCGTATATGTGGGTGAAAACAAAAGAAGTCACTGTTGTGGTGCAGACTCCTGACGGTGCTTACTGACAGTTACTTGTTCTGTATATGCAGATGACAGGTACCAGTCAGCAGAGCACCAAGACCCCACAAGTCCAGATACCAGCATCCTCTGCGTCAGGAAATGCTTCTGTCAGTGTGACCCTTGATCCACAAGCCCAGCTTGAGTCTGACAAGAGAGCTGTTTACAGGTTAGTGCCCTCCTGATATCACCATGGTTCAGTGGGAGGTTTTCACATAACACATCTAAATATGTGACTATTTATCAAATTATTCAACAACTGGCAATGCACAGTATTCTACACTGGTCTTTCCCTTTAATTCATCCTCCTCTGAGATAAGGAGTGTATTTTCTGTCCAACCCCAAGTGTTCAAGTGTTGTCTTAAACTAGCTATAGTATAAAAAGAACTTAGAATTTAGCGTCATCCATAATCCAAGTAGAACAGTCACCAAGCATGCTTTTGTCATTAAAGGCAAGCAGAAGTAACCTCAATTTACATTGTCTTTTAATTTAATACCTTGCTGGTAAAATAAAGTTCTGATATGAGAAGAGATGGGTCGGAACTTCTCTGCTGTATATATTGCTATAGATTCTAGCCTTCAATGATGCTGATTATGAATCACTGCATAATTCATTAAAACTCTCTGAAATCCCTTTTAGTCATTGCATTGAATTATGAACACCCAAAGGGCCAAAACTGTGTTTTTTGTGTGTAAGGTTACACTATTGGAGTAAAACAGTCATTTTCAAAGGTAGGCATTTCTCTTCAAGAGGTGGAGAGCTCATTTTGCAATTTACCTACTGCTAGTGTGCCAAATGTATTGTTATATGGACATAAACTAGGGGAACAGTAAACTTGACTGAGGAAACATCAGTGTTACAGCAAAGCATGCCACTAGTGAAAATCATGTGGAATTAAAAAAAAAACACATTATACATTTATAGAGGTATTTATAGAGATAAGTTTAAGTATATAAGTTTAGTTGTGAAATGTATTTGCAAAAGTTTTACATTGTTCACTATAATGACTTTTTTTGTATCACATTTTTCTTGGCATCCAGCTTTGCCGAAAACAGACCTTTGTTTCAAATGCTAATCTTTTATTCACCATATGGTAACCCTCAAAGGCACCAATTTGTTAGGTGTAGAGAATAAGACAGACATCCTCTGCAGGAAGGAACCCAAAACTAGCAAAAAAAACAAACCTCTCAGCTTACCTCTAGAGTATTGATGCACCCAATAATGAGCTTGTATTATCTATTTATGAAGTAAATTATTCAACGTACAGACATTTTTAATCATGCCTGGTAATCTTGGTATAGGCAGCAAACCAACAACTTGCTAGGTTTGGTGAGCCAAATGACACCTAAGCCCTGGGTTGGGCTGCCCCAACTTCTTGGGACCCACCCCCAGGTCTCCCTCCACAGGTATCACCCAGAGCCCTCCAATGCTGCAGTCAGATTAGGTGCAGGTCCCTACACTAAGGCCTGAGGTGATGTGGCTTTTAAGCCCTCAGCAGCTCCCCTGACGTACAGCACAAGGCTGGTTTTGATGTGAGCAGCAATGTTTCAAACAGCTTCGGGTGGGGACGGGGTTTGGGGTAGTGGTGGGGGTGGTGGTGACAGCACTGGTGGTGGTGGCAATGGATGTAATCTTAGTCTGAATCAGCCCTCTTCTACTTCCACAATTTTCCCTCCACTTTCCCTCCTTCTCTTCATTCCGCATTTAGAGAAAAGCCAGAACAAAGGACGTTCAGTATCTGCTATACAGAATATTTGCAGGTGTGTAATAATGACAACAGTATTACAGTCAGTGGCGAACTGTGGACCTGGAACCGTGGCCTTCAGTAGGACCAGTTGTAACAATAAAAAAAACAAAAACATAGCAATACAATATCCAGAGCCCTGTCAGATGGATGTTAAATACAGTTTCTTTACCCTAACTGGCTTCACAACACACTGTTGAATCGAGGTGATTCAACAGTCATTAAAAGATGGCTATTATGACATAATTTATTTAAAAAAACAATATGAAACAAACTAGTCACACATTCACTTCAAATCGTTATTGCCTGCATGGGAGGAGAGCGACGGCAGCACGGCTCAGCACGTCTCACACACGCACACACACAATCACACATGCACCAACACCCGGCTCAGTTGTTAAGCCATAGTCTGCCAGCCTGTCACTCTCTCCCCCTGTCAAACCAGTGGCGTCGTTAGGCCTGTCACCCCCCCACCCCCCCACGTAGACGATCACGCCGAGGTCCACACTTTTCCCAATGCGTGACCAGCTGTGAGCGCACTGCTCCAGATTACAGTCAGTTTCAGTTTTGGTATGACCGCTTGAACTGACTGAACAACTCAGATCCACAAGCACGCCACCGTCACTCAAATGGACACACCAGCACCACCCTGCCCCTTTCCCTTCGTCCATCCTTTCCGGTAATTTCAGTGATTAAATTTGAGTAATTCAGATACAAATATGAATGATTAATATTCAGTTCTACAATATATTTCTGCCCCACTCACCTCGTCATTGTGTGCAATTGTCTCTCTTCACCTTTGCTCACTCAACTGCAGGTTGATACGCATCTCCAAAGGTTTCTACATTCACAGCAGCACACAGGTGTCCAAGGGTACACTGGTGCTTTGATGCTGCTTTTGTTAAGCAAGATAAATTGCTAAATCTGGTGCTGAACCAGGGTCCCTTGTCTGGATTTAACAGCAAACAGTCCCAGCAGTACAGTATGTTAGGTGGGCTGCCCGTTAGCTAGTCTGAAAATGCGCTGGTAGTTTGCACCAATCCTGGTGATGATCGACCCTTTTGGATCAATCCAAGTTTTACCTGAAAAGGCAACCTTGAGAGTGGATTATTCAAAATATAAGCCACTTGGTCATGGATGCCTTCTGGAACTCCCGCCATGTCGTTACTGGGAACAGTCATGGCGGCCTTCCTCCTTCCTGCTTACATGTTTTCCCCTAGGTATTCACGAATACCTGGAACTTGACATGATGTGATTGCGCCCATAACTCAGTGAAATATGATTGGCTGAGACAAGTTGACAGTTGTCTTAGCTAATCAGACTCAAATTCAGACCCCCATTGACTTGAATTGCACGCGCCTTTGTTTCAGCCATCCAAGGTCCTACGGGTTTTTCTATGCCTGCTGAAATGAAAACTGATTGGTCCATTTGTGTTCCATTACATGAACCCATTGTTTCCCAAGAAATATTAGTCCAAGTTTATAAAAATGATCTAGAAATTATTTCTAGGGTGAAAAATGTATTAAAATAAAATAATAAAATAAAAATGAAAACTCATTGAATAAAAAGCATTGAAAAAATATATTAGTGCAAAAATTCATTTAATGCCTTTTTTTCTTAGGCCACTGTATACCTTGAAGGCCCAGAGGCTTCCCCTCTGTCTGATAGGGTAACTAGACTAATGAGTTGTGGCATTTACTCTAAAGATCCTTCTGGATTCTCTGCATCTTATTAGAAAGCCAGTGGGGCTTTTGTTTGAATGTGTTTGCAGGAGGCTGAATGGATGGATCGCCTTTTTCAACCCAGTTGTTTTGAGACAACCTTTGTACTGTTCCTTAATAAGTCCCTCTGAATTATCTGCCTCCTGTTAATTCAAACCAACATTTAGCTGAGACTGCAGGAAGTCACTGATGCCTAATCATTTTATACATGCAATGAGAGGCACACTCAAGCTTCAAACTTCAGGGAATAGAGCTCTTTTCTTAATTTTTTTTACAATCTCTTTTGCAAATGAGTCTCTTATAAACTCATATGCATAAAACATATTAATCTGTGCCTGGCTTAGGAAGCAGTCATTCATCGGATGCAGTATGAGACGTTG
The DNA here is from genome assembly GCA_029224185.1 of Karalla daura. Lineage (NCBI taxonomy): Eukaryota > Metazoa > Chordata > Actinopteri > Chaetodontiformes > Leiognathidae > Karalla > Karalla daura. Next base: position 919,540 of record CM055204.1, read on the forward strand.
TATACTTGAGAGTGAAAAAACAAGAACAGAGTTGGATTCATTCTATTTGACAGTGGTGAGATAATTTTACAGCAATGCTCGTGTTACTGCACACCACCCTTCATGGTGCATACAAACATTCATCCCCCTCTACAGTGGGCTTTGCTGAAATCCTCTTCCATGCTGATTGAGTATTTTGCACTGAGGCTAGATTTAAATTTTGTGTGCGTGTAGCAGGAGGAGGAAGGGTTCCTCTACTTTGCTCCTCACTTGCCAATATGAGAATGAATGAAATCAGGAAAGTGCGGCAAAAGCCAACAGGGGCACAAAAGACGCCGCCCCCCCATCTCCTCCTGGATGAGAGACATTCCCTCTGGTGTCCACCACATGGAAGGTTAACATGCCGCCCTGCTGACATTGACCAAACCCATAAAAATACGCATGATAATTCATCTTAAATCATTTTAAATGCACTCACAGTTAATGGCATAAAGTTAAAAAAAAACAAAAACTGAACACTGTAAGAACACTTAGACATGTCCGAGGACAGTGGCTTCCAAATTTGTGTTGTGCCTTTCGTGTTTGTCAGCCTCTGTATTGCACCATAAAATCTGTTTACTCTCACAGACAAAATGCATCAATGCATCCTCAACCGCCGCACTGCTTCTCCAGTAGGGCAATGACTCAAAGAGTGACAGGCTTTAAACAAAGCTCAAGTAGCTTCATTGGCTCTTTCTTTCAGATACTCAGATTTTTATGACTTTCCTCACCGCAGCTGAAGCAATGAAGGTCGCTAAGTTTGTGCTTATTTAGGTAAGCCAACAATTATACAACATTATATTAGACAAATGTAGAATACACCGTATATAGATAACGAGGCACATATACAATGCACATTATGAAACAGCAGTGGAATACCAATAGACAAACATACTTTGCCTTTCACAGCTGTTTCACTATACTCCGTGGATACATGTCATTGTTTTACCTTTTACCAGGCCCTTCTTGGCCTGAAAAATAAATAATACAAAGGTATTTGTAGATGCTTGATGTTTCTAATTTTCTTTAGTCTCTGCCATCACCAACTACCATAGAGATGAGAGAAGCCCTAAATTTATAAAAATGTCCTGGTTTATCAAAGATTTCCAAGTGGATTTTGACCTTAAACATCTGGTGAAAGTTCTGGCTACCTTACATAAAACATCATATGAGCTGTGCTCAGAATGCCTTATGTGTAAGTATAAAAAGAGATTAAAGGATTAAAACTCCCAGTGGGTGACATTCATCAAAGGTATGTATTTTGTGGTTCATGAGGCCTCTGAGAAACAAACATCAAAGTTAAGTTCAGTACCACACACAAAAAAATATTATTTCAATTGTGTGTGAGCGTACAGTATGTACCCCAAACAAACACACAATATATTTTCTTAGCCCACTCTGTGTAAGGCTGAGGAAAGTAAGACATTGTGGTGAGCAAGCACAGCAGGATTCCACCACAAACTGGCTTCTAAAATCCAGAGATACAGCAGGACTGATTAGACTTGCAAATATAAGAGAGTAAGCAGCCCCCCTCCACCTTCCCACACACACAAACATGTATTATAAACACATACTTTCAAACTACATCTCCATCTCTGCACATATCCCTCAGTGGCCTCCAGATTGCAAAAGTGAACACAACATTATCCATAGACAACTGTGCTGCTTTGATTTGAGCTTGTTCCATGCACAGCTATGCATCTGCAGCTTTCAAGTTTTTGTTTCTGGAGAAAACCTGATTACCAACAGTTTTTGAGATAAACTGAGTGAAGATAATTCCTTATTAGAAGATCATTGTTGATCCTGGGAGTGTCAGCTGACAAAACAGTCTTTCTCACCAACACACTGATATTGAAAGAAGTTTCCTGTCCTGACTCTAAACACTGAACTAAAATGGAGAGAATGGAGTCATAGATGTGTGTCCCATCTAAAGAACTCAGGAATTTACTTATCAAATCAAATCAAATTTTATTGACAGAAAACCCAACCCTCCCACCCCCGTGATACATAGAGAGACAGTAGAGACATATAGACATACGCACACACACACACACACACAGCCACTCACTCACACCCACATACACACATATACACAAGCTCATATCTACTGCACACACTAAGGAGAGACATGGCCGGGCACCGAGACCTGGAGCAAGAACAAAGCCACTCTTTGGGGGTCGACCACACTGAGAGTACAGGAGTACAGGGAGCGCTGCCAAAGAGACAGCCCCGACCCGGGCAGACCGGAGGCCCCACAGCAAGGTGCAGAGCCCCCCAGCACCCCTGCCCATAGGCAAGAGGCAGATCCCAGTGAGGAGCGCCCCCATGAGGAGACACTGGAGCTAAAAATCTGAGGGACTAAAAAAATGTAAAAAGAGATATAAGTGAACAAAATAGATAAAATACTTTCAACATATACATATGAACATAGTTAACATAGTAAAGAGTAAATAATTAAATTGGATAAGAAATTTGCTTAAAAGAAATGAAGACAATTAATGAAATCATAAATATATATATAATTAAATAGTAAAGAGTAAGAAATTAAATATGATAAGAAAAGCAGTGGGATCAAACACGTAATTAAATTGGAAAAAAAAAGTAAGTAAGTAATGATATAAATAAATAAATAAACAGATAAAAGTTGAGTATGATAAGAAGTCTGAATAGAAAGAATAAAGGAAATCAATAAAATCAGTTAAGAGCCTGATTAAAAAGGTGAGTCTTGAGGCTTTTTTTAAAAACGTAAAGACTCTTTGTGGCCCTGAGGTTCTCTGGCAGACTGTTCCACAGTCGGGGGCCATAACAAAAAGCTGCCTCCCTGTGTGTTTTGGACCTAACTTTTGGTATGGTTAAATGTTCAGTGCCGGTAGACCTGGGGGTCCGTGAATGTTGATATGATAAAAGCAGTCACATAAGACTGTTAAGACATTTAAAAATGAGTAAAATAACTTAAGAAAAACCCCTTACTTACTGACTTACTTAGCCCTGGTTTTTCAGATGTGCTCTATAATTAAAAACAAAGAAGGCTATTAATACAGCAAATGTGATACAACAAAAATATGAGCATATGATGATGCTTATAACCAGCATAAATTAGTTAACTAGCTTAGTACAAGGTCATTGTTAGTTTTGTTGGGCTCTGTTCTGCATATGTTGCTTGTTGTTTTGGTTGTGTAAAGTGTCTTATAATAATGTTATGAACTGGGTGTAAACCTAGTGTAAACAGATTGAACGAATGTTAATAGTCTACCTTATAATGTTGTCAAACTCATGTTTTGGCATTTACACACAGCAACAAACTGAATAAATGATCACAGGGAAGGGAAAAACATCAGCTGTCAGCAACCACAGGGATGTAGACCCTAACTAACCTTTAGGCACAGAATGACACACAGCAAGTGTGGTACATTCAAAGAGTGTTGGTATACTGTAGCTTTAGAGAGTGTGATGACATGGGAAATATATGTCATATGCTTATAACCAAAGTCTATATCAGAATATTCTTTATTCATTTTAAAGTAGCAACTATTAAAAATTCATAAACTATCAGAAGTCAGTAACTGCATTCAAGGTGGACTATTATCTCAATCTGCAGCTCAGCTGTACGCAACCGTCTGTAGAGATTCAGCTCATTGGCTGACTGTTCTATCAGAGGTCAGTAGCTGCATTTAAGATTAACTAATATCTCAATCTGCAGCTCAGCTATACACAACTGTCTGAAGAGCTTCAGTTCATTGGTTCGCAACTCTTAAAAAGGAATTAGTAGTAAAACGATTATGTTGCATCTTGACATACAGAGTTTGCTCGCATTTCTCTCAGAAAAACTTGGTAAACATGACAAGATGAAAATAATGCAATGTTCCCATATACATGCCCTGTCTGTGGTCTGTGTCCTATTTTTATTGATAAAAAAAAAAGATTTGTCAAGCTGTTTTCAGGTCAGTCTAGGTCATGAACCTAGACTCAATAAACCTAATATGTCACCATATTAATTTCAACAAAGGCAAGTTTTCAAAGCATTTTACAATTTCATAATGGTGGGAGACCTGAACCACAGCAGGCAAGGAAAAGTTTCACACATAAGAGGAGGGAAAACAGAGATTTATTAGACAAGAAACAAAGAACTCAAGAAAGCAGTGTAAGTGGGATCTGATCAGTGGGGCGGTGTATACGTGAAACAGGCCAAGATGGCAGCCATGAAGCATTACTGAGGAGAAGTAGAAAACGAGGCAGACCCAAAACACAATGGGGAAAACACGAATGGTGAGTTACAACTTGGTGAACGGGGCTTAAATCTGGTGGTGAGTGGAATGATGATCCTCGTCTTAATACAGCAGATACTTAGCGGATCATGTTGAACAGGTGTGCCTCCACTCCACCACTGCACCCACTCCTGCACAGAAAGGCACAGACTTGATGTTTCCTTCCCTTTGTCTGTGAGTCACTGACTTGGTTGTAAATGTCTCCTGTGCTGTCACATCCCTCCCCTCCATGTTGAATTTTTTGTTGCACCGACACAGCACACCACAGTGCTGGTGGCTGGGGACCATGCTACGCCACTCTCCAGCCTTCCTGTAAATTGCTCTTTTATGACCCCTGTAATGATTCCCTAGCCAGCAATCTCACGTCCGTCGCACTGCAGATGCTCTTGGCAGCCCGCACATAGGGATGTGAGGGCTTAGGAGTGCTGCAGGAGGCAGTGGAACAGCAAAATTCATGTTAACATGCATTCACCTGGACATCCACACACATGGAGCTACATTCCTGCTCATAAAAATGTTGCCTTTTCACACCCCACCTATCTCAGTCCTGACTTCCTGTGTCATGTCAGGTCATATAGAGCTTTGAAGAGCAGTCGTTTCTCCCTTTACTCTTAGTGAAGTCCAGTTGATGTTATCGTTATTGGCACTCCAGTGTTATGTTGTCAACAATAAATGTTTTTATCATGTAAACCCGGTCGTGATAGCTTTACCAAATTTGGCCATTAGCTTCTGCATCAATGACAGTGTAGAGCCCCTAGAGCCCTGACATTAAAGGTCAACTCAAGCACTTAATGGTTATTTCACATCAGATATAATGTTCAGCTCGGCAAAATGAGCAATAGCAAATATAAATCATTGTTACATTTTAAGGGGACATATATATATATGTCCCCTTAAAATTAAACATTTTAAGGGGACATATTTCATTTTCTTTTTCATTGCATTAGTACATGTATTTGTGTTTCTGGAGTGCCTCCTGACCCCTTAACAGTCAGTTTGGACCACTATGTTCATGTTAAGTAAACTGCCGTAGTCTGAAAATGTGTCTCTGAACAAACTGTTTCGGTTTCAGTCTGCTTGTTAAGTAGCAGACTGTAGTAGTACTACTACTTGTTAAGTAGTAGTAGAAGTAGTAGTTAAGTGGCTCTCGCTCCTTTGACCTCAGCTGCTGGAACAAGGCTCCACCATTTTCCCATCCTCACTTCACTTGTCCGCTATATCACTGTGTTGCAACTCAATGGTGATAGCTCAGTTGGTCCAATGCACAAATAAATACTTTATATCACTGAATTCTGCGGCTCGCTGGAATTCAGCTCTCGTGCGTCCGTCCACAACACAAACAGACACACACATACTCACACACAGTTCAGAGGTGATCGGCCTACACACACACACACAGAAAGACAGCCTCTACTTGGCTCCACTCACCCTCCGACATTTCAGTTTTCTTATTTGTGTGATGAGTGAAAATGGAAAGATGCAAACCTGGTTGGAAACCCAGTTCCAGGCCGCCAGGGTATGCATGGGCTTGTGCGCATTTAAAGGGACAGGCACTAAAAGAGGATGTTTAGAGTAGGGCTGTGAAACTGGTGTTTAGAAAGCCCTGCTGTGCTCAGTTTTTTGGTTTTCCTGACCAAAGCATGTTATAGACATTACTTTTAGATATCAAGAAACCATGCCAAAGAATCAGAAATTAGCATAATATTGCTGCTTTAATGAACAAAAGAAGTGAGTGGATTTGAATACATAATGCAAAGGAAAAAACTTTCTTAATCTTCTCTGGTGTAGATATATATATCACCGCATTCAAGGGTTGTTTAGTGGACATTTTCACTTGATGCAATATTCTGAAAAAATGAAAAAAAAAAAAAACACTTCTTTGTAATGTACTTCAATGCTTCTAAATGTTAATTTGACTGTGTGCCATTAATAAAGATGTACTGTCGGAGCAGTAGCAGAATAAATTTCACATGGTGCTTAGGTTAGCTATATTTGGTTCAATTTTTACTGAAGTAAAGCTGCGTAATGTTAAACTTAACTACAAACTAAGCCATCAGGATTAATTATAGTATTCAAAATAAAAACAAAATAATTCATATCAAATATGAGAGTAACTTGTTAAGACGCTATCATACTGTAGGTGCTGAGCGTCATGCTGTTTGCCCTCTGTTAGTCCTTGCCTGTCCTTAACTCCCACCTAGCATAAGCAGACATGAAACAGAAAGGCAGACGCTCTCTCCACTCTGCACATTGCCCTCCCGTTTAGTATTCCTGCCATGTCTGTCTGAGAGAGCGGCATTAAATTGGGATCAGGCAGATTAGAGTATAATATAGATGACGATTAAAGGCTGCAAATGAGAAGCATGGGTCAGAGTCCGAGCAGGGACCTAGTCTACTTACAGGTCCCTGCTGTCCCTTGGAACAGAGGCACCAGGGTTTTTCCTGCATTCAAAATTACGTGGCGGCCGCCTCTCGCCATCCCCAGCCAGAGTGATCTCTTTTAACTGCAGTAACAGGGTTGCACCACTATGGAGGCACCGTGTCAAAAGCAGTGCACAAGAAAGAGCTGAAGCAACGGCCGAAAAATAAGCAGATCGAATTGTTGTTTTTCCATTTTTTTTTTGCTAGTTGATGAGTCCTGATTTTCCCTGGTTGTTTCAGAAATGTAAATATTGCTTTTTTTCATCAAAGCATGTTGTGTTCATTAAAAACATTTCCTCCATATCAGAGTAGCGTTGGGTTAGGGTTAATGGTTTTTAGTGTTGCAGATATGGCAAGGAAAATCAGCCACTACTTTAAAAAGCAACCTTGCGAGGAGCAGAGTTAAGAGTCCAGGTGAAACAGGCAGTCAAATTAACATAACAGGTAGTTAAAAGGTAGTAATTCATGGTAGTGACAACATGTGGGAATTGTCTCAGGTCTGAAAGTAGTTCCCAAGGAGGCACTGACAATAGCGAGGGTCAGTATGTTTCTGGATAGGGTCAGAATGCGGGACAGAAGGAGTTCTGAGGCAAGGCGAGGGTACGTTAATTTAGTCCATTTCCAAGTCTTTAGGAGCATAATGATACAAAACCAATTTGTACATCATTTAAACATGAATCTTTTCTTAATCTTTCCAGATCTTAGTGTAAATGTGGCCTTTCCTTCCAACCACACTAATAACCATGTCCCTTGATGCTTTGGCCGTGGAGGTGGGATAGCTTGTTAATTACCCCAAAATCTAATATTCGTTATAATTCATTTGAAAGCCTTGTCATCAGCTTATCCCACCAAAGCTGGAAGAAACAGCTACCAGTCCTACTTGTCATAGTGTACCGGGCTCCAGGCCCAGTTTCCTGAGTTTGTCTCAAGCTTAGTCCTCAAAACCGATAAAATCAATATTGTTGGGGACTTCAATATACATGTAGATGTTGTCAGTGATAGCTGCAGTACAGCATTCACCTCAATAGTTGAATCCATTGGCTTCTGTCAGCATGTGCATGAACCATAGACTGTATATAAAAGATGGACGTTGTCTTCCGGTATGAAAAGTGACTTCTCTTACAATACCACGGTGATCCGCTAGGCCTGGCTCCAAAAAACACTTTCTCCAATACACACCCAGTAAAAAAACACCATTTTCAATCAGTTTTTTTTTTAACTCACACCGGCTTCTACAGATAGTTTTCCCAAGTTTCCCATGTCAGCGTGTAAAGTTGTGGTCAAGTTGCACATAATTCCATGATTAATAAGATATTAGACCTTAAAGAAATGTATGAATATGGGCGTGTCCATTTGGCTGACAGGGGAACCTCACAGAAGTGAGGTTGCGAGTATCAGTCAATTGGACGAATAGACTGATTACCTAGTTCATATGGCCGTGTTATTCTCCGATATCTAGTGTGAATCGTATGGATCAGTGGATGTGTTGAGGAGGACGGAGGCGATTAAGGTGATGAAAACTGAGGTGATGAAATTTGGGGTTCCCACCCCACCTGCCCTATGGTTTCTGCTAGCTCCATTACGAGGCATGGTAGCCCCCTGCAACTCAAACTCTTGGCCTCATTCAGCGTCTTTTGCAGACCAGTGGGTGATGCCACGGAGGGTTGGGGCCTGGCATGAACCCATTACCCTATCTGACCACTCTTTAAACACATCACCTCTCTGTCATGAAAGTCCTAGTCCCTCCTACATCGATCCACATGCTCTTTGAGAGGATGCTGCTGAAAAGCGATACAACCTATCAACATGCAACTTGGTACACAAACAGAGCACAAGTTTCTTTAGTTTTTGAAATTAAAATGAAGTCAAAGTATGACAACGTTGCGGATGTGTGTTTGAGGAGTTGTGTTTTCGCATATTATTCTTATGGGAAAAAATTGCCTGAGTGCTAAACAATTGGCCCTATGGAGACAACACTTGCACCTATCTGGAATATAAGCACATCGTCACGGAGGGGAGAGTCTCAGGAACGCCCTGATGTGATTTGGTGTGTGTACTATGAAAACTGAGGCCACATTCACGAGTAGAAGTGTGAGAGGCTTATGGAGAGAAGAGGCTGCATTGGGCTGACTCTGAGGCTCGCCGTATGAATAAAGGCACAGAGGTTTATGGCTCATCGCATGAGAGAACACAAATTTTCCTACAAAAGTGGAAAAAAGATTTGCCTACTGCTTACAGTGTGGCTGGGAGCAGCGTGAAAAGAGAAAAATGAGAGGTGATTTTTCAGGAATCCCACACTCTGACCTCTCCCCACTGTAGCTGCATCGAAAATGCCAAACCCACATGTTTTTTAAGGGGGCCTGGATGAATAACGATACAAGGTATCCTAATGCTGTCGGGTAGAGGTATTTTTTGCTCTTTTGGAGCACTTTTTGGCCCCAGGGGGCCAAAAGTCAAATTTCTTTGATCTTTGTCAAAATTTGGATTGTTATACATCAACCCGCCTGGGAGAGTCTCATGAACAATACTTCTATATAACTACGAGTTACGGCTGACTGAAGTTATGCGGAAAGATCAAGAAGAAGTTTATATATGTGGAAGAAAGGCGCAGGAGGACATTATTGCTCCCTCCTGGAGCACTAATAATAAATATTTAGCAAACCTCTTCCAGCATAAAAAAGGGAAATCAATCACTCCCTCAATCATGGACTCTTCAGGCACGATCACCCAGAACCCAAAAGAAATAATTTTTCCAAAATTTTTACAGCGATTCTCATTCCTCCCCTCATCAACCCACATCCCCTGAATTTGACACTTTCTTTAATAATCTAGATTTAACCCAATTGACCAGCAGAACAAGCAGAACTCCTAGACACTCCTCTTACCCTCAGTGAACTCACTATTCTTTTAAACAAAATAGTGAATAACAACTCTTCGGACCAGTTGCACTACCAGCTGAATTCTACCTACAATTTTGGGACATATTATCACCACTATTCACCAGAGTAATTACAGAGATTAAAGTCACTCCTACCACACCTACACATATGAATGCTACCACTATGACAATACTACTAAAACTCAACAAGGACCCCACCCAACCTGCAATCTTTCGGCCACTAATGTACGGGACTCAAAATTATTACCAAGGCCTTAGCAACCAGAATAGAGACAGTTATACTTATCCATCCCAATCAGACTGGCTTTATAAAAAAACAGAGACACAAAACCATCAACATATCAGTGAAGGCAGAAAAGGCCTTTGTCAAAGTAAACTGTTTAAAAAACTCAACTCATTAATGACAAAGTTCTGTTGGAATAATAAGCCACCCAGAATCTCATTTACAATCCTATAAAATAAAAAAATCACTTGGTGGCCTTGAGGCACCAAATTTCAATCAATATTTCCTTGTAAATCAATTACGGAATCTAATTAAATCGACCCACAAAGAGAATCAAAGTTACCCCTGGCTGGGCCCTCCTTCTAAAAAGGGGGACTGGAGGGTGTGTTCAAACAATCAGGGGATCACACTCCTCAGGAAAGTCTATTCTAGGGTACTGGAGAGGAGAGTCCGGCCAATAGTTGAACCTCTGATCAAGGAGGAACAATGCGGTTTTTGTCCCAACCGTTGAACACTGGACCAGCTAGATACCCTCCACAGTGTGCTCGAGGGTTTTTTGTGGTATTGGAGAAGGCTTTCCACCGTGTCCCTCGTGGCATTCTGTGGGAGTACGTGGTCAGAGGCCCTCTGCTGAGGACTGTGCGGCCCCTGTATGACCAGTGCAGGAACTTGGTTTGCTTTGCCAGCAGTAAGTCAGATTTGTCCTCAGTGCATGTTGGCCTCTGACAGGGCTGTCCTTTGTTACTGGTTCTGTTAATTATTTTTATGGACAGAATTTCTAGGCGCAGCCATGGGCCAGAAGGGGTACGGTTCAGGAATCATGGGATTTCATATCTACTCTTTGCAGATGACGTTGTCTAATTGGCTCCATCGAGCCAGGACCTCCAGCATGTTCTGGAGTACCTCCAAGTTCGAGGCCATGGTTCTTGACTGAAAAAGGTCGCTTGCCCACCAGGTCGATGGAGAGGGCCTGCCTCAGGTGGAGGAGTTTAAGCATCTCAAGGTCTTGTTCATGAATGAGGGAAGGATGGAGTGCAAGATTGACAGGCGGATCAGTGCTGTGACCGCTGTATTGGCCCAGCGTGGTGAAGAAAGAGCTGAGCCGAAAGGCGAAGCTCTCGATATACCGGTCAATCTACGTTCTCACCCTCACCTATGGTCATGAACTTTGGGTGATAACTGAAAGAACAAGATCCTGTATACAAGCTGCTGAAATGAGTTTTCTCCGCAGGGTGGTGGAGATAGGGTGGTAGCTCGGAGTAGAGCCACTGCTCCGCCACATCTGGAAGAGCCCGCTGAGGTGGCGCGGGCATCTGTATGTCTCCCTGGACGCCTCCCTTGGGAGGTGTTCCGGGCATGTCCCACCGGGAGGAGACCCAGAGGAAGACCCAGGACACGCTGGAGTGACTATGTCACCTGGCTGGCCATGGAATGCCTCGGGACCCTCCCGGAAGAGCTTGAGGAATTCTCCGGGGAGGGGGAGGTCTGGGCATCCATACTCAGACTATCCCAGATAAGCGGAAGAAGGTGGATGGATGGACACTCCCATACATAAATGAGAAAATGATCTGAACCTCTCTCCCACCCTGATTTTTGGGAACAAATATGTAAAAACACCCTTACCATGACCACTAACCCAAACCTAGACCTTATACAATATAAAGTCATTCACAGAACACACATCACTCAAAGCAAGATGTTCAAAATGGGACTGGCCGACACTGAGGTTTGCTCACAATGAACTTAAGGGAGCACAGACAATTATGTACACGCCATCTGGCTATGCCAGCCCATTCACTCCTAAGGTCACTGAGACACTATCCACCATGCTGAGTTGCTGAGTCCAACATCAGCACCACTCTGTCTTCTTGGCGACATCACCTCCCACCTAAATTAAAAAACCCTTAGCTGATTTCTCTAGTTGTAGCTAAGAAAGTAGTCCTTCAGAAGTGCAAATCAAGTATTTCATTTCACAATACACACTGGACTAACAAATCAGAGGCATATATCAGCCATTGTCATATCTGGACACCATTCATAACCTTTTTCAAATCCAACCAAACATACCCTGTAACCACATATATTCTATCTGATCAACATCAGCATCTACAACAGCAACTACTCAACCCCCTGCCCAAGCACTGACTTTTATCTTGTCTCTTGTCTGTCCTGTCTCATCCCCCCTACCCGAGCACTGTCTTTTGTCTTGTCTGCCCTCTCTCTTGTCTGTCCTGTCCCTTGTCTATCATTGTTTTGTCTTTTGTGTGTCTGTCACAGCTGTCTTATACTGTTTTTTTCTTTTCTTCTTTTTATATATGTATAATCCCCCCTTTCTCTGAAACAAATGTGTAACACCTAAATATGAATATAATTAATAAAAACAAAGTTGTCTTCCAAAGAGGGGGGTTTTGGTGGGCCCAAAAGGAAAAAAATAATAAGAAAAAAAGAATCCCATTGGGACATGCTGCCCTCTCTAGTTCTACTGCAGTCATGGTGACAGGAAGCTCCTGCAGTGTGAGTGAGTACTGGAATTGAAGCAGGCATAAGGCTTGCTGGGCACATCTGGGAGAGATGGGACATAATGCATCTTTCCTGTTGTAATTTGCAATGCATTTGATGCCCCTCCACAGGCTCCGAGAGTCATTTGAGGCAAATTGACCCTTTTAAGATCATATTCAGACTTAGCTCTCCTATAGCCAGCATTCAGAGTCATCTGGGCAGCTCAGAAAGGTGCAAACTTCAACATTCATCCAGGGTTTTTGTTTGTGGTGGCTGGTGATGGTATAAGTCATGGTTACATCATTCACACACTTGTCGATGAAACCCAGAAGTAAAGATGTCTACTCCTCCAGGTTTGCATTTGCCGTCATTCATTAAAATGCCCTAAACAGCATTTGTTGCTGGTTCCCTGAACATATTGCAGTCCATGTCATGAAAACAGTCTTGCAACATTGGGAGAGCATCAGCTGGCCACACTGTGATGCTGTTTTTTCTGTATTTCTTCTCCCAATCACAAGTGTATGCAGCCATAAGCATGATGGAGATGGGAAATATCCCACATCTGTTTGTCTACATTTTGATTAACCCAAGCTGCCATGGTGACATTCTGTTGAAATGTCGGGAGTAAGTCTTCCAGAGGGATATGATTAGTCTCCCCCTATTATATACAGAGCTTCAATGCCATGTCTGCCAACTGCTGTACAGCTCCTTTAGCTGTAAACTCCTTTTTTGTTTTTGACTAGGTACCATGAAAAAAAAAATCTGTATTTTTAGAGGATCAGGCTTCCTTTCCCTAAGTTTAAGGATAAATGTAGGATTAGTGACTACATAACTGGATTCGGATTTGAACCTGAGACATCATGTTGATGCAAAAATTCTGCCAAACAATTTATTCAATACACTCATTCACTGTTTCAAGCAGTGAATTACATAAAGAAATACATTAAATTAGTTAAAGTTAGTTAAAACTTGAGCAAGTAATGACCAAGTAATGGAACCATCCTGTTACTGGCACACATCAGTAGGAGATATCTCAAGGTACACAACTCTATAGATATGATATGTCACATCAGTAGCTGATAGGACTAATAGTAATTGCCATCCTGGAATTTTAAAAAAAATGACAAAACAGCAGTGGCGCTCAGACTTTCTGTATTTGTGTTTGTAGTTTTGATCAACCAGCTCTAAATGGAAAATGTACTTCAAAGCAAAACAATCAGAAGTAGTGTTCTGCACTAGTGTACTGAAGAAACAGTAGTAGTTTTTAGTGGTAAAATCTCAGCATTAAGGTATATATAAAGGCTCAGACAGCACACACAGTATATTGTCTTTTCTTCTAACTGATTGTATTTTTTTGCAGTTGACATATCCATCACAGCTACATTGTACAATAATCAAATGTTAGAAAATCAGTGGCAACATGGTTTGATGAATATGTTGTCAATCATGGCCACACATCTGAATTTTATCAATCTCAATGTTTTTTGTGCTTTTGTCAAGTTTATACTCTTTTGTGCATGGCAACTTTGCTGGTGAAATGTATAGAAACACCAAATGTGGTGAAGTAGATGTGACAAATTGCAAAACAAACTGCAAAACTACAAGTACCAAAATTTGAAATCAATGAAGCATTGAGTAACATCAAAGTCTAATAAAGGTCTTTTGTCCCTTCTCTGTCTCTGTCTCCTCAGACATCCTCTCTTCCCCCTGCTTGCCTTGTTGTTTGAGAAATGTGAGCAAGCCACACAGGGATCTGAGTGCATCACATCAGCCAGCTTTGATGTAGACATTGAAAACTTTGTGCACCAGCAGGAGCGAGAACACAAGCCCTTCTTCAGTGAAGACCCAGAGCTAGACAACTTGGTAAGCAAAGTGCTGTGATTTCGATGGTTACACTACAGGACTTCAGGCACTTCAATTTCATTGCAGTGCCTGAAGCAAGTTTCAGTTTTTTTGTTGGTCCTTCCTTCATTTTGATTCAACTGATGATGAAATATTAGTTGGTTCAGGAAATCTTCTAAAAGCCACAATAGTTAAATATAGGTGATAGCTCAAATAATAATTTGGTAGTAAAAAGATGCCAATCATGATGCGATGCATCAAAAACACAAGACAAAAAAACAGGGACAAGGAAACAAGAATCATTACAGTATATGGGACAGTAGACTGACAAGTGTGGAACAGCCAATTAATGCGGCATCTGTGTGTTTTATGATGTACTTGGTGTGGGCATCCCTCCCAGAGGGTACTAACTCTTGCTCCCGGCAGTAATGTTACACTGGGCCTGACTTGCTGCCATAGGCAGATAATTACTGGTCCCTTGATTATGTGAGCGCAGTTTAATTAGCTGATTTATCTCCTCCTTGGCCAAGCACTTTTCTGTCCATTCTATTGACCTTGAGTCGTGACTTTGATGGAGTATACCAGAATGTGCCACAAGGAGGAGAGAGTTGTCAGGCTGCTGATGGTTAGATAACTGCTGAGCAGAGGTGAATGTAGAATTACAGTAATGGAGATAGAATGACTTGTACTCCTTTGACACTGAGTGATTCTGTCGTAGAAACATTCTAAATGTGCTTAATTTCTGTAATTTTCTCCATTAATAACATCTGAAATGTATATATTATGCCAATAACAACTGATTTTTTTTCTAGTTGCCATATCTGTCAGCAAAGTTGACTAGTCGTGATGACGTCAAATCAACAACTGCTGCAACTTCAGACAACGTGCAATAATCATGATAAAAAAACCAGAATTTGCATGCCTTTTCATAGACATTTAAACTGAAGAAACAACACAGTCCAAGTTTGCAACGGTACGAACGAGGCTCTATCACCGTCCTCAGCCAGTGAACATTCATTGAGACAGTACTGGGTCAGAACCAAGCTCATCTGCAGTTGCACAGTGATTGGTCAGGAAGCTTTTACTTGATATGGATTGCAAGCATGATAGTATATATTAAATGAGTGCCATATATATTATATACATATAATGATGTGAGATTTCTTCAAAGGCTGAATCAGTATCTGGAGGACCTCAACCTCCTTGGGTGTTATGAGGCTCCCTTGCATAGACTAGTTTCTGTCATGTTCTGTCATGTCAAAATGTTTTTTCACGTCATTTTATCATGTCATGACATGTCATGTTCGGTTTGTCAAACATGTCATGTTTCAAAATGCTGCAACCACAAATTAGAAGGGTTGGTTTTCTACACTGAAAGACGACACAAAGAGCAAACTGAATCTCTCCTTAAACAGTCAAACCCTCTTTGGATTATCTGAAGTTAGTCCATAAATTATCTTAAGTGAAGTGCCAAATAAAGACATACAGCAGAATTTTCTTTACTGTGGTCTGCTGGAGCAGTAGCATGTCAACAACTGACTGTAAGTGAATGCTGTTGAAGAAGGCTTGCTCTGTCCCAGAATGTCCACATGAGTCAGTGCAGGCGGTGAGAGAGAGGAGGATGATAGTTAAGAAAATGTCTCCCTTCAAATGCAGAACATTATTGTGGCACTAAGCAGCTCCTTCAGCGACAGACTTCTTCACCCTAAGTCAGATTTCACAAGTCTTTCCTTCAATCTGCTGTTCCACTGTTGAGTTTCACTCTCAGTGGACCACATTGATTCATTAACTCATTCATTCATTCACCCATATGATTGGCGTATCTGTTGCTATGTATTGCTATCTTGTTGACTCACCCTGCAGAGGGCCAAGAGGTCCACTCTCTTTCAAGTTTTTTGAACCACTGACTGCTGCTCTCCGGAAAAATATAAACATCAAAACCTTGTCACAGCCATTGCTGTTACTCCTCGAGGCCCTTAGGGTTTTTGTATTTTCTTTCTGTCTCTCTTCCTGCGGATGGTTACATGGCGGAGGCAGGGCTGTGGGGCAGGCACACCTGTTCAGCAACGTGGCAATGTTCGGTTCCTAACCCTTTCCCCAGCCTTTTATGCACCTTCAGTCCTCCAAGCCAGCCAATTAATAAACCCTCTCAAGAGCAAATGTCCTGCATCATGTCTCAGTGTTTCCCACATGGGTCCAAACTCATCCATGACAGAAATCTTTGGCCATAAGCACCTAGTGAGTGCACCAGGTGCTTTCTGCCCAAGGCACTTTCTGGGCCAGCACAGCAGAACCATCCTGGAGGTGCAGCAGTAAATGGTGGTGCAGAATGCCAACATCACGGCCCTCACCCAACAACTCAGGCAGTACTCTCCCACCTCCCACCAACTTCAACCCCTCTCCACACTATGGAGCGTTACTTTGTGGATGCTTCCTACTATTTGAGCCCCTGACATGTGAAACAGAGCGGTCCAATGTTGTGTATCAGCCTCCATTCCTCCAGCTGCGCACTGGGTGGCAGTGATGTGGGAGGGCCATCCCTAGCTCTGCATCCTACTGTACAACAGGTTCATCACAGAGATGAAGTCGATCTTCAACTATCCGGTGCATAGCAAGGAGGCAGCCAGTCATCTCTTCTACTTTTGAAAGGGCTCCAAGTCAGTCGCAGATCACATTGAATTCACCTCTCTTGCAACTAAAAGCGGATGGGAATTACGAGATGAGACCATATCTCTGGCGGAGTTATGCTTGCTCAGGTTGGACAACCGCTTGCAGGAGTGACATTGTGAGCGTGGCACTGCTCCCATCTTCCAGGTGCAATTGCATTTTTTGCTCTGACTCCAGCCATGAGCCTTCTATCCTCTGTTTCCCTCCTAAGAAGGCGAGGCAGCTGGGACATGCCTCCCTTCCACTGCATGTGTGTCCAGTCCGGCTCCGTTCCGCCATGGCAGTGGACCCAATCTGTATCTGTTCAAGTCAATGTTAGTGCTTCCACCCTTGCCACCGGAGCTGATACGCAGAGCTTCTATTTTTGGCGGATGCTGGAGCACGGCTCAGCAATTCAGCACATAGTAGAACATGCAATTTTGTGGATCCTCATTCATTGTCTGGCAGAGCCATAGTTGGCCAGAGGTGTTTGGTGTTGATGGAGGGCCAACACAGAGCCATGGTAGTGATGCATAACCCCTCACTTCCACTGCCTGCAGTTGCAGTCTGGCTGCACTCCGCCATGGCTCTGCTCCACACTCAGCCCGCCAATGTCACTGCAGAGTTGCGGCTCCGCTGGACAGCCCCAGTGAATAAGGGACCTACAAGATAATGCGAATCCATGCAAAATTGTTTACATTGCTGACATTTTGCCTCTCTTGTGATGCTTTTCCAATTGACGAATGCTTCTGCAGTTTTCCCGGCCATAGCTAATGATGTTCTTCGTGATATTGCGAATTTCAGACAAGTACTACAGAGGCTCCTAGAGCTTTTGTGAGAAATGTGAATTTCATGTTTTAAGGGTTTCTTTTCTTAATTTTATTATTGAAAACAGGCAGATTCACTCAGATCCAGCTGAAGCCCATGCAGTGGTCGAGTGGCCAACACCCAAGAACCGCAAGCAACTCCAACTGCCCTGGTCTTTGACAAACTTAAGTCTCTGTTTGTCTCTGTGGCTCTGACCCTAGGGTTTCTCAGTAGGAGCGAACAAACAACACCCCTGTGCCTATTTTTGTCACTGCCTCTCCCTGGGAGAACAGAACTATGATGTGGGTAACTGAGAGCTATTAGCTGTGATCTTGGCCTTAGAGGAATGAAGGCAGTGGTTAGAGGGTGCGTGGTGCTTGGTGTTTGTGGTCTGGAAGGATCATAAGAATTTGACATACCTCCAGAGTGCAAAGCACTAAATTCTTGGCAGGCCAGTGGGCCCTTTACTTGGTAAGTTTAATTTTGCATTTTGTTTTAGGCCCAGCTTTCATACCCCTTTCATACCGAACGGACTATCGACCAGACAGCACACAACCTGATACCATCCCTCTTGCCACCTATGAGGGAGTCATTCAATGGGAGGTGGAGCAACAGGTGAAGGAGGCTTTCACCAGGGACCCAGGTTCAGGGGGCGGACTACCCACCTGCCTGTTCGTGATTGAGGATGTCCAGTCTCAGGTGTTACAGTGGGGCTCTCATCCAACCTGGCCTGTCACCCTGGAGCAGTGACTGTATACTAAGCTGGGTTTGGGACAGGTTTTTAAAAAAGTATAATTTATGCTACTCTTTACCTCATCTCAGCTTCAGCAGCTTATCTGGATCTAGGCAAAGGGGGCAGCAGTTTGAGTGGGGAAGCCCGGACACACTTCTCCCCAGCTACTGCCACATACTCCACTGGACCCTAAGGCATTCTCACGCCAACCAAGAGATATATTTCCTCTGGTGAGTCCTGGGCCTGTCTCTGGGTCATAGACATCCCTAGGAAGGCATCCAGTGGGCATCATTTCTATATTCCCAAAACACTTCAGCCCGCTCAGCTCAATGGAGAGGAGCAGAGAGGCTCTACCTGGACGTCTCCTCACCATCTCTCTAAGGCTGAGCCCAGCTACCCTGCAGAGAAAACTAATTTCATCACTTGTGCTTGCAATCTCAAACTTTTGGTCATTACCCACAGTTCATGGCCAGAGCGCTAAATGGAGAACATCATCTTACAGGGATGCAGAAACTGGACAGCCTCTAGCAGTGAGCCATCTGCTCCATCTTCCTGAAGCAATTCCTGTTCTTCAGGGGAACAGTTGAAAACCTTCTTGAAGCCTTCTTGACTTCTTGTCCACATGTGTTTGGTCTACCAAACACGTGAACTGGTTGGGCAAACTCCTCTAGCAACCTGTCAAGAGCATAGAGCTGGTTTAGTGTTTCATGATCAGGGCTGACACCACACCGTGTTCAATTAAGGTTCAACAAACATGCTAGACTTTCCTCTCCAGTGCCCTGGCCTCGGCTTTTTACCAGAGGTTGGGCAATGTGATCCCCCTAAAGTTGGAACACACTATGGTCCTCCTTCTTAAAAAGGGTAATCGCCACCCCAGTCTGCCACTCCAGAGCAACTGTACCTGTTGTCAACACAATGTTGCAGAGACATGACAGCCATGACAGCCCTACAACATCCAGAGCCTTGAGACACTCAGAGTGGATTTTATCTACCCCTGGGGCTATGCCACTACGGAGTTAGAGATGATAGGTTATACAAGTCATCAAACTTTTGACAGGTCCCCACTTGGTGCCCCCCACACCCCTCAGGGCCGTTTCAAGAAATTTAGGGGCCCTAGGCAACAACTTGGAGCCCCCTCAAACCAGAAGCAAAGCATAATGCATTGACGCACTTAATTTCACCCACACTTTATATTGTTAAAATCTTTCTCAGACAATTCAAATACCAGACGTGTTTCATGTCATGTCTGTTTCATGAAGGGCTCCTCACGGATTAACAGACGTGTTCTTAGGCATTTGACGTCTGATGGATGAGATCCGCCGCAACACGGCACACACTATAACGTGACTATAAAAGCAACTATAAAATAAACACAGCGCGCACACACTAACAAAAAACATAAAAAAATTAGATTGTGCAAACAGTAGTTAAAATATTGTTTACAAATCCAAAAACAAAAAATGTATCATAACTCAAAAAAAGTGCAAATTGTGTAGTTAGTACAAAATCCAACATAGCTGATGATGGGGCTGGGAAAAAAAAATTCATGTGGGTGCATCACATAGATATTAGGAAGGCACCTTATTCAAAAGAATTGAAATGTGCTGTTGAATTTACATCAAAAAATCTGTGACCACTTAAAAATGTTAGTAATGTATTGAAAGAGATTATCAACAGCTCAGAGAGAGATATTCATTCAACCGTCATCAACAGACAAAAAGAGGGCTTAGAAATTTAAGCAAAGCATGTTGAGGGAGAAAGAAAATATATGGCAATAGTAAGAACCCATAGGAAAAATTAGTTGCTCATCTCTTGCTTAACCGCATGTCTTGAGAACAATGAGCTTCACATATTTCATCATACTGTGATATGTTCATTTATTAAATACTTTATGACAAAGTTCATAGCTTCGTAGTTGACAACTGTACGAGGGAATAACATACTAACAAATGACATGAAGCAGGTGATAAAAAAGTTTAAACAGTCAAACATGCCAAAGTATAAGCATGGCTATTAATAACAGAAAGAAATTGGGGGAAAAACTTCAATAACCTTCATGAAAAACTTTAAAAACAGTGGATTCAATCAAAGTCAAGTTATCAAAATATCAACAGACTTGCCAATCCTTATCCTATTGTTAACATATGCATGCACACATCCAAACCCTGCAAAATAGAAATAAATAAATATTTACAACTGAGCTGGAGACTCCTTCATCAGTCTTGGCATCTTGCATTAGTCTGTAAGGAAACAGAGGGGCACCCATAATGCTTTGCAAATTACAGTAATTTACTGGAAAGATATTTTATGGTAGTTTTACTGTACAGTTTTATCGTACTGTACTTTACAGTTTTTCCATTAGATAAACAGATATGATTGAGGTATACAAGTGACTAATCTGAGACAACGGTAAGAGAATGAGAACTCAAATAGGGAGCAGTGAAAGACAGAATTCAGACATAAATGAGTTAGTAATGATATCAAATTAAGACATTTGAATATGTCTCATTTTCTTCGTAGTTGAGATCAGGAAAAGAGAAAGTTGTGAGAGAATTAAGAAAACTTGATCAGTGGTCTCACAGTGCTCACTGTGAGACTTGATTCTCAGGAGAAACATTTGAGAAGAATGAGAAAAACACTTTTGTCTTAATTAGTGCTCATTTATGTCTAGGAGACGTAAATGTGACATAAAGGAGATCTCATCTTCAATTTTGCTTTGCTATGGGAATTAGCACATTTGTTTCTGTCTGATTTTGATATCTAGAAGGAATCCAGCTGCTTTCACAACTACCAATGCTTAAAACACCCATGCTAATGTTTATGTTTAATACACAGAGTTACTGGCATACTTATCTTAACACACCAGATTTTAACATTGTGCTGTCTGAGTATTACTGACGGATGCATCTGATGCAAAAAACCTGATTCAACCACACATCCCACACATCCCACAACCTCACTCACACTAGTGTCATTACTCAGCTTATGCCACCTCCATCAAAGTCGAAGTTTAGCCTTTTGCAACGTCTTCTTATTAAATACAATAAACAGTGAATCTGGAACAGATATCTTTTTTAAAAGTACTGTTGTGCCATTAATGGTGAGATGAAATACTATTATATTGTCATCCACTTTAACTCTGTAGGAATGTGTGAAATGTGCGAAACCTGAAAGCAAACTGCCCCTAAAACTCTTTAGACAATTGCTTTTTAACGCTTTGTCATCCTTGTGGATCATGTGAACCATTAGGAGAAAACTGCCATGTGAACTGTGCAAACCTTCAGAGCCAAACTAACCACCGCCACACCAAAAAAAAAAAAAAAAAAAAACCTCCAAAATCTCCCAAGACACTCAGGGTGAGAGTGAGGTGTGTAGTCCTCTGCCTTCCCAGGCATTGCAGTCAGAAGAGGACCTCTTCTCCGACCTGGTCCTGACTTTACCACCCCTCGATTGTACAGAGTCATGCCCTAAGCTGCTTTGGCCTCTCAGCCAATCTGATTCAGCCTCTTGGACGTTCCATGTCTCAGACCCCTTTAAATCCATCCTCATCAGAAGATGACAGCGGGTTGGATGTGTCTCCACCCCTTTCACATTCATCATCCTCTGATTTGATATCACTGGAACTGCATGAATGGTATATATAGCAGAAATTATATAGAACTTTTCTAGCCATTTTGACCACTCAAAGCACTTTACAGATAGCGTCACAAGTCACATTCACCCATTCTGGTGAAACCATTCTACACTGATGGAAGAGGCTCCAAGGCTATTGGAGTTCACCTCAGGAAATGCTGAAAACCCCTGAAATCTAACAACAGCCTCACCTCGGTCATGGAGTTTTTGCCAAATTGTCTCTTACTGTTCACATGACTCTCCAGCACTTCTTCCTCCTCTTGATTTCCCGGATTTGACCCTCTTTGTTCCTGAGCAGTCTTCGTGTCTCCTGCCCACCTCAACGACCTTGCCTTTGGACTTCGACTCTTTCTCACCTCTCCAGTACCTCCCAACTGGCCTGCCTTTGTCCCTGACCCCTCCTGTGCTGCAACCCTGGTAATGTGACCTGCATCTGTTATGCATCTCTCCCGGCTCTCATGTCCTCCCTGCCTCACCAGTCTTCTGGAACTGACCTCGTCCTGCGACGAAGTTATGGAATGAAAATTTTCACGACCCCTACCCTACTTGAGCCAGAATATCCTGGTGTGAAAGCACCCTTAAGGCAAGAATGTACTTATGTGAAAGACGGCACACGCAGCCAAAATTGGAGACCTTGCAAAAAATTTATGTGTGGACAGCACATGCACCAAACCGAACTTGCCACATCAGTAGGGGGAGAAATGTTCAAAACCCTTTTGAGAATAAGGAAAAACTCTTTTTGGGAGGAAGAAGGAGAGCTTGTTTACTTCCAGTTTAGTATTGGCAGTTATCATGGATGCTACAGATGAGAGGTTTGCTGAGGAAGTTCAGGTGTGCCAGGGGAAGTGGGAAGCAAGCACAGATGTGCAGAGGACCACTGTTGTCAATGCTGGAAGAATAATAATGCCTGTGTGTAGTGTTTTGTCTTGTCTATTCATAAAACAGTAGCTAAATGCTGTAGTACATCGCTGAGGTGGTAAGCAGAGATGGTTAACTTTACCTGCTGCTTTAATCTTCAGTCTATTGGAGCTATGATTGTGTGTTCAGCAGTTTGTTCTAAATTGTGCAATGTTGTCCAAAGTCACATTGTTGTGAGTATATCATGTTGTATCCTGCCTTATTAATCAACTAAAAATAAAGCTCCTGATTAATATTTGCTTCTTTTCATGGGGTAATTTCCCTCCAAAATAAAACCAGTATGTAAAGGGTCCGTGTGTAGATCCATGTGTAGATTGTTGTTTGTGACTTGTCCCTGTTTCCTCCAGATGGTCAAGGCCATTCAGGTGTTGCGGATCCATTTATTGGAGTTAGAGAAGGTCAATGAGCTCTGTAAAGACTTCTGCAACCGCTACATCACCTGCCTCAAGACAAAGATGCACAGTGACAACCTCCTTCGAAATGATCTTGGAGGACCCTACTCTCCATCACACACCAGCCTCAACATGCAGCAGGTCAGTCAAGAGTCTCCATACTTTCCCTGTTTAAGAATCAGCGACCAGTCAATACTTTTAACATTTACCAGCAGGTTAAGTTCAAGGTAGAGGATGTTAGAGTCACAGACAGTAGGGCCACTTGGACCATCTTCTTTTTCTTTGCTTACAAGTGTCTCTCTGTGATCCCCCAGGAACTAATTCAGACCTCCTCTCCATCCATGACCTCTGTCTCCAGCTCTGTTAACCCGTCAGGGATTGTGGTGTCTGCCGGTGGTCTGCAACAGGGTAGTGTCACCATGACAACAATCAACTCTCAAGTAGTGTCAGGTGAGTATGTGATTATACACACCACACACATGCACATACAAACCTGAAGAATCTGTCTTGCTTTTTACAAGTTAGGAACTAAAACATCTTGTCATTATACATCAAAGCCTGTAGTTTAATGAGAACCATTTGGTAGAATTAACATGATTTTGATTTTAAGCGTATCACAGGAATGCTTACATGACACAACATTCTAGAATTTAGATTATATTTTCACTGAGGTTTTCCTTCAGTACCTGCAATGACTGAGCAATGCATGTCTTTGTATCAGGCAGCCATGAGAGTATCCAGTATTCAGAAGGTGCTGGGCTGATGGACTCTTATAATGTCAAGTCTGTACAGTGGAATGTTAATTTTGCCCTCAGGAAATACCTTTTAACCCAAAATAAATCAATGTCTATGCCTTTGATCACTACACAGCAAAAAGCTCAAACAGACTGCGATGAGAGTGTCTTGATCAGAGCTAATTAAGCAAAATCAAAATAGCAAAACGCAAAAGCAAATGCTCCTTTTTGCCTCCTTTTAAAGGATGTCCCTTCTTTTTTCTTGTTAAAGGGCCATGAACATGAATCTAATCTCACTGTGTTTTTGTTTATGGTGCTGACAGAAAGTTAATAAGGCTCTGGTGGTTGTGTAGCTGCAGCTGCCAGTGGCTGCTAGAGCCACTTGATACTCATGATGGCAAATTATCCCCTCAGGTGGGACCCTGTACCAGCCCGTTGCCATGGTGACATCACAAGGGCAAGTCTTAACACAGTCTCTGCCATCAGGAACCATCCAAATCCAGAACTCACAGGTAAAACCATTCAAGTGGATGAAGCTCCGGCTGACATATACTTTGTTCTCTCGTCTCTCTCCCTCAGTTCGCAATTCGTTGTCATTAAAAGAGGCTGTCTACATCACACCTGAGCCCCCAGGCACCCTTTCATTGTCTCTATCTGAACACCACCCCCCACTGATAGAAAAAAAAAAAGAAATTGTTTATTCCCATGATGTTTTAGACTTTTAAATGATCTTGTCAGGCAAATTTAATTCCTGTGAGGACAGTGTTGATATAATATCTTCGTTGACGTGATATTGGCTATGGAACCCCAACTAATACTCAACATTTTTGACAATTCTCCTTTCAGACCCACACCAGTAGCTAACTTTTTATCAAACAGACACACTTACTAAATTCAGCTAAATTAGATAATTATCAGATAATATAAAATTAGAAACCACAACAGGTTTTATTTAAACGTATCTAATTTATCTTTCTTTTCTAAACCAGATATCTCAGAATCTTATCTGATGCATTACAGTTAAAAGCTGCTTTCTATAGATCAATGAGGCCTGTCAGGGAACACAATTTAAGTTATTTCCAAACACACATCCAAATTCAAAGCCAAATGTCTCCTGTGATGAACCAGAGAACCACCTGAAAACATTTAATGCCATTTTATCTATAAATAATAATTTTATCTATAATGAAAAAATAAATCAGAGATAATTTTATGCTGATTAATTTTACTCATCTGGTCAAGCCCCAAATCCATTAAAAGATTGACAACTTTATTGTTCTTTAGATGGCAGTGTATGTGTTACTGCTCCAGGCAAGCAGCAGGTCAGCAGACAGCATTTTCTATTGCACAACCTAGAAGCTTTTGTAAATGCACACAGTCTCTGACTTGGATGAGCGGTGTCTAATGACTCATTAGAAGTCACAAGGCTGCCTGAAATGCAACCATTGATGTTAAAAGTTCCAAATGGATATGGTATACTTTCTGAACCCCCAAGTTTGACCCAAAAGTTCTACCCGGGTAACAGCACTATCACCTTACAGTAGGAAGTTGCCGGTTCAAATATTGGTTGGGAGCCTTTGTTGTGGTTGACTGGAGACTGGAAACTGCCCTTAGGCATGAGTATGTGTGTGTCCTGTGGTGGAATGGCAACCTGTGGCGGGTGTATTCCCTGCTTTCCCCTATGTGTGCTGGAGATTGACTGTTCTATACTAGAACTAACAATAATAATTCCAATCACTAAACAACTATCAAAATTTCACAATTTTGGGGAAACAGAATTTGAAAAAAAAACTAGCAAGTGTATTTTGGAAATTTCAATTGAAAAGAATTGTTGGAATTTAGATCTTTTTGATATCTGCATGTCTCAATGAAGCTGCAGGTATCACTGGAGTCAGGTGAATGGCCTGACAGTTTGTCCATTTCCCTGTTGATAGAAATGAAAACAGCAGTGGCACTGGCCTCATAAGCAGCTCACTTTCAGCCAGGTAAGCCTGGGGCTGGCCGTCAACAGGGGCCTGGTGAATAGCCATTACACAGCTAAGGCAGAGGGCTACATGCAGACTGGGAATTGAACACATCTCTGTGGCTGCTTCAGAGACAAGGCCAGAGTAATCACACTCTTGAGCTTGGTGCAGCATATTAATTCAACCCTTTCCCCATGAACACTTATACTCATGCTGAAGGAGATGCATGTGACAGCATGAACTATAATACATCTTGTGTTGGGGTGCGGATTTGACAGTATACTGTATAAAAGTATGAATGTGAACTGCATCAAGAAAAACGTCAGGATTCTTTTGAATACTACATATTGCATAAAATGTATTAATTCCATATTCATTAGCAGACACCAATGTTTTATTTATTCATGCATTTTGCCCTGCATGCATATAGCATATATGCATGCAGCATATATATATATATATATATATATATATATATATATATATATATGCTATATATAGCATTTTTTTTTTGTAAAGTGGTCCTGTCCAACAGTTTAGGCAGTTTTAGGAGTAATGAATGTCTTGTGTCAACCAAGCACATTTTATTCTACAAGAGATGCAGTTCAATATTCTTTATCTGTTTCATAGGGGGAAATGTCCTCTTGTTATTATTGGATGATGATGATAATAATAATAATAATAATAATAAGAAGAATAATTGTTGATTGTTGATTGTTGATTATTGATGATTATTTATACTGGATGGATTCTCTGAGCTGAACCAGACTGGGGAACTTAAAATGTGTGTGTGTGTCTGTGTGTGTGAATGAACATAGCCCAATGACAGCAAAACATGAAACTTGTCTAAACAACATAAAGCATTTGCTTGTTTTTCAAAGCACCCGACTTGACACTACAAAAACCTCAGTAAACATCAATAAATATCAATAAGATGTCATAATCCTCTTGTTGCGCGGTAAAACTTTGGTCCATTTTGGGAAGCAGGCTCACCAAACTCTGTATACAAAGATTGGCGTATTCCACTTAAATATTTCTATTCGAAAGAATACTAAAAATGAGACACAGCCCCCTATAAGTGAATATATATAAGGAATGAGAAATTGCACCGCTGACAGATTTTCTAATCTTATTTCAAGTAAAACAAGTAGAAAAAAAAGTTACCTTTTACTTGGTGTGTCTTGTTAGTGTGTGGGGGAGCATCGATAGGAATGTGTTCCATCTATGCAGCCAATCAAACTGTGAAATCTTAAAAGAAATTAAAGGAGTCTGGTCGCAGCACCATATCATTAACAAAACATGACTTATAATAATACATTTGAACTGATGAGGTTCACCATGGACCAGTCCCTGCCTTTACCCTGTGTGAGCTGGCAATCAGCACCAGCAGACTACTGCAACACCAGTGGCTACATAGCGGGTAAAGTGGGTTATATAGTTAGAAGATGAATGAATGAATGAATAAATGAATAGCATATAGACAGCAACAGTTTGTTGTGATGCCATCTTGACTACAGGCCGTGGTAAGGGACAAAAGCCTTTTGTTGCATTGTGTCTTCTTTTAAAATAAGATAAAATGGAATGGAATAGGACTTTAGATAAGCAGAAAAGGGTGGTGTTGCAGGACATTACAGAGGCCAGCGGAGCCATCGCAGAAGTAGGGAGCGGGTGAGCCAGGGGCAGCGCACCATGCATGACATGTTCGCAGAAGGACACCCTAGGCTTTAGCCAGTGTTAGTTAATGCACTGAGTTGTCATTACTTGTGGCATGGCATGGGTCTAGGCTGTGCATGAGGCCCGCAAAGTTAGTGTATAAGTAAATGTAAGTAATATGGGCTAAGATGGAATAAAAGCAGGGGTGGGTGTTGCATGAGCTAAACTGCAAGGGGCTTTGTGACACCAACCTGCACCTATATTATGTCTTGAGTCCAAAGTGTGTAATGTGCAGTTAAATTTGGAGGAAGTCAGGGGGACCACCCCATTCCCTCCCTCTCCCTACATACATGTCCTCCAAGGCCTATTTATGTGTGTGGTGGGCCAGTCTATCGTGCCATTAAAATTAGGGGAGACAGGGAATCCATGGTCAGCAGATCTCATGCCCCCAGTGTCCTTATGTTTGTAGGGAGTGGTATGTGTGGTGAGTAAGCATGGCACAAGCAGTGTAGGTCTGCCAGCCCCCCCAAAAAAGCCAAGCTCATTCATTAGCCACATTGCCTCCTACTAACTCAGAACAAGAACCCAAAGCTTGGACCACAGGCTTGTGTGACCCCTGCAGTTCAGGCTCAGACTTCTGTGCAAAGACCATTGACCCTCGTGTGTTTGTCAAGGATTGTCGAAGGGTGCTGTCATTTATATTTTAAGTATTATTACTCAAATTCAGTTACCATGGTGACACTTGAGGAGGTGTTTGTGCCCTTGCCACTGAAAAAAAAAGGTAATTATAAGTCTTCCTTTGTTTCCGTGGCAACAAAAACTGAGCCTCATTGTCCACTCCTTTTTCTTCTTGTCCTTTCTTTTTCCATCCTGGTATTTACTATGAAGATGAACATGGACCTGTCATCTTTGTTGGACAGTGAAGACAAGAAGTCCAAGAATAAGAGAGGAGTTCTGCCTAAACATGCCACCAACATCATGCGCTCCTGGCTCTTCCAGCATCTCATGGTGAGGCAAAGAGAAAAGTCATGTGTGTATGTATGGAAATATGATATTTTTGTCTCTTTATCTTTCCAGCCATAGTGGTAGCTATACGATATGTAGAGGCATAGTCACATTACCCAATAATTAGAGTTCCAGAAATGTCAATATGTACGGGTTTATTTATTTGGTTTTAGCTTAAGAAATACATTTTATACCCAATGCGCTCTTTCCCATTTCAGCACCCATACCCAACAGAAGACGAGAAAAGGCAAATTGCAGCACAAACAAATCTAACCCTTTTGCAAGTAAACAACTGGTAAGACATTATACTCATATGTTTTACAGACAGAGACTAATATAATAAACTGGAGGTGCTAACCTTAACTAACCCTCTCTCGGTTCATTGCTAACACAGCTGCACCATCTGCTGGTCATTAATATCAAGTACAGCTGGAATC
The DNA here is from genome assembly GCA_029224185.1 of Karalla daura. NCBI lineage: Eukaryota > Metazoa > Chordata > Actinopteri > Chaetodontiformes > Leiognathidae > Karalla > Karalla daura. The sequence continues at coordinate 948,629 of CM055204.1, forward strand.
TTGACAAGTTTCACACTTTCAATGACCTATCTTTTTTATATTTTTCTACAGGAAAACACTATTTTCAAATGTCTACTAGTGCCTATCAGTTAGGATTATCAATATTATATCATTATAGAGCAATTGTTTTACATTTAAATGAGTAACCAATAGTTTTTTTCCCAAGAAAATGTTATATTGTGAATAATACATGCTTACAGTTTATAAGTGTTTATTCCAGACATGGATGCCACATAAGCCAATCCCCACACATGGAGTGGTATTTCTTTCTTATACAGGTTCATCAATGCCCGTCGACGCATCCTCCAGCCCATGTTGGATGCCAGCAACCCAGATCCGGCCCCAAAAGCTAAGAAGATGAAGTCCCAGCACCGCCCAACACAGCGCTTTTGGCCAGACTCGATCGTGGCTGGAGTTCTGCAGACGCACAGATCGCAGACAGGAAACAGCTCAGAGAGTATGTCTACTTTTTTAGGTCCTCCAATATATTTGATCTTTTATTGCATCAATGAGGCTGAGAGATAAAATTTAATCGAAAGTGTTAAAATCTACTTATTTCAATTATGTCACCCCCCCAGACCCACTAAGCATGGACAGTCTCCAATCGCTGTCGTCAGACTCAGCCACCTTGGCCATGCAGCAAGTCATGCTGGGAGCAGATGATTCCATAGATGGCACAGAGGATGAGGATGAGGAGGAAGAGGAAGAGGATGAAGAAGGAGTGGAGGAGGAGGAAGAAGATGAGGAGGACAGGGAGGAAGAAAGTGATGGGAGGAGGCAGATGTCCAGTACAGAAAGAAGCATGGAGCACAGAGAGGAACTTGAGTAGACGAACAGAGGAAAGACTGTATGAACTTTGACTGCAGGTCAGAGTGTGGTCTCACTGAAATCCACCACGGATGACTTAAATGCTAAACTCCTCTTGAGAGCATTGAAGGGCCTACAGTGTTAGGTTTTCTCCAAATTCATCAGAGACTCTCCTTCAGAGCTGTCGAATCGATCAGACATAAAGACCATCATTTACATGATTCAACAGTTCAATGATTAAGACGTGTTTTCATCAATTTTATTAACATCTATTTTGCAGTGAGCTAAATATTTGGGAAGTAGCACTTTTTTTTTTAACTATTTCAGTCTTTTTATTTGGCTAAATATATGGAACAGGAACTAGAATGACTTAAAGGTGGGGTAGGTGATTTTTTTCTGGAACACTTTTCACTGATTTGTTAGAAATCCTCTTAGCACGATTGCAAATGCTTTTTAACAAAATGACACAAATCAGTCATGTGGGGAACGAGTAATCCTGGAAAAACATCATTCAGTTGCATTGAATGTTACTTTGTATACAATTGGTCAATCCATTTGTCCATTTTGTGTTGAAGACAACACGACTGCTTGTTCATGCACTCTAGAATCGTGGCTTCATAGGTCTGTGGAAAGGGGCTGCACTTTTGAGATGTCTGTTTTCAAAGTCTGGCCTGCTCGAGCCGCACTTTTGAAATCCCCTCCCCTACATGTAGAGATGGCAGCAAGTTTTTAATTGGGAACTGTTACAGTAACACCTGAAGAGGTAGATTTGACACTCCCAGAAAAAGTCATGGCAATTTAAGGACATTTCAAATTCCAGTCAGTAGGAATGTAAAACAAGGAAATGCAAGGTAGTCCTATATGTACAGTACATTTAACTTAACTAAGCTGTTAAAGTTGTTTCCCAGAATAACTATTAGTAACAAGTTAACAGTGAGCCCAGTGGTCCGTTTCACAAAGGAGGTTCAACAAACCCTGAACCCTGAGTTGATCTACTCTGAGAAAGGAAACTCTGAGTTTTCAGTTCCAGAACGGTGGATTTGAGTTAGTTTGAGTAGTTTCACCTGCACATGCACCAGGGCGTTAACAAGCCATCATCAGTGTAGTCCCAATTCAACGAGTTACCGTGGCAACAAGAGTTGTTTCAATCTGCTGGAGTTGGACATTTTAATGCATTCTAACGGTAAATTTGAGGAAATAGTCATATGACATATTTTTTGTCAAAACAAATCTCTTTACACTTAAAATAACACATCCCCTGAAAACTGACTTGTTTTTAGATAGTTTCCATTTGCTTTAAGCACATTTGTTATTGCAACAATAAGAAATAACACAGATGCTCCACTTACAGTTATACTTATTTCAAGTTAAATAATATTTATAGTGAAATAGGTAGAAAACAGTTACCTTTACAGTGATATGTCTTGAAAGTCTAAAGTAATGATATCTGTATTGACCGGAAATGAGACATAGACTAGAAAAAATTCTTAACGTGAGTTTGAATTTTTGCACTGTAACGCAGAATTTGACATTTTGAGACAACAGTCAATTTACCCACGTTAATGCTCAAGATGGACTTCCTATTGACACAGTCTGCTTCATTTTGTGAGGGAGCATTCATAAGAATATGTTCCTATCTATGCAGCCAGTCACCCTGGGAAACCCAAAAAGAAATTCACAGTCATCCCAGTCTGAGGCTGCAGCGCCATGTCATTAACAGATTGAGTTGTAATAATACATTTTTAACAGATTTCTTAATCATTTATCTGCAATGTTTTGAAACTCATCATTGACAACTCTGCGTACAGAGGCCTTATTCATCACCGACATTATAAATGAAACTACTACAAACGCTACACAACGAATTTGCCCCGATAAAAGTACACGTCTACAAAGGATGATGTTGGGGATATGAGAATGGATGCGTTTATGGATGTATTTAATGGACTGTGAAGAAAAATGCTAACAGTCAAAAAAGGAAGTCGGGAAACTAGGGTCCACTCGCGGTCTGTAAGTGATCTCTCGACTTATGTGTAACACCCTGCAAAATAATATTGTCTCTTCATCCACTGGATCATCAAGATGGGTTGGGGTTAGGGTCTGTTACTCTGTAAACTGAGAGTTTAAGTTACCTCTCTGTGAAACAGGGTAGTTACCCCTCTTTCTCTGGTTTGAGTTACCTCCCTGTGTGAAACGGACAACTCAGAATTTCCCTGATTTCAGGATAAACAAACTTGAGAGTTTTCAGTAAACCTGTTTTGTGAAACTGACCCCAGATATCTGCAACAGATACCGTCAGCTTCCATTCATTTAGACATTTAAAAACAAGACTCATCGTTTCTCAGGTTGAACAACAGTCACATCCAGCATGTCTCCTCCTCTGTCCCAAGTGACACAGTTGATTCAGTGCAGCAGCATGAATTTTGAATCAATATTAGTTTTTTTGTTTTGGTATGCCATAAGCAAAAAATAGTTAGATACTGTAGTAAACCAGTGTATACGGACTGCATATGTAGTATGTATATTCGATTTTTCATATGTTTGCATTCTGGTGTTTAAAGTTTGCATATTTATTCAGTTGTTATTTCATATGGCCTCAGAGGGAAAAACATGACAATAGCAGTTTTTGCATTAACTACAAAAAGGCTATTGGTAAGAACACACCTGCACTTCAACCATCAACTCTTAAAATAAACTTACTTGTATAATTTTGTGATTCTGTCACAAAATAAAAGTGGCAATCACTGCCAGTCACTGCAAATTGTCTCGCTGTGGCAATGCCCAGAGAAAAGTCTTTTTTTTTTGTCATTTTTTGTGAAGGATTTTGAAGAAACTGTGAAACAATTTCAGCTCTTTGTTTTGTACTAAAACAGAGCCGCTCATTTCTAATGTGAAGATGTCTAGAAAATGGAGAAAAAAAAGTGTTATATTGAATGTTCTGATTGTTCATTGTGAAGTATCTTGCTCATTAATATTCTTTCCTCAATTACTTTTCTAAATGGATCTTCCAAAGCAAGTGACAGACGATAGACAATATTTCTATTTCATTTGTACACTCTGTTGTCATAATCAATTGTGTTTCAATAGACCAATTTTAATAATTAAAACATGTAAAGGTACTGTTTTTGAGTTTGTAACATGAAAAGTCTGCATTTCTTCTAGCTTGAACAAACAAATCTGGAGTCACAGAGAGACTACATGAGAGAGGCCATGAGAGCATTCGCGAAAAACAAAAGCATTAAATAGCACAGCAACAAAACACAGCCAAGCACTTGCTACATATACTCTGACTGGCCACTTTATTAGGTACACTTTACAGTTACCAAGTAGGACCTCCTTTTGTCTTCACAGGTGCCTTAATTTACATGGATTCAACTGGTTGCAGGAAGCATTCAGCTGGTCATCCATTAGACATTCTTTATTGTGCCACATCCCAAATGTGCCGTTTTGAATGGAGACCTGGTGAATGTGAACATTGGAGTAGAGTGAACTCATTGTAATGTCTGAGACAGCAATATGACATAATTTCAGCTTTGTTCAATTTTGGTGAACCCATCCAAATTGTAGCCACAGTTTCATGTTCTTAGCTCACAGAAATTGCACCTCATGTGATCTTTCTGTAGCCCATCTGCTTCAAGGTTCCAAGTTGTGAAGCCAGAAATGGTCTTTTGCATACCTAGGTTAAAACCACCGGTTATTTGAGTTGGCCTTCTATCAACTTGAATGAGTCTGGCCATTCCCCTCTGACCTGTAGCATCAACAAGGTATTTTTGCCTATAGAACTGCTGGCCATTTTCTTTGATCATTCTTTGTAAACCTTAGAGATGGCTATGTATGAAAAGCCCACTAGATCAGCAGTTTCTGAAATACTCAGACCCCATCTTGCACTACCAACCATGTCTCTTCCAAAGCTACCTAAATCAAAATAAATACAAATGAATAAAAAGGCCACTTAAATATCCTTTTCTTCCCATTCTGATGCTTAATTTGAACTTCATGACCATGTCTACATGGCTTAATGTATTGAATTACTGCCATGTGATAAGAGTGAGAGAGAGAGATACTGCTGAAGCCACTAAGGCACAGTTCCACATTAACATTCACAAATTACAGTGTTAGTAGTCTAAATATTGCTTGAACTTTACTCACGTTACGTCAAGTGTGCTGTTGCAACCCACTACTGCAGCTACAGCCTATGATTTGAGCCTCTTAGAGATGCCCACCCTAAACCCAGCCAATGTCTGGTACCATGAAGGAGCACACAGCTATTCATCCATCCTCCATCCATCCATCCATCCATCCATCCATCCATCCATCCATCCATCCATCCATCCATCCATCCAACCATCCATCCATAATCTTACCTGCTTTGTATGCAATGGTGTTGTGGGGATCTGTTGTTGCCTATCTGCAGCTCTCTTACTGTAGGGCAAAAGCAGGGAAAACACCCTGGACAGGTCACCACCACCACGGAGCATTATTGTTTTTAAACAGCTTGGACGCTTATACAAAACCGCATGATAGCTTTCTTTTCTGCCTCCGTTAAAGTGGTTGATATAATGGTGTCGTAACAGCAACACTTCAATGCAATAACACTGTGCAAGGCTAAATGTGATTAACTCGAATCTTTCAAAAAAAGAAATGCCATTGTATTGTCACACAGCCATTCTGATTCAACTGATTTTATTTAAAACTATGTTGGGAGTTTTTGTGTGACAACATTCTCTTTAACATTTCTAGAAGTTTTGTTTTAGCAGGTCATAGAAGGAGAATAACCACTGTTCTGGGTCTGAGAGGATGTTGCAGAGGAAGTGGGATAAACTGTAAATTTGATAATCTAATTCAATAATTAAGTTGAGGTAAGGTTTTCATTTACCACAGGATGGCAATGGCCACAATATTGTAGCCAAACTGACCCTAAATCATAGAGAAAATTGATTTGAATAAAAGAAATTCTCAACTACTTTCGTTTAGGTTACATGAGAAGGGTTCAGTTTTTAATGGATGCAAGAAAGGTCAGCTAAAATGTTTTTCATATGTAAGAAATTGAATCTCTTCAGAGCCACATTGGTTTCAATGCAACAGCAGTGCAAATGCATCATTTGCAAGGATGTCTGCTCAGTTTTAAAATACTTACAAACAGTTGGTTGAGATGGAGGTCTCTCTGGACTTACAGTACAGGAAAGGTGATGCAGTTCAACAATAGTGGCAAGGCACCTGATGTGGCACCAATCTTGAGTTGGACTGAGTCACCATGGGTAGTGTGTTGGCTGATAAAATACATACTGTCACTCAGTCCTATTCTGATAAAATACATACTGTCACTCAGTCCTATACCTGCAGTCCTATTCCTGTAGTGTTTTGATGCAGAAAATGTCTTCACACTCAACCTATTTCACCATATCACTGGCTTCAGAAACAAAACTTGCCACAGAGCCACTGTGATATTTACATAATATTTGTATGATACAGCTCTCATACCTTTATAACAAATAAGGCTTGCTGACAGCCAACACTGTCTCAGAACTGACCTACTTGATGATCTGCCCTTCTATTTTTTTTTTCATATGCAAAGGATGATGAAGCACTTGCATGACAAAGTTGCGTATCTCACTTTTACAAATTATTTTACAGCTGTTCAGTTGTTGATTTGTCTTTCTCTGAGCCATGTGTTTTCACTTTGGGGTATTTAGCTCAATGCCACCTGCCACCAGAAATAGAAAAAGTGGAGCATTTAGAAGCTGCAGAACTGGTGGTAAGAGTGAACACATACAGGCAGACACAAACATGCTTCCAGGAGCATAACTTGGCTCAGTCGGTCGAGCAGACATCCAGTGTACAGACAAGTAACAGCATGTCATTCTCCCTGTCTCTCTCCAGCTGTTCTATCAATAAAGGCCTTAGAAAGTTAAAAAAAAACAGATTCCAAATGACCACTAATGTCAGCTGGACATGTGAATGAAGTGAACATTTTTTGTGACACAGCATCTTCTCCTGCCAGACTTAGGCAGCAAATTCTGTAATTGCCAGTTTAAAGTTTCTGTGACTTTTGTCAACTCAATCAAGTTATCTGTAAGTTAACTGTTCTCACTGATTAACAAACCCATTTCAGGAAAAACAACAGCAACAACAGAAACGGAGTTGTTGGAACTCTTCCATACAGCACATGAAAAAAATCACAGCTACAGAGAGGGAGATTCAACCTGTGGGTTGTGTGTGTGTGTGTGTGTGTGTGTGTGTGTGTGTGTGTGTGTGTGTGTGTGTGTGTGTGTGTGTGTGTGTGTGTGTCATGTGTAACATTACATTCAGTCACTTTGACAGTGGTTAAGGGCCAGTTCACAAGCTACAGTTGTGTGAACATTAGGGAAAGATTACAGTAACCAAAACAAAAATGCAACCAGTACTTTCATCAACAGACCATTTCTCCTCAACCAGTTTTGCTTGTAGCTGTCCAGTTCAAAAACATCTCTCTTCTATCTCACTAACATCTCACTTCTCTATCTGTACTACAATTTCTAATATAACTCAAAAAGAGCCACAGCAATTTTTGACTTCCTTTCTGGTCTACATGTTAGATTCAGAATTACCACAACATTTTCCCAGTTCAGACCCCCTCAATCAAAACACACTTCACACACTTCAAATCACATGTAGTACAAATGTCAGAAACATCCTTGCTTTATGTTGCTGCAAGTCAGATTGCAGTGAGAGTGGGGAAGATGTTGCAGTAAAAATAGTCTTAGAATGACAGAGGCTGAAAAAGCCACTGGCTTTTGGTTCGCTTGTTTCAAGTGGGTCACTGCAACCAGGCCACACAGCATACACAGAGCAGACACACACATATATACAGTATACACGGAGAGAACTGCAAGGCCTGTGTTGGGCACTTGTGGTCTGCTGGAGTCAGTGCCATCTGGGCGCCAACATGGTTCCAGATGTCTTCTCTGTAATTATAGCCAGACCCAGGTTGGCCTGGCCCTGCCCATATCCAACCTCTCATTTACACAGGCCCACCCTGAATATTTAAGGAGCTTTCCAAGACAGCGCACTCTTTTAGATTATCTCTTGGGCTCTGCGAACAAAGTTCTAACAGCATCACCATAAAAAGCTGGAAGACTCAAGGTAAGGTGACTAAAATGTGTCCTTGGAGTTATGGTAATTATATTCCAGTGGGATTTTATTTATAAGTGGAAAATAAATCCACTTTATTTAGATTGCTTTTGCCTTATTAATTCAAATGTTATGATGCATGACAGAGAGGTAGATAGAGAAGGAAAAGTGGCAGTGAGTGATAGAGGATGTATGTCTGTGTTACAGCACAGGAAGAAAACACTGTCTTGTTCCCCCTTCTCATACTGGGTAGGTGCTCAAGATGTCTATCGCTCAGATGGCGGCCAAGGCCATGTTATCTGATGCCCTGCTGCAGAACACAGCCGGGATAGATCGGATCAGTAACCTGGAGCTTGAGCTTCCTCTGGACAAGGTCATCAAGTATGTGTCTGTTGGCCTTCCACTGTTGCTGGTGTGCATGGCCTTTGTGAGGGAGATCTCACTGGGTGAGTCACTCCCCATCATTATACTATTTTACAACTGCGTATGTCATTTCATTTGTATTTCAGTTGCCGAACGCGTCTTTTTAATTTTGGGGGGGGGGGTTGGTGTTTTCTCTGCTGTACTTTGAAGTAGTGTTTTCCGCAAAAGGAGCATTAATTATTCCTTAAATTGTTCCTAAAGTGCTTTTAGCTCAATCTGGGCTGAGGAGGAATATACATACCATTATATAAATGCAGTACCTATCGTTCCTGTGGCCTCTGGTATTTAATTGAGATGAGTCACAGGAGTCCCAAAAGATGACCCATCCATCCATCTTCTTTCACTTATCCGGAGCTGGACCCTTTCCCTGGACACCTTCTCCAGCTCTTCCGAGAGAACCCTGAGGCATTCACAGGCCAGCCAGGTGACATAGGGTGGCCTTGGATCTCCTCCCATTGGGACATGCCTGGAACACGTCCCAAGGGAAGCGTCCAGGAGGCATTCGATACAGATTCCCGAGCAACCTCAGCTGGCTCCTCTCGATGTGGAGGAGCAGCGGCTCTACTCCGAGCTCCACCTGGGTGGCAGAGCTCCTCACCCTATCTCTGAGGGAGCGCCCCGCCGCAAGCGGCTGAAAAACTCATTTCGGCTGCTTGTATCCTGGATCTTGTTCTTTCGGTCATGACCCAAAGTTCATATCCATAGGTGAGGGTAGGAACGTAGACTGACCGGTAAATCGAGAACTTCGCCTTTAGGCTCAGCTCCTTCTTCACCACGACGGACCGATACAGCAACACATTACTGCAGCCACTGCACCGATCCGCCTGTCAGTCTCGCGCTCCATCCTACCCTCACTCGTGAACAAGACCCCGAGATACTTAAAGTCCTCCACCTGAGGCGGGACTCTCCACCGACCTGAAGGGGGCAAGCCATGTTTTTCCGAACATAATTCTGTCCATGAAAATAATGAACAGAACCTGTGACAAAGGGCAGCCCTATCGGAGGCCTACATATACCAGGAACAGGTCTAACTTACTGCCAGCAATGTGAAGGGCCTCCGATCATACTCTCGGAGTACCTCCCACAGGATGTCACAAGGGAACACGGTCAAAAGTCTTCTCCAAGTCCACAAAACACATGTGGACTGGTTGGGCAAACTCCCATGAAGCCTCAAGCACTGTGTGGAGGGTATAGAGCTGGTCCAGTGTTCCACGGCCGGGACGAAAACCGTATTGTTACAGGTGACCCAGTTGAGTATTATTTCAGGACTGAAGTAACAGTTGTCAACCATGGCAAGTGAGCATATCTGTTCTCTTTCCCATCAGGCTTTTATCCTCACATAGATAAAGTGTGCTTCCTCATTCCTTACACTCCTTACTAAAGCAAATATGATCTATAACAATTAGAGCTGTAATTTTTCTGCACTTCACTTGACAAAATTAGGGTGCTGCGAATCAAGAGCCTGAAAATGTATCAGCAATACCCTCTATAAAAAAATGTATCAACTGCTGATGGCTGAAAGAATTCTTCAGATAAACAGATAAACAGGTCCAACAATAAGTGCAATGATATGACAACACAAAACTATCCAAAACACAATCAGAGCTGGCACCATTTTATTATACTTGAATGTTTGGCATTTCAATTACTTCAATTACTGTGCTACAGTCATCTGAAGAACACTAAAAGCAGATCAAAGTATACGTGGCAAGTCTGACTCCCCTGACTTTGAACTGAGCATCATCTCTTCAACACTGGTCTGCAATCAACCTGCTTCTCCTGATGCTAATGGCTGATGATTGAGAGCAGCGTTCACTAACACTGGCACACTAATTACAAAGCTAAGCTCTCCTGTGGCAGCACTCGCCTATTTGAGTCAAATGAGAGGATATGTTGATTGAGCGGAGGGGGGATGTAGAACATGATGTGGTGCCGCATAGCTGATGAATGTCAGCTGCAGATCTGCCAGGTTGTCAGTTTCACAACAGTGCTCGATTGCATTACTGTTTGCAGCCTGATTTACTTGCATCTGGACTCTGAGCCAAGAATTCCCATACAAAATGCAAATGTGTGGATAATCTGCCAATGTTAAATGGGGGAAGGGGGAGTAAAAGACAGAAGCTGTGTTATTTATTGAGGTTTCTTCAGTTTGCCATATAGCTTACAGGGATGGGGAGCTGAGCAAGAGAGTATTTAACAAGATATATATGAAAAGGAAATGGCTGTTATGTATTTTGGGTGGTTTGTATGCCCACACTAAATTAGTGAGCAGACTACATGATTTGCATCACCACAATGGACAATTGTAACAATGATAACCAAGTAGCCACCCACTGTTTTGTTCACAGACCGTCTGTTGTTCTCATTAGTTTAACCATAATCACCTCACACTTCCATAGAAATGGGTTTAGCTTAAAGGCCAAAATGTGGCTTTATCATAAGCACACATAAATAGATATATAATTAGACCATGTAATAATGGTCTATAATGAGGAGGACTGGAAGGGGGGAAAAGTCACACCCTGACAATAAATTAAAGGCTGTGCATTTCCACTTAAATGGTCAGATGTGGAGGTTGCTTCTAAAAATGAGAACCTCCATGTTTCTTTAGCAAGGCTTTGTGGTAAGTAGTAAGGTGGAGCCATCTTCTGACATGTTCCCTCCCAAGCTTTCTGTTTAAGGGTGGAGCATGTTTTGGAAAAGGGACTGAAAAAGGGGTTTGAAAAAGGGATGGGTTTGAAAAAGGGATTCAAGTGGTCGGACAGCATGTGGTGATATTACGGTAAACTAAATATAGGGTGGCGGCACCCAGTTTTGGAGCAGAAGCACAGACGGATTTTAAATACCAGGTTTCTATTTAGAAACATATGATTTCCTCAAGGAAATTCTGCTGAACTGTGTGTGTATGTGTGCGTGTGAGGGTGTGTGTCTAAGAAAAAGTGATCCAATGCTTAGGCACTGGCTAAATGACATGGGCATGACATGGGCAAAGGAACCTGAAGTGAGTAATTCCAAGTATAAGCAATGTTTAAATTTGTTTATTCTGCAGGGCCTCAGATCAGCTGTTTCCCCCCAAGCAACTTCACCATTAAGCAAGCCAGTTATGTGGACACATACTGCTGGGACTCTCTCATGCACCATGAGATTGACAGCAATGGAAACTTTGAGGAGCGCTCACTTTGGGTCCACAAAGTAAGTTAAGCATTTGTCATGTGATAAACAGTATACATTTAGGTATAGTTGCATATCTTTATGTGACCATTTTGTTTCTTTTAACTCTTTTCTGCCTCCCCCTTGTCCATCATCTTCTTTCTCTATCCTTACAGATGTTTCCCTACTCTCTCTTGGCCATGGCTGTGTTGATGTACCTACCAGCTTTGATCTGGCGCCAGCTTGTCATGCCCACATTGGCCTCAGACCTGCTCTTCGTAATTGATGAACTAGACAAGTCGTATAACCGGTCAATTCGATTGGCCCAGAGCATTCTGGATATGCGACGGAGCACTAAGAATCCACTTACATTTCAGGCTGAACTGCAAAGGTAAGAGACTGGTTATTATTGCCCTATAATTGCCACTATGCCATTTAAAATCAAACTTTCCATTATCCAGAGAATGTACCATGGACATCACCACAGGACACACACACACCATTCACTCTCTAACTCACACCTTGAGGAATTTAAGGGAGACACGTTTTGCTAATTTCTGATTCTTTGACATGGTTCCTTGATATCTAAAAGCATGTTAGTAACATGCTTTTGGTTAGAAAAACCTTAAAAATTGAGCTCAAAAACTGTGCTCAAAAATTGTGCTCAGAATTCTGAGCACAGCTGGGTTCTCTACACACCATTTTCACAACCCTGCTCTGAACACTCAGTTTTTGCCCATCACTTCAAATGCTCCGCCCACCTAGATAGCAACCAGGTTTACATCTGGCGCTGCGCTTTAATATTTTAAGAAGTCTATTTTTCAATTTTTTTGCACACAAAAAAATAGAAAAATCAGAGGGTTAGTGAAGCTAGGTGGACGCAGTCTCTGCATCTGTGTGTGTATATGTGTCTGTGTGTGTGTGTGTGGAATCTGACGTTGCTCTCTTTTGTTTGTGAGATGTTGACATCATAACACACGTGCAGTTACTGCAAGAGAGCCAAACATGAGCGAACTGCAAATTCCATTAGAAAAAAAAAATAGGCCGCTGCAGGATTTAAACTGGGATCTCTCCATTCTCTGTACATGGGGCGCCTACTGTACTAAACTACCTACTAAAGCAATGAAAACGTCAGGTGTGCATATGCCCCCTTTAATGTCTCAAATTAACCTAAACATTTATGGTTTTGGACTGTGCAAGGAAACTGGATTGAAAGTCAATGCAGACACAGGGAAAGCATGATAAGTCCATTCAGGAAGGGTCATGGCCTGACCAGAAGTCAAACCAGGGATCCACCATCCACCACCTTACCCTCTTTATACACACTGTTGTCACTGAGGTCTACTGGGTTCTTTCTCCAGCACACAAAGTACATAGGCAGGGAATACATCCCGAACTGGTTGCCAATTGATCACAGGGCACAACATCACTCTCACTCATGCCAAGGGGCAATTTAGGGTATCCAATCAATTTTATTGCACGTTTTTGCACTGTTGGAAGAAATCGGAGTCCCCAGAGAAAACACCCACACACACACAGGAAGAACATACAAATTCCACATAGAGATAGCAGAGAACAGGACACAAGCCAGCAACCTTATTGCTGTGAGGCAACAGCAATAGCTTCTGAGCCCTAAACTAGAATGTCTTGTTAGATTAAACTTAAAGTATCTCATTTATAATTGAATTTGATGCCTGATGTTGATTGATATTTATCATGGATATGGGTCTTTTTTATGTTTCATCATATTTATTACTTTTGCTGTCTTTCTCCCTCTCACTGGGTGTGTGGTCTGTATACGTATATGTATTTATTTATGTGTGTGTGTGTGTGTGTGTGTGTGAGAGAGAGAGAGAGAGAGAGAGAGAGAGAGAGAGAGAGAGAGAAAGAGAAATACGTTCAGATAATTAGCTAGATAACGTTCAAGCATATCTATAACATCAACTTTGTAAATTAATTGCTTCACCAAAAAATGTTTAAAAGCAACAAACTTTTCAATAACATAACATTTCAAATTTCATGAGCTTTTGTGTGTGGCAAATATCAAGGTTAAATATCAAGCAAAAAGCAATAAAATGATGAATATTAATAATGTCTCTTAGAGAACAATAGGGCTTTGCATCAAACAATGCTGGCCCTTGCTTAGATCCTAATAACATGAAGCAGCACATAAAAATGAGTCAGCAGTGAGACAAGTTTTGTTTCAAGGTTACTGATGTTTCTCAACTTAAATTTCCCCACTGTTGGACGATTAAACTCAGATTATATTATGTTCTATTCTTAATGGGCAAATGTGGCTTTGGGACAGTACTGTTGGTTCTCACCCTCAGCTTCTACCATTTGCACAGGGCTTTTCACCTTTATTATTCTCAGTAGAGGATGGGCTGTAGCAGTCAGGCTGTAGCCTGCTCCTTTAAATATCAGTTGCAGTTGCATTGAGACGTTCTTCGCTAGGAATGTGTGTACCTCTATAAACATGACAGAGAACATGATATCAAATTTATTTTTTTCTCTATACAATTGCAGGGCCAAGAAGAAGCGATACTTTGAGTACCCATTTCTGGAACGATACATGAAGTGCAAACAGAACTCCTACTTCTTTGTTAGCATGCTTATTCTGCGAAGCTTCCTCCTCCTGACCTTCATGACTGCTTCGTGCCTCTACCTGGCCTACTTCCACCTCTCTGCCTTCACACAGGATGAGTTCAGCTGCTTTGTCCGGATTGGAATGCTGCAGGAACGGCACTGGGTTCCTGAACTGGTTCAGTGCAAAATGATTGGCCAGTTGGTTTTTCAGGTGATAAGTGTTGCAAATGGTGCCATCTATGTCCTGCTAGCTCCCATAGTCCTTTTCAGCCTGATCCGGCTCTTTGTCTGGGACTCCACCTTCATCTCCGTCTATGAGGTCCTTCCAGCCCTGGATCTGGTCAACCAACGTAGACTGGGCTGCCCTTTAAATGATCTGAACGTCCTTCTGCTCTTCTTGCGTGCCAACGTAGCACACCTGAAATCCTACGGGCAAGTGCGGGCATTGTGTTTGTTGGCACCACCACAGGTGGGTAATGCCACCACTCTCCAAAGCCTAAATGCAATGCTGACCCAAGAGGAGCTGGAGGAGCGTGAAGAGGCTGCAATGGAGCTGGTAGAAGAAATTGAGGAAGCCAAAGAGGAAGGGAAGCTCAACCTGGTTGATATCATGACTGTCCTTGGAGCAGCACAGGGGAGAGTGGTAAACTGCAGTGAGAAGAGGCCTCTTGTGGAAGAGAATATGAGTCTTGGTACTGTAACATTTATCTACTCATTCAAACTTCTTCTACTAGTGGCTGTTTTCATTTACATTATTTGGGATGTGCAGAAAATCTTTGCGTAACCTCCTGATTCGAAAAACAGGTCTTGGAAATGAATGGCAAGTCTCACTAAACAAAATACAGATTCAAGTTATAAGCGAATGGACCAGAGGAGGCAGTTTGAGAAAAAAGTTTGTAGGCAAAAAGATTTGTAGGCATTAAATTCAAATGTTTCATTTTATGTTTAATTTACCTTGTGCCTTGTTATTGTGGTGCTTGTTGTAAAAGTAAATACAAGCACTCATATTTTGATAACAGTGAAACCAGACAATCAAGAACATTGGCAAATGTAGAACGGAGAGATTTGTGGTATTTCCTAGCTCTAACTGCCCTCTCTGTTTCTTCACAGAGCCAAACCACCAGGGGTACCATGAGTTGAAGGAGACTTCACCATTTAGTCAGTACTAGGCTTCCTACAGACTGAATCAGTACGATAACAATGAGTGGTGGGTTACGTTCTACAGTAGTACTGTACCAATGAAGACTGTGAACACCAATCAAGGCTTTCTTGCAGTCTGAAGACAAATTATGCTCTTGTAGAAAAGATACGATAAAACACGAGAAAAGACTGATATGGATTTGTCAAAGTTCAGCACCTGGCCACGTGTCTAAAAGTGGAGCATACAAGTGAATAGTAAGTGTCGCAATGGTATTATATATGGTATTATAAGTATGAACAAATTATTACAAAAAACCTGAGACACACGTTTTGTATATTGTTATAACTATTGATTTGAGTGCTAATTATTTTCCTTTCATGAGGTGAGAGAGATAATATCCTTTCTGTAATATTTTTTGCTTCAGTCTACTAGTTATTTACTTTTAAAACTGATTTTGTGTTCCTTTTAATTAAAAGTGTATTGTAATTCCAAATAAATGAGATTTGCGTTATTACACGGGTTTTCATCAATACTAATTAATATTTTAAATTATCCCATTATTATACAAAATTACATATGTTTACATCTCTACAGTTATATACTGTATTTCATAAAAAGATTTCTTTGGACAAAGCTTTCAATGTAAGAATCCAGCTGATTTATCCATTCAAGAGCAGCAGAAAGCAAATTGTCTTTACTCTGGGATATGCAGTTTCAGAGCTGGAGGAATTAAGCTGCTGTGTCTCCACAAATATATATTTGATACTCTCAATGCATCTCAGCTGAGAACTATAGCCTCAGATTGAGAAGTGCTGTTTTTCATCCCAGTTGCTTGAAACTTACTCCAAACTGTGACAGTGTGAGCTAAAGGTCACTGTTCGATGAGGCCAGTAGGACCATGTCATCTGCAGAGAGCAGATACTGTATGGAACCCTAGCGCCACCTAACATGTTCTACTCTGACACTTGGAATACAAAGAATGGACGGTCCATAGCAATGCTGTAAGACATCCAGTCCATACACACACTCTAACGGATGCCTTGGAAGATACGGTCAAACAGTACAGGTAAGTCTTCTACATTTAGCACATGTGGACTGTAATGGCTAACTGCTTCATGCTCCCTTCAGCACCCTTGGATGTATTCAGAGCTGGTCCAGTGTTCTGCAAGCAGGGCAAAAACAGCATTTTTTCTCCTGAATCTGAGGCTCCATTGACAACTGGACTATCCTCTACCATAGTGTAACCTTTAAACCCAAGAAAGCTTAGCAGTGTGAGCCCCCTGTAGCTGGAGCACATTCTCTGGTGCCCTTCTTAGAAATGGGGATGAACACCCCAGTCTGCCATTCCATACCAATGTTACAGAGACATGTCAGCCACAGCCAGCTGTCATATTGGGCAATATTGACAAAGGGCGCACTGCAAATTAAAGAATTCACCTTCAGTATAATTATATTAAAACTAGTGATTACTATTCTAAGAGTGGACACAAAATATTGGTCATGCCTGGGGAACAGGACATAGCAATGAAAAAAAAAGTGCAGTGTGGTGGCTGCTGGGAGTTGTAGTAGTAGTAGTGTTTATCCTCTCCAAGAGTACCAGTTCCTGAGTCTTTGTCTTTTTCAAAGAGTAGTTTTAGAAGCCTTTCACCTTGTGTGCTACACTGTTTACTCTTAAATTGTGTAAAGCAATACCCAATTAATATTGCTACAAATAATAATACCCCCCCTTTGTCAAAATGACAAACTGAGAAATAAGCACAGAGAAGAAAATATGTAAAAAGAGGAGGAAAAACCAACTCTCCCTGTTGCCAACTGTTCCATGAAAAACCGAATCATCCAATATTTAGAAGCAAAAGCAAGCATCCCACATTGAGCTGGAAAAAGGGACACAGATGTCAACATTGCTTTACAGGTCTCAGACGATACAAGCAGCAATGCTTGTACTCCTCCAAGTAAAGAAAAAACAAGAAAGGCTGCAACATACAGGGAGGAATGGTAAAAAGGAAACACCTGGGTGGAAAAAGTGTGGGATAACATGTATAAGGCACACTGTACTGTGTGCTGGCACGTTCCCATTACCCATAGTGGTGTGACCAACCTCATGCAGCATGCTTCCACTGTGGCACATGATAAACATGAGGGACAACAAAACTAGAGGAATCCTTGACCAGTTTGTTGTCCACCAGGTTACGCCAGGTGCAGATATGGTCTATAAAGAATGATATTTTTAAAACCCTTTGGCCAAGGTATTTTAATATTTTTTGTGTAATAATGAATTGACAGATGATTAATTAATAGATGGTTACATTTGATAAATAAATTATACATAAAAGTAATACATAGATGAATAATAAAGGATACACATTATACTGTGTATATATGTACACATATACAACCATACAAATTTCTTATATTCAAACACATGCATTATTTGCATCTTACAGCAGTTCATATACTAAAATATAGACAAAATACAGATATACTTTTTGACTAAATTTTGATTAAACCCTAACCCTAGACCATACTGTAAAGCACACTTTAGGCTTCACCTCCATGACACTTTGGCAAGTAAAATTGAAACAACCGCCAGTGTAGTGGTAAAATAAGTTTTAATGTTATTGATGGTTAGAATCAAATACTTAAATAATAACAAGAAACAAATATATACAATTGATAATGTATACAAATGCATGATCATAAATGACAGTATAATACATGGTTCAAATTGAATTTTTGTGTTTGATGAGTCCATTTAAAAAAAATCAATAAGTTAAAATATAACTATATAAGAACTCCTTTTTATGTTAACATAAGCTATTTTACCATAGCAGATTGTTACAGGTGGTGGCATGTATGGGAAGTGTGGTTATGATTTCACTTTTCATTATAGCAAATTAGTTATAGCAAATTAGTTTGGGGGGAATTGCTTTTGTATATTTGAGATGAAATTTCTGTTCGGGGAAAAGAAGATAAAATTGTTTGAGTTTTTTGTCATATTGAGAGTAGTTTTAAACCAGACAACATGATGAATGAAGAGATTAGGTCTGAGTTGCAACAGAAGACGACCAACCAAATCAGAGACTCATACCTCCACACCTTCGGTGCATTACGATACAGGGCAGCAGCCTGAAAAGGGAGGAGATAGATGGTTCATCAGAAGAAACCCTGTGGGGGAAATTAGCTCATTGATAAGCTCTCTTATTTATTTAGCGGACATGAAGACAGTATGGTGGATCGAAGAAGTACCTCCTATCTTTCTGAGATCTCCAGCATGTCTTGGGATTTAGTTGATGTCATAGAGAAGGTGACTAGCCTGGAGTCTGATTTTAAAGAGTCAATTACTAGTGCACTGCATCGGACAGCATCGAGCATTATATCGACCAGAATATTGAATCCATGGGACATCATATTATGTCCACACTTAAACAGTTTGAAGTGCAGCTGGTGAACTGCCTGCAGCAACATCATGAGAAATGGAAGGAAGAAGCGGCTGAAGCGCGCTGGCCTAGCTCCTCTCCCCAGGTCTCTCACTAGCACAGGTGCTAGATGGCAACCACCAAAGATGCACTCCACTCCTGTGCAGACATCTCCTGTGGAAACAACACCAATCAGAGCTCCACCTGAGGCCATCTCTCAGACCTGTGGGCCATCCTTTCAACCTTTTCCACTCATCATCCTTCCCTCAGATCTGTCTCTCAGGTCGAAATAACCACTGATGTAATTTTTGCCTGTGCGTCTGAAACTTACCAAGCTGCAACAGGGCCCTTCCACAACATTAGGACCAGGAAAAATGATCAGGCCACCCTGCTACCTATGGGGGCTGTTTGTCATCCTTGTGTACCACTATTTTACCAAGTGGGTGGAGATGTTTCCCTTAAAGGACAGCAATGCCCATCATAATGTGACACTCCTTATGGATGAGATATTCACTCGCTTTAGTGTTCCTCGGGAGCTGGTTTTGGATTGGGGACCACAATTCACTAGCCTTGAGATGGCTGACCTGGGGAGGGACTCAAAAATTTACAACCAGTTACCATCCGCGAGCCAACCTTACAAAGAGAGCCAATCGGAATGTCAAAACAATGACTACGTGGGTGACAAGCACCAGAATTGGGATCAGTGGATCAGGGTGCTCTGTTTTGCCAGCAATATTCCCATAGGGGAAAAGAACAAGGACAAAAGGACAAGGATTTTGGTTTATATGGGGAGGGGATTTTGTGTGAACCTTTGTATGTGTGAGCCTCTATAATACATGGTTCAAATTGAATTTTGTGTTTGTTGAGCCCAAAAAAGTTGAGTTAAAAAAATCAATAATCACAATATAAGAACTCCTTGGTATGTTTACATAATGTCACACCGTGGTGAGGTCGTCCTGTCTTGGGGTTTTTGTCTTTTTCCTGTTTTATTTTGAAAGTCTAATCCTCCTCTCGTGTCAGGTCACTTGCCCTTCCTCCTGTGTCCTCGTTCGTCAGCCCTGATTGTGTCCACCTGTTCCCTATTACCCCCATGTGCTCAAATAGTCTGTGTCTCCCTTTGTCTGATGCAGAAGTGTTTCGTCTCTGTCCGAACACCCAAGCCTGCTTCACAGCCCACAGTTCACAGTCCAAGTCGGTTATTGTAAGTCTTGTTTTTGCCTCGTCAGAGTGATTTTTTGTTGTAACTTCTCAGTTAAATATTTCTCATAGTCCTAGAGTTGTTTCCTCCCTTTTGGAGTGATTTTCAGTTTTCATTGATTTCTTAGCTTTAGTCTAGCCTCCAGTTTGTTAGGAGAGTTTATTGTTTCATTCCTGCTTTCTCTGTTTGTTTGTTCCTGTACCTCCATTGGAGTGACTTTAGTTTAAAAGTTTTATAGCCTTTTGTTTTTCCTCCTCGAGAGTGATTTTGATTTCAATAATTTTGTAATTCCTTCTTAGAGTTTTCTCCTCCCTTTTGGAGCGCCTTCAGTTTAGTTTTAGTTTCACAGCTTAGAGTAGTTTTTCAGGTTTTCATAGCCTTTTGATTTCTCTCTGTTCGAGGTTGCTTGATTAATAAACGACCTTGCTCTGACCACCTCTGCGCCTGAGTCCTGTCCTGAGTTCGGGCCTGACACATAAGCTATTTGACCATAGCAGATTGTTATAACAGTATGCACATAAATGCAATGTCCATATATTGATGGATATAATATGAATACATAAAATAAAAAAAACTATATGAGTAGTAAAAATATTATCCAAATTCTAAATATAATTTATTTACTAATATAAATAACCTATGTGCCACTTATGACTCAGGTCAACTATTTAACTTCACATCTCTCATCTCATCTCATCTCTATAGATTCTTATGAAGAGCTTTATGAGGAACTTTATGATTTTACAGTATGAAGAGTGTGTAACGGCAACCAGTCTTCTGTCGCCCCTCACTACAGTACCTCAGAGGAAGGAAATGTGGCAGTCCAAGGGAATAGCAGAAGAGGTAACTGCGTTCTTCAGGCACCTGACCTCCCTAGTTCTATAGTTTCTCCTCAGCATCCCGTCTTCTATTGGGTTTGTGGAGAGGATTTCCTCTTTCATGAAGAATAAGTGGACTGATGTGCAGAAAAGTGTTCTGTTGAATTAATTAGAAGTGGGCTCATTGTCAGTGTAAATTATGAAATATCTAGCTTAGAGTTTTACTCTGTAGTACTGAAAGACAAACAAGTCCTTGATGCAGTAACAGTTCAAAAGAAATACAAATGAAAAAAATGGGCTCCATCCACATAATGCTTTTTGAGCTCATCCAGGGTCTGGCAGGGCTGGTCTCATGGGTCTCAATGATTTGCGCTGATGGTCAGTCTAAGGGCCTGATCTACTAAGCTTTGTGTGTATAAAAACGTATGCAAATTCAATGTCACCTGCAAAAAAATGTGCAAGCTGATCTACTAACGGTGCGCACTGTGAACTGCGTCTTCCAAGTGAGGAGAACAGCATGAGCTGGCCATTTAGCACCTTGGACATAATGCATATGCAATACGGGGCATTCCTGCTTGTGTTAGCAAAATACTGGGAGGAGAATAGGCAGATTAGAAATATTAGCACACACAAAACGATTTATTTTATATTTTATGTTTTATTGAGGCTAAATTTAACACGTCTGAAAGGAAGGTGCAAATCCTCCCAGTCTTACGCACAATGGCTGCTGTCAGCATGGCCAGAAGGAGATATCGGAACAATGAACACAGATGCAGAAAATGAATTTTGATTCAATCATTTTCTGTGAACTGTGTGTGCTGCATTTTATTTAATGCAAAAAAAAGAGAAAGGATACAGGGAAATCAAATGTTACGCATGGTGAACGTGATTAAACATGTTTTTCAAGAATAAACAGAAGAAAATCTGAAATCCAAACAAAATATTAATAACCCCTGTCAATGTGACATCTCTGTGGCTCTCATTTTTTGGTTGTTGTTTTGCAACCCAAGAGGAGCTTCCACTCCTTTAGTCAGTGACTGTACGGCCATCGTTGGGCTACACACAGCGCTGACCAGCTGCCCGGTGTGTGCAGCAATGTTCCAACCGGAGCGCACGAGCCAAACTGGCCAAACTCGCCACTGTTCGCACCTCTTGTGCACCTGGAAAATGCAAGCAAACCAAGCGTGCAAAATTTTACCAGTAACACACAATTTAGCGCCCCTTATCTGGGATCTTAGTAGATCTGAAACCATGGCGAACCGTGGACCTGGACCCTGGGCCTTCAGTACGACTAGTTGTAGCAATAGAAAAAACAAAACGAAGCATAGCAATACAATATCCGGAGCCCTGTCAGATGGATGTCAAAGGTTTCTTTACCCTAACTGGCTTCACAACCCTGTTGAATCAAGGTGATTCAGCAGTCATTAAACGGTGGCTATTATGACACAAACTAATCACACATTCACTTCAAAACGTTATTGCCTGCATGGGCGGAGGAGAGAGACAGCAGCGCATCTCAGCATGTCACACCTGGCGCAGTTATACTGTAAAGCCATAGGCTTCCAGCCTGTCACTCTCTCCCTCTGTCAAACCAGTGTCGTCGCTAGGCCTGTCACCGCCCTAGATGGTCACGGTGAGGTCCGCCCCACTTCCTACCCCCTTCCTGCTTCTCTGCTTTCCCCTAGGTATTTGTGAGTACCCGAAACTTGCCATGATATGATTCCGCCCATAACTCAGTGAAATATGGAAGTGTCCGAGGTGGCCCCTCCAGGAATGATGAGAGCGTGAAGGACTTTTTCTGCAATAACTCATAGACAATTTGAGCTCTGAGGAGGAAATTTTAGAATGTTTATGGCGAGGTCATGGAGCAGGCCCCAAAACCATAAGCTTTCAAGGTTCCTGGTCAGAATTGAACATCTTCTCATCAGAGCCCATAGCTTCTCATCTATCCAGTCTATATTCAAAGAAATACGTATAACATATGTCAACGTTATACGTTAGTTTATGAGAAGTGGGTGTACGGGTACTTCGAGACTGGGGTGCAGACTCTCACACCTGATGCCTATTGTGCTCTCTCTCTCTCTCTTCCTGTGTGATTCAGGGACACACACAAGGCATTTGCATGTGTGCGCAACTAGTTTAGTACAAGTTTAGTGGCAATTCCTGTGTCGCACTATATGTTGAAGAAATGTGGAATTTCATCAACATATAGCGCGACTTTATTTGTGTAGTCCGTTACAAACAGGAAAACAGACAACTTCTCTATGATGCTGGATGCATTGGGTGCATTGGAGACTGATCCGAGACACAACACATGCATGGGGAGTGTTTAATCCATCAGACGTCCATAGCAGCTGGAGCGTCCATAGTAACCATCCTAGCGTCGGTGGAAAGATTAGAAAAATCTTCGCAACAACAGGCGAGCAAGTGATCAAATGTGAACAGATCTCCCTGATTTGCCCATTTAACCGCAGTTAAAGCTGTCCCTGAAAATGTCCCAGGTTTTAATGAGAGACATAAAAGTTGCATGGAGCGCAGGGAAAGCAGTAGCAATTTTGTAGGAAAAACTATGAAAATATGATGCATTACTCTTTGCATTTTTTTGTACGGAAGCTGAGTTAAAATTGTCTTGATGACCACAACATTAAGCTATTTTATTTATCATCAGTGATACTTCAGTGATACTGATGTGTTTGTATTGAGAAATATTGACGATGTCATTAAAAGAAATCCTTAAAGTAGTGAGAATAACACTTCCAAGCAGAGGATCCTCGGTTCTCCGATGAGATTGTAGCTCGTGGCATCATGTTTCGTCATGACTAGGTTATTATTGGAGTGAATGGATGGCTGGAGTTTCTGCTGAAGCTGGTCTGATTTTAACTAAAAGTCTGTGTGTATATGAACTGAAAAACTGGTCTGATATGAACAATAAATGTGAAATGTTGGTGGTTACAGTGTTTTTTTTCTATGTTTGATCAGAACTCTATCACGTTTTGCGCTTAGAACTAACCTTTGTTTTTGAAAGAGGACATGTTGCACTGCTTTGTTATTTCAGGTAATGCAATTGTGCATGTAATCTTGCGACATTTTCCCAACCGACTTTTCGCTTCCCAAAGAAATATTGGTAGTTGAAGCTGCCTGGCACCCTGGCATTTTAGGGAAAAAACTGTTACAGTGTGCGTGCATGCGAATATTTTCATCACAGGTGTTGGGTGTCTCCTTGGGCTCTTTCCGCTCTCCAGTGATCTACCCCCTGACTGCCTCTCCCTGCTGGGAGGCCTTGGCAAGCCACTTTATATATAGGAAAATACATTTTTTTAAATAGTAAAGACTGTGGCATGTTCTATTTATATTTAGTGAACTATTCCTGGAAGTGTAACATATATTTTTTCCGACCAACAGGTTTTGCCCTTTCAACTTTTAATTACAAGTTTATCAATATAAACCTTTGCTTGAGAACTTGAGCACTGTGTGTCTGTTTCCTTCATTCCTTGTAAGAACTTGTGTGCCAATATATGCTAATGTCTTAGAGGTGAAATCTTCATTTGTCCCTTAAGGTGGCATAGTAGGGTTCCATTATGAATTGGGGCTATAGTTGTTACACATAATTCTTCAGTGAGTTCTTATGCAATGATAATGGCTCACCTAAAGAACCCCTCTGTAACACTGCAGGCTTGGGTGTGATTATGAGGCTCTAAAAATCCGAAATCTGAAATAAAATGTTTTCAGTGAATCTGTCCTCAGTTCAACACCATACCGTCTGTGGCAGGTAGAAAGAAAGAGTTCACAAAAATGTGAGCAAATTCTCTTGTCAAGTTCATTTTCATAGATCACAAACTGTGCACAGAAAGTGGCACATGCCACTTTCAAACTACTGTTTTGTATGTACACAGACCAGGGCAGAGAGAAATATTGAGAATGAGGATGCAGAGAAATACATCCTAAGTTGTATTACTACTGCTACGATAATTACATTTGCATCCACTTTTTTCCAAAGCAACTTAGAATTGAGGGACAGCATTAGTACTTTACAGAACAACAAGAAGCCATAGTTGCTACAAGGGTTAAAACATAGAAAGATAAAGGAGAAGTGTCTTTCCGCTGGCAACATAGTAGCTCCCCCAGACTGTCAAAAACTGTTAGTACTCTTCTAAACAAACTCCCTCTGAGTGGAAATAGTTTAGCACTGGTTGTTCTCCTTTGTCTCTGACCAAACACAGCTGCTGCAAATCTGCACCAGTGCAGAACATATTTGTGTAATCTGCAAATTATACACATTTTAAACCTGTTGTACATCACATAAATCATTGATGAAGAGAATGAAAATAATTGGTCCCGACCCCAGGGTGACTCCACAAGAAAAATAAATGCATGCTTAATTAATAATGAGAACAAAGCATCAAAACAAGAAAGAGGGTGAACAACCAGCGCACAATAAGGGAGAAGCACCATGCCACAAGCTAAAATGACCAAAATACCCATCGACCTTGTGTACCACAGCTGCATAGCATGCCCACAGCAAGTTCATTTGTCAGCTCAAGTTGTTACAGTGCAAACCATTCACAATAGCCACAAGCATCCATGCTGGCAGTGGAAAGGTCATTTTGGTTGTATTGTATGCATGGCTTAGCAGCCCTCAGACAGATAAAACCACATAGACCGGCAGAAGACTGAAAAATGGTGTCCTGATTGGAAATAGATATTTCCCTTATCTAAAGAGCAGCACAGAGCTGCCCATCAAGTGGATGGGAAGGAGCAGCAGTAGCAGGAGGATTTTTGCACTTTTTAAAACGTGTTCCATATTTTTTGAGATTTGAATAAGAAGAGGCGGTTGGTATTTAGTGCAGGTATATTAACATTAATGTGACAAAGGATTTTATAATGATTCATGTATCAACCATTTTCCATTAACTAAGTCATTTACGTATATTATCGTTTATTTTATTATCAATAGAGGAATTCTGTAATTTCTCTTAACACAGGAAGCAATGTAGTCTTTGAAGCAATATAGTCGTGCACGACAATCTCACATATCATGTGTTAAGAATGAGGAGGTCCTGTCACATTCTGCACACTTTCAGTCACTCTCACTGGTTCTTTTTTCTCAATTACTTTCTCCTAGTCCTGCCTCCTGGTTCTTTCTGTTCATCCAATCACACTCTTTGCTTTATCTGGGTTCATTTACTCCTCTCAGACCCACCCTCCTTGCCAGATCGTCAGTGTTTGTTGCCTGACCATCCAGCACGTGTTCCAGTTCTGTTCTGCCAGCGTCATCCTGTCCCGACTCCGTCCTGCCTTGCTCCGGTTGCCTGTTCGAGTTGTCCTAACCGCTGAACCCCGTTCCAGTTCTCCTATGCCGGTTCTGGAGATTCTCTGCACCTCGCCAGGTGCTCCTGCCGCCTTCCCGTTCCTCAGTTCCTTGATCTGGCGTTGCTCTTGCCTCTGCCTTGTGCTCCAGTCCCAGGTATCCCACTTCTCTGGCGTACTCGGAGCCGACCACATATCCACCCCAGTGCTCTGATCATCCCCCGCCGTCCTCGGAGCCAACCCCGTATCCAGTGCACCGGTCATTCATTCCGCTCCCTTCCTGCGGGTCGTTCCATCAGTGGTCTGTTCCAGCATTAAGGACCAAACTCTTGGTTCTTCACTGGAGACTCAGACAGTAAATAAAGAACTTTTGTGACCTGGTTCCTGTGTCGCGTACGATTAAGTCCTCCAAATCCGCTTGTGTGAGGTCCCAGGAGCACCCTTTCATGACCACTCACCCTGATCACGATACCTATACCATGCCACTTTCATGATAATCTGACTCACCACATTGCAACTTGCAGAAAGTTCAGCAAGTAAATGCAAACTCCTTGGGAAAACTGGGGAGGTATTTCCCACCATTCATTGTTGCCACAGAGTGCAGCTGCCTGGTAAAGTACTTCTTTGTAGTGATGAATAATGGATATAAAAATTGTGAAAAACAAATGATGAACCATGAAATCAAACCGTTAAGAAGTGCACAGTTGCAAGCTATGAGTCCATGTCTGTAAGATCAGTAGGCCTAACTGATGCTGCAGAAACAGCATCAGTTTGTCCTACTGAATAAACCTCTGTCCTTTTTAAATCACTGTCAACAGTTTCAGGTGCAAACATCATTCCTTCACATAAATTAATTCAGTAAAATACATTCCTAGTTCCATGTTTTTCACAAAAACATTGAAAGATGCAAACACTGAGCAAAATTAATGTAAACAATTAACAAAATTCTTACTATTTTAATAATTATGTAATCCAGACACTGCATATGTCTTTAAGTGGCAGCTGGTAGTATTTCAAACAGGTGAGGCTGGTCAGTTATGATATTCCCAAATAGAAAAAAAAAACATGTCAGTTGTGGCCTACACCCTTGTCTCCGAGCTGACCCATTGTTGACTGGGTCTCTAAGCAAGAAATGGCCCCACACACTACACAACTCTTATTGGCTGTTTTGGCTTAAATCTGGGACCCACTGTGAATCTGATACGATTGTTGTCTGAGTGTTTATTCATTTTCAAGAATACATACAAAGAAACTGGTTGACAGAATGCAATCAAACGCAATCAAAATCCTCACTAACGACGACTGAACACCTCACTAGTCCGTATGGAATGGATTGGTGAGGTGTTCAGTCACAAAATCTCTGTTCACTCCCTGGACACAAAATCCTCTGCTGCCTGTCGAAATTCTTTTCAACGCTGGCAGTCAGAAAAAAATTCCAGCCGCTTTTACAGTTCCTCTTATCACAAGCCAGAGCCTGAGCCTCCTCTCAGGAAAGCATAGTCAAGCCCCTTCTGTGGCTCCCAGTGGGGCTGGACTGGACCGCGTTTTCATGAGGATGAAAAACTCACGCACACATTAGACATTTCACAGAAAAACTGTGACAACTTTTTTGAAAACATCTAATTTTATGATGCTTGGTCTGAAACAGCAATGTTTTAAAGTCAACTACAGTATAGTACAATACAGTAGTTAGGGTGTGTGTCTGTGATTTTCAGTCGAGGCTCCGCCTCCCTTGTTGTCTCAGAGCATCGATATTGATATCATCCCTCCTGCTGAGACATGGCAACAACCATGGCTCAATATGGTACTACATCAGCAGGGCGACTGGGGAGGAACTTTTCTATAATCGTTACACTCCTCTTTTTTCAATATTCTTTTTCAGGTCCTGATTAATTATCTTGTTGTTCTTCTCATTGTCTCCTACATGCAGAATAACCTTCATCAAAGAGTTCATTAATTCGATCTCTGTCTCCATCTTTGTCTGCACCATTGTGTGTGTGAATGTGTGTGTCACCTTGTTTTGGGGCTGTCTATCAGTAGTCATTCATGATGATCTGATTTTTCCAGTTCGCGTGTCCGATTTCCCTGTCTGAATTTTCCCTGGCCTCAGCACCTACGACCTTCTCTTTTCCATCCTCTGCCACAACCCAGTATTACACAGTATTTTTCTGTTATGCATGACAGTGTTTGTGTGTCTGTACTTCCCATTGCTGAGGCGCCTGCTGCTTCTTCCTTAGCAATGTGGGGTGACTGTGATAACTGAGGATCGGAGTGGTGGATCGGTACACTTCTTTATAAATTCTCAAGTACACATCTTCATCCCATTATGTTTGTCACGAATGAGTTGGATTAGGACCCCAAAAGGCAGAAACAAACACAGGAGGTTTAACAGTTTCTTTGGAGGATTTATTTCCACGGGACTGCATGGGGAAATGGAGCAGCTGGTTGGAGGCAGAGACAGAGGACACAGGGAACTGGGAACAAACGAAAACTGGTAAGACTAAAAAAAAAACACAATTACCAAAAACAAAAATTAGAAACAGGTCTCAAGAGATTAGTTGGCCTAGTATTACCACGTAGCTTGTGGGACTCTCTGGCAATGAGTGGATGAGCAGACCAGGAATAAGTACTACAGATGATTGGAGGCATTGGATTGGAGGCAGATGATTGGTGACCAGGTGTGTGCAACAGCTCCACCTCCGCCAGGTAGCCACAGGAGGAGCAAGGAATAGGGAGGAGAATCATGGGCCTCCAGGGGTCACAGCAAGGACTGTGACAATGTTTTTTCCATTTTATTTTACTTAAAGGTTAAATATGTAGAATTGACACACAATGAGTTTAGTGGAGTGCTGAATAAAGATATGGTGTTTCCTTTTGACAGTTCGACAAACAATGACTGTTTAAGTTTTATCAGAAAACAGTAGCCCTGCATTGCGGGTTGCCAAATACAGTCTCTAGGCTGGTGACGCTAGGTAAAATCAGGGCATCTTATCTAGGATTTAAGGTCTAGTTTGCTAGAATTACTGGATCGATGGAATATTTCTCAAGGAGAGGTTTGATTATGGCAGTTTTAAAATTAGGAGATTAACCTGTGGATAAGGACAGGTTGATCAGGTCTTGTAAGGAGGTTGGATCAGAGGGAACAATTCCTTAACCAACGTAGTGGGAATAGGGTCTAAGAGGCAGGTTGATGATTTAGAGAGGGAGATGATAGCAGTCAGCTGACGTAGGTCGATGGGAGCAAATGTAGATAGTGACTTATCTGTATTTCCAGCTGTATCCTAAATACCTGCAATAGGGGACTGATTAATTGCAGTTGATGCCAGGTGGTTGTTAATTGTTTGTCTGATGGTTATAATTTTGTTTTTGATGGAACTGCTGAAGTTCCCAGCTACTGAGATGCATGGCGATACACTGCTCGGTGGAGTTATGACTCTGAGTCAGCCTGGCTACAGTGCTGTAAAGGAACCTTCAGTTATCACTTATTTTCCTCAATTAGGGGGGGTATAGTATCTGGCTCCGGCATTACACAGAGCCAGCTTATATGTTTTCAGCCTATCTTTCCAGATCAGAAAAATATTGTTGTTTCTGGTCAAGCGCCATTTCCTTTCTAATTTAATTGATAGCTGCTTTAGGTGGTGAATTTCCGGTGTGCACCACTGAGCCACTCTCGTTCCATATATAATCCTTTTTGTTCGGGGTGCAGCATAATCAAGTGTTTCAAGAAGAGAGACTACAAAGCTATCTGCAAGATGATCGATGTAGGAGAGACTAGGGTTTTCATACCAGAGGGGTGATATAGCACCAAGAGACAGAGGAATAGCTTCCTTATAGTTTGCTAAGACACTGTCAGTCAAATGTCTTGTGCATATACTGCTTTTCACATGACTGACTAGAAGAAAGTCAAAAGGGACTAAAGAGTGGTCAGATAAGACTGTGTTTGGGGGAGAGACGGTCAGCTGTTTGATTTCGACACCATAACAAGGTAGAGGGTGTAGCTAAAGCAGTGCGTGGGTTCATGCACATGCTGATAGAAGGCAATGGATTCAACTTTTATGATGAATGCTGTACTGCAGCTATCACTGACTATGTCTACATGAATACTAAAGTCCTCAGCAATGATGATTTTATCGCTTTTGAGGACTATGCTTGACAGAAACTCAGGAGATCCAGAGAAGAAATCTGAATAAGGACCGGGCGCCCGTACACTATAACAACCAGGACTGGTAGTTGTGTCCAGCTTTGGTGGGACAAGCTGATGATGAGGCTTTCAAGTGAATTATAACTAATATTTGATTTGGGTGTAGTTAAAAGGCTACAGTCACATAATCACATAATCATAAAGCCAGGTTTCTGAAAGACTCCTCAACTCAACTCAACTTCATTTGTTTTAAGTGGCATTTCGTAACAGCCTGTATCTCAAGGTACTTAAAAAACGAGAGCAACAATAGGTACATAGTGAAAAACCCCTGTCCTTAGACCCTTGCAAAGGCTGAGGAACAACTCCCAAGAAAAAACCCTGAAAGGGAAAAAAAGGGGAGAAACCTCAGGGTGAGAGACAGAGGAGGGGATCCTCACCCAGGATGGACAGACAGCTTAAACAAAACAGAACTGATGGATAACAGTTTAGAATATAGATATATCAAAAGTTGAATCAGTCCAGAGTAGAAAGCTGGAAGAACTGCAGCGGGAAGAGCCAGGTTGAGGGATGGAGTCCTGGATCCAGCTCAGCATCTATGGAATCTGGGAGGGAAAAAAGGCACAGACACTCCAGGGATGCACAGTCCCAGGTCCATGTGTTAGTCCTGCAGTCATGGAAAAGGAAAGGAGTGGAGGAAGAAGTGGAGGCGGAGGAGGAAGTGGAGGTGGAGAACAGATGGGAACAGACCAAGAGGAGAGTGAGAGGCTAGAGGGAATGTGAACCCGATTCATACCCACAGAGAGAACAGAGAAGATAGAGCTCAATGTGCTGGGGACCCCCGTCAGACTCAACCTATAGCAGCTTATCTTGGATTTATCTGTAGGCTGTGTCAAAAAGGAGGGTTTTTAACCTACTCTTGAATGTAGAGAGGATGTCTGCCTCCCGGACTGAAACTGGTAGATGGTTCAGGAGAGGGCCTTGGTAGCTGAAGGCTCTCCAGATCTAGACTTGGAGATTCTTGGAACCACACGTAGGCCTGCATTCAGAGAACGGATTGTCCTAGAAGAATAAAAGGGTTTTATTCAGTCTGAGATATGAGTGTGCCACACCATGAAGAGCTTTATAGACAAGGAGAAGGATTTTGAACTGAATCCTGAATGATACAGGAAGCCAGTGGAAGGGGGCCAGAACCGGAGAGATATGATCTCTCTTTCTTGTTTTAGTCAGGACATGATCTGCCACGTTCTGAATGAGCTGCAGAGTTCTCAGCAACCTGTTGGAGCATCCAGCCACTGGGGGTACAGTAGTCCAGCCTGGAAATAACAAAGACATGGCTGACCAGCTGTTCTGCTGCATGGAGAGGGAGTCGGTGCCTAATTTTCGCGGTATTGTGGAGGCAGTCCGTGAGATAAATTTCACGAGGGAACTAAAAGACAGGTCTTGATCCAAGATAACACCTAAGTTCTTTTACGACGCTGGCAGAAGGAGTAGCAAAACTACTTTGTAGTGCTATGGCTTCGGGTATAGAGTCACGTAGATGTTTTGGACCTATGAGCAGTAACTCCTGATGATGTCACCTAGAGAGAGCATATATTAAAAGAAAAGAATTGGGGCAAGCACAGATGCTTGTGGAACGCTGTGGCTGACTTTAGTGCATGGAGATTGGTTATCATTGACACAAAATGATCTTGGTGTCACGGCTGAGTTGGACTTGGACCCTGAAAAGCGGAAACACACACACACAGGAGGTTTCACAGTTTCACAACTGGGTTTATTTCCCCGGGTCTGGATGGAGGAATGGAGATGCAGGAATGGTGAGAGAGATGAATCTCGAACAGCTGGTCGACGACAGAGACAAGGGACACAGGGAACTGGGAACAAAGAAAAACTGGTAAGACAAAAGCACAAAAACTAGAGACTGGTCTCAAGAGATCGTTGGCCTAGCGTTACCACATAGCGTGTGGGACTCTGGTGGACGAGTAGACCAGGAATAAGTACTGCAGTTGATTGGAGGTAATGGTGACCAGGCATGTGTTCCACAGCTCCACCTCTGCCAGGTAATCAGCCACAGGAGGAGCAAGGAAACAGGGAGGAGAACCATTGGCCCTACGGGCCACCAGGGGTCACAGCAGTGGCTGTGACAATCGGTCTGAAAGATAGGACTGGAACCAGTCTAAAGCAGTGCCTCTGATTCCAAGCTGATATTCCAGTCTCCTTAGTAAGATCTGGTGGTCAACTGTATCAAAAGCAGCTCTAAGATTTAGCAAGACAAGCACTGAAACAAGACCATGGTCAGATGCCATTAAGAGGTCACTGGTGACTTTAACCATTGCAGTCTAAGTACTATGATTCATTCTAAAGCCGGACTGGAAGGACTCAAATAAACTATTGTTACTATTGTTGACTTCAACAGAGTGTCATCAGTTCAAGAAGTCTGTCCGTCCTCTTCCCCTATCCTCTGAATCCTCTGATTCCATTGCCCTGGAGATGCGACTGACCAGGTGTGGCTGTTTCAAACCTGCTAGATGTTCAAGTTCATCCTATTTTCTGGGTGAAAAGTCTTCAAATGTAGCAATTCCAACCACTTCCGATTCAAGGTTTCACCTTTGCTTACTTATTTGCCATATAAGGCAAAGAAAACACTTGCACAGCTTTAAATAACTATTATCAACATAGTGTCTGCAGCTCCAGTGTCAACCTGTATCTTGCTGCCCATGCCTTTCTTCTCTGAATACTTCTGGTCATGTACTCATCAGCTCCACAAGAAATTATATTATATCACACAAGCACAGTAACTCACATATAAAGCATAAGCAGATGCTACAATCCATACACATCCCAAGAAATGCTGTAATTAGAGAGGAGCTCCCAGAATAATAGTCTCTACTGATTTTATACTTTCATCATCGCTCCATCCTTATTATGTCACTTACTCCATATCACCTTCATCATTATCTCCTTGGGACTCTTTGGGAAAACCAGTGGGGAGGTAGTTCCTACTATTCATAGTTGCAGCTATCAGGATGGTGGTTCTGGACCCAAATGCAACACAGACGAGAAACTTTATTTACTAGAGTTACAGGTGATCATTAGTGTAAGAGAAAGTCTGTGGCGGCTTGCAAAATGGTGGAGTCCTGCTAACAGGCTGGCACAACTGCTGGCTAGAGTTCTTCTGGCTTGCTTCAGAGACAAAATAAGGTCAAAACTCTCAGTGAAATTCAGAAGACCAGGGTGAAACTAAGACACGTTTAGATTCAGAAAGCAGGTCAGGAAGCATGGAGGAGCAGGAATGTCCAAGTCACAGAAAAGAGTAGAGTTTCCAGACAGGATCCAAAGCTCAAGACATGTTAACTGAGGCCGTCAGGAGACACAGGGCAGAAGTCAAGATCTGAAGGCAAACAAAGCTGAGGCAAGCAGGAGACACAAGGGCAGGAACAAAGCAGGTTGGCACCAGGATGTCAGTGTGGTTCTCTGAATGCAGGCCTACTTGTGGTTCGAAGAATCTCTAAATCAAGATTTGGAGCCGGACAAAGCTAGCACCCCCTCACCTCACCCACCTTATTTCATCTTCTCTTTTCCCTTGCATTCCCTCTCTTCTCACTCTCTTGTCTCTTTCTCCTCAGCTATTGTCCATTTCTTTCCTCTTCTCTGTACCTACTCCTTGATTGCGAAGGATTAACATATTCAGGCTAGGGACCCAACATGTTTGTTAAATCACTTCTCTGTACATATTGTTGCTTAGTTCTGTGAAGTACCCTGAGATAACGTTTGTTATGAGCTGGCATTAAAATAAATAAAGATGAGTTGAGTTGAATTTTAGGCTAATGTCTGTGCATGAGGCACGCACCTATTCTATTTTGAACTATGAGAAGTATTAAGTCACCAATATAATACCTATGTATTGCTCATCATATAATCTTACTTATACAGCCGGCTAGTTGTAGCTGCCACCTAGCTGACTT
Source organism: Karalla daura (assembly GCA_029224185.1). Taxonomy (NCBI): domain Eukaryota; kingdom Metazoa; phylum Chordata; class Actinopteri; order Chaetodontiformes; family Leiognathidae; genus Karalla; species Karalla daura. Next base: position 982,688 of record CM055204.1, read on the forward strand.
GCGAATATAAAAGAACATATCACCCCTGTTGTAAATCAGTCTGGTCATGAACAGGCTTGGGTTTACATCCTGTTTTAAAGAATAATCTCTCCTGCATCAAGTTCTTATCATCAAGTGTTTTATTGAACATGTACAAGACTGCAAGTATTTCTGAGAAGATTGTTTAACAGTGGTGGGCCGTGCATTTCACACCTAGGCCTTCAGTGATGTCCTACTTAGTCAGACTTGAAAAAGTACCCCTCATAATACTATCATTTTTGACACCATAGAAGAAGGAGAAACAATATACAGAAACACAATTACACACTACTGGGTGTTGCATCACCTCAATTGTGCACTCTCCAGAGCATTTAAAAATCACTAATAATCAATAATTTCCTCTCTTTCAGCCATTGTAGGTCAAAAAAGTATGTAACTCTACTCAACTCAACTTTATTTGCTGTAAGTGCCGTTTCATAACAGCCATTATCTCAAAGCACTTTCCAAAGAGTGCAACAATATGTACATAGTGTGTGTGGTGTGTGTGTACATATATATATATACACACATATATATGTATATATTATATTTTATATATATTTTTTGGCCTTGAGTGTGGCTCTTGTGTGGCCTTGTTGAGCATAGTGCTGCCAGCTCTCACAAGTGAAAATCCAATGACAGACACATACATGTCACATTCAACATGAGGCCAGCTAGATGGCCTTATTGTTGCCAGCTTGTGATCTGATTGGCAACCGCAACTATCAACTATATGTCAGATTTCATATCACCTCGCAACACAAGCTAGCTAAATTCCGACTGGATATAAACTGTAATCTAAAAATACAACATTGGGATATAATATGACATGAATATGATGAATAATTATATATATATATATATATATATATTTATATATATGTGTGTGTGTGTGTGTGTGTATGTGTGTGTTTTATCATAAATATGATCAGGATTTCTGGTTAAGTTAGGCCTGCAGAGAAGGGCCCTGATGGCCCACCACTGTTTGTGTTTGAAGCTCCAGTGTCATATTGGTTCAGATCCAGACTTCCTTTCTTGACACAACAGATTCTTTTTTCACTTGCCTCTGTAAAGCACTTTGAGTTGCCTTGTGTAAGAATGTGTACAAATGAACTAGCCTTGACTTGCCTCATATTAAACCAAACTAAAAATATCAGTACAAAATGAAGAATTAATTACCAAACTTTGTCTAATGAATAAATCCATCGCCTGCATTCATCTTATTTATTTTATTCATTTTATCAGCAGGCAACATATTTTAAAAAGAGCCATAACACACATGTTGCTGCCAACCAAATTGGCAGAAATTTTTTCAATCGAAACTCTCATGGTATAAACCTTGAGAGCAACCTACCTGATAAATCTAATCCATGAAGTGGAGAGGATGAGATTAAAAGGGGCAGCAGATAGATCAGCATCAACTACTCCTCACCTCAAAAAGCATAGTGAAAAACAAAACTGAGGTGCAGACCAGAGCCCAGATATCGCTGCCAGCAAGAAGAAGTCCGAGCACTCACTTTGCTTCTGAGTACAGGATGAATGGTTGAAGCCCTCAAATCTATCAACTGGAAATAAGAGGCTTTGTGAGTACTTTGAATCAGTGGCTTTGGGTGGCAATTGGAAAAGAAACAAGGCAAGGAATTACGACAGCAACAGCACAGACTGCAAGAGAGTGATAAATTAAAAGTGAGCCCTCTCCAGGCTTTGCTGTTGAGATTGTCAAAAGTGTATCACTTATTGTTATAGTGTGTGTGTGTGCGTGTGTGCATCGATACATGAATCTGTATTTCAGTTTGCTGTATGACAGCGCAGTATGACAGCAGTGCTTTCTTTTACATCATAGATCAGAGGTGCATTAGAGCCCTGAGCTGAATATGAGGCTTGAAGACTGAACACTAAATGTAATCTCAGTATACTCATATTATCCATAAAGTGAAATGATTGCTCAGATTATTATAAATGTACCCCATCTGTGAAAAAAACTAAAGAATATGATACAAAAAATACTCTCTTCTCATTCTAGATCCATGAGCAGGGTTTCAACTGTCACATCTCATTCACCATTATGCTGCTTTATGCAAAGCATGGACCAGCCCTTCAATCCTTTGCCATGGGTACTAAAGTCACTCAGACTTACGCAAAGCTCTGGTGAGGTCATATTTGTTAAAGAGGAACATCTTCCCCTGGGCAAAGACAGACGAATGATGCTGTGGATTAGAGGCATTGGGACAACTGATATAAGACATGGTGTGTTTAGGTAGTGCAGGCTTATAACAGAGCAAGATTTATAATAGAAAGATAATTGTGATGTCTATTCAAAATGTTGAACGAGCCATGAACTTGAATGACACTTACCCATACAAGTAGCCACACCAAAGTCCTTATAGGCAAGTAATGCACAGCCATTTTGGTAGTGTCACTGATGAAGACCAGACCAAGGAAACCAGGCCGCTTTCGAAATGAATGGGGAGATAGTCAAACACACTTTAACATGACAATGGGACAGAAAAAACATATGTATGACATATATACATACATGCCAGTGAAATTTGACTTTCAAGCTGCCGGCCATGAAATAAAAAAGCAGACATTTCTTACATTGTAGTGGATAAAAGCAATATTTTGAGTTAGTTACTGCATTAAAGTTGACTAATGAGAAATATATATTTTATTTTTTTTAGAATGAATGTGCACTGCTTCGTCAATACGTAACCCACATCTTTTTCTGATCTTGAGAGATAGTCTTAATATGTACGGGGAGGCTCTTTGTAATGCCAGAGCCAGATAATACACCTCTCTCTTTCCTATTCACACTGTAGCCAGGCTGACAGGCTGACATTGAGCAATGTATTCTCATACATCTTAGTAGCCGCAACTTCATGTAGTAGCCGTCTTCACTGACAACTTTATAATGATCAACTTCAACTTCAACTTTATTTGTTTTAAGTGCCATATCATAACAGCTGTTATCTCAGAGCACTTTACAAGGAGAGCAACAATGTGTACATAGTGAAAAACCCCCTGTCCTTAGACCCTCGCAAAGGCTGAGGAACAACTCCCAAGAAAAACCCTGACAGGGAGAAAAGGGAAAAAAGGGAGAAACCTCAGGGTGAGAGACAGAGGAGGGGATCCTCACCCAGGACGGACAGGCGGGCACAAGCAAAACAGTACTGATGGCTAACAGTTCAGGATATAAATAAATCAATGAATTGAATCAGTCCAGAGTAGCAGGCAGGAGGAATTGCAGTGAGAAGAGCTGGGTAGAGGGACGGGGTCCTGGATCCAGCTCAGCTTTGATGGAACCCGGGAGGGAAAAATAAAAATAATAAAAAAATAAAATGAAAAAATAAAAATAAGAATAAAAAGAAAATTAAAGATTAAGAATTAAAAAATAATAACAATAATAAAAATAAATTAAGAATAAAACATAAAAATAAATAAAAATTGAAAAATAAAAAGGAGAGGAAGGAGTGGTGGAGGAGGAGAGGGAAGAAGAGGAGGAGATGGAAAACAGATGGGGAGAGGCCAAGAGGAGAGAGAGAAGCTCGAGGGAACGTGAACCTGATTCACACCCACGGAGAAGGCAGAGAAGATAGAGCTCAATGTGCTGGGGACCCCCAGCAGACTCAACCTATAGCAGCTTATCTTGGATTTATCTGTAGGTTTTGTCAAAAAGGAGGGTTTTTAACCTACTCTAAAAGGTAGAGAGGGTGTCTACCTCCCGGACTGAAACTGGTAGATGGTTCCATAACAGTGGGCCTTGGTAGCTGAAGGCTCTGGCTCCCCATCTAGACTTAGAGATTCGTGGAACCACAAGTAGGCCTGTATTCAGAGAACGAAGTGTCCTAGTGGGGCAATAGGGTTTTATCAGGTCTGAGATATAAGAGGGTGCCAGACCATGAAGACCTTTATAGACAAGGAGAGGGATTTTGAACTGGATCCTGAAAGGTACAGGAAGCCAGTGCAATGAGGCCAGAACAGGAGAGATGTGATTTCTCTTTCTAGTTTTAGTCAGGACACAAGCTGCCGTGTTCTGAATGAGCTGCAGAGTTCTCAGCGACCTGCATCCAGCCAGTAAAGAGTTGCAGTAGTCCAGCCTGGAAGCAACAAAGGCATGGACCAGCTGTTCTGCTGCATGGGGAGGGAGTAGGTGTCTTATTTTTGCAATATTGCGGAGGTGGAAGTATGCAGTCCGTGAGATAAATTTTATGTGGGAGCTAAAAGACAGGTCTTGATCAAAACTAACGCCTAGGTTCTTTACAGTGGTGGCAGAAGGAGTCGCAAAACTACTTTGTAATGCTATGGCATCAGATATGGAGTCACATAGGTGTTTTGGACCTATGAGCAGTAACTAATAAGGAAATTATTAGTCATCCAGGACTTAATGTCATCAAGGCAGGACTGAAGCTGCTGTAGATGGTTGTGCTTGCCCGGCTTGATAGATAGATATAATTGGGTGTCGTCAGCATAACAGTGGAAGTCTATAGAGTGACTCCTGATGATATCACCTAGAGGGAGCATATATAAAGAGAAAAGAACTGGACCGAGCACAGATCCTTGTGGAAGCCCGTGGCTGACTTTAGTACGTGGAGATTGGTTGTCGTTGACACAAACAAACTGATATCGGTCTGAAAGATAGGACCGGAACCAGTCTAAAGCAGAGCCTCTGATTCCAAGCTGATATTCCAGTCTCCTTTGTAAGATCTGGTGGTCAACCCTATCAAAAGCAGCACTGAGATCTAACAAGACAAGCACAGAAATGAGACCCTGGTCAGATGCCATTAAGAGGTCATTAGTGACTTTAACCATCGCAGTCTCAGTGCTATGATTCATTCTAAAACCAGACTGGAAGGATTCAAATAAACTATTATTTAGGTTATTATTAAGGTGTTCACAGAGCTGGATGGCAATGATTTTCTCAAGGATTTTTGAGATGAAGATAAGATTGGAGATCGGTCTGTAATTTGCTAAAGTTCCTGGATCAAGGGATGGTTTCTTAAGGAGGGGTTTGATTATTCCAACTTTGAACATAAGAGGAACATAACCTGTTGTTAGGGACAGGTTGATGAGGCCAAGTAAGGAGGTGGCGATTAAAAGCAGCACTTCCTTTAACACCTTGGTTGGAATTGGGTCAAGGAGGCAGGTCGATGATTTAGAGGAGGAGATGATCAGACAAGCAATTCACAACCAGTTGGCAACAGCAGCAACTTATTTGCCCTCCAGTACATTTCGATACAGCTGGTAATTCAGACATGTCAGTGAATATATTTGTTCCACTGACCTACATCACCTGACCTCAACTCAACTTTATTTATTTTGAGTGCCAGTTTATAATGGACGTTATCTCTTTACAAAGTGACTTACAAAGTGAGCAACAAAGACTACGGGGACACAAGGTCCCTAGTCCATATGTTAGTCCTGTATAATCACAGAATAAGAATAGGGAGGAGGAAGTGGAGGAGGAGGAGGTGGGAGGACAGATGGGTAGAGACAAAAAGGAGGATGAGATGAAAGAAGGAACATGTGCCCGATCCACACCAGCAACAGAGAAGATAGAGCTCAATGTACCGGGGGACCCTTGGCAGTCTCAACCTACAGCAGTTTACCTAGGATTTAAGTTCTATCTGTAGGCTTCATCAAAAAAGAGGGTTTTTAAAGGGGAGGTCTCTTGAAGGTCGAGAGGGTGTCCACCTCCCGGACTGAGACTGGTAGATGATTCCACAGGAGAGGGCCTTGGTAGCTGAAGGCTCTGGCTCCACAACTAGAGATTCCTGGAACCAGGAGTAGGCCTACATTCAGATAATGGAGCATCCTAGTGGGTTAATAAGGTTTTCACAGGTCTGGAATATGAGATGGTGCCAGACCATGAAGGGTTACCGTTGTAAAAAACCGAGGTGCTAGTTTTGATCAAAACCTGTCATTTAGTTTCTTATTAAAATACATCTCAAGGACTAACTACTTTTGTCTCAATATTGCTAAAATTAGGCATATGCCTCCACTAGACCCAGCAGAAAAGCTAGTCCATGCCTTTATTACTTCCAGGCTGGACTATAGCAACTCTTTACTGGCTGGATGCTCCAACAGGTCACTGAGAACTTTGCAGCTCATTCAGAAGACGGCAGCTCGTGTCCTGACACAAACAAGGAAGAGAGATCATATCGCTCCAGTTCTGGCCTCTTTCCTTCTTCCTGTTTATAAAGCTCTTCATGGTCTGGCACACTTATATGTCAGACCTAATAAAACCCGATTATCTTACTAGGACACACGTTCTCTGAATGCTGGCCTACTTGTGGTAAAGAATCTCTAAATCCAGATTTGGAGCAAGATCCTTCAGCTACCAAGGCCCTCTTCTGTGTAGCCATCTACCAGTCTCAGTCTAGGAGGCCGACATCCTCTCTACCTATAAAGCTAAAATGCTATGCTGCAATAGGTTGAGACTGCTATACAAAATTAAGCTCTATTTTCTGCATTCTCTTTGTGGATGTGGCTTTAACGACCTCAGCATCTCAGGGGATTTGCTGGCCTGGCCTGGCCTGGCCCCACCCCCTGGGGTGAATGGTGCCGCAGCAGCCCACGCTTGCGTTTGACCTCTAGATTAAAATCTAAATTGTTAGCCATAAATCTATAGATCTCTGTATACTGTCTTGCCCACTTCTGCCCCCTCGCACCCAGACATTTCCTCCTTTTCCTCCCCTGTCAGACTAACCCTAACCCTAACGGGCATTCTCATCAAAAAGGGGCAAATGTGAAGAATTGCCCAAGATGCTTGTATTGTGCCGCTTGACCACTTTTGTGACTTGTCAATTTTTAATTCGTGACTGAGATGCTTTAGACCAGTGGTAGGCAACCTGTTCTACAAAGAGCTGAATAAGCCAAATCAGGTGTGCTGCTGCCTGGTTGGAACAAAAACCTGCAGCCACAGCGGCCCTATGTCGAACAGATTGCCTACCCCTGCTCTTGACACTCTTGACATTTGAAAAACAAACAATGCTCATTTCCCACTCTGCTGCACTGTATCTACGGTACAAGTCCCAGTTTTTAGTGCACCAGTATGTACACATGGTAGCCTGCAAGTACTTTTTCCACTTGAAGCATTGTTTGTCCACCCTGTAACAAGGGGGATCCCAAGAGGGTCTGAGGTCTAATGGACTGACTTCTTTGCAGTTGAACTAATAGAGACTCACCCTGACATTTGACTGGATAATTTATAGCTTCAACGCACTATGGCACAGCTACAATGCATTTCAGTAAAGAGTCCCGTATTCCACCTAGTATGTGACGGCACAGGTGCTCCAGCTGAAATCGCATGATTTCATGAGATCCTATGGCCTCGGACCGTATCTCTGCTGGGGATGTTTCTGCTTTGATCTCTCTCTCTCTCTGTCTTTCTCTGTGCTCCACACAACTTTGTTTTCCCTCCCATTCAAATTGAGGACATTTTCGGGGACAGTTTCAGCCGGGACGTCTGATCACCCTAATCTAAACGAGCTTTGCATTGTTTTATTTTGAAGTTTGACGGAAATGTATTCTGATACCGAAATGACAACTTCCGATCTGGTGCAATCTGATCGGTTTTTACCTTTCCAGCGAGCTCAGGAGCAGCAAACTGCAGCTGAGTGCATCTGCTAGGTAACCGAGCCACTCTCAGTGGAAGACCTGTTATTTATTTTAATGGAAGATAATTGGGCTGGTTACCAGACCTTCATATTCCACTAGACACATGAGCGGCATCGCTCATGTGTCTAGTGGAATATGAAGGTCTGGTGCAGAGACAGCATGGGAAGGGGTATGATTTAAAACACAAAGAGTACAAAAGGGCAGAACCACAAAAGAAGGTAGAGACCTTTGCATTAACTTATTCAAACCCTCCAAGTGCAGTCCAAAGAATAATTGAAAAACCTAAAAACAAAAACAAACCTAAAATAAGGTCAAAACAAAGACTTTCCTTGGATAATGAAAACAAAAGATGACAATGGCCAAATCGGGATTCCTCACAAGAGACAGTGTTTATATTAACATGGACACTAATCAAATGAGGTCACAATGAGGTACATGTAAGGTGTGAAAAAAGAAAAAAGATCCTAAACTGATGGATAAAGTAATAAATAATATGCCAATGTAGACATGTTCCATAAGGGACATTCACAGTTTGTTGAGACACTTCCTTAGTGGTCCAAAGCTCCAACCTATGCAGCTCTGAGAGTTACTTAGCATTAGTTTTGCATAGACAGAGCACCACTGTCAAGTTGGCAACAATAAAAATACAAAAGTGCTTTCCCAAGATCTGGTTAGAGTTTCAAAATAAAGTTTGCTTTGAACAATAAAAATACATAATTGGATTGAAGAAACAGTTACAATTTGAGGTTTGAGGTTTTGCACCAAATCTATTCAGCTGGTTGATGAAAACCTTGTGGCTTATATTATTATATTAGATTATATTAAAGCAAATAACATATCAGCATGTATGAAGAAACCCTTGTTCCTTTGGATTCTGATGCTTTCCTTTCATTCAGGTTTCAAGTTTCTTTCATCTTTCTTCCAGCTATAGTCTTTTCATAATTCATGACAGATTGGATTATAGATAGTATTTCATCTTTATGCCTTTCATTAGGTAAAAAGAATAAGGAAACACACCCACAGGCACTTACAAATACAAAAAACAAATACGCTCTGAAATGGATATGTTTTGACATATGCAATTAAACCCTGAATAATTGGTTTACACTGCTTTGAAAAGGATAGGAGCCTTGAGCATGCCACAGGCAATTGCCTCTCATGTTCCTCCTTGTCATATGTCTTGTCAGTGCTTGTGTTCCCACTTATTATTTTGACTTTATTGATTCTGAAGGTATTTCTGCCTTGCAAATTCTCTTGGCTGCTGAGTCAGAGGGTTGTTTTTTTTGTTCAGGTGCACGTCAATTAGTCAGTTAAGCTTTTTAAATAGCTTGAGTTACACTGACATCTGCTGGGACAGCATGGTGTAGAAGAGCAGCAACTTGAAAATGCTGACATGTTTTATCAGCAAGCATTTTTAATGAACAACAAATTTCAGACAGATGATCACAGGGCAAATTGAATAGGCTACATGATGAGGTTTTGAGATTGATGGGGAAGAGCTGTAAGGAAATGACACAATATGCTGTGATGCTCCATCATTCACTTTAGCACTCTTTCTCAGGGAACTACCCTTTATGCCACTGCACTTGAGGTACTGGCAACTACTTTATCACAGTAATGTCCCTGAAGTTCAAGTGAGCAGCCAGACAAGACAGTTTGAAAGCATGTTGCTCTGTGTGCCATTCTTCAGCTAATTACACATTTTGTGTCTTTCATTCTCTAGGTAAGACATTGTTTCCTCCTTTCTTCACTGTGTCTGTGTGTGTTACTTTGATGTGATGGTCGGGTCAGACCTAATTAGGTCCAAACTGAGATTTGGTTTGTTCAGCACAGTAAAGCACTGTGAGTGATCACAGTGGAGTATTGTTGCTGAGGACCATCTTACATTCATCTAAACTCATGCAGAATGAATGCTGCAAAGCAAGCATGAACCGCAACCTGAATCATATAGCCTCTATATGATATAGCCCCTCTCAGGCTGACAAAGACCATGTCATACAATTTTCTTTTGAACAAGGCAATTCGTCTTTCTCTTACTGGGCTCTGAAAAGACCAGCAGATAGATCCTGCCTCCCTCTCCGTGATGGTATTTTGATTTCCCTTTCCTATTTCCAGTTTATCACAGTTTGATAAGGTCACCTCACACTCTCACCTGCAATATCCAACTCCATTAACTCAAGCGCCCTGAAATACTATTATCAATATGAAATATTGTCCTGATAGACTGAAGCCCTTCCAGCAAGGAAAACATCAGTGTTTACCGTTCAGAAATCAAGCCCTCACCCCAGGTGCCAGCCACTATCTGTCTTTATTGCAGAAGAAAAACAAAATCCAACGGGGATTACCAATCCCCTGCTTGTTTGTGGTACAATTCAGGCAAACAAGATTATCCCATCCACTGCTATCAATTTTGACCTTAAGATGAAATGACAAATGCCAAGCAATATTTATTTTGCTGAGTAAACTCCCCAATCTGTTCCAACTGATGGCACTTCTTTCAGCAGTTGCATAATAATGCTGTAGTTTTATGTGAACCTCTGAGTGTTTGAATGAATGTTTGAATGAATGTTTGACTGAATTGTCTCAGTATAGAGCACATTCTATTGCCAGTTTATCATAGAAGTGTCACATAAAAGCGGTTAAGATGAATTTCAAACAGGCAGTGACATTCAGTTGCAGTGCTACTGTACTGTACAGACAGATGAACAAGAGACCTGTACAATGCACAGAGTCAAGTCTAATCCCCTCATGGTATTATAAACCAGGGAGAGCTGTCCATATAATACTAATATAATAATAATATTAATAATAATATTAATAATAATATTAATAATAATAATAATAATAATAATAATAATAATAATAATAATAATAATAATAATAATAATAATAATAGTACAATTTTCACAAGTAAAACACAAGAGACAAGTCAATAAATATTAGGTAACAAAAGAATCAGTGTCAAAAGTAATATTGTTTCGACATCTATGGAGGGGCTGCAGCTGTAAAGCAACACCCTCCAGCTTAACTATTAGAAAAATGAGCCATGTCAATATGTCAATATGAACACTGGAGCATTCATGCTTGGAGAGGCAGCTACAGCAGCCAGGGAGCGCAACAATCAGTACCAACCAGTGTTGCTGCTACTTGCAAGAAACGTTTCTTAGCTGCTGCTGTTTTGCTGCTGTTTTAGCTCTTGTAGCTTCCCCTCCGAGCATGAATCTTTATTCCAGGGATCTTGTTGACTTCAGAGTTAATATCTCCAGTGGGAAGAATGCCGGATAGTGCTGTTCCCTGCTTGCTCTGCTTGCTAGTCATCTCATCATGAATGCTGTCACCGTCTGTAGAGCAGGACAGACTATACAGATGCCCACAAAGGTACGATTCAGTACTCCCTCCCATCCACCTGCAAATGGCTACACTTTGCTTTGATCGTGTATTGGCTGAATTGGCAGATCGATGAGTTTTAGATAGCAATGATAGTGTAATGGCTACTCATATATATAAAAAAAAACTGTCTGCAAATGTTGGCTAATTTTCCACTGAAACTCTCATTACAAAAATTAAGTAATACTCACAAGTATGCCAAAGCTGTCGGCCTGAAAAACGTGATGCAGGATGTCATTGCAATCGTCAGTAGCTTTTGCTCAAAGGCATTCTCACACTGTCTAATCCAAGCACTCATGGATGAGATGGATGCACAGTATGACGATGTGCTGTACCACCAGTAGATCCCTTGGCTGAGCAGAGGGTTTTATGGTCATTTGTTGACAAGCAACAAGAAAAACAACATCCAAGGGCTTTCTGACAAACAATGGATTTCGCACTTGGCTTTTCGTGTGGACATTACAGAGCTACTGAAACTCCTGAATCTCCAGTTTCAAGAGAAAGATCAAAGACGAAAGTCACTTGAATGATCACATCAGAGCCTTCAAGCAAAAACCTCTGCTGTTCAGTAGACATCTTTCAACAGGTGAGGTCTTAATTCAATACTGTAATCAACACAAACTAATGCTTAATAAGGCTTGTAATTGATCCTAACCATGTTAATTGTCTGATCTATGTATCAATATCTTATGTCAGTGAAAATAATACTGCTTCATTAAATGGCCACAGCAAATTTCTTGCAACTTACATTGTTCTTTTTGTCTTTGTATCTCTACATCCAGAAAATGTGGCACATTTTCCCAGGCTCAAAGAATTTGGGTTGAATTTGGCAGCATTGTGTTCGAGTTTGACAATTTGAAGACAAATATTCAAAGATTTTCAAGAAATTGAAAGCATTTTAGCTGTTTCAAGGATTTAAGGATTCAAGGAGCTTTGTCATTTCAACACGTTAACATAGACCAATCCATGGATTGTATATAAAAGATGGATGTAGTCGTCCAGTGTGAAAAGTGAGGCCATCACAGAAGAGACTTTATTTGCAATGCCACGGAGATTGGCTAGGGCTGGCTCCAAAATAATAAAAAAAACAATATATTTTTCAATCATGAAATACTCATTCTTCCAATATTTTTTTCACAACTGACATCCACTTCAAAAGCTAAAGTTTCCCATGCCAACATGTTCTCTGGTGGTCACTTTGCAAATAATTATTTAATAAAATATTCGAGCTTAAATGAATGAAATGAATGAATATGGGCAAGTCCTTTTGGTTGACAGGGGATCCTCACAGAGGCGAGAGTCCGAGTTACATTAATTGGACCAATAGACTGTATTTACCTTGCTTGTAAAGCTGGGTTATTCTCTGATGGCCAGTGTGGATCATAGGGATCAGTCCTTGTGTTGAGGGTGACAGAGGTGAAAAGTAATATCCATCAGTCATTCCTGTCCACCCCCGCCCTACGGATTTTGCTGGCTCCAGTGTGAAGATGGCAGCCCACTGCGAGTCAACTCCTGACTTCATAAACGGCCATTCACAAACCAATGGGTGGTGTCACGAGGGTTGGGACTTTGTTGAATCTCGATACGTATAAACTGAGAAATTCACTGTCTGACTCTCATCTCCATGACATTCTCACTTTGTCAGTGAATCAGCTCGATCCTGATATTGAAAGACTTGTAAAACCCAAGGGCAGGTTTCACGTTTTCTACAGGCCTTCCACGCGCGATGCACTGAAGATTGTATGCCTAAAAATCAATGTTCAAAGCAGTGATAAATGTGGCATTTTTGTCCCATAAGTCATTCTGTGTTTCATGTTAGTAACTGCACCAAATGTACTTCTGTGCAATCAGTATTGTACCAGATTTTATTGAAAGCACAAAAGAAAGTAAAGGCCTCTGCCTACAATGTCTACCACTTCGGAAGTGCTCTGTCCTGTTCTGTATTTTTCAACTGAAATTAATGTTGATAGAGTAAAGTGATTTCTAAGAAAAAAAAAAGGCAGAGAATGAATTCCTCCACATGAGCTGTGTTCCTGTGTCTCTGTCTCACTCTTTCTATTCCACTCTGTTTGTTTGTTTCTGTCTGTGTGTGTCCTATAAGGTTATCTTTGTGTTTCATGTGACCCACTGCATCATTGCACCAAATGTCTTTATGAAAAAAAAAATGCTGCAGATTTTATTCAAAGAACACAGAAAAAAAGTACTGTATATATAAATATATACAATTCTCTCTCCAGTCATACAAAATTACTGGTAATATTTTCATCTAATACTTTCAATTGGCAAAAGCTAATGTTTTTCCCACTATTATTTGATTGTTACTTAATAGTTTAATAACTACATGCTGTTACATTTAAAATTAAATTAAAACATATGGCAAAGAGTCTATTACCTAATGTTATGTTGGATGTTTGGTTGAGCATAACTAACAGTTGAGTAATGTATAACTAATGGAGTTTGGGACCCTTGTAGTAGAGTGGGCTGAGCATAAATAATATTGAAGTAATTTATAAGTAACTACTGGTTCTGTGTGTTACATATATATAATATTATTAATATTTATAAGCATGAGAACATTTAATTAATGCAATACAACTTGAATGTTTAGTTTTACCCTGTGAACCTCCGCCATGATTCATTTTTGGACCTCCAGGGCGAAGAATTTAGACAACCCTAGTGTATATGTAAAACACCCAGCAGAGCCTCATGCAAAGAGGACAGGAGCAGGGGCAGGGCCATCCAGAAGGCCTAGGATAGGCCGCAAGGTGATCCACAAAGTCTTTCAGAAAATGATTTCTGCGCCGCAGTCTGGGGGTTTCACAATCTTTAGTTCAGAAAAAGTTAGTCATGTTTGGCAAAAATCTAAGCAAAAATGTCAGCAAAAATGTAATCACTAAAATTACAACTGAGGCATTTGATGCGGAACAAGCTCCTTTAAAGTGTAATAAGATTTTAGCATGGGAGTGGTGGCATAGTTCAACATGTGCTAGTGCTAGACTACAGATTGCCTAGTCACTTTATGTCAACAATTTTCCTCAGCCAATGCAAGGGCAGGGAGTTTTTACAATTTTTTTAAACTATTGTAAGTGAGTTTGCCTTTTGTATGAAATGCACTTTATAAATAAAAGATTGATTCAACATTCTGGTTTCATCCAGCAGAACTGATGAGGAAAACAGCAAAAACTCCCAAAAAATATAAATAATTTAAATATAAACTGCGTTATTGCCACACAAATAGAATAGCACCCAAAAGCACACTCCAAACACAGAGGTCTCTTTGGAAATAAGTTTCTTAGCACACACACACACACACACACATGCAGGAAACACAAACCAGGCCTAAAGCCTGCTGGGCTAACAGTAACTCGCAGTCAATATACGGAAAATAGGTCAGAAGACAGGCAGTAACTCAACATGGTCAGCGACAGAGGGCGGTTCAGCGGCGGAGGAGGCTTTCAGATGTTTTCTTCTATCGATAGCAACTGAATAAAACCATGGAGGCAGCCATGTTCTGTTGACATAAAGTGAGTAGCCTACTGGTCGAGCAAGATCACCTGTCAAACCAAACCACCATTTGCAAACCAAAATCTTACTCCGTTCTAAAGGGGCTAGTTCTGCTCCAAATGCCTCAACATAGAGTATCAACTGGATTTTTAGCTACCAACCTTTTGCTGTCATCTTAACATGACCTATTATTTTTTGTGAACTGAAGATGATGAAGCACCGAGACTGCAGAATGGGATGAAATGAACAGTCTTCACCTTACAGCCTAATCCAGCAGAGCATCTGAGCAGCTCCGAGATGGCAGGGTGGAGGACAGAGAGGAACAAATCCAGCAATGCTTGACGGAAGATGACTGCAGCAGCAGTAGTAAGTGAATGCAAGGGCCATTCATAGGGTCCTGCATCCAGCACATTACTCAGCAATTGCGGAATCATAAGTATAGAGAGAGGGGAGGAGAAGGAAGACAGAAGAATAGAGAGAAGAAAGACTCATGGGACCAGAGGGGATCCCCAGCTATCTCAACCTTTAGCAGCATATCTACGGCCCAAGGTCTAACTATAAGCTTTTTCAAACAGGGGGTCTTAAGCCTGTTCTTACATGCAAAGAGGGTGCCTGTATCATGAACAGAAACTGGTGTGGTTCCACCGGAGAAGGCGTTGATAATTGAAGGCTTTGGCTCCGAAACACAGTTTTGGAACAAGTAGGCCTGCATTCTAAGAACACAGCACCCTAGTGGGGAAATATGGCTTTTTGAGATCTGAGATATAAGAAGGTACCAGGCAATGCATCAACAAATTATGAGCTGTAATGTTCTAAAATGAGCTACAAAGTTCTGAGAGACCTTTTAGAGCATCTGGCAAGTAAGGAGTTTCCTGGCAGGTTGCACCTCACCCTCACCCAGCTGTTGCTGCTGGGAAACGGCTCCACAAACTGCTCCACTTAACTTAGCTTTATTCATTTTAAGTGCCAGCTCATACAAACGTTGTCTCAAGGCACTTTACAAAGGTTGGCAGCAATATGTAAGGAGTAGTGACAAAGAAAACACCCACTTCCCTTAGATCCTGGTGAGGGGCAGAGTCTTGTATCCAACATCTATGGGGTCTGGAGTGAAGAAAGGCAAGGCAAGTTTATTTGTATAGTACCATTCTTACACAAGGCAATTCACAGTGCTTTACAGAGAGCACAAAGCACAAGGACAATAGCCTCACATATAGGTCACATTTAAAAAGAACATTCTGATTCAGATTTAAAGAATAGATGTAAAAAATTGGAATTGAGCATTTAGACCTGCCGTGTGAACCAAGTCTTAGTAAATTCTTCCTGTGACTCAAAAATCTTTGGAAATTCAGTGAAGTTTCTTATCTTAGGATTTCTTTTCCCTTAAAACTTCAAGATGTTTGTATTTCTGTTGTTGAATATTTTTTATTGTGGATCTATGACATGAATAAATCATTTTATTTTGTGACAGTAAATGAAAATAGAGAGGATGATTGCAGCTGAGGGGTGGTGCCAGGTGAATCAATGTAGAATTACAAGCACAGGACGACAATCTAACACAAATGCTCTGCTTTTTTTTAGAGATGATTTGGAAGACTGAACCTATTTAAAGCATAAACTATGAGCTTTTAAAGATTATAAATTCAGCCCAATATTATCACTGCCACTCTGGAAGAAAGTCAACTGCCTGAGGGTTATTTTGAAAAGCTCCTTGTCTGCACTGAGTCTGTATGCCACTGGGGGGCAAAGTAGCACTATCAACATTGAGCAGCAGTGACCTATTTTCAAATGTTGTGCTGCTCTCATGCATTTGTTGTTGTCTCTTTGAAATGAAAATATGTATGTAAGCATAAACACATAAAGCATTACCATATGAAGTGGCGATACTGAATGCTGTGTCACTGCAACAAAGGCCAAGCATATCATTAAGTCACGGACATCATATGACGACATCTAATTATTCGCCTCCTGTCATCCGCAGAGGCACAGTGAGGCAAAAGAACAGAGGAACGTGGAAGGGTGTGATCTGAGCTTTGAATAATTCTCCTACCTGATCAATGTCCTCAACAGACTTCTTAGGAGATATAACAGGGTGTAACACAACAGTGTATATATTTCGATCCTTAGGAGGCTCTTTGTTTGGGGCAATGTATCTCTTGTAATGTATCTTTGAAAAATGTGTCTTGAAATAATGATGACGTCTTCCACAATGATAATCAATTATCTTAATACTTTCTGTGGTATCAAATGACCCATGGCCTGGTACTAGCCCATAGCCCAGTAGCTGGGGAACCCTTACAGTACAATAGCTGCAACTTGTAAAAACACATTTTCAGTCTTAGTATTTCCAGCAATGATGCATAATGGAAAGATTGTTCTGCTTATCACCATAATGTATGCACTCAAGGTAGCAGCATCTACTGTATGTACAGAGATGAGGCTTGGAAAAAGATACAGATCTGAGTAAAAATATGAACAGTACGTCTTTTGGGCGGCAATAGTTACACAATCATAGTCATACATTAAGAGGCAATACAAGAACTACTGATCAATGCATGTAAGTTTAACCAAAAGTCACAAAAGCCTTATGGAGGCTTTTGAGACTCATTTCATTCCATTCCTCCTTAAGGAGGAATGAAGACCATGAGCCCTCTATTTAGACCAGACTGGTTGTAATTAAGAGAAGTGGTAATAGAGAATAGAGATAATAGACTCAAATATTTTCAGTTTCAAAAAGCTACTTCCCTATAAGTTGTTGTGAGTAAATATTTACATTTCTTTTTCATTTTTGTGGATTTCACAGAAATTACTACATTAAAACCAATAAATAAACAAATAAATAAACAAACAACCCAAAATGGCTTCTCTCAGACACTAATAAAAGACTATATAAGGCTGTGATGTTAGGTCAGTTCAATTAGGTATTTCAACAGTTTTTCATGTGGTCATACTATGACAACTGGTGGCCATGATGTTAATGTTTGCTGAGTCTGGAAGTAAAAGAGGAGAGAAGGACCCAAAATGCACAACTCAGGTAATACAAAAAGATGGGGAGACAATAAAACAGGAAGTGTGGCGAGACAGGACCATGGCAGTGCCCTCCCACAATGGCTGGCTGATGATGGCCCCACAAACCACCCATCCTGGGGGGGTGGGAGGAAGGTGGGGGCAAATGACAGGGAAAAAACATGACAAGGAGGACCAGGAGAAAGGGGTTCACGGTGCACTAGGTGTGGTTCAGGTGGCAGTGAAGGAGTCACTGGAAACCAGCTCAACCAGTTCCATAGGGGTTACCACATTAGAATGTATTCTGATTACATAATTAGTGAGAAACATTTTATTTTCAAAATATTTGCTCAGTGAATGTGCATAATCACGGGCTTGCTTGTTGTTGCAAAGATTCTTTCACAGCTGTTGCTAGGCAGGTTGCTAAGGACACAGCCTGGTCTGACTCTCACTTCTGACTGAAGGATCAGACATTCACCCCATGCATGGGTTGTGTCTCCAGTGGACATTTATTTTTATAATCCATAATCCCAAAGATACACATCATGCGTAACTGCAGTGGGATGTATGAACAGTGAATGGGCCGCTGGAGATGTGAGGCTCAGATTTATAGCGTCGAAAAACACAAGAGGCGGATCAGTGTCACATAGTGACAAGATGATTATGATGTCTCTTGTGACATCTCTTGTGACGACTGTCACGACATTGTCTATGTCATTAAGTTAGATACGTTGTGGCGTTAAGTCCGGTGCTTTTATTTTGAAAAATGATTGATATGTTATTTTGACTAGTGTTCTGGCTATGGTGTACCAATTGCTACTGAATTTGCCTGCTAGTCCTCCGTAGACGCTGTAGGCTACGGGCTTCCATGTTTCCTCTCCGTAGACAGAGAGACAGATGCAGGTATCGCCACCAAACTACTACTAATAAATGCATACTACTAATAAATGCATACATTTATGATTGACCACACACTTGACACATATGTCGTAATTGTACATACATTACAGATACATTGGAATAAAATGTTTCAATGAAAATCATTTTACCTGCTGAACAGCTGCAATTGAAGACCAGGGGAAGCAAGAATAAATATTGGTTTTGAGCTTGCAAGTTGCTCAGAAATGAGCAGCATTCTCTGACTCAGGACTGCGGGGCCATGTCCACTGGGGACATCTCTGCTGAAAGCATGCCCCCTTTCTCTTTCACACACACACTACCTGGAGTTCTAGGAAAGTGCTTGGGACACCGCTGCTCATACTGCTCAAGAGGCCAGGACAGTGGCCAGTGCCACTCGGAACAGGGTGGGGGCAGCCCTCGGTGTGGCTGGTGAAACTACCCGGGGTGAAGTGGAGACTGCAGAGAGGTTTTGCTGGTGAATTAGAGCTCTCCACAGGAGCCATTCTTAACAAAATTGATCCATCTTTTCTTTATGCTGTCGTCCTTCTCTTCTACATTTTCTACTTTAATACAGTGAATCAACATCTTAGCACTGCAGGAACTGACCAGAGGACCTGAGAGTGTGTAGGACAGAGGCGGGCAAACTAACATGCACACACACACACAAAAATAGTCTCACAGGCGCACACACACACACACATACACACACACACATACACACACACACACACCTGGTACCATTCATGAACATGATAGGGGCAGCCCAAATTAAAGTTTGTAGAGCCATAGGCCATAGCCATAGCCAAGGATCAAGAAATATGAGCACAGAATGAAGTAACATTAACACATTTGGATTAAGAGAAAGACTCCCGTTTACATTTCAATTTCAATAGGCTATATGCCGCGTCTTCTTCCGCATTTCAGTTCAACCAGCAGGTTTACTTCCGGTAGCCGGTATCCTTGGTATAAACTCGGCTGCAGCAATGACGTTCTTCACTCGGTCACTCCAGGATCTGCCCAAGTTAACTATTAACGACGTAAGTTGGTTAATTCAAGCATCAACAGCAGCTACTGCAAGAACAAAAAACAAAGGATTCCAGCTTTACGTTACAAGCTACATCAACAAATACGAAGGTAAGACCCATCATTAGCGTTAGCATATGACATAAATAACACATTTGAGTTGAAGTGATTTCCATGACAAGCTTATAGTTTATGGACATTGGATGTTATATTTAACATGATTATCGAACATCATCTCCATTGTCAGTGTCAAACAAAGATCCTGACACAGGAGAAATAACAGTTAGGGCTGAATGCAACAGATCAACGAAGAAAAGCCAGAAGCTCCACACTCTGAGTGTAAGGAAAAGTTATCCTGCAAGTTCCATGCAGGCTGGTTGTTCATGCATGTGACAAGTTCTTGTCTGTGAAATCAAGTTTTGGAAGTAAAAAATATCCTGCAAGTTCAGCACAGGCTGGTTAGAATATATATTGGAATTGTTTGAGAAAGTTACGTATTTTGACGTTTTAAAAACAGTGGTTTTTGAAATGGGATTCAGTGGGAGTCCTTGAGAGGTTCATGGGGCCCACTGCATTTTGGAAAGTAATGTTTTCTATTTCACAACAGTTATTCACAAGTTAAACTGTGACTTATATGTGGGTATAAATTCTTAACAATCGGGGTGGTCTGATGTGTGTCTGGGAAGGAACTCTTTGAAGACTCTTTTTTAAAAAAATATGTTAAACAGAATATATTTTAACATATTTTTCTATTTCCAGCTTGTACTGAAGGATTGCTGTCCTGTTGAGCTGCAGAGCTACAAGTGTACCTGCACAGCAGGTGATGATATGACATGCAATGCCATGGCAGCCCTTTTATATCAGACTGCTCATTACTGTGAACAGAAGATCAGTACTGTTCCTAACTCACAGCTGCACTGAAACTGAGCAGAAATGGCACGAGCCAAGAACCATGGTAACTTTTTACTACTTAACCTTGCCATCCCAGCCAAGAGGTTTAGTGGGCTTTTACCACTTGAGTTCCACTATCCTTTGATTTTATTCATGTATATTTGAATAGGTTGATTAAACAAAAAAATCTTTGGAGGGTGTTAAACCTGGTCTGGTAAACAACATGGTCATTTGCTCAGCCAGACCCAGAGAAAGAAGAGTAGGAGAGGGCATCAGGTAAATATTGTTATACTGTTATTAGTTTAATAAATATAATAAGTTACAGTAATCATGTCATTAAGATAATAAAGCAGTCTAAATCAACTCTAAATCTTCTAAATAAATGGCTTAATGTTTTTCCCATTTGTAGTGGCAGACATTGACTCTATGTATTACTGTGAACTTTTGTTCCTTGACTGTTTAATTTATTATCTTAAAATGTATGGTAGAATAAAAACAATGGAGTCAACAACATTCCTGAGTGTTTTGGTTGATTTACTATACTCCTTATTCTCTGTTTTATACTTTGCATTTTATATGATATATTCTGATATTTTATATTGGCACTCTGTGATCATGGATCAACCATGGAGGTTGCACAAAAACCATCAAGTGCCACAGCAAACATGAGGCTCACATGTGGACCGCCCTAGGAAAGGGAGACCAAGAGTCACCTCTGCTGCTGAGGATAAGTTCATCCGAGTCACCAACCTTAGAAATCGCAAGTTAACAGCAGGTCAGATTAGAGACCAGGTGAATGCCACACTGAGCTCTAGCAGCAGACACATCTCTAGGACAACTGTTAAGAGGACACTGCGTGAAGCAGGCCTTCATGGTCAAATAGCTGCTAGGAAACTTCTGCTAAGGAGAGGCAACAAGCAGAAGAGAATTGTTTGGGTCAAGTAACACTTGACCCAAACACTGGACTGACTGACTGGACATTGGATCAGTGGATATCTGTGCTTTGGTCTGATGAGTCCAAATTTCCAATCTTTGGTTCCAACCACCGTGTCTTCATGCTATGCAGAAAAGGTGAACGGATGGATTCTACAAGCCTGGTTGCTACTGTGAAGCGAGGAGGAAGTGTGATGGTGTGGGGGTGCTTTGCTGTTGACACTGTTGACACTGGATTTATTCAAAGTTGAAGGCATACTGGACCAGCATGGCTACCACAGCATCCTGCTGCAACATGCCGTCCCACCCGGTTTGCGTTTAGTTGGACCATCATTTATTTTTCAAAAGGACAATAACCCCAAACACACCTCCAGGCTGTGTAAGGGCTCTTTGACCAATAAGGAGAGTGATGGAGTGCTGCGCCAGATGACCTGGCCTCCACAGTCACCAGACCAGGAGCCAAACTAGATGGTTTGTGGTGCTGGACCACAGAGTGAAGACAAAAGGGGCCAACAAGTGCTAAGCATCTCTGGGAACTCCTTCAAGATTGTTGGAAAACCATTTCAGGTGACTACTTCTTGAAGCTCATCAAGAGAAAGCCAAGAGTGTGCAAAGCTGTAATCAGAGTAAAGGGTGGCTGCTTTGTGGAATCTAGAATATAGGACATGTTTTCAGTTATTTCAAAAAAGTGTGAAATAACTGAAAACATGTCCTATATTCTAGATTCCACAAAGACTTTTTTGTCGAGTACATAATTCCACGTGTTCATTCATTGTTTTGATGCCTTCAGAGAGAATCTACAATGTAAATAATCATGAAAATAAAGAAAACGTATCGAATGAGAAGGTGTGTCCAAACTTTTGACCTGTACTGCAAATGCGTGAGTTGAAGCTTGCCCATAATTAACAAATTCATGGGGTAACGGGTGTGCAGGGCGTGCTTTGTCATTAAATTCAGCATCCACAACCATGTACAAAAAAGTGCCACTGGTAAAAAAAAAAAGAAAATGTGGAAAAGGCACCACGCATACAGTCTGTGGGACATGCCTACCTGTCATGTCTACCAGACTCAAGGCTGGACTGGGGCTGCTTGGCTGGACCTTAGTTCCGCCAAAAAGGGAACCACGTCTTAGTTTAATACTATAAACAGAAATAATACATGGCCTTTAAAAGAGCATTTCATTATGTATTTTATTCAATACTTTACTGATGGCAATTAATAGAGTCATATAATATAGTTTTTATGTATCTTATTTCAGATAAGTGTCATGGATAAACTGCAACTCAGGCAAGGCCTGAGCTTTAGCCTCGTCCGGACTAGGCTAGTCTGCCAGCATAAGTTGCCATGGTAACTGAGTTTGAAATAAGATAAGCCTGCTTTATGGAATCGAATTCCCTGGAAAACAAGCCAGGCTTAGCAAATAAGCTTAACTGGTAAGCCTGCTTTATGGAACAGGGCCCAGGTGTTTGATTTTGCCAGGGTTCTGAAAGACACAACCCATCAATGTTGTTGTCACAGATTAATTTACAAGAAGCTTTGGGAGAGGGACTGGACATTAAGTAACTAATACTCCTATCCTAAGGAATCACAGTGGAACTCCTACCGGGAAAGCTTCAACTCAAGCATTTATGTAATGCACTGGTGCAGAAGCTGGTGGTCCAATGCCCCCGGAGCTGCTCGCACGCACACACATGCTCCCAGTGTGCAAATGACCCCACCATATTTAGGGGGGCACTGCCCCCCCCCCCCGCCCAACAGTGCCGGACTGAGATGAAAAGCAGGGGGAGGGGTGTTGCTTCTATTGTCTCAGACCCATTCTCCACCTGGAACGTGGGATTTTTTAATAGAGTGGGATTTCTATGAATGAAAATGAAAGAACCAAGAGTGGGCCGCAGCAGTGTGGTTCCGGGACGCAATGGGCATTCTCAGTGCCGCGGCCCCTCTGACATGTGTCAAAATGCCAGATATTTTCTGATATTTTCACAATATCTGAAAAATGTACTGACCCCCCAGAAGTGGTATTTCAGTCTCTTTGGGGGGTACTGGGTCTTCAATGGGGGATATCGTACCCCCCAATATCCCTCGTAGTTCGAACTATAAATGCTCCCAGTTGTGCCCCAACTGCACTGAGAGGCTGAGTGAGGGGTGTGACTGTGTCTGTGTCATTAGCTCCGGACCGGGGGGAGCAGTGCCTCAATGTGGACCCCCAAGCACTGTGTGCGCAGTGTTTGCCCTACAATTATATTATACCATTTGATTTTTCATTGTCAGAAAGTCAAGTTCAATTTCAAAACACCGCACCTTAAGTAAAGTCCCGGCGAGTATAATCACACTGATAGCAAGTGCACCCCCATCCACCACTGATCAGCTTGACACCCCCCAATAATCCACAACCCAGTCACTTTCATCTTTTACTGTGTCCATCATTACAAAAGGGGTTGTTGCTGTTGTTTTGAATCTGTCACTGAGTGCATGTACTGGGCCAGACCCTATTGCGGCTCTCTACTTCCTGTAGCCAATCAATGTTATCATCCACACCTGTCAAAATCTTGCATGTAATCTTGCGGGAGAAAATTGTGGTATGACAAGGGGTAAGAATGAGCTCTGTTCGATTTTTCATATTAATACCTGTTAATAATAAGACAATTTAACTTTTCTACCTTCCCAGGGGTTTATCCAGAAATTTTTGATAGAGGTAACTGTCAAGGAAATTCTTGATGAAGGAACTTAATCGACCCGTGGCTGAAATCAATCTTGGCCAAGAGGAGCAAAGAAACTGTTTTTTTCCTACATATGCATATTGTCTCTTGCCTTGAGTGATTTCCTTCGGTCACTGTTTGTTGGATCTCATCTCATCTCCTCACCAGCAGATCCTTGCCTCCTTTTCACCAAACCGATCTTGTTCTAAGAATAGAGGGTAGGTCTTTAGTAAGGAGTCCCACACTCTCTTGAACACAGTGTAAGGTCCAAGCCCGAGGAGGAAGTAAGATCTTTAGGTCGCTTCTTCAAATCTGGCTTGAAGGAGCAAAATATGTCAAGGAAATTCTCCTTGATGAAAGAACCTACTTGACTTTAGACTGAAATCACACCAGGTAAATTAAATCTGGGCCAGGAGGATCAAAGTTACAGTGCATACAGAGTACGTCCAGCAACCTTGTGAACCAAACCAACAAGCTTGGAAGCTTATTAAGACTAATGTGGATAACCATGCTGGTTACACTTGTAAACAGGTTACCTGGATGCAAAAAAAATTTCTGGGCCCATTCCAGATGATCTATCTAGTCAAGATGATCTGGCAAGAAGCTTTTCTATCCAGTGAAACATTTGAGCAACAAGCCTAAATACACCACAGCATATCATTTTTTAAGAGATGTGATAAAGTGATAAATGAGGTCCAAAAACAAGGTAGCTGGGGTGGGCAGGAGACATGATCCAAGGTCAAAAACAGGCAGGGTTCAAAGCAGGCAGACAAAAAGGTAAGAGTGTAAAAAAGGTTTAAGAGAATTATGAGAAGATTTAAAACAATATGACAACGAGGTGAAGAAACAAGAAAGTACTGATTGACTCTGTTCCTGGATTGGCCAAGGGACCGGATTGGACAGCCAAGGAGTGGGAATGACAGGGAGGGAGGGGAAACAAATTAGGTCTGGAATCCAACTCTGTGATTGGATGATGGCAATAGTTCATGACATACCATTTGTATTTGCCCTGGATATTTTTCCTTCTAATTAATACATTCTTTCTTTTCAGTTTAAGTATGTCTTGAACCACATACATCCATTGGGGGTGCTGATTGAGAAGCAGGGCAACATCTGCCTCACACTGAAAGACTGAAATCTCTGCTAAATACAGAAGATGTCTACATTGTCTCACACATTGTTTCTGCACACCTCAGAAAAATGCTAAATGCTTACGGAATTGCTTTCATTTTGTATTCTACTGTTTTCTACAATTGTTTTCAGATTGAGATTGATGTATTAATTCATAATACTGTAATACTGCATGTAATGTATGTTTTTTCACGGTCAATCCTGTTTCTGTAAAAAGGAAATAAGTCTCAATAGAAATTGTTTTCATTTAAATTGCGTCTCCAATTGTGATGTTCATGTAATTCTGTACATCCACTGTGCATGTGGTTTCCTCATAGGAAGATATGAGGGCACAACAGCCTGATCAGAGAGTAGTGTGAACGTTGTAGATTCGGGGAAACAATGGGGTTTTGTGTCAGCTAAGCTGAAAGGCCATTTGACATCACACAGCACCAGGCAGGATTGTGGCTGGATGACAAAGTGAGGGGGGAGAAAGACGGATATGTGACTGAGCGAGAGGCATATACCATGTGTGACCAGTTGATCAGGAGATGCCAGGGTGGAGGTGGGGTTTGGGTTATGACAATCGTGTTGCTGGTGAAGTAATTCACAGCAGACAAGATAGACAATGAAAGTATGCAGGTCAAATTTATATATGCAATGTCTTTATGAAATAAAAATAAAACCCTGTCCATACCTGACCTTTCCCAAAAGTCTCTGTATTGTAAGTCAAATTTTATATATAAATGATAAATTTGAATTAAATGTATTATTATTATCTATCTATCTATTATCTAACTGATTTATCATTGATTAAAGACAGGTAATTGCATGGATTGTGTGTCCACTTCCACAAACATGTCTTGATTCAAATCATTATCAGAGCTTTTTTGTTTTGTTTTGTTTTAATTAAGTATAGAAAATTGTATTAATATATATCAATATGAACCCGAGGAGGGAGAAGGGAAAAGGGGTGCGCGTGGAGTGTAGTGGAGTCTGATATGGTTCCAGGGTGGGGCAAGATCGGTGGGGAAGGAGGGAAGCCCAGAGGCCCTCAGGCCCGCCACTAGACCCCGCTGCTGAACTTCCCTCCCCCGTACCACCTAGTGTTACAGGAGGTGCACCAGAAAGAGATGGGGCTGCACAACACTACCCTGCATGACCTCCTGGCCTTTACCCTGGGTGTCTAGAGGTGCAATTAAATTTGGAGGGTGGTAGCGGGGGGGGGGCAGTCCCCCCCCCCCCCCCCCCCCCCCCCCCGTATCCTGTCCCCCAAGGCATAGTGTGTGTGCCGTCAAATCTAACTATCTTACTTTCTGGATCTAAAGGATTGACAGATGTCATGACCCGCCCTAGCCATTTGCTAGGTCCGTTTGGGCTAACCACAATCAGCCCACAGGCTGAGAAAGAGGGCTAACTCTAGCCTGTTTCACAGAGACAGGTAACTTAAACTCTCAGTCAGTTTCCGCAGTAACAGACTCTGTGAACCTGGAGTTTGTAGCTGTCTCCTCCGCTTATGCCACACCCACTTTGATTCATTTATTCAGTCTGTGCAGGTTTCACAGTCTGCTGTAGAGATAAATTTTTTGACTACGGACTGTCCAATTCTTGTTGATTCAGTGGATGAAGAGACAATATTATTTTGCAGGGTGTTACATACAATTCAAGAGATCATTTACAGACCGTGAGTGGGTGCAAGTTTCCCAACACCTTTCTTTTTTTACCGGTAGTGTTTTACTTCACAGTCCATTAAATACATCCATAAACTCATCCATTCTCATAACATTCCAGTCCAGCCTTGAGTCTCCCAACATCATCCTTTGTAGACGTACACTTTCATCGGAGCAGATTCTTTGTGTAGCGTTAGGTTTCTTTGTGAACGGTGGTTTTATTTGTATTGTCAGTGATGCATAAGGCCACTGTACTCAAGGATGACTTTCACATGATTGCAGGTAAATAATTAAGAAACCAGTTAAAATGTATCATTACAACTTGTGTTCTGTTAATGACATGGTGTTGCAGCCTCAGACTAGGATGACTGGTCTGAATTTCTTTTTGGCTTTCCTGGCGATTGGCTGTATACAGTAGATGGAACATATTCTCATCACTGCTCCCTCACAAAATGAAGCAAATGATGTGAATAGGAAATCCATTCAGAGCAGTAATGTGCAGGTGCACACACTGCAAAAACTCAAACTCACATCAAGAATTTTTTCTGATCGTAATGTCTTATTTCCAGTCAATACAAATATCATAACTTGATGGTGACTGCTTTCTACCTATTTCACTTTAAATATTATTTCATTTGAAATAATTACAAATGTCTATCAGTCTCTGCCAGTAGAGCAACTGTGTTATTTCTAATTATTGCAATAACAAATGTGCTTGAAAAAATTTTGGATTGTCTCAAAATAAGTCAGTT
The DNA here is from genome assembly GCA_029224185.1 of Karalla daura. Classification (NCBI taxonomy): domain Eukaryota; kingdom Metazoa; phylum Chordata; class Actinopteri; order Chaetodontiformes; family Leiognathidae; genus Karalla; species Karalla daura. Next base: position 1,010,195 of record CM055204.1, read on the forward strand.
TTCAGGGAAGATGTCTTATTGTAAGTGTGAAGAGTTTTGTTTTTACTAGTGTCAGGTTTTCTAGAAATATAGAAATATAGATAACTATACAGATAAATAAAGAGAAATATATAGAGAAATATAGATAGAAATATGCACTAGACATATGTCATATGTCAAATTCACTGTAAGAACACTTTAAAATGTCTAACTCCAGTGGAGCCAAACACCCCGCCATTTGTTTCCTGCTCATTGCCATGGTGACTCGTTGAATTGGGGCTCCACTGATAATGGTTTTTTAAAGTCGCGGTGCACACGCTTAACTCCAGGTAAAACTACTCTGAGTTGATCAAACTAACTCAAATCCGCTGTTCTGGAACCAAAAACTCAGAGTTTCTCAGAGTAGATCAACTCAGAGGTCAGGGTTAGACTCAGAGTTTGTTGAACCTCGTTTGTGAAACGGACTTCTGGATGCTGAGGCAGAGGTCCAAGCAATGAGCTCACAAAGACCATACAAAAGGTATCAAACAAGCTATCACACCAAACAGAAAAGACAAAATGCACTGACACCAGGCACAGGGAACATACAGACTTTAAGCATCAGTGATTAGGGGAGAGCGAGACTCAAGTGCGACACAAAGGAAAGGGCAAAACAAGCCAAACCTCAGCAGACAGTAGATATGTTTCTGCTTCTACTGAGTATAATGTTGAACATGGATGTCGTGTGAACAAAAGAAATGCTGATTAAGAATGCAATCTGTACTAATGGATCCACTTCCACAGTGTGGATATGTAGTGAGAGCAAGCTTTTTTTTGTTGCTCTGTGACAGGATAACAGCTAATAAGAGGACTGGGTAAAGTAAGCAACACTTTGACAACGACATTTACATTCATTAATGCAAAAGTGAATATTAATTCAAACAGTGGGAGTGTTAGCAAAGATAATTTACAACTTGAGTATACCGAAAGTTGAGCATTGCACACAAACCCCAAAAAGTGATGTGGAGGTGTTCAGCCTTGTTATAACATATTTCTGAACATCGGCAATCGACTTGGAAGAGGTTTGTGTCACTACCTACTAGAAACTGAAGGGAATTCCCAAGTTCTACTTTACTTTGTCTAGTTCAAGGGAGAATAAGGAGACGATAAGGAAAAGCAAAGGAGGTGCCCAGCAGAGGAAAGAGCCACTGTCTGATTCAGGAAACACAGGTTTTGTTATGATATGTGCCTGTGATGTATCTTGGAGACCTGCAATCTGTCAGAATTGATTTCAGTTTGTGTCTGCTGTCAAGACACATTTCAACGTCCAGGAGCCAGGAGGTGACTAACCTTAACTTTAAGACAGTTCCAGTGTGACAAACATATCTGATCTGTGCTTGATCACTGCTTATTTTCTACAGGTTCTAAAAGAAATATTTCCATAGATAGTGGTTTATATCTACAGGTTTCTTGGCAAAGGGGAAAAAAAGCTTTTCATTGTAATGTTTTTCATTTAAACAACCAAACCAGCAAGCTTGTGAGCTTGTCACAATGCTTAAAGTCCGTGTTACATACAGATTAAACAACATTTGAATGGCTCATTCTTCCAGTTTCACATCCTTTGAGTTTTGCATCCCTAGTTTAAGAAATATGTGTGTGTATCAAAGACAATGTTAGAATTTTTTCCTTCCATCACAGTCAATGGCCTGGCTATGCAGAATGCAGTAGGAAATGGCTTTTAATAATGGAGGTGGGAAAAGTGACCCATAGACAGACCAGAGTAAAGGTTTTATTACATGTTGCTTCATTTGGTACCTTTCAACAGGCATGTCATATGAAAATGACATACCTGACTGTATGTTTGTGAAATGTAACACCTGATCAGCCCCAAGCAGATCTCTGTCATCCTCATCATTGGATTGGATGGGTTACCCGGGAAGAGATCTCTGTAATATGTGTGATTTTGTTTCTCCATGGTGAACAAGGGGGATTCATCAGGTAAAGAGCTTAGTAGCAATTGGTTCAGCCTGCATGAGACGGGTGAATATCATGCTTTTATTCATCACCCACATTAATATAGGTTTAATTAATGAACACACTGCTGTGTATATATGCTGAATATGATGCTAGATGACTAGCATTTTGACTCAGCCACAGTTTGTTTCTCTGCGTCTTTGCATGAGCTAGAGGTTGTTAATGGACTGGTTCCTATAAAGTCACAGCCATAGTCTTACTATCACAAAACACAACAACCATGTGTATGATTAAATGTACACCATCTAATTCAGAAGTTTTTGACCATGTGCCAACAGTAAAACACACTGATGACATAGAATGATAGGATATGACAAGGACATGTGAGCTGCTGATAATGATAGCCTTAAATATTGCAGAATATGGGTTTACATTGGAGGTAACAGGTGTTTTTAATGCGTAATATTATAATATGAGTAAACAATGAAGTCTCGTATTTAGAATGTAGTGTTAATGCGTTTGGAAATTGTGTCCTTGTTTGCTTTCGTGACAAGTCAATTTATTTGTATGACTAGATAAACAATTTCTCTCCATGCCAGACAGGTTTTTTGTGCCACCAGTATACTTGAGGGAATGCATTAAATGAAGATATCTGTTGTGGCTGGTGCACTGATGAGGAACCAGCAAATAATGCCATCTACCATCACTCACTGCCTCAAAACCAGTGTGCAAGCATGCAGTATATCAGTGCTGTGGCTTTGGCTGCTTGGTCCGTCAGGTCCCTTATCTCAAAATAAAGGCCCTTTGCATCTCCAAATACAAGAAATTCAAACTGAAGGCCAAAAACATGGAGACAGTCCATAATGTTTGGCTATTAGAAAGCTGGTTCAGGCTTGTATTCACCTGTCAAAAGTAGGCTGAGGCATTTAAATCATCGACTGTATGCAGAGGGAGATAATATGGAAGTTCAGAGACTGCCGACCAAATTATTTCAGAGGATTAGCTTCCAGACTGTCATCTTTTCCCCGCTCAGCCTGGTATTCAGAGCCTTGCTGACTCCCTGGACAAACAGCAACCTCTGACTTTAAGAGAGTTAGACTGAGCTTTTCCCTTATAAATGACTTTCCAAGACCATTTTCTGCATCGAAAAAACAAATGAAAACACCAGCATGCATCTGGCCTGTTTTTTAAAATATTTTTATTTACTATTTAAGTTTTTGTGATGAGCTGCTGACACAGGATAAAGCACTAAACAAAACTGAACTTACTCCATCAGGAGGAAAACAGCCACTGTTGTCAGCAGGACAAAAGCAAAAATCCCCCTCAGTATATTTGTTTGCACAAATGTGCAAACACATAACAATAACACTTGCTCCTTCCTATTGCCTCAATAGAGCACCAAGGCATCAACCACAGTGTAATGTGTCAAAGTCTAATGTGTGTAACAGTGTGTGTGCAGGAAATAAGCTGTTTTGGAAGCCAGATAGTTCCTCCAAGCAAAATGTCTGCTGACCTACAGCTGACTTCCTGCAATGTCCTTGAGTTATCTCTGAGATGTGTGCTGTAAAGCGAGATTAAGATTAAGATTAACACTTTATACATTCACCCTATCTACTTGTTTATAATATATTACTACCCAGTGGTTGCTTGGGGTATTCTCTTCATGCACCAATAACAGTCAATCGAGCACTCAGCCAAGCTTTACCTAGCTGCAGATGTCTGCTATCTGTGCTGGAAGAGGAGATAATTTATATGAATTCAGATTCATATGCATACTGAAATGCATACTGACAGAAAAATGGAAATAAATACTACTGGTGCTTTGAACAAGATGTACATTTTACGATGCACCACTTATTTCAGCTAGAACCAACTTTTTTGGCAGCGGGTACATGCCAATTACAATGATGCCCAACATAATGCCTGTCAAATTGGTGTGTGTTGTGTTCATGCAGTGATTGTGCTTATGAGAGACATACACATATCTACAGAAAATATTAAGGCAGCTCTTGCATTGCTGCAATTCACATGCCAACCAGCCAACCCTGGGCAATTAGATGAGGCAGAGGCAGAACAACCCAGCCAAAGCTAAACTGATGGGAGAGGAAGGAGCTGGAGATAGAGATAGATGAACAGAGAGAATAGGGTGGAGGGGGAGTTGAAGGTGTTGGTGGGGGAATAGATGCATAGGGTGGCCATGGATAGGTAGAGAGAGACATAGATGGATAGTGCGAAACAGGGAAATTGTCTTAGACAGAGGAGGATATATAGTTTCTCAGCCATATAGACTCTTGCCATTGCTCCTGACTCGTCTTAAGAGCTAGCTAAGCTCAGGAAGATTCCTCATGAACAGTGAGATTTACAGGTACTATCATCACCTGACTGAATTAAAGACGCTGTATTTTCACTCAGTGAAAATAATGTAATAATGAAATAATAATTTTCCTTTCCTCTCCCCACTGTTATTTTTCATGCCGAGTTGATTACTTAAAAAAAAGGTTTCCCAAAAGCAAAACAGTGGAGGAAAATGAAATAGAAATTCTGAAATTAAGGACTATTTACTGGAATCTGACACAACAGCCATTGAGACGAAAAAGAACAAACAAAATGCAAATGCTTTTTGCAATCACTTCTCTGTATTGAGCAATTATTTCTAATAGCACACTCCTAAAATGTGAATAAATATAGGTCTGCTTTATGATCAGAATCCTTTGACATATCTCATCACTGTATGCAGAAAATAATGTTTTATTATTTTATGTATGTATTTTTATTAATTTACAGGACAGTATACATTGATGAACATTGCTGTCAATGTGCCAGTGTTAGCCTTGCAACTGTATTCCCCTGGCATGATATGTGGCATGACCACATGACCATCGACCCTTAAAAAGACATAACAAAGACACAAGAGTCATAAAACATAAAAGAACAGGAAAAAGGACACAGAGTTCAAGACATACATGGAAACACAACATTACCGTGTAGGGGACAAAAATCATCAGACAATAACAATAGATGAGAGATAACGATATAGCACTACTGGAGGAAAGACAAGTAGACAAGAATACAAAATAAGACCAGTACAAACAGTGCAAGATAACTGAATGCTGTAGATACAATGTAAGGGAACCAATGCAAATCCTGGTCATCATCATTAGAATAGTATATACTGTAATATGAAATGATGAATTAAAGTTAATGGTCTGCCTGAAATCTTTTATTTCTTAACTAATAACACTTCAGATCACGGATAAACAGGTTCAAGGAGACATATTATATCCATATTCCATATTTCAGAACATCCCGACAAAGTTATAATTTTATATGTCCATGATGAATGGCAAAGTTGCAAAACATGGTTAAAACATGGTTTTCAATCTCCCTGATTTTGAGGCAACAAGAGTTCCATGAGATTTGTGCAAACGTCAGGTGTCCAGGAAGCATGCCCCAAACTGGCCATCCATACCTTTGGTAGAACAGGCGTTCTATGTACGGGGACTGCAGAGGTCCCACTGCTGTCTGTTTTCTATTTTTCTAAGTTTTGTAGGTCCTCACATTCTACTGTCACGCTGTAAACAAGCGAATTGATGCATGTTACAAACATTACTTTTTGATATCAAGCAAGCATGTCGAAGCATGTGGAAAACTACGTTTAGGCATCACGGTTTGTCTGTACCTTGATGTCAAAATTTTTTTCTTCTTTAATGGCAAAGACATCTCCAAGAGAGACAGGAGCAGTTCTTCCCCATCGGCCAGCAGTCTGCCACCCTGGACCTTTCCCATCTGTCTACTAGCAGGGGGAGCGGGCGAGGATTATTCCAGCTGGCCTGTTCCAAGAGAGGCCAGGTTACACCACCATCGTGGAGTATCCCTCTGAAGGACACCACACCAGTGCATCAGAGAATGGACTGTGTCCCAGAGCGTCTCCTGCCACACCTCAGTCAAACTGGAAGAGAGGCTTTCTCTGGGTGTGATTGAGCGGTCCTCTAGCGAGTGGACTAATCCGGTGGTGCTTGTTCCGGAGAAAGATGGGACAATGCGTTTTTGCGTAGACTTTCAGCAGGTCAATGCCCAGTGCCATTTTGATCCCCATGCCTCGATTAGAGGACCTGATGGAGTGTCTGGGGAAGGCAGAATTTATCACCACCTTGGACCTGTGCAAGGAAGCCAGACCTTGCACAACGTTCCACACGACAGGGACTGTTCCAATTCGTGGTCATGCCCTTTGGACTGCAAGGTGCCCTGGCCCCGTTCCAATGGCTGATCGACAGACATTGGATGACATTATCATGTACAGCTAAACCTGGGAGGAACATCTGCGTCAATTCAGTCACATGCTCAGGCGCATCCAGAAAGTTGGACTATCCATCCACCTGCTGAAATGCACCTGAGCCTAGGAAGAGGTGTCATCGGACCACAGACCAACAAAGTTCAGGCGATACTGGACTGTCCAAGGCCCCAAACCCAAAAGAACATGTGGTCATTTTTGGGCTAAGTTGGATGTTATTGTCGGTTTGCGCCAGACTTTGTCCGGCAGGCAGCATCCTTGTTGGACCTGACTAGGAAGTCTATCACCACCACGATCCAGTGGGCGCTGGAGCTGGGCATTCATGGACCTGAAGGTGGAGCTGTGCAATTACCTTGTGCTGCAAAGTCCAGCCTTTTCACAGTCCTTCACAGTTCAGACAGTGTGGGTCTTGGGACTGTGCAGCTCCAGGGACATGGGGAGCAGCGGAAGCCCATGGCCTACATCAGCCGTAAGCTGTTCCCCAGGGAGGCCAGGTACTCTGTGACAAAGCTGGAGTGCCCAATAGTAAAGTAGCCACTTGACACTTTTAAATATTACCTGTTCGGTTCAACACCGACCACCGCGCCCTGCAGTGGCTAGGACGTATGAACGTCTTGCCTGCATCACCCGCTGGTTCTTGGCTCTGCAGCCCTACCGTTTCACTGTACAGTACCAGGCCGGCAAGGAGAACAGCGTCGCAGACATTTTTTCCCTCCACCCTGTTGGCGAGCCTCCAGAAGGGGAGGGAAATGAGAGAAGGTGATCCTTCCCCTTCTCACTACTGCACTGAGCTGCGCAAGCGGGGGAGGGAAAAGAGCGGGACTCTCTCAGATTCATTTCCATCACATACACGGGCACAGATGCACAAATGCACTGGAGCACTAAGGTGAGTCACACATACGTACTCACCAGTCATTTCTTCCCTCTGCTATAACTCCCCTCAACACCATCACCACCAGGTAGCGAGGTATCAGCTACCAGGTTCCATTTTCACACCACCAGCTCCAGCTCATTATATGGTATATGTTATCGTATTATATAGTTATGCTATAGGATGTTATAGCATGCTATAGCATGTTAAAGTACACTATATTATAGTTTGGTATACTATTGTAAAGTATAGTACACAATAGTATAGCCTGTTATAATATAGTATCATGTGCTATATTATAGTATAGTATGGTATAGTATGCCACAATATAGTATAGTGTAGTATAACAGATTAGAGTATATAGTATATGGTATATATAGTTGTAGTTTTGAAAAGTATAGTATGCTGTAGTATAGTATATTGTAATATATAATAGTATAATGCTATAGTATAGTATACAACATAATAGTATAGAATACTATATTACAGTTATGGAACAGTTTATTTTTATTTGTTTTATATTCTGTTATAGTACAGTATAATTTAGGATAGTAAAGTAAAGGATAGTATCATACAGCATAGTATTGTGTGCTATAAAATATGATATCACAATTAAGTATAGTATGCAATGGTATATTATGTCACAGTATAGTATAGTATGTTACAGTATAATATACTATATTATATGATAGTTTTGTATAGCCTTGTGCTTTGTATCATGCTCCTCTGCTGATAGAGAGCCTCTTGCTGCTGCTCCAGACAACAAGCTTATGCAATTTTTGAAATTATAATGAAGTTTCTTTGTAAAAGTATGACGACGTAGCAGATGTTTGAGGAGTTCCATCTTTCCCATTCATTCTTAGGGAAAAACCTAAATTGCATAAGTGCTAAACACTTGGCTCTAAGGAGACAATGCTTGCAACTATCTGGAATTTAAGCACACTGCCACGCAGGATAGGGTCTCAGGAAGCCCTGATGCCACTTGGTGTGGTTACTATGAAAACAGAGGCCACAGTTGCAAGTAGAAATGTCAGTTTTGATTTTGAACGGAGTGGACGAAAAATGCTTTGTGCTTTATGGATGGAAGAGGCAGCCTTGGGCTGACTGAGGCTCACCATTTTTTCTATTGTATAAGGTGCACAGGTTTAAGGCCTGCATCGTATGGAAGAGCACAAATCTTCCTACAAAACTGGAAAAAAATTGCCAGTACGCAGTAGTAGTAGTTGCTCCAGTAGGCAAATTTAATTTGCCTACTTTAATTTGCAAATTTAATTTGCTTACTGCATACAGTGTGGCTGGAGGCAACGTGAAAAGAGAAAAATGAGAGCTGATTTTTCAGTGATTCCACACTGACAGTTGATCTCGCCACCCTCTAACAGATTTGCCAATATGCCAAACCCACATGTTTTCGAGAGGGCTTGGATGGGAAATACAGGCTTTTGCAATCAAGCATTTTCGACAAGTTGGGAGTCAAATATCCATGCTACAATAAGCTGCAGAAGAATAAACATGCAGAAGAACAAGAGCGCTTCCTCCCAGAACACAAACTATATACAGCAGAAACAAGCAGTGCTCCTCCTAAATGCGTAAGTAGCCTACAACCTAAGATAAATTGCCATTAAAAATACTGAGTTAAATCTTGGTCAAAATACAGAAACTATGAGAACGTATTGGTGTTCAAAGAAGTTGCCTGAGAATAGGCTATATAACAAAACCTACAAGCTGTAAATGCAACATTCAAATTTTTAACTTGTAAACAGTGCCAACTTGAGAAAGGAGAAATGGACGTGGCAGCAAATAAAAATAAAATATGAAAGCATTGTTCAGAGTGTTAAGTAGGTCCACAAGCTCTATCCACACTTGGATATTAACAGCACTATTGTCATCTTCTGTCAGTCCTTTAGGGAAGTTTTGCTGTTTTGTTTTGTCTGCTCTCTGTCTGCACCTCCTCCTCCTCCCATCTCTGGCCACACCCACAACCCCAGAGGAGCACAGCTGCTTCCAGCTATCAAATGGTTCAGTTAAAAAAAAAAACTCAAATCCTGTTTCTGTTTTCTGTATTATATTTTGAATGTGAGGCTTTTTGTGATCTCAAGGGAACTTTAGTGTCAGGCAGTCCTCCCAATGACACCCTCTCTCCAGCTGCAGCTGCGCAGGAGGTGGAGTTCGGCTCCACAGCTGCGGGTCGTTGAGCCTATCTGTGTGCCTATATAAGCCCCAGAGCCCCTGCAGCAGGTGTCAGATGATAGACTCTCCTTTCCCTTGTCAAGACCCTCCTAGCTCATGTTTCCTGCCAAGCCTGCACTGCAACTCTCCACGCTCACATTTTGTCTGGATCAACGTCTTTGCAATAAACCCTCCAATTTGCATGTAAAGACAGTGTCAGCGGAGTCTCCTTCATTATCTTCAAAATCATCTTCAACAACACCATCTCTTAAGACACAACAGAATTTGTGTTGTGGTGAGCAGCGTTGCCGACAGCTTCAAGGCACCTAGTCTCTAGTCCAAGCCAGCAAATAAGGTGAGCTTTTCTCACAAAAGTGGGTGCTGGTTTGTTCACTGAAGCCATTGTGTGTTTAGCTGTTAGGTCACACCTGATTGATTTGGATTGAAAGATATTGAACTTTTGTCTCTCTCTTTTTTCATCTATAGTGTATGACAGAGTGAGGTGGAGACAGCCAAGAAGGAGACTGTCTAGAATTTTTAGAAGGCAGACGAGAAGCCAGCTGAATTGGAGGTCACTAACAGCAGTGTGTAGCTCCTGAATCCAGTTGATCAAGGCCAGTACAGTTTTGTTCATGGACACTTTTCCTAGCGGATATCTCATTGTCATTGATACGTATATTCAATCTGGGGACAGCAAAGTATTTCCATCTGCTTGGCAACTGACTGACCATTTAAGTAGTTATTCAAGAGAATTGATTTATCTATTCCTTTGGAGTTAAAAAAATTTCTGCATTTTTTGTTGTCCAACTGTGGCCTATAAATCTAAATACTTTTAGAACGGGAGGACATAACATTAGCAAAGTGTGCCACAGTTAATCCAGCAGAAAATTTGCCAACTCAAGAAGATGGTGAGCCACATGAAGAAGCTGAGGGATATTCTAAGTTCAGATCAGATTTGCACGCCCTCCCATGACCTGAATCAGACCTAGAATTTTGGATTGACGGCTCCTGCTATCGGATAGGAGATAGCTTATGTGCTGGATATGTAGTAGTGAAAGCCCAAGGTGCTGATTGACAGCCAGCATCTGCACAACTTGCAGAATTTATGGGACTGAAGCATGTTTGCTGGCAGAAGGCAAGCGAGTGACAATATATACGGACTCTGCTTATGCGCACAATGTATGTCACTTGTTTGGATCAGTGTGGAAGAACTGAGGAAGAAACCAGATGGTTCTCCAATACAGCATCATGCTCAGATCATGAAAATGTTGTATGCAATGATGAAACCAAAGGAAATGGCAATAGCTTAATGTGCAGAACATAAAACAGATGTGTCAAGGGTGAGACAAGGGAATAAAGTAGCTGAAGCTGCAAAAGCAATCACAGGAGCGAACAAATTGAGTAAGGTTTTTCTGGTTACCCATGAAGTAGATCTGGAAGATAAGATTATGCTCAGTAATGTGATTCTAATACAATGTGGACAAACAGTTGTGGCTGGAACAAGGAACCACAGAAGATTCTACAGATCTCTGGAGAAATCATGAAGGGTTGACAGTAGCATCTTCAGACCTGTTGGGTTTAATGATTCAGGAAGCACATGGGTTAGCTCATGTTGCAAGGGAGGGGAAGTTGGAGCAGATTGATTATTTTATAGGCAGGTGAACGATCTGTCTAAAGAATAATGTTCGAAAGGGAGCAAAGGTTTCTGCTGGTTACAAAACTCTGAGAGATCCAATGCATGAGTTAGTAGTGGTCGTCGATATGATAAAACCAGTTGAAGGAAAAAGATATGTTAGTAGTAGTAGATAGATTCTCAAGGTGGCGTGAGGTGTGTCCAACAAAACAAAAAGATGCTTAGTCTATTGCAAAGTTTTTGTGCAGAGAGGATATAAGAAGGTGGGGGCTTCCAGATCGGATATCTTCAGATAATGGAAAGGAGTTTGTGGATAGAACTGATAAACTGATTTTGCAAAATCATAGGAGACGTAGGAGTCCAAGACCAATTAGGAAAAGAGTTCAACCAGAGCATGCGCTACAAAAGAGGGAAACTAATTGGGTTTTGACTCGTTTGCATCGAAGATTGCAGTTCCATGGGCAGCAAGAAATCTATGGTTCCAACAGATTACACATTCAGTAAGGTCAGTGAGGAAGTTGGATTGTCCATGTGTGGTGAAAGTGCCAACACCAGGAATGTGGCCTTCAATTTTGGAGACTGTACCAGCACCACTATCCACTAAGTGTCAGTTGTATGCTTTGCCATAGTTGCTGTACCAACAGAACTCAGAAGGCTTTATGGGTGAATTTGTTGAAACCTAGTTTGTTGAAACCTAGACAAGTTTGTTGAAATTTGTTGAAACCTAGACAAGATTGTGCTTGGTTGGAAAATTTAGCAGCATGAAAATATGGTAACAGCGGTTCCTGAGACAATGGAAGTGACATCTGTAAAGGCAAGCGATTGTTTCTGTTCGATTAATACCCTTAATGGACCAGGAATGTTTATGGGCATATCAGAGTGTAATAATAATATGATGGATTTTGCAAAGCATGAGAATGGAATAGAGGATTTGTATGGATTAGCTTTTAAAGTGTCATAACCAGAAAACAATTTTGAAGTTCAACAATGGGAAACTTCAAGGACATCTGGTGGGTTTGTGGTGATAAAGCACTTATATTCCTACTATATGGGTGGACAGAATGCTGTTATGTGGCAATGCTGAAACTCCCACATGAGGTCTTTTGTCATTCAGAAGGGGAATGTGTGCTAATGCTATACCAGGAAATAGAAATGAGATAGCACACTTTCATATTTGGAGAAAAATGGGCATATGCTTATTTCCATTAGATAGTGTGACATTTTTGGCTGATCATATTGAGAATATTATATATACTTGCTAATGAAACAAAGGGTTTGAGTTTCTGTCAAACACTCAGAAAAGCCATAGACTGACACTGTTAAAACATAAGATGGCCTTGGATTATATTTTGGCTAAACAAGGTGGTCTATGTGTGGCTTTGAATTTAACAGCCAGAGAAGCTTGTTACACTTTGTGCAGCACTGATAATATAACTAGCGTTATGAAGGCTTTGGGCATATAAAGGATGCCTTTGGTCCTTCAAAGGGAGGTGGATGGAGTGTTGTTGGTTCAGATTCTAGTTACAATTCATATATTTTTCTTGATGTCTTTTTGTTGCCCATCTGTGCAAAGGCTATAATTTTAAAATGGATGGGAATTGTGGTTACTGAGGCACAGACTCAGATGCCATTGTTGCAAAAGAATGCTGTGGATGATGAGGTTATTGAGGGTACACCGGTAGACAAATATGCATTTTTAATATTTGGTTTAATTATAAGGTTTAAATACCCATTTTGGGTATTATTCTGTAAGTTGTTGATTTTACTGTAGAGTGGAATGATTAAAGGGGGGGGGGGGGGGGGGGGGTTTGAATTTGTTTTGTCAAAAAGAAAATCTTTTTAAAGGATAAAGATTCTGATATTCTGAGGGACTCGGGTAAAGAAAATAAGTTGAAGACTGATCCTGAAGAACACGGAAAATGTTAAGCTTTGAACGATGGGTGACGCTGAGTCAACGCTGCAGAAGAACTCCAGTGTACTTCATCATGATGTTCTTTGTATAGCTATGAAGCAATGAAGACATTTTTTTATTTTATTTTCTGAGATGTCCATGTTTTGTTTTTTTTGTTTTTTAAGTAAAAATTTCTAGAAATTGAAAAAGTAAAAAAAAAAAATCATTGGAGTGCCTATGTGGTCGCCTAAGGCAGAGGGGCTGTGAGAGAATTTGATGGTTATTAAGGAGAGATGATGGGGTTTTCTGTTCTCACACTCCATGAAGAAAATGCATGAACTTGATATTTTTTTGTAAAATGTTAATGTAAATGTTTGTCTTTTATTCTTCCGTTTTTCAAGACTATATAGTAATGTGTGTGTTGTGTGTGCGCATGTGAAGTCAGCAGCTCCATATATTGGATGGAGTTTTATCACACTGTTAACCTGGACAAGTTGATTGTACTTAATCCACTTTCATCAAGTGATTGCCTTGAATGGTTTAAGTAACTGACAGCATAGAAAATTAATTTGTTCAAATATAGTCAACAATAGTCAAATTATTTTTTTAAGTTATAGTTACTTAGATGGTTTAATTTATAAGCAATGATACGACTTAAAAGTAGTTCAGTCATGACTTAATATTAAATCTGCAATTAACGCCCATCGGGGTTCTGGCAAGTGCAGGGTTAATGAACTTCGAAGGCCATCCCAAGATGCTCCTCTTTTTTCACACATTTTGAAGAGGAACCTCTTCTGGGCTGAGTAGCATCCCTGTGATTCTGTGATAATGAACAGTCTCTCTACTACTGGCTAAAATACGGCTAAACCTCTTGACATAGAGAAAAGCTTTTCTGAACTTTCAATTACAATGCCATTGTTTGCGATGCTTACACAGTATGAAAGTGATGTGATGAAATCTCTAGGTGGACTCGAGTGATAAGTGATTTATGGAGAAAAAATGGCTGACTTCCTGTCCATTTCTGACCATCAGTGCCTACAAATTTTCATTGTCCTATTCCACAAAAAACTCTATGGGGAGGGGTTCTTGAAAATTTCAAGATGGCACTATAGAGACATTTAGCCACGCCCATTAACAAGGACATTACCTAGCTGTTCAGGCATACAATGCAATCATAGTCAGCAAGTTTGAAGCTTTTATGATGAAGTGCCTCTTTGAAATGTTGATGATAAATAACCAAACTCTGTCATGCGCTAGTGGCCACGCCCTTTGATGTAAAAAAATTCTGTACATAAAATTTTCTCAACTTGGTCCATAGATGATTTGCACCAATTTGAAGCCAATTGGGTTAACCCCCTCGTCGGAGATGTTTTTGAAAATGGAAAATTCAAATAAAATGGCCGCCTTCCTGTCGGGTTATGGTCATCATGTGAAGAGACTTTTTTGTGTATCTCTTTACGATGCATATAAATATTATGTATAAAACGGCAAAGTTGAAAAAATACTCATTGGTCAGATTGGTCAGAGGGAGGTGATGCTGCTGCTGAGGGGCCAGAACCCCCATGAAGCAGCAGGCCCGCACTCTGTCTCCCCGCTGTCCTGAAGCACTGCACTGACCAGCTCGCCCCGGTGTTGACTGACATCTTTAACACCTCACTGGAGCTGTGTCACGTCCCAGCATGCTTCAAGGCAGCAACCATCATCCCAGTCCCCAAGAAGAGTGGCTCCAGTTCTCGACCCAGTTTGCTTACAGGGCCAACCCATCCACTGAGGACGCAGTGAATGTGACCCTGCGCTACATCCTGGAACATCTGCACTCTACAGGCAACTATGCCAGGATCCTGTTTGTAGACAGCAGCTTCGCCTTCAACACCATCCTTCCGTCCATCCTGACTGACAGGACTCAGCGGGTGAAGCTGGGGAGGAACATCTCCAGCTCCAGGTCCACCTGCACTGGTTCCCTGCAGGGTTGCGTCCTGTTCCCACTACTGTTCTCCTTGTACACCAACAGCTGTGTCTCCCTCCACCCATCAGTCAAACTCCTGAAGTTTGCTGGTGGGCCTCATCTCCAACGGGGACAAGTCGGCCTACAGAAGGGAGATTGAGCGACTGCAGCACTGGTGCAGCAGCAACAACCTGCTGCTCAATGCCGAGAAAACAGTGGAGATGGTGGTGGACTACAGGAGGGACGCAACCCTGCCTCCTCCCATCATGCTGGGGGACACTCAGGTGACCCCAGTGGAGCCATGCCGGATCGTGGGTGAGATCCTGTCCCGGGACCTCAAGTGGGAGCTGAACATCACAGCTCTCCTGAAGAAGGCTCAGAAGAGGCTGTACTACCTCAGGCAACTGATCATCATCACCTGGTTCCCCGTTGCAACAACCTGAGATCTTGCCAAGTTGCAGTGGGTGATTCGATGTGCTGTGCGGGTGATTGGCCCTTCCCTGCCCTCCCTGAAGTCCCTCCATGACTCCAGGGCAATAAAGAGGGCGAGGAAGATGGCCATGGCCGACTCCTCCCATCCTGGCCACAGCCTCCTCACCCTCCTCCTCTCTGGCAGGAGACTGCGACTGCCAAAGACCACCAGGGCCTGCTATAGGCAGAGCTTCTTCTCCTCAGCCGCCAGGCTGCTGATTGAACCCCCACCTCCACAATAACTTGCACTTTGCACTTAGCTAAATTTTATCTTGCACTGTTTATGTTTGTGTGTGTCTGTCCAGATGAGATGTGTAGGTGGCACAAGCACGCCAACACCAGGACAAGTTCCTACGTGTTCTTTTCTGCACAATGATTCTGATTCTAATTTCAAGGTGGTGCTATAGCGCAATCAAACTTTTGATCACAGTGCCATTTAGATGATCTTATACAATATATTGAGTAGTTGAATCGGGTGACAAGTAATGTATTGTAATAGCAACACTTGACCATTGAAACCAAAATGGCCAACTTCCTGTCCAGTTCTTACCATCAGTGCGAGACACTTTTTTTGTGTGTCTCGATGAACTGTATAAGCCTGCATATTTTCATCTTTCTACACCACAAAAAGCTTTATGGGGTGCTAGAGAGGCATTTGGCAATGCCTATGGACAAGGCCATTACCTGGCTGTTCAGGCATACAATGCAAGTATGTCCAGCAATTTTGAAGCTTCTATGACAATGTGCTTGCCGGGAAAAGCATTTCAAAATATTTATGATTAATAACCAAACTGTACCAAATTGTATTTGCATACCAATTTTTATTTGCCCACGACAAAGTAAAAAGAATTCCTTATGAGGATTGGTCAAAATTTCTAGGGGGCGCTACTTTTGCATTTTGGCCCCCCATGGGCTGTGCTCTTATCATGTGTCATAGCTCCCTGTCCTCAATCAGTTTACCAATTTTCATAATAATAGGAGTTCTTTAAAGCCAGCAAAAAGCCATTCGTAATACATGGCGAGGGATCACTATTCATGCTCGTCACACCGATACAATTGGCGGTAGCTTCACTGCATTTCTAATGTAGCTTCACCAACTTGTTCTGCATGTATTACAAGTGGAATGAAGTTGATGTGGTCAATTATGTAAGAGTACTGCATGTAAGTGTAAAGCCTGATTACTTCCTCTCACCACTAGGGAGCGCCATGAGTGAGGTTGGAAGTTAACATATCAGGCTACTCAGGATGAAGCCCTCATCATGTCCAGCAAGTTTCAAGCTGCCATGATCAAGTATGTGGGCATGAGAGCCGTTCAAATTGAAAGAGCATGAAAGAAACAATTACCACATTTTGACACAGATTACAACCATGCCCTTTGACCTCCAGAAATTTTTTTGATTAGTGTTAGTCACCATGGATTCTGGATGATCTGTACCTAATTTGAAGTCAATCAGATAAAAGCAGTGCAAAAAAGTGCATTTTTGAAAAGAGTTTACATTGTTCGGGGATTGCATCAAATCCTCCAGCTGATTCATATACTTTTTGGCTTGTTTGCATTGAATACCTCCCTTCTCTTGGCAAGTTTGTATAAAAAACATCATGCCTTTGGCTGTAAACTTGATATGGATTTAGACAGACACGTCACTCGCCGCAATCTGTGATTCTGTGATGCATCACTAACAACTTTTGCTGCAGTGTTGGACATTGTCTCTTAATTATTTGTTCAAACCTTGAGATTGAATCACAGCGCATTAGCCACCTGTAGGCCTATTGTGCAGCAGAGTTCAATTGGTGATAACAGCATGGTGCACGCTCAAGTGTGCTTCACTGGCTTAGTTGCAGGCCTTTAAATATCCAATAAACTCCAATAGTTTGATGCGCCGATCATCCACACAAAAGATCCATCCAGCTCTCTGACCGTTATCCAATGCAGTGTCATCCGAAAACCTTTACCTTAGGATGGGTTAGACTGAATTGCTCACAATAAATCAAGGCCGCAGTGTGCATTCTGGATGTGTCTGAGTACATCACTAAGGTGACGCAGATGTTCTTCCCAGGTTGGACTGTACACCACCATGTCGTCCAGGTATGCTGCCGCGTACGAGCCAGTACCTGCTAGCACACAGTTCATTAGATGTTGGAACGTGGCCAGGGCACCTTCCATCCTTTTTTGGAACTAGCACCACCAGATTACTCCACTCGCTGGAGGACCACTCGATCACACCCAGAGATAGCATCTCCTCCACCTCAGTCCTGAGGTGTGGAAAGAGACGCTCTGGGACGCAACACATCCTCTGACACACCGGTGTAGTGTCTTTGAGAGGGATGGAGTGCTCTATGATGGTGGTGTTGCCTGGCCTCTCCTGAAACAGGCCAGCAGGAATAATCCTGGCCATCTCCCCCTGCTGGTGGGTAGACAGATGGGAAAGGTCCAGGGTTGCAGACTGCTGGCTAGTGGGGAAACACTGCTCCGGTGTCTCTCCCTCTTCTACCACAGCCTGCACCCAGAGCTGCAGACTAGGTTCCCTTTCATGCCATTCTTTTAATAAATTCACATGAAAGACCTGTGTGGGTTTTCTTTTTCGAGGGAGGTTGACCTCATAGGTCACTGGACCCATCTTCCGCACCACCTCATACGGCCCTGCCACTTGGCCAGCAGCTTGTGTTCTGAGGTGGGCAGAAGCAGCAGGACCTTCTGCCCACCTCAGAACCAGCACCAATTGTTTGTAGCCGCCCCATAAAACCTGCACTACCCTCCCCTGGTCTCAGGATGCAGCTGTGCGTGGAGTACTTGGGCTTCCTGTTCGGACACTCTGGCTTGATGTGACCTTCCTGTTTGCAGAGGTACTAAGGGACCCTTAGGTCTCTGTTCTGGGAACACTTCTGGGCTTGGCTGGGGTAAATGTTTGGACTGGCATCTCTCTGGGCTCGGCCATCCTTGGACCACTTCATAACTAAACCCCTCAAACCTGCCCTGTGCAGCTGCTGGCCGTGTGTGGGCCTCCTTGCGGACATTCCTGCCCTACCGTCAAGCCGATAGGAAGTTCTCCACCAGCTCTGCTGCCCCTTGGCCATCCTGGGGATTGTGCTCCTTCATCCAGACCTGGAGGTCTGGGGCCAGGGTGCAGAGGAACTGCTCCATAATGAGCACCTCTTCAATGTCTTCAACAGTCTTGCTTGACGGCCTAATCCATTTCTGGAACAGATCTCTGAGGCAGGTGTACAGCTCACGGGAGGTCTCCCGGAAGCACCTCTGGTACACTTCCTCGTTGATCTCATATTTGATATGAGTGTGGACTCTTTCACAGAGTTGTAGTCCATGGCCTGGTCCATGTCCATGGCCACATAGGCGCTGCGCACCTTTCCATTGAGGTGGGGCACCAGGAGCACGGCCCAGTCCTCCCGATGCCAGTGGTACGCTGTGGCCAGCTGCTCAGGTGGTGAGGTAGTGCTCAATGTCGTCCCCGTCTTCCAGCCTGGGAATGGCGCCTCTGGTCCACACCATTGGTGTTGCCATAGGTGCGGCTGGAAGCATGGGTGCTGGAGCCACTGGCACCAGAACTGCTGGTGGTGGGGCTGCAACAGGAGCCGCTGATGCTGGAGCTGGAGCTGGAGCTGGTACTGCAGACACTGGTGCTGGGGCCGCAGGCTCTGGAACTGGAGCTGCATGGGGTGGAACTCGGGCTGGTACAGGAGCTGGAATTGCAGGAGCTGGAGGCCCCGGAGCTGCAGGCGCTGGAGCTGGAGCTGGAGGCCCTTGATCTGGAGCCGGAGCTCCACCCCGTGGTGGACTCTGGGGTGGTGTAGGTGACAGACAGCCCCCAGCATCCACATCCTCCCTCAGCTGGTTCAGCTGCAACTGGACACTCCTCCAGCGCCACTCCTACTTGGAGGACTCCCTTTCCTGTGCCTTCAGAGTCCTCTCCAGGAGAGGACGCGGGATACTCAACTCCGACTGCTCCGGCTGGGCTGCTGCACCACGTGGAGTCTGCTGCTCACTGTCCTGGAGCTCCTCCTCCGACGTGTCACCTAGGTCCTCCCTGGTCAGCCTCTGCCCCTCTATCCTCACCCTGCCGCTGTAGTTCACACCTCGTCTTCCCCGTCTCTTGTCCAGCTTCCAGGAGGTGAAAAACCCAACACTTCTGACACCAAATGTGAGGTAGCGAGCGGTCATCCCAAGTGTGGGAGTAGCAGCTGGACAGTTGACAGAGGAAGGAGGACACGAGCAGGCGGCAGGGGTAACATCACACTGGTAGTTTATTAACCAGTGCAACAAAAAAAAGTGACAGGGAAAAAAAAAAGAAATGCAAAAAAACAAACCAAATGGTCAAAGGCCAAACAAAAGCTAACTCTACTCTGGTACACTCAAGCAGATAACTCACAGCCTGTCATCAAGCATGTGCCCTTATATAGGGCTACCGTTCCCTGGATTGGACTAAACCAATCCAGAGAACAGGTAATGTGTTCAAAAAACATATTTAAAATAATAATAATGCATATGCAAATACTAACCAAAAACACACCAAACACCCCTCCACCGTGCACAGTGTACCCAACCGCCTGGAGCCGGTGTGAATAGTGCTTGTTTGGTGTAGTGCACTGGTGACTGAGTTGATAAATTACGGGTGAATATATGTAAAAATGGGATTGGGTTACAGGTACCTCGCTGCCTGGCGGTGATGGTGTCGAGGTCGGTTATGGAGAAATGATGAAATGATCTGTAAGTGCTTAACTGCACAAGCATTCCCCCACACCCCATTCATACTTAAAATGAATGAACGCAGATCAAAATCACCACAGTGCCCCGGTGCATTTGCGTATCTGTGCCCGTGTACTGAGAGGGAAACGAGTCCGGTCCCTCTCTCTTCCCTCCCCCGCTTGCGCAGCCCAGCGCAGCGGTGAGAAGGGGGAGGACCACCTTCTCACAGTGTGCCAGACAACAAAGCAGGCATTATTGTCTCAGTTAAAACAAAACAAAAAGAAAAAACTGATCATGTAGCAGCAGGTACTTTACTGTAAGTGCAAAATGAAAAAACATGTTTTGTTTGACACACAAAAATAGATATTAAGGGCAATGGCATCAAGACCAACTATGCAGTGAGGACCAGACTCTTTAACTGACTTTCTAACTTCTTCTACAGAGCTGTTTCAGTAAAACACAATCAGTAGAACTATGCAATAAGTATCACATACGAAATGAGCAAGAAAATTTGCTCTGTTGAGTACGGTGTATTCGTGCAGCAATCCAGACATGGACATGAAGAACTGTGCCTTGAGCATAAATGTGTTTTATATCATCGGCCCCTCAATGGATTAGATTTTGTTTTTTTGGAGAAATCACTATACAAGCCCTTTGAATTTTTGTATGATTTGTAGTACAAAATGCAGTATTTTGCTCTTGCTAACCAGAAACAAACATTATCAAGTTAAAGTCAACTTAAATTCAATGAAATATATTCATAATAATAAGTAATTGTCACAACCATTATCACAATCATCCCAAATAAGCCAAACATAGGAAAACAGAAAAACTGATCAGAGAACTTAACTCACCAAACTGCTCTTAAAGAACATGGATGCATCATCACCAAGTATGAATGGAAGACCTCTTAGGATAAGACACCTAATAGCTGTTGGCTCAGTGCTCTGACAAGCGATAGGATATGAGATATGTTATAACATATGAAAATATATAACCCTTTATTTGTTCATTCAAAAAATTAACACAAGGAAAAGTGGGAAAATTATTTTTGTAACATGTATATCTAAACATCAACATCCTTATGAGAAAAAACAGGAATATCGACCCACTGTTGTCTGTTGTAGCAGATCAGCTAACTGCTTGCCTATCCGACCTCCTGTCTTCCTCTTGAAGATGTCCATCATGCTTGGGCACAAACCATCAAGAACACCAAAGAATTCCCCTTTGCGATTTCTGAAATATATGAAATAAACTCAGTTTTGATATTCAGACAGAATTCCTTACAACACTAATAACACAAAAAGACAAGGGACAATAGGGCAAATGATGCTAACGTTAGAGTAAGTAGGTATTGAATTTTTTTCAGAAGTACAGAATAATTAGAATTTTATACAAAACTGGAGTGAACACGCTGCAAAACTGTAGAGAACACATGAGTAGCTAGATTATCTAAGAACACAATGCTGCAGTTCAATGCTCATTTACACAAGTAAACCCACAAAAATTTAAATAGGTTTCAAACTAGAAATGTTCCAGTAGTAATTGAAAACTCACCTCATTCTGGGAGAAAATGTCAAAACTTGCTAAAAACAGAATAATGCAGGCAGGAAAAGGCACAGCTTTGCAACCGACTCCAACAGACAAGCCCAGACAAGTCTCAGGTCACAGGGAAAACAATTCAAGTTTGGTAAACTTAAAGAAATGAGTACACTCAATGACTGTCTCTGTAGGCTCCTGATATAGTCATACTGTTTAAGAAATCTGATAAAACTAATATTTAAAAGTGTAATTTACTCATTCTGTTTGCATAAAATGAATTTCCGGGTTAAAGGTGTAGATTAATAGTTGTTTCCATCCTTCAAGTGTTTCTGAGAGCTTAATAGAGGCAGCAATGCTTAACCATGTTACACTCAACCAATGAACTTAAGTGCTCATGATAAAATATTATCATTTCAATGTAACATGGATGTTCTTGCATGCTTTTTCTTTATTGTTAAACTGCTTGAACTGCTTTTAATTTAGGGGATTAGCCTGATTTTATATTTTAAGACTTTTGCTGTTTGGCTCGCTTATAAGATTTCTAAACAGATGTGCACCACAGTTTAGGTGTTTCATGCTAATTGTCATAAGCTTTTTCTTGACCGTTCAAAATACACTGTTTAATAATATTTCACCAACTACATCATATTAATGAAGGCTTTTATAAACTACTGAACCCCAACCCTTTTTCTCCTTAAATGAGCAGACAATGCAATCTTTCACTGTTTTTTTCTTGTTGTATTTTAATGTATGTAAACAGGTGCTGAAAATATAAGTAAATATAAAATGATAGACATTACATTCTTGTTCCTAACATTATACACTCAGGTGATTCTAAGGCAGACATTCAAAGGTACATCAGTCTGTCAGACCCAGTATCTTCATGGGTATCTTCGAGGGAAGGATGTTTTTCAGCAGCTTCTCTCATTCGCTGCCTGACCAGGAGAGCAGCTAACATGACGACATGAAGATTACTTTCTGTGCAACAGAGAAAATGAGGTGGGAGAGGATGAAAGGAGAAGGAGGTTTGGGAGTGTAAGCTTGTGTGTAGCAGAGTGTGTTGAGTGTGCAACATGGAGATTTCTCATAACAGATTCTCTAGAAACTAAATTACAAACTATTTCTATCTAAAAAAAAAAAGGTGGGTGGACCTTAATAGAAAAATACATGATGTTAAGAATTAATTAATTCCTTACCTAGCCATTATCTTTATGAGTTGCAGCCTCTTTAAATGCTATATGCAAGCACATATGGCATCAAAATGTCCCTAACATCAAGAAAATGTATAGTTAAGTGAACTGTGTGAGGATTTTTAATTTGAATGAATTATTGTAAAGAAAATTATACTGATGTAAATTACTCCTGTGGGAATCCTCTATATGTTTATCTGTAAGATCCTCTACCTTACAGTAATATACAATATGATAGATGCGGCTTTGTAAAATATTAGGGATGTCATGATATTGGTGATATCAAAACGTCAAGATGATAAAAGTGCCCTGGTATTACCATGGAGTGCCTTTGTAGTGTCAAAAAGACAGGCCTGGATGGATGCATAGATACATGGATGATAATACATCAATGAGTGAGATGTGATATGACAACATGGAGACATATATGTATATATATATATATATATATATATATATATATATATATATATATATATATCTCCATGTACCATCAGAAATCAGAGAATCTGAAATTAGCCCGTACCCTACCCAGTACACCCCCTTAACAGATGAATTCATGCAGGTGTGGCAGGTTGAGGAAAGACTTGGAGACGATGTGGGTTTTATTGTTTACTGGTCACTTGAGAACAGAAGAATGAATGAACAGGAAAATGCACAAAAACATTAAAAGCGTAAAACCACACCCACTTCCTAATTCCTCCTGGGTGAGAGACATACCCCCTTGCGTCCACCACAGCCCCCCCACTCCTCCCCAAACACACAGAGGGGTCTACTGAAGTGCAAGTCAGTACCTTACCGGAGGCTTGACTAATCTGCCATAACAGCTTCAACAGGCAGGAGAAACACAGTCCAGAGCGGGCACCATATCAGGGGACTCTTGGAAGGGCACTTCTGAGGTCCTGGACAATTTGCTGGACAATTTTCAATGCCAGAATTTCTTGTCTGAGGCAGTCTGGTTTGTCCTTTGAACAAAATATATTTATCTGAGAATAATGGCCACATAGCCAACACATTATTTTCTCTACATCCTCTTCATTTGTGCTCATGTGTGAAATGATCAAATGAGGTTTTGGGTGGATCATTACTTAAATTGGAGAAAATTGTCAGGCCCTTGTGATGCAAATGCTGTTTTCCCTGTGATACAAACAGACTGAAGTCTCACCTCCCTATTGGCTTCTTCTGTGACTTGAATCAGATTTGCACACCTTGCGGCCTGCACAGCAAGCAGATATCCTGAGAAATTGTCCAACTCAAGAACTTTTTAATAAAATATCACAGGAGATATGAATTACTCTCTGAGTCAAGATCTGCTGAGCCAAGTTGCATGAAATCCCACTGCATCAAAATAAAAAAAAAAGACAAATATTTTGTGTGTGAGTGCCTGCATGCATTGGGGTGCCAGGAAGTATGGGGTGAGGTGGGGGGTGCTGCATAGACTGCCTGACCTAAATTCTGGAATAACAAAGACTAAAGGCAGTATTTCCATAGTCTACTTTTTGAATCATTCATAGTGACAAGGAGATCTGGTGCAAGTGTGTCATTAGGATTTATTAGGCTCTGTACTGGCTCATCTCTAATCGAGGATGCTTGCGCCTGCAGATTGTGGAGTGATTACTGTCTACTAATTCTTCATTGCAAAAAAATGTAATCGATTCTGTATTCATGGCTAGTGAGGAGACTGAATTGATCACTTGGCAGCACAACAGGGCTTCCATCAATACATCCCAATGGATTTCTGAGGGAAGA
This sequence comes from Karalla daura, assembly GCA_029224185.1. NCBI lineage: Eukaryota > Metazoa > Chordata > Actinopteri > Chaetodontiformes > Leiognathidae > Karalla > Karalla daura. Next base: position 1,034,575 of record CM055204.1, read on the forward strand.
TAATGAACCTTTCTGTATTTGGAGCAACCAAAACAGAGCAGTCGATAGTTGAGGTGGAAAACTCAGTGTCTTGAAAAGAGCTTTAGGGAAGGCAAGGCAAGTTCATTTGTATAGCACCAGTTTTAGAAAAGGCAATTCATAGTGCTTTACTACGACAGAGTATTAGGGCCACATTGAGAAAAAAAAAGGGAAATTGTAAGTACGAGAATTAAGTCATAATATTACGACTTTATTCTAATAATATGAGAATAAAGTCGAACTATTGAGACGGGAAAAGGTGAGCAGGTAAGGTTGATGTAGATTATTTGTTAAACGTTTTCATTCTCATAATTAACGACTTTATTCTCAAAACTTGTGAACGTTTTTTTTTATTAATGTTGCCCTAATACTCTGTCATACTTTACAGAAGCAAGGAAATAGATTGGAAATTAAAACAGACAACTTAAAATCTATGAGACATGCAAAATAGAAATAGTTTAAAATCAACAAAAATATTAAAATGCAATTTTAAGTCACTGAAACAATTTAAAATAATAAGATAAGCTGATAATAATTTTCATCTATTTCGTTTTTTCCGCTTAATTAATAAAAAACATAATTTTGAAGTACAACAAAATAAAGCTTTCAGGCCCAGAGCTTCCCAGTCCGACTATCCAAGACTCCAAAACTGTTCCCCAGGACATATACAGTGATTATTACCCATCAGCTATACTATGATTTTAAGTACAGTACCTCTTGACCAAATAAAACCCCTGCTCATTGACCCTTTGTTTCTTTTGATGCTTGATGCTGGTGGATATGAACTTCAGTTTCTTTACCCTTACAAAAATACATTACAGATTCCTTTGATGTATCTTATGGTGCAGGCACCACGGTCCTACCCATAGTACTACCATGGTATCCATTTTGACCACACTCTGACTGACAGAGTCTGCAGGAGCCATGCAAGATCCAGGTAAGAAACCTGATTATTACATTTCCACTTGCTTTACTTACCGACATATTACAGGGGCCCGTTTCTTTTCTTTTCTTTTCTTTTTTTGCTCTGATTCATCGTTGGTTAAAGACAGGTGATTGCATGGATTGTGTGTCCACTTCCACAAACATGTCTTGATTCAAATTTGTTTTTGTTAAGTATAGTAAATTTTATTGTATGTCAAAGTGAACCGGAGAGGGAGAAGGGGTGTGCAGGAAGGACGGAGAAGAAAGGAGGGCAAGTAAGAGGGAGAGAGAAGAGATAAAAGGAGACAAAGGACACAAGAAAAAAAAAACAATGACAGATAAAAAACAGCAACACAACAGACATGACAGCAGCATCAGCAGGAGCAGCTGCAGTCATGTCGGGAAACAGCTGAATTCCTTTTGTAGTAGCAACAGTGGGAGCGAGAGCAACAGAAATTGGCTCGGCAGCAACGTCTCAGCAGCTGCGGAGAGGAGAGGGAGAAAGAGAGGGACAGCAGCAACAGCAGACAGCAACAAGTGACAGCCATGAGCTGCAACGGCCCTGTAACATAATGGTTGGAACCACAATCAATGACAATGACAAACAATGACAACACTCAACCTAACATAACATTGCAACACAAGTTGAGTTTGCGTTAATGTGTGTATGTGTGTGTGTGTGTTTGCGTGAGTGTGTGTAGCAGGTGGGTGAGAGGTCCCTTATGTGCGTGGTTATACCTGTGTGCATGCCTTCATGCAGAACTGCATCAGTGAGAGGTTTGTCACTAGGCTTCAGTGGGAAGGAACAGGAATTAACGTCGTCACACCCCGACATTGGTGAGTGCCATGACCGCCCTGTGCACAGTCCAAGGCAGCAGTGAGGCCGGAGGCCAGGGCACCGTGGAGCCCACGGCCAGGTGGGTTGCCCAGTCATGGGCACCAACCCTACAGTGAAGCCAGCTAGGCGGCCGGGGCACAAGTGCCCCCCTCGTGCTGGACACCAGAACCCAGAGAATTGGAGGGCAGTGGGCCCACAGGTTAGGTCCACCGCCCCCAGCAGCAAATAGAGACCGGGGTCCCATAATCCAGCACAGCTGTCGCCCGCTCGCCTGCCCCCCTGTGGCGTGCCAAGCACCCAACTGGGGGACCTGCCACCCTCCCACCCATACTCTCCTCCCCAGGGTGCCCAGGGCAGCACCCACCCCTGACACCCAAGGCACTCGGCGCCTGCCGAGTTGGCCAGTACATTGGCAAGGGCCAGCACAGGCTGAGCCACCAGGCCCCAGTGACACCCCACACCCAGTAAGGATGGAGCCAGCCCCCCGAGCAGCGAGTCCTGCTGGGCGTCCCCCCGCCACCCCACCACCACTGACTCACCCTCCCTGGGTGCCTGGCAGTCTGCCCGCCCCCCTCCCCTGTTAGGTGAAAACTTGTGGAATGATATTAAAGCTAGAATGTATTTTACTTGTCTTGCCTGCAGTATGCATGTTTATTCCTGCCGATTCCCGAGTCCATCCTGCTAAGCTCTATCCTGTGTGCAGTACCATCATAAATATTTCTTTTCGTTGTTTTGCTTATTTTCTCTGCAGGTTTGTTTATTATAGACGTGGTGCCTGTTTGGATTATTTGCAGTATTTTGTTTTGTGTTTTTTTTTTTTTTTTCATTTATCACCTTTTGTTGGTTTCAGTGTGCATTTGCTGTGTACTCTTTTCATTGGTTTATTACTTAAGTTGGTGCGCATCTGGGTCTTGACGTAGGACTGTAGACCTACCCTTTTCTAACAGCGCCTCCAGTGGCTAGCGTGATTTCTCTTTTTCTGTCTCTTCTGTCTCAGTGCAGGTATTGGGCATTGCCCTCATTGTCTACTTAGTTGGGTTCCATTTAAATGTTTTTACTATTGGAATATTTTTATATTGTGTCAATAAATATTGATTGATTAGGATCTTTGCTTCTGGTTTCTCTTTATAAGCTGAACCTGTGCCAGCCTTTTAAGATGAGCAATCTATTTCCTGGAAGTAGAGCTCTCCCTCTACTCTCAGGTGGCGTTGCTACCCTTACCCCTGCCACATACAGAAAACTGCCGTTTGCAGAAAAAAAAACATGGAGCACAACACAAAGCACTTGATCAGATGTAAGTCCCTCCAAGGTGGGTAATATTGTGAATTTCATGGTGGATGACGTTGTGAATGCACTTTAAGGGTTGCGCTGTGAAACTGTACTTTTCTAAAAGGAAACTGTCAGGCAAGAAAAAAAGGTCTAAACAGGGTCGGTAGATGATCTCCCGCCGCAGGTGCAAGTAATATTGCCTCTAAGTCCACTGGATTGGCAATGAAGGGACAAGCCATGGTTGAAAAACCCGGTTAATCATGATCGAAATTTCCCAAACTTCAGGAAACACGCTCAGACTGACATAAGGGGCTTAAGCTTGTATGTAAGGCTTAAGCTTACATAAGGACGTGAGCTTGAGCTTTCTTCATCATAGCCTGCTCTCAACCAGGTTTGATGTCAAGCTCACTGTAGACCCCTTTCTGAAACAGAAAAGCCAGAGATTCCCTCATTTCAGGCTCAACATAGTCAAGATATGTACTAAGCCCGCTTCCTGAAATGGGCCCCAGGTGCCTTGAGTCCCTGAGAATTGTCAATGGTGTGTACTATGTGTAAAACTATAGGGTTGCAAACTGTAAGCCCCAAATTTCTTTATTTCCTATTTCTTTATGCTTTTCTTCAAAGATCCTAAGTATAACATTTTTTGAAAACTTTGTAAAGCATTGAGAAGTGTGCCCCACACCGCTGTCACAGGTTGGGAGTTTGACACAGTTGGCTCCTGGATGTTGAGGTTTTATTCAGTGGCCCACTAACTAAACGATTGATGGCTCTGGACACATGGTTTTCCACAGTATGTGATGTTCATTCTATGCATTTCAATTTCTTCTGGGAGCGCTTAAAATTTCTAAAACAAGATAGACTTGTCCTAAAGAAGTCAGTGGCCAAACTGTTTATGTCCAACATATCTTTCTGCCTGCATTACCATTATCTGTTCCCTCCAACAAGAGACATGTTGGAGCTCCAAGTATATAACATGATTCTATACATTCGTTGTTTGGTACAGCACCTTCTGTTGAAGGAAATTATTAAAAGATCTCAAATGCTGAAGAGGAGCTCTCCATCAGTGATTTCAAATTTGCGAGAAATATGCACAGACAACACTTAAACATTAAATGAGGTTTTAATAAAGGTTAAATGATGAATATATGAGGTAGATTAATGATTCAATCAGAAGGAATAAATGAATGAACAAATGAATAACGCAGAATGGATTGAGAGAGTGGATGATTTAATACCTGGAAAGTTATGGGTAAATTCTGAAGATAATGAGAGGGTGTGGTAATGTTAAGGAATAAAAAGGAAGAAGGGAAATGCAATAATTTGGAGAGACTGCATCTACATTTGGATTGGAATAAGCAATTTTCCTAGAAGACCTCTGACCATGACGTCTGGCAACCAGGATGTGGTGGGTCCAGCCGCATGTTATCCTGAACCGGGGTTAAGACAGCGAGTATGACAGTGGATGCTCTACTGTGCTGGTTCTGCAGGTGGTGGTCTCAGGCAGATCGGGCTCTGCAAAGATCCAGATGATCCAGGGTCTGACAGGGCTGGTCTCGCAGGCCTTAATGAGAAAAAAATATATTTATTAAATAAAAAGAAGAGTTGGTCAGTCTGAGAGTCTTATTTATTCCTCTCGGAATAATCTGGTCCTCCCGGAACCATCCGACAAATAATAATGTTGGAAATAATCTTGCAAGCCTGCGAGGTTATCTACATAAAATATTATTCATGCATAAGAAAAATATAAAAACTGAGTACAAACTTTGAGCATTCCTGGGACTAAGTGTTGCAAAAAAAAGTTATGAGGTCTTCAGATGAATTTAACTAAGTTGTAATAATGCAAGACAAAGTAGATATTAAAAGCCAGATGAAAAGAAACAAAGAAGTAGCAATCAAGCAAGCTAACAAGAGTTTTTATAGAACTTTTCTGTGGGCGTGGGGGTAAGCTGCACAGGCTTCTCCAGTTTCGAAGATCATTTCTATATTATGTGATTGAACTAATCTAATGTCTGGCAAACACTGACCCATACATTCTTTAACGATGACCAAAATTGGTTTTAGACATCATCGGATCACAGCATTATGGTCAGCTGTAAATGTATGCATTCATACTTCAGCACATTTTATGCATGAGGGAATAATACTATGGTTGAGTGCTTTATGCATCCAGAGGGACAGCATGCATCCCACATTGGAAGGAGCAGCCCAACTCTCTGGCATTAGTGCTCCCCCACCCTGACTCAGAGTTGAGACCAGGAGGCAGAGTTGCAGTTTAACACACTTCTGGGCACTTCCCTCCAATGTTCCAATGTCATTCCTAAGGACAGGAGTATTAAAAGTGGATTACTTAATGTCCGCTCCCTGTCTTCCAAAGCCATTCTTATAAACAAATTCATCTTTGACAACAGCATTGATGTGTTGTGTCTTTCAGAAACCTGGTTTTATGAAGGTTATTATGTTAGCCTAAATGAGGCCTCTCCTCCCAGCCACATTAATTACCATGTCCTTCAGTGCTCTGTCCCCATAAAATCATTATTGTTGGGGACTTCAGTATTCATGTAGATGTTGTCAATGATTTCTGCAGTACAGAATTCACCTTAATAGTTTAATCCATTGGCTTTGATCAGCATATGCATGAACGCTCGCACTGCTTGAATCACACCCTGGGCCTTGTTCTAACTTATGGTGTCAAATCAAACACCTGACGTCTCTCCCCCTAACCCAGTGTTATCTGACCACTCTTTAATCACTTTTGAGTTTCTTCTAGCCAGTCATGAAAAAAGACAGTGTCTTAGCAAAATTTAAGGAAGCTATTCCTCTGTCTCTTGGTGCTACATCACCTCTGTTATGAAAGCCTTAGTCCCTCCTACATTGATCAACTTACTGATAGTTTTGTAGGCTCTCTTCATGAAACATGGGATTGGGAAAAAAGAAGAGTATATCTTGAATGAGATTAGCCCTCTGGTATACACCAGAAACTCGCCACTTAGGGCAGCTAGCATGCAAATTAGAGAGGAAACAAGAACAAGGACAAAAATATTTTTCCAACCTGGAAAGACATATCCAGGACATATCCAAAATATGTAGGATGGCTCTGTGTAATGCCAGAGCCAAATACTATACCTTTCTAACCCCAGGTTCCTTTTCAGTAGTGTAGCCAGGCTGACTCAGAGACATAACTCCACTGAGCAGTGTATTACCACATCTCAGCAACTGTGACATTTATCAAAATTATAACAAACAGACAAAAAAATTAACAACCACCAAGCATCAAACCCAATTAATCTACTCCATATTGCAGCTATTCAGGATACAGTTGGAAATACAGATGGGTCACTACTATTGTCCCCATTTACCTGCATCAGCTGACTACTATCATTTCCTCATCAACTTGCCTCCTAGACCCAATACCCACCTGCTGTTCAAGGAAGTGTTCCCTTTAATCAGCACTTCCTTGTACAGATCAACCTTTCCTTATCCATAGTTTATGTTGATAGACCTTAGTGCTGCTTTTGATACAGTTGACCACCAGATCTTCATAAGGAGACTGGAATATCTACTTGGAATCAGAGGCACTGCCTTAGATTGGTTCCAGTCCTATTGCTCAGACTGATATCAGTTAGTTCATGTCAATGATCATGATTCTGCCTGCACAAAATCCAGTCATGGGGTTCCACAAGGATCTGTGCTCGGTCCAGTTCTCTTCACTTTATATATGCTCCCTCTCTGTGATATCATTAGGGATCATTCAATAGATTTCCAGTGTTATGCTGACAACACCCAATTATATTCATCAATCAAACTGAGTGAGCATAATCATCTACAGCAACTTCAGTCCTACCTTCATGATATTAAGGCCTGGATGACCCTAAATTTCTTCCTTCTGAGTTCTGAAAAAACTGAGTTACTGCTCATAAGTCCAAAACGCCTGTGTGATTTTATATCTGACGTCATAGCATTGCTAAATAGTTTTGCTACTCCTTCTGGCACCACCATAAAGAACCTAGGTGTTAGCTTTGACCTGTCTTTTAGACCTGTCTTTTTTAGACCTGTCTTTTAGTTCTCACGTAAAATATATCTCACGGACTGCTTACTTCCTCCTGTGCCATATTGCTAAAATTAGGCATATACTCTACTCTCTCTCCAACTCTTTATTGCCTGGATTCACCAACAGGGCGCTGAGAACTTTGCAGCTAATTCAGAACACAGCAGCTCATCTCAAAAATCAGACCATATCTTTCCAGTTTTGGTCTCTTTGCACTGGCCTCCTGTTATTATTCAGGACTCAGTTCAAAATCCTGCTCTTCATGGTCTGGCACCCTCTTATATCTCAGACCTGATAAAACTATATTACTTGTTCTCAAAAGCATTTTCAATGTTTCTCCACCTACTTTTCAGGTTGAGTTCAGTTTAGCACATGCACTGTCAACATTAACACCGTGCAACATTATCCATGAGATCCTCAAATTTTGGTTGTGCACAATGTTGCATGTGATGTGTGAAGTATCCCCCGGCCTTTAGAGGCCAATTACGGTCCACACCAGAGATTCCAATGTAAAATATTACTGGTAACAGAAAGGAAGAAAGCACACGTCAAGTCAAGTTTAGTTAGTGTTTAAGTTGTTTTTATTAAATCACCAACTAAACAAGAACTACCTTTAGGAGGTATAATCCTTTGCATTATACATAGGAAGACCTGGAGTGATATCCGTATGAATCAGCTTGGTGCCCACAAATGGCACTGAATATGAAAAAATTCAAGGGTAATTTTGTCTCATTTTCTTCTAAAGGACATGATCCATATGTGGATGTTCTTGTTCACCGACAAGATTTAATTTTCCCCAAATATTCTTAGCTCTTCTTTACAGTCCACTCCATGAAAATGATGTTCTTAGGATGATGATCCTAAGATCCTGAATGATGTTCCAAGACATACCCCCGGGCATCACTGAATTAAAAAGAAAACAATGGAAGCAAACACTATTGAAGCTTTCCATTTCCACAAATGTGCGATTCACAATAGATGAAAGAATGTTCACACTGAATCTTAAAAAGGAAATGGCAATATTCAGAAAATGCTTGACAGATGTCAAAATGCAATTCCTTGATCCTGAATGAGATGCTGATTGGTCCACACAGAATCTTTAGGACCCCCTTGGTCTAGCCAAGGTCTCTCTAAACTCCATGTAAGGACTCTTCTGCTTTTTTTTCCAATTTATTTTTTGTTTGCTTCACTTACCTACTATACCGGTCTGAGAGTCCATTGGAATGAATGAGTGTTTCAGACTCAGAACATAATGTCCACAATTTATCAACATTGCCTAAAATTCGTCTGAAAGTGCCATTCATTACCTGACAAATAGAGCATTGAAATAGGTGTAGGGTTTAATTTTCTTCTCCATTGCAGTACCATTAGGGTAATATCAATGACGTAATGTAATGTCAGTGATGAATGTGTTCATGTTTTCTATTTATCTGCTTACCTTCCTACCTTCCACAGGGTGTGGAGTTTGCTGTCCTCCCCGTGTGTGTGTGTGTGTGTGGTGTGTGTGTGTGTGTGTGTGTGTGGGGGGGGGGGGGGGGGGGGGGGGGGGTTCTCCAAACCTGGGATTCCCTCTCGGTTCCCTTTCATGGTCACTCCACACTTACAGTGTCATCTATTCCATGGCACCTTCTTTATCATTTGCCGAGCAACATGCAGAAAGTTTCAGACCCCTTCAGAAAACAGACTATTGTTTTTGTAGTGATGCACAAAGGTTATTACAAATGGTAAAGACCACAAGCACAAACCAATATGAAGTACACAGTTTGCCATTTGTGAGTCCATGCCTGTGAGATCACACAATGTCATACAGGCCACAGTACTATTTTATAATAATATGAAAGGTATAATATTATTTTCTCTTGCAGGTATAGGCCACGTCAGAGCATGCTTGAATGCACTCCCCATAGAGATCTTTAAACAGTAAAATATAGCTCTTTAGATATGAACTATATATTGCTACCATATTAATATCTTGATATGAACATGATAGTATTGCAATATTGCAATAGGCAAAGAAATGAACAATACAGCCTTTCCTTACCTTGACATGCATGTACAGCTCAACCGATAACAGTTTTATACTTGCACGAATCTTAAAGTTAGGGTTAGCCAATCAAAAACCATATTTCAGTCCTGGCATGATGCACATAGAAGCTGTCTCTCAAACATCTCTACATCTCTACACCCGATCGATCAGTCAGTAAAAGTACACACCAGCACTCCAGCCTGTTACCCGCTATTGTATAAATTGTGAATAGGCAAAGTCAGTTTAAAGTGCTTTATTATTTAATATTACTTCATATACTTTGTGGCTTTGTGGGGACTTCGGCTGCCACAAAGCTCACTCAACTCAACACTAACGCTACACAACAAGGGTAGAGTCCAAGTTTTGAAATGACACATTAACACATGGCAGCAAATTATTTCATAGTATACTGATAATGCATTCTTGCAGCTGATGATAATAACAATAACCAGGGTTCTTAAAAACAAGGAGTTTTAAAATATCTTAAAAGCATTGCATTTATGAATTTGGAAAAAATACCTTCAAAACACTTGAACAAGTCTTTAACTATTCTATCTCAGTCTTAAAAGTTGTGCAATATATAACTGGTCCATATCACATTTTTTCTCAAATCGTTGCAAACCACTATTATTTGGTTGAATAACATAACTTAATCAAAGAATGACAGAACCAATAATTCAGAATACAATGCTGTCCTGTGTCAAAATACACAGACCACTCGCAACAAACCAAGCAGAAGGGTGAAAAATCTAACAAAATGTCAGCAGAACAGCAGGAAATTTGACTAGCACTGTAAATTACAGTGCTTATTACAGTTACATAACAAATTTACGTTACCTAGCTACACAGTTAATGCTGGGGTTATGGCGATATGTAAATTACAGTGTGGTACTGTCATTGGTTAAAAACTGATGGATAGCAATGTGTTCAAGGCTTTTTGCACCACTTGCAAAAAAGGATTCAGCTTGGTACAATATGTATGAAGGTGTTTTTCTCATGCCAAGTAGTCCAAGCGCATGAACTCTGTCAAAGGAAAAGAGCAAACTCCTATCATGACTGCATATCTTTACATTAACATTATCTGATGCTGAAGCTGCGTCAGATAATGTTAGCCTGCTAGATGTTCATGTGCCCAAAGCAGCCACGGCTAACGTTAACCAGCCAGCTGCTAGTGCTGTAGTCCCTCCAGCTATGGCCTCAAGATCTGTGCCCAGCTTTTTGGGTCCACCCTCATGAATATGAAGGTATCTCAGAGCTTTTCAAGTGCATGTTCCCTGATTCCGACATTGTGAACACCCTGAGTTGTGGTCCAGATGAAATGGCTTACATAGCCAAGTTTGGTTTAGCTATTCATGTCAAAGAGGAACTGGTGTCCAAAGTCAGCATTCCCTAAGGTGATCTCCAATAGCCTTAGAGATATAACCTGGGCAAGCAGGAAACTCACATCCTCCTGCTCACACCTCTGAAGCCCCTTTGTACATAGATTCATCTCAAAGAAACATATCCCACAGAAACAAAGGTGACAGGTCTCCTCCAGACAACCCCTGCTGTTTGCCAGCCATATCCAGCTGGATTCCCCACTCACACACATGATGTTGGGGACTGTTAACCAGCCACATTTAGATTGGGAACAATAGCCCCCTCTCCCACACCCACTCAATCGAACACTTTGATCACAACCTCAATAGTGACATTTCTCACCTTCCCAAGCATTGAACCAGAGTGGCACATTGTTATCAATAGACACTAGCATGGTCAATCATGGAGACAATAGAAATAATCTTATTTGTCCACCTCACCAAACACACACCCACAAGTTGCCCCTAAGCTGGGAAACCACTCCCCCCAAACAGGTACAATAGTGAGAAAAACCAAGGTTTCCTTGTTTTACTTGAATACTACATTACATGATCTTGGATGTTTATCCTGTGACTATTGTACGCTACTTCCTGTAAAACCCCAACCGTAACTCTACCCTCCTTTCTTTTACACAACCATTTGGTCTGATCTTCTGCGAATAAAAGAATTAATCATCAAGATGGCTTCTCAAGTCTTTTCTGAGTTTTTCCTGCAGCCCCTAATGCAGCTTTTTTTTAAAGAAAGTATGGACAAACTGAACCTCAGGGACTAGGAGTCCATCTCAATGGATGGACCCAGTGTGAATTGGAAACTCCTTGACCTTTTCCAGAAAGATCAAGCTGAGCAGTATGGAGGTGAACAGTTTAGGCTATTACTGCAAGTGAGTGAGTGTGTTTGTGATCCATTAATAATTATAATAATGCATCCTATTTGTAGTGCACTTTACATTAAATAAACAATCTCAAAGTGCTACAGAGAATTTCACGTGGTGCGGGGCGCGTTTGCACGCCGTGTGCACGCCGTGTGCACAACATTTTTTGGAGTGCGCGCGACATCTGTGTGGACCCAAAACTTTGAGACCTCGCTAATAACATCGGGCAACGTTTGCTTGACAGCGCATGTACCAAACTAAACTCACCACGGCAGTAAATGGAGTTCTCACTAGGTAAAACCCCATAGAGAAGAGGAACTCACCAGAGCTATCATCATACAGCTGTTGTAGCGTCCTCTTCGTTGCCATGTTTAAATGAGTGTGTCACAGCGGACTGTGTTTTATGTTCCTGCCTCTTCTTCTTCAGAGGTAGAACAACTGTACAGATGTTTATGACCCCCTGTGGTGTCACGGGACATTACAGAAATGTTGTGGAAGTAGGCAGCTGTGTGAGCTTTGCGCACCGTGACACTCACGACATGTTCACAGAAGTATACCCGAGCCTTGATATGAAATTTGCATTGAAAACTTCTGGTGTTCAGCTTGTTTGTGTAGGGAGCTGTGGCCCACACATGCTACACAATGTATTCAAGTGTGGGTTGAATGCATGGGAGCTGGAGAGGTTGAGAGCATCACAGTAACAAAGTATTCCCCATATTTTTCTGTGCCCATCATTGGGTAGAAAACCTTCTGCTTGTGGAGAGAGCCCTGGCAGTCTATCTTCCCATTTAGAAGAAGCTTCCTGAGCATAGAGTATGTAAAATTTCCGTGTCATCGGGGATGTCATCGCCGAAACAGTGCTTGGCGATTCACATCTTACCATTGTTCCCTCTTCCTTGCTGAAGCCCAGATGTTTGCAGAGGAGAGGTCAGAGTTCTTCAGGAATGTCTTCCGCTGGCCTCCCCAGGCTTTCTGTTCCTTGATCTTTCCACTAAGGCTGAGATCTTCCAGAACTTCTTTCCTCACGTTGTGGTCAAGAAACCGGAGCTGCCATTGATGGGCTCCATGCCGACCTGTCGGAGGACCTCTCCGTTGGTAACTCGGTCCATGTACGAGATGCGAAGCACCAATGTTGATTAACCAAGAAGAATGGAATGGGTGCAAACAGCAGTCAAAGCTGTAACACTTGTCATTGCATGTGTGGTCAGGAGGCACATACTACCCACTAAATTAAAAGGAGTTTATCCCAGTAAATTACCACACCACCATTGGAGAGTTTGTGGATAACATAATAGTCTTGATTGAATGTGTTGTAGACATCGTCATTCAGCCTTAAGGGGGAGGGCAATGGTAGTTGTTCATCGAGGGGGGGGCCTCTCTACGCTGCACTACTCGCCGCACTGTTCTCTCTGTTCCTCTCACCCTCTCTTTGCGCTCTGTGCAACTTTTTTTCTTTTTTTCACTCCCTCTTGGACACTTTCATAGACAGCTTTAGCCGGGGATAGTGCGGTTGAATTGGGGACTGTCCCGGAAATCCGGGACGTCTAGTCACCCTACCTTACCATGACGTTCCTCGCCCTGTACTCTCTGTCTCCGCCTGCATGAGCTTTCTGCAAAGAGGTTCACTGAATGCATGACATCATGGATTGATGCCCTCAAGGAATTTACATAGAAAAATATTTTGTATATTATTAACGTCATATTGTAGAGAATATTGCTGTTGGAGCTAACGTAGGGGGTAGATCACCTGTAGCACCAGTTCATTGCACGTGGGTGATGTGTTGGTAATGACCATGTCGTCCTTTTTTCACCAGTCGACAAGTAGCCAAGCCCGTGGGGTCCAAGGCTGTTACTGTCTCTTCCCGCGCCGAAGCTTGGTGAGATTTTGGAGATAACGTTAACTTTATCAAGTGCCAGTTCATAACAGACGTTATCTCATGGCACTTTACAAAGAAAAGTGAATAACGTACAGAGAAGTGATATGGTGAACACCCCTGCCCTCAGATCCTTGCAAAGGCTGAGGAACAACTCAGAAAAACAGGGGGGAAAATGGATAAATCCCAGGGTGAGAGACAGAGGAGGGGACCCTCACCCAGGACGGACAGGTGGGTAGAAGCAAGACAGTATACAGAGATACATGGATTGATGGCTAACAATTTAGATTTTAGTTTAGAGGTCAAATGAGTTCATAGTAGAAACAATGCATGCAGCAGGAAGATCCATAATAAGGGATAGAGTCCTGGATCCAAGTCAGCATCTCTGGGTTCTGGGAGGGGAAAAAGCACGGACTCCGGGGATCACAGAATAAGAATAGAGAGGAGAAAGAAGATGAAGGACAAATGAGGAGAAGGGGAAAGGAGGGTGAGATGAGAGTGGGAACATGTGCTCAAGTCTATGGTGGCTGACAAGGGTCAACACACTCAGAACAAACAGCTTCAAGTACAGAAATGATGCAAATTCATAAACAAGGTACAAACAAAGAATCTGATGTAAGTGCTCCAAATGGTGGAACACAATGGTGAGAAATGCTCTGTCTATGGGAAAAACTGACTGCAGGACCAAATTATTGTCACGGTCATATGAATTTTATTTGACTATATTCATATATTGTGGTTATATCACTGTACAATGCAGTACATTACGTGCTTGTTAATGACAGCAGTAAACTTGTAAGCAGTTACGAAATAATCTCCACTGTTTGTGTACATACAGAGGTACCCAAGACACTGAGCCGAAAGTACTCTCTAAAATACTCCCTCCATTTAGGAGGGATGAGTTTACAGTTCTGATGGACCAAACCACATGTGGCATGTGGATGGATACGATAAATTCAAACCACACGGTTTTGGATTAAGCGGCAGTGGATACTCTCAAAAGGTGCTGTGGTGGACGAGGAACAAGCAACAATGACCCAGTGGTCATTGCCCACAATTATCTGCACTGTCTGTCAGAATATGGAATCATTCCAATGTGACTTTGCACCGACTGTGGTACTGAAAATGGCACAATGGCACAATGGCACTAATTAATTGTGCCTTAACATCATCTCACACTGACGAGTATGCTGGGGCTGCCAGTCATTTATACTGGTCTACAATGGCAAACCAAAGACTTGAAGCATATTTTCAGAGGTATTATATATATATATATATATATATATATATATATATATATATATGTGTTTTTTTTTTCATTATATATTTGTTTTTTTACAAGCCCACAGTCCATGGTCCCCCACACATCCTGTCCATGCTCTCCTTCCCACAGTTCATGCTTGCTTAGCAACCCACCCCATGTCCAGGTCAACCCCATCACTTGCACTTTGGAATAACGGCACTTGAACACACACAAACATGTGTGCACACATACCTCTATCTACCTATGCACAGCACAGGCAGACCACTCACTGCATGTTCGGCTTTCACAGTATCTCTATGCATCAGACAAAAACATCCTTTGTCCTTGCAAGCTAGACGCACAATTTTAAAATGGATTTTCAAACGGACCTTGCAAGTTTGCTTTTTAGAACAACAAATTATGTCCATTAAATTAAAACATTTTCAATTGCATTAGCATCCAAAAACATTCCTTGAAATGCATCGCCCTAATTCCAATTTGTGTTTTCAGGTCTCATTTTGGATGGACCTTCTGAATGTCATGAGCACACATGCCTCCTGTGATTTGTATTTATGGATGTGTTACGAAGTGACCTTGATGAAT
Organism: Karalla daura; assembly: GCA_029224185.1. Lineage (NCBI taxonomy): Eukaryota > Metazoa > Chordata > Actinopteri > Chaetodontiformes > Leiognathidae > Karalla > Karalla daura. The sequence goes on from CM055204.1 coordinate 1,049,645, forward strand.
CCTGACAAAGGTGGAATACTCATACAATCAGACATTTTTAACAGTCTCAATGTCCACCTGGTGTTTCCATTATGGGTTTCTGAAGTGCATTCACTTGGATAGGGGTGGCAATTTTGAAAGTGTCCTTATTGCTGACCTTTGGTCAGCAATAAGGACACTTATTGCTGAGCTTGGTGGCTCTCAGAAATCCTATACGATGCCATGTCATCTGACTGGCAATGGCTCTTGTAAGAGGATGTACAGGATGTTGGCAAACATCAATCGGGCACTTCCCCTGAGGTCAAAGGATAGATGAGGATAGATCATCCATTCAATCTCAGAACCCTCAGCAGCTCCAAGTTATGCAATGTGGGTCAGATAAGAGTGATGGATCTTGCACTGCCTTGGCTAATGTTGCTTGGTCAACTGACCCCATAGCCATGCTGAGCAATGCAGCTGCTTTAATTTCACCAGTTGAGCCATCACAAACCGAGAACAAGGAGATTACTTAAGCTTGTGACTAGACTTATTGAAATAATCGACCACAAAGTGAGAGCAAATTGATAGGTGGTTAAATAGGGTTCAAGGGGATGTCCTAAGAATTTGAATAAGTGTTTTCAATATATCAATGTGTTATTTGCGTAGCCTGCACTGGAGATGGAAAATGTTTTTTCTCACTCCTGTGTGGCTGGGGTTAATTTCCATGTATCGAATCAATAAAAGGCAGAGTTTCTCATGACTTTTTTTTATCATTGTTGAATCACCCTTGACTGTCAGAAGCGTCCATCAAAGCGCATATATCCCAGCAATGACCCTACCGCCCGGCCCATTGTTGTGGAGAGGTTCTGTGGGAATCAGAGGTAAATAACTAGTTGTCAGTTTCTGACCAAACTTCATGAAGGGGGGAAATAGATATGGAAAATGTTCAAAAATGTGCTCTGCTGCATCAATTTGTGGTCCAGAGCATCTCTGTGGTGTGTGTCTCTGGCGACTACTCTCTGTTGTCTCCCCTCCCAATCCCTGCAGCAGTTGCTGCTGCTAACTGTTAAACTCCCCTCATGCTGTACTGTGTCTCCCAAGTATAGCTGAGCAATAGGCTATAAAATGGCCAAAAAAAAGCTTTGATTGAGGTAATCTGCTCTTTTGAATTGTAGGATAGCCTGTTATCAATAGTATACCAACGTAGATGGACATAGGCTCATAAATAACATTATTGGAGTTGGTTATTAACAAAACACTATAACTCAATACAAAGCATGCAAGTCTGTTTAACATATTAATCGGGTCACTGGTGACTGTGCAAATAAAGATTTTAATTTTGGGTCCTAATTGTATCTAGTTACAGTGATGTGGTGTGTATTTTGTGATGCCAGTTTTTTCATGCTTCTAGAAAAAAAGAATTTTGGCGATCTATTGTACTAAAGTTAATTTCCTGATGTGTCACTCATCTGATCAGATGATGGTTGGTTTCCATGTTGGTTTTGCACGCAATAGAAGTCCAGTCAAACAGTGAGAGAGTGTCGGTCCTTATTAAAATAAACACAACACAGATGACAGTTACACACACATCTCTGTGTATATTATTGCGGGTTGTGAGCCAATAGGATAAGAGGAAAGGAAACGGAAATACTCTTAACTTAAGCTAGACATGTATTGATGGGGAGAAAATCTTGTGGATCAATACACAGCTTGGTGTGTGGGGATTCAGTGGCAGCGTGCTGTTTGAGTGCGTTATATTTTGGCTGCTCCTCCCTTTTGTGCAGCTCCTCTTGTTGTTCCTTTCTGAGGGCAAATCTTGTGCAGAATCTTCTCTATGTATGGGCTTTAGTCTGGACCATGGCAGAAAGCTGCTCTGGTGGTCAGTTTTATGATTGTCTCAGTGGATATATGCCAATGCATCTGAAGCAATGTGCTAATCAAGCTAATCATGTTCTCTGTCTCTTCATTTCCCTCCAAAAAATACTTTCAAACAGTGACTAGTAACTGGGTCTCAAAACTGGCGCTGTAACAGTCCCAACGGTGGAGATGGGAATAATAGAGCAATGGCTACTCCAACAACAGACAAAATCCAATTAAGATAAGATAAAAGAAACAGCTTCCCATTCAGAATGGATGTACAGTGGCTGACCTACTTGGCAGGCATGCCCCCCCAATGCCCACCTATACCATTGGGTCTGCATAAAACAAATACTAACTGAATGCGCAGTAATCAGGTCGATAACGTGTGGTGTGAACACCTCACAAACAAAAAAGAATGATGTTGCCTGTCAGAGTCCACACACATGCCTACACACATCCACACACACATACATACAGTTAAGAGGTGATCGGCCCACACGCACACACACAGAGAGACAGCATCCACCTCTGATGTTTCTGTTTCCTAGTGTTGATGCAGTGGAAAAGTGTAACACAGCTCCTCCGTGCCACGTCTGTCACTTCCTGCTGAGTGCCGACAGCACTGCTTCTGTTGTTACTCTATCTCTACTCCTATTCTTAGAGTCTTTTCTTTGTGTCTTTTCCTTGATTTCGCACCATTTAAATATCCTGTAAATGCCATTCGAGCACTCTATCCTGTTTAAGGGTCCTGCTCCCTCCCTGACCTGCTTCCCACACCACATCTAGTGTCTTCTATCACCCGTGCTTCAATTAGCCTCAACTGTGAGCATTAGCACCAGTAGCAATGGCTTCCCCTTCTGCTTCTTCTGTCCCTCTCTCCTGCTCAGTGTGCCACATGTTTAGCTATTCCCCTGCCTCCTTTTGCGAGGGTGATATGTGTAGGCACTGTAGTTTATTGGTTTGGTTGGAGGCCAGGCTTTGCCATCTGGAAGCTCTGCTCCATACAGTGGAAACAAAACCAATAGCCGCAGTTAGCCAGCGCCCATTAGCCACTGCAGAGCCGCCAAGCTTAGCTCCTGTTAGTTCCCCCCGGCATCTCCCAAGCAGCCAGGGACACAGGAACGCTGAGTGACCCAGGAAGCATAGTTCCCAGAGACCCCGAGGCCCACCTGCCACTTCCTGTTTCTAATAGGTTCTCTCTCTTGGTGCTGCTGGCTAAGGCTAAGCACAAATATAGTATTGTGGCGCAGTTGACCTGCAGTTACGCCAAACAGAGGTCACTAAAATTAGTGCGGAGTCAGTGTGTTCAATGGCCTAAACAATGTTGGACACCGTAGTTTTCTCCAACATCCTGCCCAGTCTGGCAAGTGATGACATGTTTAGCCATACGTCATCACTTCCCTGCTGGTTATGGAGGTGGTGTCCCGCAAATGGTGTGGGCTTTGTAGACGATTGGCAAACTTTCTGGGGTAAACCTGGTCTCACTAGGAGGGACTGCATCCATCCCACGTTAGAAGGAGCAGCCCAACTCTCTAACAACCTGGCCAAGTGCATTAGTCCTCCCAGACCCTGAGTTGAGACCAGGAGGCAGAGTTGCATTTTAACACACTGCTCTGCACTTCCCTCTCTACAGTTACACACACAAACCCCCATAAAGACTGTGTCTGTCCCCCTACTGTCCAAATTTAACAGCAGAGGAGCAATTCTTAACAACCTTATAAAAATGTCCACTGTCATTCCTCAGGACGGGAGTATTAAATGTGGATTACCTAATGTCTGCTTCCTGTCTTCCAAAGCCTTTTTTATAAATGAATTAATCTCTGACAACAACATTGATGTGTTGTGTCTTTCAGAAACCTGGCTTCATTAAGGTGAGTATTAAGGTGAGCCTAAATGAGGCCTCTCCTCGCAGTCACATTAATTACCATGTCCCACAATGCCTTGGAGGTGGGGTGGCAGCCGTCTTTGACCGAGGTCTCTTAATTATCCCTAAATGTAATATTAATTCATTTGAAAGCCTTGTCATTAGCTTGTCTAACCAAAGCTGGAAGACACAGTTACCAGACCTACTTGTACTGTATCTGGCTCTGGGCCCTGATTCAGATTTTCTGTCTAAATTTCCTGAGTCTCTCTCAAGCTTAGTCCTCAAAACAGATAAAATCATTATTATTAGGGACTTCAATATTCATGTAGATGTAGTGAGTGATAGCTGCAGTACAGCATTCACCTCAATAGAACCTCAATAGCTTCTGTCAGTATATGCACAAACCCAAACACTGCTTCAATCACACCCTGGACATTGTTCTAACTTATGGTGTGAAAATTAAACCTGACCATCCCTCCCCCTAACCCAGTTATATCTGAACACTCTTTAATGACTTTTGAGTTTCTTCTAGCCAGTCATGTGTCAAAGAAAACCAGTATATGCACAAGACAGTTGACTGGCACAGTCTTAGCAAGCTTAAAGGAAGCTATTCCCCTGTCTCTCAGTACATCACCTCTCTATCATGAAAGCCCAAGTCCTTCTTTCATTGATCACCTTGCTGACATCTTTGTAGGCTCTCCTCATGAAACTCTCGATTCCGTTGCACCCCTAACAAAAAATATTCTAGAATGAGATTGACCCCCTGGTATACAACAGAAACTATCCACCTTAACCTAACCCCAGGTTCTTTTTCAGCCCTGTAGCCAGGCTGACTCAGAGACATAATTCCACTGAACAGTGTATTCCCACACATCTCAGTAGCTGTGATTTTATTACTTTTTTCAATAACAAAATTATAACTATCAGACAAGCAATTTACAGCCACCTAGCATCAACTGCAATTAATCTACCCCATATTGCAGCTATTCAGTATACAGCTGGAAATACAGATAGGTCACTATCTTCATTTGTCCCCATTGAGGAAGAAGATATTGGAGCTCTAGGTGGCTACATAGACCAGTGCAGCAACACTATAATGAGGAAGAGTAAGACACCAGCCCCGAGCTCCAAGCCATCGTGGGGGAGGATTCACCCGGATCCTCGACACCCGGAAACGACTCGGTAGATGTCCTCCTGTCCATCCACGAGAAGTTGGACAGCCTTGAGTCACGCCTCAACCTTGCGGATTCCTCCACAAGGAATTTCAAGCCCTGCAGGAGTCGCTGGAATTCAGCCAGCAACAGGTAGTCGAACTCGTTGCAGAAAATAAATGAGGAAATAAATTGAGATGAGCCAGATCACAAAGGACAACAAAGCCATGAAGGAGACCATCCTGGATCTGCAGGCCCGGAGCATGAGGGACAATCTTGTGTTCTGCGGGAACCCAGTGCGCCTGGATGAAGACCCGGAGACAGCAGTGAAGGAGTTCCTCCAGCAACAGCTCAAGATCTCGATGCGCAGCATGGAAACCATCAAATTTCACCTGACAGCCGCCGTCATTGCCCCATTATAGCCAAGTTTGTGCGCTTCAAGGAAAAGGAGCAGGTAAAGCGCAAAGGCCGTGAGCTTCAGGGGACTGACTTCGGGCTGAACGACCAGTTCCCACGGGAGATACTAGAACGGCGCTGTGTCCTGTTCCCGATCAGGAAAAGGTTTCTAGAAGCTGGATCTCGGGCTGTAATTGCAGTGGATAAACTATTTGTTGATGGGCAGCTCTACCGTACCCATGACTCCACCCCCTGGTTGTTCTGATTAACCCTCACTTCTCTTCAGACCACAGGTAAGGTAATTTATTTTCTTTAAATGCTGCCTCACCGCCCTAACTGCAGTCCACTGCAACCAGACAGCCACCAGGTACGTAGCCTGCTCCGTTTCCCTCTCTCCTCCACCTATTATGGTACCATCTCTTCCTTCTCAATGTCCATTATGTTTTTCATTTCTCCTCTCTCTATGCATGTCTTTTTCTCTCATTCACTTATCTCTTTACTGTCCTTATTCTATTCTCTATGTTTTTTTTTTCTTTCTTTCTTTTGCCTCTTTACTGTCCTTATTGTTTAATTCCCATCCTTCATGTACTGTATCTTTCTTACTCTGTATCCAGCAGTCAGCTAAATATGCTAATAGAACATGCCTTGGTTTACAACCGCAGCCATGCAGGCAAACATTGAGCTATATAGTTACTCACACATCAACCCAACATCAAAATGCTCACTCACTCCCTCACACCATTCACCTTCTGGCACTAACTACTAACAAACTAAACTCAGCATGAACACTCTCAGATTTGTCACCTGGAACGTCCATGGAAGTTTTTAACCACCTAAATTAATTGGAGGCAGATACTGTCTTACTACAGGAGACCGACATATCAAAGTTAGCCAAACACACAATTAAATCACCACTATTCCTCCATATTTATCTAGCTAGCTACAACTCGAAACAGAGGGGTGTGACCATGTTGGTCAGTAGCAAAGTGCATTTTTCTCTTCTGAACACTACTGTAGATCTAGAAGGGAGATTTATTATAATTAACCTTCAATCCACAATATAAACCACTGCATTGCCAGTATATATGGCCCCAATGTTGATGACCCCTCTCACACTTTCTTCACTTCACTCTCAACACACACAGATCAAATGTTGTAGTAGGAGGGGACTCCTTAGGCAACCACAGAATCTGCCAATCAGCCAACACGCTGAGACAATACATGAGCGATTTTGGTCTTTGCGATGCTTGGCGCTCTACTAACACACTACTAGCTGAGAATGTACATTTTTCTCCCCGGTTCTCCACTCCTACTCATGCTTGGACTTCTTTCTAACCACAAACTCAATTTTGAAGGATGTCTCCGACACCCAGATTCACTCCATTCCCATCAGTGACCATGCACCAGTTTCGCTTCACTTTACTAACAGAACACTCAAACTACCAACGAGGAACTGGAGATTTAATATATCATTGCTGAAAGACAAGTGGTTCGTTGAATACTTCGACAGGGAGTGGACAGCATTTCTTGAATTTAATGACCTGCCAGGAGTCTCACCCTGAACACTTTGGGAGGCAGCAAAAGCAGTTATGCATGGCAAAACAACATCCTACTAGACAAAAAAAATCAGGCTCAGGAAACAGATCTACAGCAAAAATTATTACATTAGAGTCTCCTTACGCTGCTTCCAAAGAGGAACATATTCTAAGAGACATAAATAAAATTAAGCTTGAACTTTCTAAACTTGGTGAGGAATGACTCCAGTTCCAACTGCAGAAGCTACGCTGGACAAACTTTGAACTCAACAACAAATCAAGCAAGTTTCTAGCAAACTAACTTAAACGTAACAAAGAAAACAACAATCAACTCCATCAGAAACTCAGCAGGAATAATAACTCACTCCCCTGAAGAAATGAATGACACCTTCAGCGAATCATGGAAGAACTTACTGTATACTCCCACCAATAGACCCACCAACTGCTGCTATAGGGTGCTTCCACATAGACCACAGTAAGCGCAGCGCGTAACGCTAGGTACAGCGTAGCCCGGTGTAGTACTGCGCTGTACTGCACAGGACAGCGCAAGTCACTAAGCTAAGCTAACAGTTTAGTGCTAATAAGGAGGAGGAGGAGACAAGCGGCACAGAAAAGGAGGATGTAAGTCCATCCAGTTCTGATGGGAAGGCAGGCTCTTTTATATCTTGGATAAAAATCCTGTGCAACTCACCCAGTGCCGCTGTAAAGACAAAGGGTCAGACCTCCGCGAGGTTCATCCTGCAGTGGGGAACAAGACAAGGCTGTCCACTCTCTCTGTTGCTGTTCGCCATATTCATTGAACCGCTGGCGACGGCTATCTGACAAGATATAAATATCAAAGGGATTCAAACAGTAACCCTCGACCATAAAATAAGCCTCTGTGCTGATGATGTATAACTTTTCCTTCAGAACCCACTGTCCCCCCTCTCTCAGTCCATCAAGTTCTTAGACAAATTCTCAGCCACTAAACTGCAATTCCAAATCTGTTGTCCCCTCACTAAAAAATAATTTTCCAAGCACACTTTCCCTTCCACTGCAGACGGGGAATATCGTATATCTGGATGTCAGCGTATTCAACAGGCTGTTCGAACTCTCACAGTTGAATTATGCTCCACTGCTGAAGAGAACTGAGAATGATTTCACACAGTGGAAAACCTGCCGATTGCACTAATGGGGAGAATAGCTACGATGGTCCTTCCCAAAGCGAACAACCTGTTTTCTATGATTCCAACACAACCCTCCTGTGCTTCGTTCAAATCTCTGAATTAAAGCATTACAAGGTTCTTGTGGGGAAAGAAAACATCCCGGATTAGCTTTAAGACATTACAAAAACCCAGAGAATTTGGTGGGCTAGATCTGCCAAATTTCCATCACTATTTCCTAGCCAATAGACTGCAGTATATCGGAAAATGGATCACACATGACCCATTGGATCAGGCCTGGCCAGATATTGAACAAACGTATTGCAGAAAAATCCAAATCTCTGACTTACCATTCATGAGTAAATTACAACTTAAATCTATAGTCCGAATTTAAAATTAGACCCACACAAGTAGTAATCTCCCTGGCAGTGGAAAATTTTCTCAATTTATAACCCCGAAAACCATTATCCAAAATATATACTCTGTTAACAAAGACTGCTCAATCGCCCTGCTCTCCTCTAAATGGGAGGCAGACATGGCCCTTACTCCAAACCATGAATTCTGGAAGCAGATCTGCCTTAATACATTCAATGTGACCCAACCAAATCTTCAGCTCATACAATATAAAATCCTCCATAGCAAAAATTACACGGGGCGAAGGATGTTCAAAATGGGCCTTGCGTGATCCGACACCTGCGCACATTGTGAAGACAGCACATCAGATCACTACCTGCATGCCTGGCAGAGGGTTTGCAAAGACCTATCTGTGTGCCTTGGGCACCCTATATGGGCCTCACCATCACTCTGTGTGCTAGGGGACCTTAACAACACTGATCTGGAATCCCATCATACCCAGCCTCTGCTCACTGCTCTAATCATTGCAAAGAAAACTATCGTCATGAACTGGAAAGCTAAAAAGAAATTAATCTCAGCACAATAACTACATTCAAGAATATATCTCCATGGAGAGAATATCTGCCTCTACCAGAAACCAGATGGCTGCATTCGAGACAATCTCCCCTTTCAGTAACTAGGTTGGGGGCCTGTGACTGGGCTGTGCACTTTCTTGGGGCGATGGTGGGATGGTGTCCGGTGCTGTGTGAATGCACACCAGCCCAGTTGACATGACAGGCCTAGCGCAGGGGTCCTTGGAACACTGTGACACTGCCCTGTGAGGTTGCTGTGGGGGCGGATGGGGTCGGGTGCCCTCTGTTGCTGATGCTGTGCCTTGGGGGTTTGCTGGCTCAGGCCACCTTATGGCAGTGGACGGATCCAGGACCTTGGTCCTGTGCACTGGAGCCACATGTCTATTATCTTAATTATCTATATCATCTGGACAGTTTGTTGCCTGGTGACATTGTGTTGGCTGAGAAAGGGTTTTGATGTACTGGAAAATGTTGGCATGGTCAAACTTGGCAAGGTTAGCTGCTAGAGATGTGGAGGAAATGAAAACGACAGCAGAGTCAGTTCTAAACTTTATTCCTAACAGAGAACATTTTTCTCACACACAAAAAGAACAAACTTGAACCAATGTAAACAGTAAAGTGTGTCACAGTTCACAGTTCTCAGTGGTTTTAAATCATTTCAACTGATTTCCTCCAACAGCTGTCTCTTCGAGGGTCTTCTGTCTTGCAATTTGAATGGAGTAGCAGCTTACATGTTCTGGGAGGCACACAAATGATAGACAGCTATACTTTTTTCAGGAGAGCACTCCAGAGCTGTTGGTTCGACATAAACAAAATCGCAGTACTCTATGTCTGCAACAAACATTTGTGCCTGGGTTTGTTGATAGTATGGATGACCCTTCTGAAACTGCAGCTCAATGTTTTCAAGCAGAAGTTTCTGTCAGCACTTTCACAACACAAAACATAAAAACAGAACAAATTGGCAAAACAAATTATTACATTATCACCAGCTGGGTTCCGTAATAGGGCAGGTGCAAACAGAAGTTAAATAGTCCTTTATCCTAGTTCTAAAATCTTGCATACATGGAAGGCAATCCAGTTTAAGATGATTGTAAGTGATTACAGGACAAGGGTGTGAATGACAGTCTGCGTACCAGGAATGGCATACACTATCAAGCTATCGAGTCGAAGACTACAGCTTTTGGTGGTGACTTTGGGAGTCAAAAGAGACTTGCCCCCTCAAATAAGGGGGCAAGTCACAGGATGGCCTTTTAATGGAAACTGTGCCAGTGTTCCCATCTATGATTGTGCTCGGAAGGCCAACTCACTCTCATATAGGCTGGAGTGATGAGTTCGAAAACTTGAATGCGTTACAAATGTACGGTTTAATTAAACTATCCTCGATAGTTCAATAACTCCCACCGTATAGGGTGTTTTGAATCTGGTGAAAAGTGTTCAACTCAGGCTCAGACACATTACAGTTTCCCATGCGTTTTACTAGTCTTTCACATGGTGTGCTAACTAGTACCAGTATAGTACAGTAACTACCTTTCGCCAGGAAATCAACTGGAAATCAAAGATAACATAAAACACATCAATGGCATGGACATATCAAGAAATGTATGATCGGTTTACATGTACATACTTAATACAACTTGAAAATATGGATACTAGGGTTTAGAAATACTTCTGTAGAAGCTGAAGAACTGAAGCTTCTTACTCAAGCAAAAGTAAAAAGTGTACTGGTTTCTAAGCTACTTAAAAGAATGAAAGTAAAAGTAATGAAAGGAAAAAAATGCAATTAACGACCAAAGATTTCTAAATGTCAAGAGTAGAAAGTGCAGATAATTGCGTAAAAATGTAAGGAGTAGATGTAAAAAGTCGGTTAAAAAATAAGTCCAGTAAAGTACATGTACACTTAACCAAAATTTCTACTTAATTGTATTGTATTGTATTGTATTGTATTTCTACTATTGTATTGCATTGAATGTAGGAGCAAACAGTACAGTGACCAAGCCTCAGCCTGGTAGCTCAGACGTAGTGACCACAAATGACCTTTGTGTAATGTGTTGTCACCACAACCCACAACCAATGCACACAATCGACACAGAACAAATGGAGGGGTTAACTTCTAACTTGCAGGTAAATTCTGTTACGAAATCCAAGATGGCACCATCAATGGCTGCTATGGTGTTCGCGTGTGTTGTGCTCCGTCTGTTTGGTGCTGTTTTCGTGTCTGGTTCTACTTTTATTTCTCCAAAGAAGTACTCATGCACATCAGGGGGTTCAATGCCATCTGGTATTGCATCAACAGTACTCACCCGATCCACGGATATTCTGGATATCCTAGTGAGAGGGACGGCGTTTTTCGCCGGTGTCGTGAGGTGGACCAGGCAGCAGTGTGGTAGGAAAGGAGGCTGCCTGGTTTGCCATCGCCGGAGGAAATTTCCCAGGCATATTCCTGGGTAACATGAATTCCCTTCCCAATAAAATGGACGAGCTCCGGCTGTTGGTCTCAAGGAATAACAACTTCCATTCCATGGCGGTCTTTGCAATGGTTGAGACACAACTGTTTCCAGCAGTACCAGAGGAGGCCGGCTGGACAGCTTCTCTGTGTTTCGTGCAGACAGGGACTTCCAGGCCGTCAGGAAATCACGCGGAGGTGGATTATTCTTTTTTGTGAACAACCGCTGGTGCCGCAGGTGACAGTGATCCACCTGCACTGTTCCCCCTCACTGGAATCACTCCTCATTCTCTGCCGTCCGCACTATTCCCCACGTAGGTTTAGTAGTTTCATGCTAGCCTGTGCTTACATTCCCCCCCGACACTGATGTCACCGCTGCACTCTACACCCTTGCAGATCAGCTGTTGGGGGCGGAGTGGAATCACACAGACAATTTTGGCGTAGTTTTGGGGGACTTCAACCAGGCTTATCTGAGTAGGGCTCTCCCCAAATTCTGGCAGCAGGTCACATACCCCATGGTCTAATCACCCTGGATCACTGCTACTGCACCATTAAGCAGGCTTACCACTCGGTCCCTCATGCTGCACTGGGCGACCACCCCCTCATCCACCTGATCCCTTGCTACAGGCAGAGATTGAAAACCTCTAAACCTGTGGTGAGGAGCTACATAGTGTGGTCCAGTGACGCATGTGAGCGTCTCCGTGCCTGGCTGGAGAGTGCAGGCTACGACCAGGGCTTCGAGGAGTGAGTGGAGCCTGAGGCTGGTAACAACCTGGCTGAATACACGGACACTGTGACGTCATTCATCAGCCTCGGGGAGGAGGTGTGAGTCCCGCTCCACTCCAGAAGGACTTTTAATAACGGCAAGCCCTGATTTTCAGAGCACATCAGGAGACTCAGGTCAGAGAAGGACGTGGCCAGGCGCACTGGGGACATGGGTTCAAGCAAGCCAAATACAGGTTTGCTGCTCTCTGAGGGGAACTCCTCCTCTGTATGGAAAGGGCCATCACCAACTGCAAACCCAGGTCCCCACAGGCATCTGACAACCTCTCCCTGGCCAACGATCTCATTGACTTCTATTGCAGGTTTGAGAGTGACTCTCTCCCTGCCCCCTCCCCCCTCCTCCCACATCACCCCCTCACCCCTCAGCGACAACCATCCCCTCACCCCCTCTGTCTGTCACTGAGAGGGAGGTGATGCTGCTGCTAAGGGGCCAGAACCCCCGTAAAGCAGCAGGCCCGGACTCTGTCTCCCCCGCTGTCCTGAAGCACTGCGCTGATCAGCTCGCCCCGGTGTTGACTTTAACACCTCACTAGAGCTGTGTCACATCCCAGCATGCTTCAAGGCAGCAACCATCATCCCAATTCCCAAGATGACCACAGCCACAGACCTGAAGGGCTACAGACCTGTCGCCCTGACCTCTGTTGTCATGAAGGTCCTGGAGTACCTGGTCCTGGTCCACCTGAAGGGGATTTCTGATCCGGTGCTGGACCCACTGCAAGGTTGCTTACCGGGCCAACCCATCCACTGAGGACACAGTGAATATGGCCCTGCACTACGTCCTGGAACATCTGGACACCACAGGCAACTATGCCAGGATCCTGTTTGTAGACTGCAGCTCGGCCTTCAATACCATCATGGAGCAGCAGCTTTCCCTGCTACAGGTTCGGTTACGGACTGCACCTGCAGGTGGATTATGGACTTCCTGACCAATAGTACTCAGCGGGTGAAGCTGGGGAGGAACATCTTCAGCTCCAGGTCCACCTGCACTGGTTCCTCGCAGGGTTGCGGCCTGTCCCCACTGCTGTTCTCCCTGTACAACAATAGTTGTGTCTCCCACCACCCGTCAGCCAAACTCCTGAAGTTTGCTGACGATACCACCCTGGTTGGCCTCATCTCCAATGGGGATGAGTCAGCCCACAGGAGGGAGATAGAGCGGCTGCAGTGCTGGTGCAGCAGCAACAACCTGCTGCTCAATGCTGAAAAGCCAGTGGAGATGGTGGTGGACTTCAGGAGGGATGTGACCCTGCCCCCTCCCATTATGCTGGGGGACAACCAGGTGACCCCAGTGGAGTCATGCCGGTTCCTGGGTGTGATGAAGCCTGGTAAGAATCTTAAATAACATTTAAACTGAAGTGGTAGCTGAACATCACGGCTCTCCTAAGGAAGGCTCAGAAGAGGCTGTACTTCCTCAGGCAACTGAGGAAGTTCAGACTTTCTAAGACCACGATGGCCCAGTTCTACACGGCCATCACTGAGTCCATCCTGTCCTCCTCCATCATCACCTGGTTCCCCGCTACAACAGTTAGAGACCTCGTCAAGCTGCAGCGATGTGCGGAGCGGGTGACATTGCTAACTTAACTGATAAAACATAATTAAATTATACTCAAACAAACAAAAATTATACTTCAAATGAAAAAATGTGTGAAATGCAATTGCAAATTTGATTAAATTGACATAGTATATCAAACTCCACGCAGTCTTTTATCATGTAAAGGTTACTAGCATTTATTTAATTTATCTAGTCTAGTATTGGTAGTACTTTAGAACTCCTCCTCATTAAGCATTTATTAAGCATTATTTAACACCTTTGTTAATCAGTAAACTGTGAACTCTTAATTATTTCTCATCTATAAATGATTAACTGATGAGAAATGATTAAAAGAGATGAAATTAAGGTCTAGATTAAGATTTACTGAGAATAATGATGAAGAGTTAAAATTATTTCTCATCTATACATGATTACCTGATGAGAAATGATTAGGAGTCAACAATTTACTAATTATTTCTAAATGCTTAAAAAGGAGGAGTTATAAAGTGCTACTAGAATAATAAAGTGTTACCCTCGTATTTATTACAGGAAGTCCATAGAGGATCACAAAGTTATAACAATGTAATCTGACACCTGTAAGCTATGATTGTGGCTCAGGGGATCGATTGGAAGGTCAGTGGTTCGATCCCAACCCAGTGCAGCCTAAATGTATCAGTATCTTGCCCAAGAACACTGAACACCATTCGCCTCTGGTTTTGCGTCAAGTGTGAATGGCCATAAGGTACTGTTTCCCAAAGGGATCAATTAAGTTACGTCTAGGTCTAAGTCTCTTAAAGCAGACAGACCATGCAGGGTAGCCTCTGCCACCACTCAATGGATGAATGTGACTTGAACCAGTCTGTGAGGACAGATCATTTTTGCTTTCTAGTCTAAAACCTGAGAAAGGCAGAGTGATGGTCCGGTTTGGAAGCCACCTCCTTGGACTCCTATCCATGAGAACACAGCAGGTTGCAGACCATATAGTCCACATGATAGAGGCGAGAGATGCTACCTAATAATAGCGGGGTAAGAGAGAGGGAGGGAGAGAGCCATAGATACATACATAGATAGAGAGAGAGAGCGAGAGAGAGAGAGAGAGAAGAGTAGCTGTAGCCTACTCAATACAAAACGAAAATATTGAGGCGAATTCAGCGATTTGCTTTGAGTACACCCTGGTTTACGGTCTCAGCCAGGAAAGAAGTGTGTGATACACACACACACACACACACATACACACACACACACACACACACACACACACACACACACACACACACACACAAACAGAGAGAGAGAGAAAGAGAGAGAGAGAAAGAGAGAGAGAGAGAAAGCGGGAGGGGAGGTTATACAAGGAGACTTGGAGGCTGATGGGTCTCTTCGAGAGCATCCATTTCACGGAGATTACAGTTTGAAGCGGAGAACACGGAGCATTTCATTTTGGTTCTGCCGTAGGACGGGACGACACTTTTATTATTCATCCTCACGACCGCATTTCATAACAAGCTTGTTTACTTGAAGCCAAACCAGGTCGTCGGCAGCTCCAGCAGGAGACAGCACATCCAGTGTGCGGAGTGGTATTTCGCGATCCGCAGTAATTAGAAGAAGAGAGGTCTACCTGAGCATTCAGGTTTTTGTTGGAAGTTGTGCAGCGACATAAACGGAAAAACAGAAACGAACATGGAAATCTGCGGCTATCTAGCGGTGCCTGGGAAATGCTTTGTGGTCCTCGGACTTAGATTGTTATTCCTTGTACCTGCAGGAGTTCCTGCAAGGAGCGGAGATTCTGTGGTAAAGGACAACATCACCGTCAGACAGGGAGACAGCGCCATCCTGAAGTAAGTCTGAGTGTACCTCAGCCTCTCATCCCTGACATGTCTGACTGTACCGTAGCCTCACGTCTCTGACATGTTGTCTGGCTGTCCCTCGCCCTCTCCTCCCTGACATATTGTCTTACTACCTCATTATCTCTTCTCACATGTTGTCTGACTGTACCTCACCCTCACATCTCTGACACGTTATCTGGCTGTATCTCACCCTCACATTCTGACATGCGGTCTGACTATCTCATCCTGATATCTCTCACGTTTTCTGTCTGTTTTTCACCCTCACATCGCTGACATGGTCAGGGATTACGAAAGGTCATCATTAGCTATAGAAAAATGCACCTATGCTTGTTATGGCCTGTTCATGTACAGATAATAAACACCGATCCCCACATTGATGATACTTGCAAGCGGCGGTGTAAGGCACAAAACTGCAGGCAGCTTCAGTGCACACTGCCCTTGAATCGTTATTGATTGGCTTGGTTAATGTCTTGAGGATGAGCAGAGCTGAGTTTGTTGCTTTCAGCAAAAGAAGGCATTGTGTACCTATTGATTTTAATATGCAATGTGAATGTAATTATGATTTTATTTTTCAGGGCGGTTTTGTCTCGCATTACACAATTACATGTATTGCAGGTCTTATTATGCAGGGCTTGATATTTTATTTCTGGTTTCCACTTAGTAAAGCCTTTTTCGAAACAACACTGTTCTTTCTGTGTTAACATTGATATGGATTTACAGTGGTTCACACTTAATCTCATCAAATAAGTCTTATTCTCATTACTAGTTTTCAGTTCCAGTCCTGTCTACCATCCTCCCTCCTTTGGGCACTACTGTGTGTGTACAGTATCTTGTAGCTCTATGTTTTTATTAGTTTGTGTCTCAGTGCTATATGCTTTTTCATTTTTGTAGTGTACTGTGTGGTTGGTGGGTTTGCTGTAGGTCTTTGCCATGAATAGAGTAGGTGTAATGGTACTAGAAAGTCTGAATCTTTATGAAGGATGTGGGATAGGGCCTGCTTAACCCACCCACACAAACACTCACTAGCACACATATGCATGCACTGAACAAACACAGGGTTCCTTATCACATAAATTACCATACTGTTTGACTGTAATAGACAATGCTTTATTAATAGCCTATCCATCCATAATTGGTGTTCATTAGTCAATGAACTAAGTTCTAAACTAATTCAGTCGTCAGTCAGTCAAAGTATATTTTCAGTATGTTATTTAATGACATGCACGTATGGTGTTAAAGTAGAGGTACAGTATATATATGTATATATGTATGTATACGTGTATATAGCTTAAGTTCATTACATTGATCACTGTCTCTGAAGTGAAAGCAGCTGCCGCATATTTGTCTTGCTCGTTCTCATTCATTCTGTTGGTCACTGTCCAGTCCATAGGGATCATAGGAAATTCTAACATGCCAGCCTTGCCGTCGGGGTGTCATCGGGGCGACCCACAAAAATTGAAGGTCATAGGATATGTCACATAACACAGTGAATACATGGACTAAATTTTATATAAAATAGTACACCTCACCAGTCTTGTGACTGACCTGTTAATTTCTCAGTGACTTAATAACATTGCAGCCTGGTCCAATTGTTGATGGATATGGTCTTAATTGGGGGTGGAACAGTACAGGTAGCTCACAGTACGGTATGTACCTTGTTTTTTTGTTCGGTTTCAGTTTTGGTACATTTTCCAAGTGAGCATAGTGCATGTTTTGTGTATAATGCAAAGTTTCTTCTACCATAATTATTTGTTAATTTGTCTTGTCAGAACAAGTTTCAAACAACTCCAGTACTGAATAACAATAATCGTTAAGGTAAACAATTAGCACAAACTTAGTTGATCTTGGGGGGCAGGGGTCTACTGCCTCAGACCTTTTCTCTACCAGGGACGTTTCTGCGCTGCTTGCTTGCTCTCCCTCTCTCTCCCCCTTTCCCTGCACTCCGCGCAACTTTTTTCTCTCCTAGTCAAAATCGGGGACGTTTTGGCGGCAGTTTTAGCCGGGAACAGGGTGGCCGAATTGGGGACTGTCCCTGGAAATCTGGGACGTCTGGTCACCCTACTACTATTGACATGTTTATTTTGTTGCCATTTCCTTTTGGGTGCTCAACTCTCAGGTGTTCGTGAAGCGCAATATCTGGATGAATACGCTGGAGATGCTTGTCCATATTGCTTGTGTTTCCATTTGAGTACGGCGTGTCTCAAGCAGCGTTTACAGACAGCTACATTTCTGTTAACTGTTTTCACCCCCTCATTGTTGTTGCGATTCGAATGACGCTGGTGTCTCTTCAAACTTTTAGCTCTCATCTTCTCCATTACTGCTGGCCATTACTGTTTTTCTTTTTCCCCCTCCTCTGCGTGTTAGCTGCACCCTGCTCCAGTTGCAACAATGTGATAGGTTAGTCACCGTGAGTGGACAGAGGAAGAACAGCGATTGGGCATTAACTCACAGGGGAGGTCTTTCGCCTGACAGGCAGGCGCACGCACACCTATGATGTAGTAAGTGCTAATGCAACTTGAGTTGTTCTGAAAAAAACACGGTTTAAAAGGGTGTATTGTCCCGTGCAGGGGGCTTCAAAAAGCATCTGTCCAAGGTCTTAATGAATTCCAAAATATGTCATGGTTTACATTGTTCATAGGGACCATATCTTTAGCTAGGCGTTAAGTGATTGCCACTGTTATGTCCTTATCCCTACTGGAGTTTGGTCTATATGTGAAGGGTTCCCATCACAGATATCTGTGCTATCGGGTGAGAGACATTTTTGGTCTTGCCAGTTTCATCAAATTTCACTGTATGGTGATGTTTAAGTTGATTGTAAAGATTTGTTGTGTTGCCTTGCTTTGCTGCTACTAGGGCAAAACACACCTACGTAAGATTGATTTTCACTGTCCAAATTCCAAATCCAAAATACTTCCACACTACTGAATACCATCCTTTTTCATGTCTGAGTTTGGGTGAGTTGGCTGATTCTCTCCACTCCATCATTCATTTTTATTTTTTCTCCTTACCACTGACTCTAACGTATCTTGCACTCAGTCGCTGCTGCTGTCATTTGAAAAACTGTTGGATGCTTCTCCACTAAATCATGGAATAGGATAACCTAGGGTAGGGTAATGGATAAAAACGGACTTTGTCATAGGTTGAGGGAGAAAGCAATGACACATGCAATGTGTTTGGGCGATTCAGGGAAATACTGCCTTTCCCTTTAAATTCCCCGCACCTGAACAGCCAGGTTCACATCTGGAGCTGCACTGTTCCTCAACAAAAGAAAACACATATATATGTATGACATCAGTATGCACATGCATTCATTTCTTTACCGCACACAATTCAGATTGAAAAAAAGAGGAAACAGGAGAGCTCAAACTCTCTCTGCCACTCACAGTTTGCCTTACCAGGTGCAAAATATGATCCTTTTTGGTAACTCAGAGGCTGTTGTATATAAGTGAAGTAAAGATGAAGTAACGGTGGATCCTGAGAGTCTGTCGGTTTCTTGATTTGTTGATGATAAACTATTTGTGCAGCAGCAACCACAGCCTCCCAGACACTGTTCAGAAAAATGTACTGGTTTCTTTCACTGTAAATCTCTCGTTTAATAAGGGCCCACAGGTTCTCGGTAGGGTTGAGGTCAGGTGAGCAGGTGAGTGAGGTCAGGGGCAGGGGCAGTATTTTTTCTTTTTTTTCAACCTTTACTGCCTAACCATGCAGTGCAGTAATTGGATGCATGAGATGGCGCATTGTCCTGCTTAAAAATCATGGTCTTCTTGAAAGAGACCGACTTTTTCCAGTCCCGCTGCTTGAAGAATGTTTCTTCTAGAAAATGTCAGTAGGTGTGGGAGTTAAGTTTTAGTCCATCTTAAACCAGAAAAGGTCCAACTAGGTTATCTGATAATTCCAGAATGTACCAGTACCCCTCATCCACCTTGCTGACGTCTGACTTGGAGTGGAGCTCTGTGCCCATTACCGATCCAGCAATGGACCCATCCATCTGGTCCATCAAGAGTCACTCTCATCTCATCAGTCCATAAAACAGTGAAATTCGGATTGCCCGAGAAATCAATCAGATTAAAAACAAAATGATTGACTTTTAATTTCTATTATTTTAGATTTTTTTTCTGAAGCTTGAAGCAACAGAGCAGGTGGAGTCTGTGAGCTAGCTGGCTGATAGCAGATGTAGCCCGGGAGCTAGCAGGCCTGCTAGCTGCAGGAATGGTCTTCACATGCGTCACAGGTAATCTTTGGGCAAAGATCAACGCCACCAAATGGAAGATGGGGTCAGTTGGGCCAGAGATGAATGGAAGTCAGTACCATAGCGTGGGTCAGTCAGGAGTCACAGCAGAACCGGAAAAACACACCCGACTTTGTTGCAGCTTCGTTGCTTGAATGTGTGTTGTGTGGCGTACCCTCAGACGCGAACAAAAGACAGGCTGTCAGCAAATTGCTGATCGATTAAATACAAAAGTAACCTCAACAACTCAAGTAAACTTGCCATTAGATCAGTGGCAGGTGTGGGACTTGGTCATAGCAGATCATCAAGGGTAGGGTGGCAAAGCAAAAATGTTTCTTAATAGTTTATGTTTGAACTTACCAGCGACTCCATAAAATGCCTCCTTGTTTGCATGAATTCCCCTGTGCCCAGGGAAAATTATAAAAACGTCAAGATGATTTTTCAAAGCCAAGTAGACTATGCGCAAAGCATGACACACTGTTGCTTTGCCATTTTCCTCAACCATGTACAAAAAAGTGCCCCTGGAAAAAACATGTGCCATGCACATCTGTGGGACTGTTAGTGTTGTGATTAGGACCAAACATTCGGCAGATAAAGGCGGTACTAGCTAATCTATAGCTCATATAAATGACTAACTGGAAAAGCCAGGGGATCAGGCCTGCCTCTAAAGATGCGCCGTCAGAGGATGTGCCATGACTAACAGTCTCATGACTGGCATTGGGTTGCTTATATAGCCTGGGCCGTAATTAGTTGCACCAAAAAGGGTACCACATCTTGGTTGACTTGTTTAGACATTATTTTAATTGTAATATTTAATATTTTAAATGTAAGTAATACATAGTCTCTGTTTCATTATGTAATTTATTTAATATTTTATTGATGGAGATTAATGTAGTATATAATGTAGTCTTTATTTATTTTCTTTCAGATAAGTGTCATGGATAAGCAGCAACTCAGGCTAAGCCTGACTTTCAGCCTGGTACAGACCAGGCTGCTTTGCCAGCACAAATTGCCATGGTAACTCAGTCTGAACTGAGATAAGTCTGCTTTCCCTGCTGAATTCCCTGGAAAATGAGCCTCACCAAACAAGCCTCACTTACCTGGATAGCCTGCTTTAAGGAACAGGGCCCTGGGATGAAGGAGCTGCTCAGTGCAGTACTTGTCTTCTGCATGGGGTGGGAGCAGTGGAGCAGGATTCGTTGTAGAGGTGGGGGCGATCACACCAGGAGGTGGGGGGTCCACACCGGGGAGTGGGGTGGGGGGTTGTAGGTCATACCTGATTGTCATGGTGGGGAGTGTGTTTTGCTATGTGAACGTAACCAAAACTGACACTTAATTTGACTCTTTGGTCCCCAGACTATAATGGTAGGGCAAATACTGCAGGTAGTTGCTGGGGGGATCCACATTAGGACACTGCTCACAGGACCGTAAAGTGGGGGGGGCATTGGCCCCCTGGCCCCCCGGTTCCAGTGCCAGTGTCTTTGCTGTCATCCGCCTCTCTCCCACCACCTGCACTGAGTCCAGGGGACCAACCAGGATGTTGCAGAGGGCAATCGAGGGAGACATGGCTGACAATCTGGCAACTAGACCTTGACACAAGTGACTTTAAGTACTGTAACAAGTGGCCAAGCTGCCAGCGGATAGGTAAAGAGAGCAAGTGAGCAAAGAACCTGATAGGAGCTTAAAGTGTAGGGGTGGGACATGGAAAAGTACTGGAATGTACCAACGTCACTAAAAGAACAGGTGAACCGGACAGGACCATGACGAGCTCACCAATGAAAGGTTCTTTATAAACAACAAACCATGACCAACAGTCATTGAAAAGTCCATAAGGACTCCTCATGGACTCCGAACAGGTAGAGTAGCTCAAACAAAAGAAAGAAAGAAAGTAAAGAAAAAAATCAACAACACTGCTTTTCTGGGGATCCTAAAGGTCGTGTTTTAGGGCCCCACCTTAGTGGCCAATCAAAAAGACAAACGGGGCCCTGTGCCAAGAACTGCAATTTAGTGTCGAGTTGCAGTGATTGATGAGGCATTTGAAGGAATTGTCTCCAATATGCTAATCTAGCAGATGAGTCAGAGTGATGGAAGGTTAAGGTATGTTCAGAGGGAGTGGAGTTGTAGGGGATTGGTGAAATTCGGAGCTCTGTTTGTGTTGTATAGGAGCAGTGTAAACTAGCATTGGGAGGGGTCTGCTTGTTGTGTAACACTCTCCTTGTTTTGTAACAAGGGGGTTGATTTGCATAGCCCCACCTTTGCCTCCAATGCCTCAGCTATTGGAGCGAGGATCCACCATTTTCTCTTTGTTACTTCACTTGAATGGTGCGTAGGTAGGGGGTGTTGGTAGAACAGGCATTCCATGTACCACAATGTATCACAATGTCACACTTTGCAAAGAAAAGGGAGTGAGTCTGGGGATGAAAGTACACAAATCACAAAACACAAATCTCCAAACATCTTTTATTTGACTATCATCTTGTACCAATCTGCTCTGCCATATAGGATGTTGCAGAGGGTTGTGTTGCGGCTTCCTCAAGAGTGTCTCCAGTCTGACTGATAAATTTCTCGATTATAATAAATGTAATGAATCAAATCCGTTTTTTTACTGTTATGTTTACTTTCATCCTGGATCTATCAGATCTCTGGCCTTATACTCATCAGGAACACTTCTTTCAACTTTCATTTGAATCAAGGCTTTTTTCTCGTTTTTTCCTTTTACTCTATATTCAAAATATAGTCACCTTAAATACATATAATTTATTATATACCACCACCTGCAGGGTGCATGACTGGGGTCGGGTGCAGTGTGAACTGGGTGACAGTCGTGGGCAGGGACCCCGAAGGACCAACCCCAGGACAACAACTCTAGCTATGGGGATATGGTGAGGAGCTCTGTCACCTGGGTGGATGCCTCTCACGGGAGGTGTTCCGGGCTTGTCCCGCCAGGAGGAGACCCAGAGGAAGACACAGGACACGCTGGAGTGACTATGTCACCCGGCTGGCCTGGGAACGCCTTGAAGAGCTGGAGGAAGTGTCCAGGGAGAGGGAGGTCTGGGCGTACCTGCTCAGACTGCTGTAACCCAGCAAAGATGATGGATGGATTTATTATATATGTTTATGATTGTCAGCCTATTTTAAGACGATCTCTTCTTTGTCTGCTCCGGGGGCAGAGACGTATACCGCCCCCTGTGGCTGGGCGGTATACGTCATTACAGAGGTGGCCCAGTCTGCGCCACAAAGCAGGCGCAGACGCTGACGCGGAAGCATACTGGGGCCTTAACGCTTCCTACCCTCTGTATCATGTGGACGATGAGCTGTAAAGTATGCACCACACCTGGGATCTGCTCCATATCCATATCGACATGATGGTACTGTATCCAACAAGGGGAGAGAAAAAACAATTTAATAAACAAATATGTCTGAAATCATTTGTCATGGAGATATGGTTTAAATAAAGTTCATTTGTATTTCAAACTTTTCAACAGTGTTTGAGAATACCAATGGTGTGGTAATTCCCACCATATGGAGTTTTGTTTATTTTGTGTGTTTCTACTTCTTCTTTTTTATATTTTGCTTAAATAATGGCCAACGTAACAATGTGCCACACTGTTCATGTGGTCTGCTTGACTTTCGTTGTGGAAAAATTCTTGATCTGTCTGGGAAAATCAAAAAGCAAGACTGGAACAGTTACCAAGTCTTTAGTCTCTGCAGAGAAGGAAAACGACACACTGACCACTACCAGTGGATCAGAGGAGTGCTTCCCGGAGGGAGAGGTCACAGTGCATTTCATTCTAGTAAGTGTGAAAACCATTTGGTCACATTAAACAAACTGTCAGAAGCTGAGCAAGACTTTACAACTGGTGTCCTGTGAGCAGGATACGTTCGCAGGCACAACAATGGACATGTTAAGGAGCAGGGAGTGATCTGACTCTTTGACGGCTGCAGCACACAGAGTTCAGGCTACATCTAAATGAATACTGAGATTAATCAAATGTTCCCAGATGTAAAAATTTCCGTCACAGTTTGAGAAGTCATCTTAATGTTTTCATAACTTTCCCTGGCCACAGGGGAATTTGTGCACCTAATGGAGTCGCTGGTATGTTCAATCATTAATCATAAAATGAAACATTTTTGCTTGTCATGATAGCAATCTTGGGAAAACCTGGTAAGATTTTGTGTGCTTGGTTTGCGTGCGTTTTGCGGGTGATTTACTAAGGGAAATTGCTGCAATGACAACAGGTGCAAACAGCAGCATGCAAATGAGGAGTTTGCGCTCTGTCTCCTTCCATCATGGGGGGTGAAGAGGAAAGTGCAAGAATAAATATGATTCCCTGGAGTTGGAAGTCCTTGTGGTTGAGGCAAACAAACACATCTGGCAGAAGAAAGTAAAAGGTTTGCTGCTCTCGATCACGGGTGATTGCATAAGAGGTACAAGTAGCGGCCAGTATGGCCAGTTTGGCTCGTCCGCTCTGGTGGGACACTAGGGACATTGCTGCGCACGCCGGGCAACTGGTCAGTGCCGTGTCTGGTCCAACGATGGCCATACAGTCACTGACGAGAGGACTGGAAGCTGCAGTTCAGGCAGTGGCCGGTTCTTCCATCAGCCTAAGCTGATGGGACTGGAGGGACTGGAGGGACTGGAGCAGGCAGGAGAGAGAGGGAGATGGAGGACCGGAGAGCGCAGGACCAGTGCACACGCTGCGTAATAGTGCTGTTAATTATGTGTTTGGTGTAATAAACAACAAAGAAAACAGAGCCACAGAGATTTTGTATTGACAGGTTATTCTTGAAAAATATGTTTAATCACGTTCGACATGCGTAACATCTAATTTCCCTGTGTCCTTTCTTTCTTTTTTTTAAATGAAAATAAAACGCACCATACACGGCTTACAGGAAATAACTCTGAATCAGAATTCATTTTCTGCAGCCATTGTGCATCAAACTGGCAGGATTTGCACCATCCTTTCAGACATGTTAAATTTAGCCGCAATAATAGTCACCGCAATCTTTTCCGGGTTTGATCAATTGTTTTGCGTGTGCTAATATTTCCAATCTGCATATTCTTCTCCCAATATTTTGCTCACACGATCAGGAACGCCCTACATTGCATATGCATTAAGGCCTATTCGCTAAATGGCCATTTCCTCACTTTGAGGACGCAATCCACAGTGTGCACTGTTCGTAAATCAGCTTGCACATTTTTTTGCAGGTGACGTCGAGTTTGCAGACGTTATGCGCGCAAAGCTTTAGTAAATCAGGCCCTTTGTGTGTTATAGGCAAGCTTCATCTCAGCAGTATTTATTTAATGTACTGGTGCCGGAATCGTGGGGGGGCACACACACACCCTAACCCTGTCCCGCCTTGAGAATACCAATGGTGTGGTAATTCCCACCATATGGAGTATGGAGTCGTGCAGCTGCTTGATAAGGGAGCTTTCTTTTTAATGATACACAAAGGTTAATATAAATGGCAAAAACAAATGATAAAGTCCATGAGAACAAACTAATATGAAGCACACGGTTTCAAACTGTGAGTCCATGTCTGTGAGATCGCACAAGGTCATGCAGATCGCAGAACCTCTCCAAAACAATATTAAAAGGCATAATATTATCTTCTCCAATTACCACTGATGTTTCGGTTTGCTTGTGTTGATGTGGAGGAAAAGCGCAGCCCCAGATACAAACTTGGCTGTCCGGCGGGGCATGTATTAGCTTGCATGATCATTTAAAGGAGCATGCAGTAAAACTGAGTGCAAGCAGGGCTTTGGTGTGCTCTATCTTTTGTTTTTTTGTGACCAAAGACCTCAGTAAAGAACCACAAGTAAGCATGATATGTTTCTATTAAATCTGTCTTTGAGGTCCACACCTGCTAATTGCTCTACCTTTGAGCTGCTTTAACCTGCCAAAATTCAACAAAGAATTTAAGAAATTATTGAAAGTTTTCTGAATTTTTCTGTGGCATGGTATTCGGCAGTGAACGTCTTTTAATCTGTGGTGATTTTAATGTTCATGTATGCTGTGATGATAAACCTATGGTTTAAGATTTCATTGAGTTATTGAATTCCTTTAACCTCAGCACAACAAGCTACCAAAAGTGCAAAAAACACATTTATTCCCCAATAACTGTCCATCTTCTGTGATAGGTTTTTAAGATTTTCTGCAGATATTTTCTCTGTAGATCCTCACTGGCTTTTCCCACTGATCTTGACCCTCATGTGTTTTTTATGTGCCCAGCAGTGTATCATTGATGATGATGATGATCAATGATTCCACAGTGGATTTTGAGCCCATCTCATTTCCAGTTCTGCAGCATATTGTCTGTCACCACTGCCCTACCAATTGCCCTTGAAAAAACATGCCCTCTTGACTGTTGAAGGTTTTTGACAGTAGGGACATCAACCACCTCACTGATAAATACTGGTCTTGTGTTTGGTTGTGTTCCTGCTCACTTTGGAACATGCTTTTGTAGAACCCTTGTTTAAAAACTTAACATCTTAATCACTCTGTATTCTCCTATTTTAAGCCCATTTTTTAATTGCCCTATGCCCATTCCTGGAGAAATGTATTTTTATCTCAGTTACATGTTTTTCTAGGCCAACATGGTATCATTGGAAAATATGTTATCTGGTTTTAAAAGTCTTCATAGAACCGAGACAGCTCCTGCTTCTCTTGGACTTAACGCCGGCTTTAGACGCAGTAGACTACAAAGTCCTTCTGTCTTGCTGAGAGCACTATGTTGGGATCAGGAGGACTGCTCTGAAGTGTTTAACTGCTACCTAATGGGCAGTACCTTTTCAATTTTCCTGGGAGATTATACATGTGGATGTGCTCCTCTCATGTGGTGTCACCCAGGTCACCCGCCCCCCCCCCCAATTTTGTGATATATGTTCTCCCAAACAATCCACATTTATAAACATAATTTCTCATTCCATTGCATTCCATTGTGGCAGCAGCCACGAGAGGCTGGGGGAATGATAGGTCATGGTTGAGAGACAAAAGGTGGTTTGAGTATCTGAAAGGATGACTGGTCGTGGTAGAGGGACTGAAGGCAGGTCGAGTACCAGGGCTGGGACAAAGAACATTGTCAAAGGGTGGTCTAGTTCACCTGGGCTGGAGACCCTATCAAGAGCCTCCTAAGGCCCAAACCGTTTTTTTACATGCATTTTTTTATTTCTCTTTGCTATTTGGGCTTATTGGACCCTAATTAGAATAAAAACTAAGCATCATCTTTTGATAAGATGTACTTCTAGAGAAAAACGATGTCCACATATGTGGACACAGTTAAGTCACATAGAGCCCGATTTACTAAAGTTTTGCGTGTATAACGTCTGCAAACTCGACGTCACCCGCCAAAAAATGTGCAAGCTGATTTACAAACGGTGCACACTGTGGATTGCATCTTCAAAGTGAGCAAAACTGCACGTGCAGGCCATTTAGCACCTTGGCCTTAATGCATATGCAATATGGGGCGTTACAGCTCGTGTGAGCAAAATCCTGGGAGGAGAATATGCAGACTAGAAATATTAGCACACGCAAAACGATTTATCAAACCTGGAGACGATTGACCATTTTAAATGTAACACCTCTAAAAGGAAGGTGCAAATCCTGCAGTCTTACGCACAATGGCTGCTGTCACTGTGGCCAGGAGGAGACATCAGAACAATGGACACAGACGCAGAACGTGAATGTTGCTACAGAGTTATTTATTTATTTTGAGTTATTTTCTTCTGATTATGGTGCGTTTTATTTTCATTCAAAACGCTTGGCAAACGTGATAAACATATTTTTCAAGAATAAACAGAAGAAAATCTGAAATCCAAACAAAATAATAACAATCACTGTCAATGACATCTGTGACTATTTTTCGGTTGTTTTTTTGCACCAAACGCATAACAGCACTATTACGCAGCGTGCGCACTCCGGTCCTCCTGTCCTCCTGTCCTCTCTCCGGCCTGCTCCAGTCCCTCAGCTCTCAGTCGGATGGAAGAACCAGCCACTGCCTGCCCTGCAGCTTCCACTTCTCTAGTCAGCGACTGTGCGGACATCGTCGGACCCGACACGGCGCCGACCAGCTGCCCGGTGTGTGTGTTGCTGCTTGGTTGGGACAAGAACCTGCAGCTACATGGCCCTTTGTGGAATCTGTTTGACACCCATACACATAGAGCATCAAGCACAAATAAGATTTGTGTGAAACAACCGTCTTGACGCTGTAGAGACATTTACCCCCATCCATGGACACTGCCCTAATCAGGACTTTCAGGGGTGCACCAAAATTATTGTCCAGCACTGTTGAAGCTGCTAGGATAAAGTATGTGAGTATTTCAAATTGTCAAACTTTGTTATGATTTAGCAGCCACACCCTTAAGTTATGTCAACAGAATTGTGGAAGGCTGCACTGAACTCTAAACTAAATCTTTCCAATGCACGTGTCTTGGTCTGACGAAATGAACTGGTCGGGACAAATGAACTGGTCTGAAGGAATGAACTGGTCTGAAGACAGACCAGTCCTAAAGACCAGTCCATTTCGTCAGACCAGTTCATTCCTAAAGACCAGTTCATTTGCCGCAACCAGTTCATTCCTAAAGACCAGTTCATTTTGTCAGACCAGTACATTCCTAAAGACCAGTCCATTTTGTCAGACCAGTTCATTCCTAAAGACCAGTTCATTTGCCGCAACCAGTTCATTTCGTCAGACCAGTTCATTCCTAAAGACCAGTTCATTTGGCGGACCAGTTCATTTCTTCAGACCAGTTCATTTGTCCCGACCAGTTCATTTGTTACGACTCGTTCATTTGCCTCTGCAGTACGTCCGTTCTCGGATCTCCTCACTGTCTCGCTGTTAAACAATGGCAGAGAGGATGCACAAGTAACTTATTTGTGATGTGTTTTTGCTGTTTTAAGTTTCACATGGTTTGAACTGCTTGTAGCATTTTGTGTATTATACTTTGTCAGTTTAAAAGTCTTCAGTAGTGTTTGAGGACTGCGGCCGTCTTTACAACGCCCATTAGAGGGCTAAAGCGCCACCTCCTGCAAAATGAACGAAATGATTCGTTCAAGATTCGTTCAATTTACTGATCGAGAGTAAAAGATCCGGGTCAGTAAAAAGAGTCGGTCTTCCCAACACTACTGTTAGTGGGAAGCCTGGCATTGCATCCTCTTCTCCAATGTACTGTAATCTGGGATGTAAGTTGACACTGCAACTCTCAGTGACTCTTGCAGATGTGCATCAGTGAGGCATGTTCTGTGTTTGTTCTTAACACAAGGTTGTCCTTTGTCCTTTGCAAGGTTACAATTTCCATCTCCACCTGACCAACATCCAAGTTGAACGTTGCACTTAGTTGCTCAGCAATGCATGTTGTATCCACTTGCATGAAAGAATTGGAATTGGAAAACACATGGCTCAAGCTGATCAAAATCACAAAACCTCTTCTCAAATTCTTGCCCAAGTCTGTTTATGACTTGAGAGTACTTTTCTGCAGCTTTGTCAAAAGATGCAGAAGCATTGTCTTTTAGCACTGACTGCACAGAGGGAAAGTGCAGCACTTTTTTGTCTGTAAATGTATGGAGAAAATGCTCATCTTGGTTTTAAATGCATTGACAGAACTTATCATGTCAGCAACAGTTTTACCTTTGCCCTGCAGCTCACAGTTTAAAAGGTTTAGTTTCCCAGTGATGTCAGTTAAAAATGCAAGGTCCAGTATCCACTCAGTGTCCTCCAGCAGAGAGATGTCTTCACCTTTGGACTGCATGAACACGCCGCGTGGCGTGCCGCGCGACCTGCTTCGACCATACTTCTGCGACCATTGCTCCGAGCTCTGTAATGTTCTTGGCCACCACAAGGGGGGTGTACCAATCGATACACAGGCCTGTCCTGCCCCCCGGAGTACACGAAAAAGAAACGAGATGTAAGCAACTCTGGTCCTAGTACTTAGGCGACTTGTGTTGCCACCTGTCCTGTTTTTCACGGACTGTCCCGGGAAAAAAAACATTCAATTCTCTCGGGACACTGAATGTCCCGGAAGAATCGTCCCTGAATGTTTGTATTTCTGTGTGTTTGTCTGTATCCTAAGTACGCAGATGTGCTGCTAAATACAGCACGCAGATGCCGCTGTCAATGTGTGTGTGTGTGTGTGTGTGAGACACAGGTGACAACTCTATTGGCGACACAAATGCTCCTCCCAACCTAGCGTCTGTGCTATCTCTCGCCGTGAGTTTGCACAGTGGAAACCGTCTTTGTACTGCCTTGTACTTTGTACAAGCGGCAGACTTCCTTAACAAGTCTTTGGTCTGAAGGCTCTTCCTGGTTGTCGACGGGGCTTTAACCCCCGGACTCCACCTACTGGTGTAGCGAGTTCGACAGGGCGCATGCAACTTTTGAGCTACGCAAAACGGGCTTGCAAAACTGCCTGCGCGGCCAAAGCCGCGGAAGCTCGTGCCGGCCTTTAGTGAACTCTGCTACTTTATGATTTTTTTTAGGTTTTTATATATTTTTTTTATACTTTTTGTTTTTAGTTTACAAGTCCTGTAAATGCAATTCAAAAATAATGGCAACATAATTTAATCAACTGTGGGCGACTCAATCTTTACCATATAAAATCTGTACTCATTGTTCGGGGCACCACATCCTTTTGAAAGAAATATTCTTATGAACCAATCTCATGATCTGCTTAAAATTTCTCTCAGTGATTGATATTACAATTCTTTGGTAGTCCATTTGATAATCCCATTGGCTCACATTTGACGTATATGCTTGGAACTCTCTTTGCTAATCCGTGTCATTTTGCAGTATGTACTGTAGACTCTACTGTAGACTCTACATCTGACTGTCTGGCAGTGGCTTTTCTTGCGATGCATATGCAAATGATGTGTCACAAATGAAGGCATCTGATTGGCAGATGTGTTCCTGGGTGGAAGCCACCTGGTGTGAACTGCCAATGAAATTGCACTACACCAAAGCATAATCATTCAGATACTGTATAAATGACCACAAAAATGCACAAGAATTTCACCTTTTTTCTACATTCTGGACTGCACTTGAACCTGTACTCCACTCTCATTTAGTACAAACAAAAGGTTGAGTGATGTCAGTGCTAATAAGGTCTTTGAACAGGCCTAAAGCATGTTCTGAATAAGGGCTCTTGCAGTAATCACTGTAATTCCTCTTGAAATGGTCATCAACATCCAACTCGATACACAAACAGACCACAAGTTTCTTTAATTTTTGAAATGAAGATGAAGTTTCTAAGTCAAAGTGTGGCGATGGAGTTCTGTTTTTCCCATTCATTCTTATGGGAAAAGCCGAAAATGCCGAAGTGCTAAACACTTGGCTCTAAGGAGACAACGCTTGCACCTATCTGGAATATGAGCACACCGCCACGCAGGGGAGAGTCTCAGGAATGCCCCGATGTGATTTGGTGTGTGTACTATGAAAACTGAGGCCACAGTCACGAGTAGAATTGTCAATCCTTACTTTGATCGCAGTGGTCCGAAAATGAATGGAGGCTTATGGAGAGAAGAGGCTGCGCTGTGCTGATTCTGAGGCTATACGAAGAAGTAGTAGTACTAGTAGAAGAACAAACATGCAGAAGAACAATAGTGCTCCTTCCCAGAGCACTAATAATTGGAACTTTCAGAGCAGTTAGACAACCCCAAACTAAGAGTTCACCATGGAACTAAACACTGTAGATGGGGATATTGGGGGTCAGTAACTCCACAGGAGCAGCAGCAGCAGCAGGGGACCATTGAATGGGAGCGGAGCCTCTACCCCCTCCCCCACAAATAATCCTCTCAACATCACCGCCTTTCAATGGCACCAGATCGTCACTATCAACCCCCCCCCCCCTCACTGGTGAGCTTTGTGTATTTTGCATAGTCTATAATGTGAGAGAGGCGCCATCCCCTGGTCATCACTTGTAGTTACAAGGTTTGCATTTAAATTAGACACAGCCAGGAGGAGGAGGGGGACTCCATCTGCTGGAGCTCGGCAGGAAACCGGCTGGAAAGTGGAGGGAAACCTGCTGGCTTCCAGCTGGAAAGGCAAATTTTGAATGGCTACTACTGTACCTGGAGGAATTTTTAATGTACAGAGAGAGAGAAGGGGACAGCGTCCGGATGTAGTGCAAACTTTGTATGACCTCTACAGTGATATCATCTTACAAGACTTCAGCATCTAATCTCAAAGAATACACTGCAGTAAGAGATTGTACAACTATACTTGTATGATATTGCCTTCTTGTTTTTCATGCGTGTTAAGTTCATTAGTTTGGTTAAGCCTGCAAAGGTATTAGCACTGCCATTGGTTAGCCTGATGTTTAAATAAGACAGAGCTAGCCAACTTGTGCGTGAATTCATAATTGAGCTACAATTCTTAGAAATGTTTTATCTCAATATTCAGACAACCACCATCATAACAAGAAATAAATTTAATACTCACAGGCCTAGAAGTCCTGTATTTTGTGTTAGAATGATGCGGCGTTATATGAAACTAGAACATAAATTGCATCCATTGATCTTATTTCAAGATACCTGAATGAAAATGTTTTCGCATGATAAGCAGACACATCCATTTCACTCTAATCCCTTGCTGTTTTCTGATTTTTTTTTGCAATGATCCTTTAAAATTGTTTTACATTGAATAAATACAGCAATATATCTGCAAGGGTTAACCAAAAAATAGTTATCATTTGGTGCTAATCACAGTGATCTGATGAAGTAATGTTTGAATCTGATGTGCGATAATATTTATCTCTACAGAGGAAACATCCATCAAAGACTGAGCAGTACCATGACATCAGTGTGGCAGCAACATCTTGTCAATGAAAGAGCACAGCTACATCAAACAAACTCTTTAATAAAAAAGCCATGTCACCGGATGTGATGTTGAGAGCCGCAAACAAATGTGTGTGTGGAACTCTTGACAAGCTCGTCATCAATTTCATATGTGAGGATCTGCCGCCATTTTGCCCATTTTCAAAAAATTGGTTACCACATTACATTTTTTACATTTTGAAATCAAATCAATTTCAAAATCATCTCCAGACACACTGTCGATGCTAGGATCTCTGAGGCTGCTGATCACACGAAGAAGACTTTGCAGCACTGGATAAAGTCAGATTTGTTGCTACCGCTACTGATTGTTGGTCAGCTCATCAGAAAACTTACCTTGGGGTCACATGCCACTGGATAGAGGAAGAGTAACTGGAACAAAGATCTGCAATGCTAGCATGCATAAGATTGAGAGGTCCCACACATTTGACATGCTTGCTGGTGCTCTTGATCATGTCCATTGCTAATCCAAGATTAGAGGCTAAGTTGTGAGAACCACAACTGATAGTGGATCCAACTTTGTCAAGGCCTTCCATGTTTGGGGCACAAAATGATGCAGAAGAAGATGAAGAAGAAGCAGACCCAGATGTTCTCAAACTCACTGACTGTATTGTCTACCATGATGCAAGTTCTTCTTGATGAAGACTCTGGTTTGGAACATTAACTCCCCCTTCATCAGCATTGTGCATGATGCCTGCTAAACATGGCAACAACTGATGCTGCCCTGGTCGGTCCCATTTGGAAAATGAAGTGGTGGAGGACAAATGTGAGCTACAGATCATTTCGTCCTGATGCATGGTGAGATTCAACCTACATTGCCACTGAAAGGATAATACACATCATTGATGAGAAGAGGGAAGATGCCATCAAGTGAAAAAAAAAGTGAAAATGTGAGTAAAATTGGACACCTACTAATGTGGTTGCAAGATTTGTGCTTTTTTTTGTGCACTTTTAATCAGTCTCTTAATAATTAATAAGAGCTGTGGATGTAACGGTATTGGTGATATCAAATTATCCTGATAATGAAAGTGCCTTGGTATAACTGGAGTGCTTTTGTTTCATCGAGGACATGTAATGATATGAAAAGATAGGGCTTTAGGTGAAAACTGGGGCATAAAAACTACAGTGATCCTGATCCTTGCCTGTGACTCAGCACTTGCCTGTGATTCCGTTGTGCTCCTATCTTCTGATCTTGTGGGAAATTGAAATCATGGGAGCTCCTGCAGAGATAAGGAAACACAGGACAATGTGAAACACTGCCAGGCTGCTATGACATACATACATATCAGCTGGGCTGTAAAGAATATCTCTGCAACCCGTGGTGGATGGGGGGGGTGGGGGGGGGGTGCTTTACAACCCCCAACATTCCTTAAAATGTATCTGCTTTTTATTAAGGGGCCCACTCAGTGACATTTCCCTAAGACAGCATTCAGATACCACAGGAAATATAAGGGGCATTCAGGTACCATGGAAATTTGAGAATCTAAGACAACAGTGTCAAATGTGGTGCCGTTTCTGTGATTTTTATATTCATGGTGGGCTTTGTTGTTGTTTCTTACAGGTTGAGTCCTGCAGAAGTTGCATTACTGTACCACAGAGAAACAACTGGTGAATGCTTCAAACATCCTCTAGTCTGAGTTCATTTCCCTCATTGGATGGCTGCTGTCAGTAATCCAACATTTACCGTCCAACCTAGCAGGCTGGAGACATCAAGCGAAACATGTGCCACTCATCCAAGCCTGCAAAATGGCCTTGAAAAGCATTTTGGACTAGGATACAGAGTTGGCTTCAGCTGCAGTCCTGAAGTTCAAGACTTTATGGAAGGACAGAGCAGATGTAAATGAGGCTGGTAAGGCCAGATTTTTTCAAAGATTAATATGATCCCGTTTGTGTATATGGTTATGTTTGAACACATGTTTAAGTCAGTATACTTAATAACGGTGATGGCTCACCTAATAGGTTGTCAGTTATTGGTGTCCTTAATACCAAAGAATCTTTTTGAGAGAATCCTTTTTGAGAATTTGAGAATTAGCTGATGTATGTGTTCAGGAATATTGACTGAAATTCAAATAACAACATTGTGTCAACGTTTTGCAATTACAGCCTTGACATACATCAAACGAAGAAGTATGACAGTGAGGATCAGCGAAGATTGTCATCTGATGGAGATGATTTCTTCTCCAGACCAATCCCCAGAAGGCTGAAAACTTTAGTTACTCCACACTCACTTTGATTCATTTATTCAGTCCGTGCAGGTTTCAGCAGCGTTTCACAGTCTGGTTCGCCTTAAAAATCTCAATTTTGGCCAACCCGTTCTCATCCCAACGCGTCAAATACCGACTATTTGTCACGCCCCTATGGACGCCGAGGGTACCCTTCCGCGTCTGTTTATTGACGCTCCGGGTTTTCCATTCACTCTCATGCAAACCCCAGCTCGGCAGGACGGGACGCTGAGAGCAGAGGCTCCAGCCAAAGCCCCTAAACGTCAAATAGAAACGCGGAGGGTAAAAATCCGCGTCCGGATTTGACGCTGCGAGTCCTGCATTGACTCTCATGCAGACCCCGGCTCGGCAGGACGGGACACTGAGAGCAGAGGCTCCAGCCAAAGCCCCTAAACGTCAAATAGAAACGCGGAGGGTAGAAATCCGCGTCCGGATTTGACGCTGCGAGTTCTGCATTGACTCTCATGCAGACCCCGGCTCGGCAGGACGGGACGCTGAGAGCAGAGGCTCCAGCCAAAGCCCCTAAACGTCAAATAGAACCGCGGAGGGTAGAAATCCGCGTCCGGATTTGACGCTGCGAGTTCTGCATCGACTCTCATGCAGACCCCGGCTCGGCAGGACGGGACGCTGAGAGCAGAGGCTCCAGCCAAAGCCCCTAAACGTCAAATAGAACCGCGGAGGGTAGAAATCCGCGTCCGGATTTGACGCTGCGAGTTCTGCATTGACTCTCATGCAGACCCCGGCTCGGCAGGACGGGACGCTGAGAGCAGAGGCTCCAGCCAAAGCCCCTAAACGTCAAATAGAACCGCGGAGGGTAGAAATCCGCGTCCGGATTTGACGCTGCGAGTTCTGCATTGACTCTCATGCAGACCCCGGCTCGGCAGGACGGGACGCTGAGAGCAGAGGCTCCAGCCAAAGCCCCTAAACGTCAAATAGAACCGCGGAGGGTAGAAATCCGCGTCCGGATTTGATGCTGCGAGTTCTGCATTGACTCTCATGCAGACCCCGGCTCGGCAGGACGGGACGCTGAGAGCAGAGGCTCCAGCCGTCCATTCACTCCCATAATAACCCGGTCACGCGAAGCATGACGCCGCTTACTACTCTCTCATTGAAGAACCGAGTATCCTCTGCCCGGAAGTGTTTTTCTCACTATTTTCTCACTATTTGTACACTTTGTCCCGAGAATATATCCACTGACACGTTAAACAAGGCCAAAATGTGAGATACCTGGCTAAATAACTACGTAAATAATGTGAATTTATACTAAAACAACAATGATAACAGTGGATAAATTGGATTTCAACAGACTGTTTACATTTACTTAGGACCCGCCCCCCTCGCGTGTGCGGCGTGTTACCATGGAAACGAAAGGGTTGTTTCGTTTCGCATTTGTGCCGACATAATTCGCTTCCTTATAGTCTCCTTTTATTCCTTCAGTGAGTGGATATGATCGTTTGTTTGTTAGTTCTTACAAATAAACAAAAAAGCACAGGAAGTGGTTTTCAAACGTTGCTGAAGCAATTTTGACTTTGAATGCACCCTCTTCAGTCTGCGACACAAAGTGAGTGTTTACTATTTGCAGACTGAGGCAGGAATCGAAACTAAACTAATGAAGTGTCCGAGGTGTAGGGTTTCTTGAACTGCTCTTATGACTGCCAAAAACTCAGGAACCGAGACTATTGGAGAGGTAACCCCACAACTGTTTATTATGGTTTACTACGTTTTCACTCTGACACAACTCCAACTCCCAGCAGCCACCACGCCGCACTTTTTCATGACGTCATAGCCGCGCCGTACATGACAAGCTGGCTATGCAGTGTCTACTAGTTCTACACTAGTTCTAATAAATGTAAATGTTTATGATTCATAATGTACTGTGTCACATTAAATAAATATATATGTTGCAGTTATATATATTTCTTAGAAAGAGGTTTTCTGAACCCCCTGAAGCCTTAACCAAAAATGAACTACATTGCAATACACACTCATGTGCTCCGCCATTTTGTTTGTAGTCCTTATGTGTCTGAGTCAAAAGGGAGGGGGGGAGAGAAAAATACCTTCCCCTTGGAATTTCCTCCTGGTTTTTGTTTATGTTACTTGTCAGAAGGTCTTGTATTAGGATCTGCTGCCTCCAAGTTAATAGCACCTTCCTAGAGCAACTTTGCGTCCCCAAGGGCCCCCAAGGGTCTATGGAGGCAGGGCTCGGAGGGTCTGTTCCAGGTCCGCTATGGGGTCTGCAGACTGAGTTTCAGGCCATTTGGTGTATTTTTGAGACCGTGGCAAGTCCTCAAAGGTGGGAAATGGCGAACGTTCAAAGCCCCGCCCTTTGAAAAGTATGGCTCCAATCAGGACCAAACCAACACATATCATCTTGTCCAGGGGCCCCCTACAACATACTAAAATGTCAGATTCACAGCACCTTTAGAAAGAGATCTCCTCCAGATTGGCCTTCAGAATCTGATGGTCTAGTTTGCTATAGCTTTTAGACCCTCTCATTGTTCAATCAGGGACTCCACCTCAACACTTTGAGCTAAATGGCTGAAATTTTACTATGTTCAATAGTAGGTCAAGAGCATCCATCGTGCTGAGTTTCAGGCTCCTACTACCTCAGAAAGTGTCTGAGAGGGCCATACACAATTGAAGGACATGCCAAGGGTGACATGACAGCACCCCTCCAGCAGATGGCGCTCCATGTGACTGCCCATAACACTTATGGCAAGAACCAGCCCTCCATAGATTTTTTGAGCAATGAGGATGACATTTTAGAATGTTTATGGGGAGGTCAGAAGCAACACCGTTCAAGCAGGCCCCAAAATCTATAATAAGCTTCCAAGGTTCCTGACCACAATTTCTTCTTCTCATCAATCTTTCAATCTTCTCATCAGAGCTCAGAGATTCTCATATACCAAGTCAATATTCAAAGAAATATGTATAAACATGACATATTTCTGTCTCTCTCTGTCTGTCTCTCTCTGTGAGACGGAGAGCGACCAAATAATAATAATAATAATAATCATAATCAATAATTTAATCCAGTCACTGCTGACAATGTGGATTGCACACAATTCTCTATTTGCATATTTCACTTTCAGTAGCTGCAATTAATTCGGTGACTTTTGTAGGTCTCATGGCATAGACTTTAGATGATAAAAAATCAAATAAAAATAATGTTTAGAAATTCCATTACAGTTTGAAAATTAAATGCATTTTAATTGACGTTTACTTTACAATAATTTAAAGTCTGTATACATTTTTTTGGGGAAACCCTGACTAGACTACCTGAAGCAACGCCGTCCTTTCGTTTCCATGGTAACACGCCGCACACGTGAGGGGGGCGGGTCCTAAGTAAATGTAAACAGTCTGTTGAAATCCAATTTATCCACTGTTGTCATTGTTGTTTTAGTATAAATTCACATTATTTACGTAGTTATTTAGCCAGGTATCTCACATTTTGGCCTTGTTTAACGTGTCAGTGGATATATTCTCGGGACAAAGTGTACAAATAGTGAGAAAATAGTGAGAAAAACACTTCCGGGCAGAGGATACTCGGTTCTTCAATGAGACAGTAGTAAGCGGCGTCATGCTTCGCGTGACCGGGTTATTATGGGAGTGAATGGACGGCTGGAGCCTCTGCTCTCAGCGTCCCGTCCTGCCGAGCCGGGG
The DNA here is from genome assembly GCA_029224185.1 of Karalla daura. Classification (NCBI taxonomy): domain Eukaryota; kingdom Metazoa; phylum Chordata; class Actinopteri; order Chaetodontiformes; family Leiognathidae; genus Karalla; species Karalla daura. The sequence goes on from CM055204.1 coordinate 1,088,012, forward strand.
TCTGCATGAGAGTCAATGCAGAACTCGCAGCGTCAAATCCGGACGCGGATTTCTACCCTCCGCGGTTCTATTTGACGTTTAGGGGCTTTGGCTGGAGCCTCTGCTCTCAGCGTCCCGTCCTGCCGAGCCGGGGTCTGCATGAGAGTCAATGCAGAACTCGCAGCGTCAAATCCGGACGCGGATTTCTACCCTCCGCGGTTCTATTTGACGTTTAGGGGCTTTGGCTGGAGCCTCTGCTCTCAGCGTCCCGTCCTGCCGAGCCGGGGTCTGCATGAGAGTCAATGCAGAACTCGCAGCGTCAAATCCGGACGCGGATTTCTACCCTCCGCGTTTCTATTTGACGTTTAGGGGCTTTGGCTGGAGCCTCTGCTCTCAGCGTCCCGTCCTGCCGAGCCGGGGTCTGCATGAGAGTCAATGCAGAACTCGCAGCGTCAAATCCGGACGCGGATTTCTACCCTCCGCGGTTCTATTTGACGTTTAGGGGCTTTGGCTGGAGCCTCTGCTCTCAGCGTCCCATCCTGCCGAGCCGGGGTCTGCATGAGAGTCAATGCAGAACTCGCAGCGTCAAATCCGGACGCGGATTTCTACCCTCCGCGTTTCTATTTGACGTTTAGGGGCTTTGGCTGGAGCCTCTGCTCTCAGCGTCCCGTCCTGCCGAGCTGGGGTTTGCATGAGAGTGAATGGAAAACCCGGAGCGTCAATAAACAGACGCGGAAGGGTACCCTCGGCGTCCATATGCAACGCTTAGGGGCGTGACAAATAGTCGGTATTTGACGCGTTGGGATGAGAACGGGTTGTTTTGGCCATGGACTGTTTCCTGATGATCCAGTGGGCAAAGAGACAATATTATTTTGCAAGGTGATACACATAAGTCGAGAGATCATTTACACACCTTGAGCAGACCTGAGCTTTCCCGACACTTCTCTTTTTTGAGTGGTATCGTTTTACTTCACAGTCCATTAAATACATCCATATGCTCATCCGTCCTCATATCACCAACATCACCCACTGCAGACGTGCACTTTCATCAGATTCGTTGTGAGGCATTACAGTTCTTTGTGGGCGGTAGTTTATAATGTAGATGATGCAGAGCACATAAGTAAGGCCACTGTATGCAGTGTTATCAAGGAGAAGTTTCACAGGATTGCAGGTAAATGATGAAGAAATCACTTAAAATGTATTATTACAACTCATTCTATTAATGACATGGTGCTGCAGCCTCAGACTGGGATGACTGATCGGAATTTATTTTTGGATTTCCCAGCGATTGGCTGCATATTCTTATCAATGCTCCCTCACAAAATAAAGCAGATTATGTGAATAGGAAGTCCAATAAGAGCACAGGTAAAATGACTGTTGTCTCAAAAAATCAAATGCTGCATCACACTGCAAAAACTCAAAACTCACATCAAGTTTTTTCATTCATTCAACATTTTTCTCGTCATTATGTCTAATTTCTAGTCCATTTACAAGATGCATCACCTTAATGGTAACTGTTTTCTACCTATTTCACTTGAAATAAGTGGAAAGATCTCTGTCAGTGGAACAATTGTGTTATTTCTATTTATTACAATGATAAATGTGCTTAAAGCAAATTGTCTACACACTTGTCTTTCACACTCGTTCCCATGGTGAGTCGTTGAACTGAGGCTCCACTGATGTGGGTTTTTAAGTCACAGTGCATGCGCTTGACTCCAGGTGAAACTGCTCCAAGTTGAATAAACTAACTCAAATCCACTGTTCTCTGTCAATTCTCTCTCAGAGTAGAGCAACTCAAGAATTCAGGGTTACACTGTTGAACCAGCTTTGTGCAACGGACCCCTGGTCTACTTTTCACACCCAGACAAAGCCAGATAAACTGTTAAGTAAAAGAAAAAAAAATCTTCTGGAACTGAACAAAAAATCGAACTTAAGAGTTTAAGACACTTGCCTGCCTGTTTGCAATGTATTGGGGAACGTTTAAAATGTGTTGTGCAGGTTCATAAATAAAATTCCTGTTTTGTATCTACATTTGGTGACAAAACAAATTGCCTTCGTGTAATTTTTGGTTTGAGAAATGTGCTTTAAATGCATTTTTATACAGATTAATCAAATACCTGCTATTGACGATGCAATAAAACATCCATTGGTTAAAAAGAAATTAATACTCGGAGGAGTTCTTGAGTAGACTACTCTGTACTTTTAGTTAAGTATGTTTTTAACACCAATACTTTTACTTTTAATTGTAGCCGGCAGCAAACATCCCTTACAACACATCGTCAAGATGCAAAAAAGATTTGCTCCACTACTGCAGAATTCTGCATTTCCATGTGATGACATAGAAAACATGTTATTGCCAGAGAGAAGTGTAAGATCTGAACTTAAATCAGAGGGTAACAGACCACAGGCCAAGCTAATGACTGGGCCTCAAACACTGGCTTTGGGAGATGCTACTGTTAGAGATCTGAGATTCACGTGCGTGTTTGAAGGTTCTCTGTTTTCCAAAGAATATGGTGCCAGCAAGAATCCCTGGCAGCAAATCTGAGTGCATATGGAGATCAAAATGAATCAGCTATCTGAAATACATTTTACCGTTCTGTTGAACACAGTCAGCTCCCTGGATGTTGAGGTTGCCCACCTCCACCGGTCAGAAGAGGTGCTGGGAGATTCAGACTGATGACTCTGAACACATGGCTTTCCACAGCATGTGATGTTCATTCTATGCATTTTTTGGACGATTTTGATTTCTTCAGGGGTCGCAGATGTCTTTTCAAGGAACACAGACTCTTCCTACATAGGTCAGGAGTCAAACTGTTTGTGTCCAACACATCTTTCTGCATGCATCGCCAATCTGGTCTGTAGGATATCTAAACCTTGTATGATTTTATACAATGGCTGTATGGAGCACCACCTTCTGTTGAAGGAAATATAATTATTAATCTAAAATTCTGAGGAGGAGCTGTGGAGGAGGAGGAGGTTCAGTGATATTGGATTTGCAAAGAGAAATATGCACAGACAACACTTAAACATGAAAATTAGGGTTTAATAAAGATTAAATGATGAATACACAAGGTAGATTAATAGTCCAATCCAATTACATGTAAATTACAAGTAATTACAAGTAAATAAAGTAATGTATGAACAACAGAATGGATGGAGAGAGTTAACAGACTTATACCTGATAAATTATGAGTTAATTTTGAAGATCGTGAGGACGAAGGACAAAGGGAGACACAATAATTTGGAATTACTTAATCTAAATTTGGATTGGTAAACTTTGGTAAGTAAGTTTCCTTGGTAACCTCAAACTCCAACTCCAAACCGTTATGTAGCCGCTGGGGACGTGGTGATCCATACCTTAGTTAGGAGCCACTGGCTTGTCCGCTGCAGGAACAGGGATGCGGCCGACGGGTGATATTCTGGGGATCGTCCATTCGGAAAAGCAGTTGGTGTGCCCACACGTTATTCTTAACCGGGGTTAATCCATCCAGTGGATGCTAGTTGGTTCTGCTGGTGGTGATCTCTGGCAGATCTTGCTCCACAACAGATCCAATGATCCAGGGTCCAGCAGGGCTGGTCTCACAGGTCTCACTGGTCAGTCTAAGTCATATTTATTCCTCTTGAACTATGCAACAAACAATAATGTTGAAAATAATCTTGCAAGCCTTTGAGTTTATCTACAAAAGGAGTAAAACCCCATCCAGTTCACCATCTACTGTGGGCATGTTGTCATCCTCTTGAAGTTCACTGACCAAATGAACAAGCTGGTCATTGCTAGGACACAACACCCCTGCCCTACTACAATTTTCTTTCCCCCATTTCCCAGAGACCTGGTGGTGACTGATGGTGGTAGCTGCAGTAGATGCCTGGTTTAATTTAGAAGTCCAGGACCTGTTTGATTCCTTGATATGTTGCTCACAAGCTTGTTGTCTTTAATTGTGTTGCACAAGACATGTTCAACATAGTAAATACTTTTCTTCCTTCAGGACAGTTTTCTAGGTCCCTGAAAACTGCAGTACACTAATGTTATTTTTTTTAAAGCATAATCTGGATGCTAACAGTTATAACTACAGGCCTATATCTAACCTTGTGTTTTTGTCAAAGATCATTGAGAGTTGTCAATCAACAAATTCACTCTTTCTTGACCTAAAAGAGTCTCTGCAATCCTTTCCAATTAGGTGCACTAAAACTGCACTTATTAAGGTGTTAAATGACATATGCCTTAATACAGATGCATCTAAAACCTTTTGACACAGTCAATCGTAACAAGGTTTTCGACAGACTGGGGAAATGACCAGGGGTACTCAAATCGAAATCTTGAAGGGCCACAAAGTTGTTTTTAATGACTGTGAGGTCCATCTATTGACGTCGGTCAGGCCACATGCGATAATACTGTGATATTCAAAACTAAATGTCCTTTTTGAACAACACATGTTTAAAACAAACTTGACTCCTGTCATCAGTGAACAAATATAACAGGAAAATATATCAGGAGGGGGTTAAGAACATGTTTCTTTTTAAATATAAACATAAAGAACCACAAGAAAAAGGGAAAAATTTATTTCTGTCCTAAAGTGAATTAAGCATCTCAGGAACTCTTAAATCAAACCAAATGCTCCCTTCACTTCAACAAAAAATCAGCACCTCCATACTGACATGACGTATTGCACCTCTGAACACCGCTGAGCAGCACTGTGATGACATCACAGCGTGTCCAAAAGGAGTGGGGTTGTTGGGGTTGTCACGAGTTCAGAGGACTCCAGAACTGTCATGGAGGAGCAGCTAATCAAGTTTCCCGATCTCTGGGACACAACATTTAATGGACAGGTGGTCAAACTTCCCCCTGTTTAGACTGAAGTAGATCTCAAAGTGGTTGTTATGGAAATGTAGCTCCCAAACGCCTTCAGAAACAGTTATAGAAATAGACTAGAAATACTGTATTTATCCTGATGGAAATTAAGGTGTCAAATTAACGTACATATTGAAAAAACATTGCACACATATAACAGATATAACAATAACATTGACAGTAATAATACTATATTAATAATTATTAACAATACACATTTAATAATTATTAAATATTAATAATTATAAGTAATACAATAAGATTAATAATATAAGTAATAAGTAATATGTATTATGTAATAATAAATAGTACAGTGTGTACTGCAATAGGTAATAGGTCATTAATAACAAAAAAAATTAAATGTGTTAAGTAATTAAAAGATAATTAAATAAGGTAAGTAATACATTTTGTGTCAATATTGCATTGAATCTACCCATTGTACATATAAAGTAATATAATTTTAAGTAAAAAATGTAAAAGTAAAGAGTAATTAAGTATACAGTAATTAAGTAGCATACATGTAAAACACATTGCAGCATAAACACATGCAATAATAATAATAATCATAATAATACACATATAATAGATAGTGAATGTTCATAACAATAAGTAATAAAGTAAAGTGTTATTTTTTAATTTTTTAATTTAGAAGCTTCTGCGATGAAGCACCTGCCCGGAAGATCATTTCGAAATATTGATGACAAATAAACAAACTTTGTCAGGCACTAGTGGCCACGGCCTGTGACATTCTGTACATTCTGTACATGAAATTTTCTCAGCTTGGTCCATAGATGATGTGTACCAAATTTGAGGGGCTAACCCTCTCGGAGGATGTTTTTAAAATTCAATAATTTAAATCAAAATGGCCGACTTCCTGTTGAGTTACGGTCATCATGTCAAGAGACTTTTTTATACATATCTTTAGGATGTATTTGCATACCAATTTATATTTGCCTACGACAAAGTAAAAAAAATCCTAGTGGGGATTGGTCAAAATTTCTAGGGGCCACTACTTTTGCATTTTGTCCCTCCATGGGCTATGCCCCTAAAAAGTGACAGAGATCTCTGTCCTCAATCCGTGTACCAATTTTCATGATTTTTTCATGATGATATGAGTTCCTTGAAGCCGTCACAAAGCCATTTTCATATTCATGCCTGCCTCACAGGCACCATTGGAAATTCTTGGCCCGTCCCAATGTGCATGCCGAAAATGGTTTGTTTTCAAGAATGTTGAGGTCCCCAAAAATGCGTTCTTTGAGGCCTAAAAAAAAAAAAAAAAAAAAAATAATAATAATAATAACAATAATTTAAGCAGCAAGCAGCTGTGAGTGGGTCCGAGCCTTTGCGCCTGTCGGGGTACGGGCAACTGCAGGTTTAATTGTGTCCTACAAGTAAGAAAATAAAGTTCAACCTGACACAACATTAGCATACATGTTCATTGTTAATTTGCCAGCAAATAGACTGTCAGAATATGTTTTGAAACATGAAACTGTATTTTAGTTTAGTGTATTCAGTTACAATTAGTATAACACTGCAATGAAAATTAAATATAAGCGTGGTTTTGGAAAAGTCAATTATTGAGTCGCTGTGGATTGTCATCAAGAGATGGATGGATGGATGGATGGATGGATGGATGGATGGATGGATGGATGGATGGATAGATAGATAGATAGATAGATAGATAGATAGATAGATAGATAGATAGATAGATAGATAGATAGATAGACAATATCAATTATGAATGCAGTATTAACTGTTGCTCCTAGTTTTGTGTTAAACTAGAGACTGGCTCCTTAAGCTGATGTCACTCTAGACAGACACAGTCAGTCATACAAATAGACACATATAAAGAGAACAAAGGTGGAACAGAGACAACTAAATCTGTAACCAGGTCCCATGTAGTCATGAGCAAAACTAGACTACAGATTTCTACAGGTTCATGCAGAATCAAGTCAACAAACTCCCCCTTTTAGTTGTCTCAGATTTGCTAGAAGATTTCAGGAGGTCACACACTTCCCCCTTAAATTTAATTTACCAAGTCCACATAGTTTGTGAGAAGAAAAACAAAAAACAAAAAAACAAAATAAAAACAGTTTTTCTCAATTACCTCTTACCTGTTTTGAGTGTCCTTCTGTACTCTGTATGTATAAAACTCTTTAGGTCGGTCAAGGAAATTTCAAGGGTTAGAATATTTCAAATGTCTCAATCCAAATGTGCATGCCAAAAATGTTGCATTTTCAAGTATGTTCAGGCCCCCAAAAAAGCAATGTTCAGGCCCCCAAAAAAGCTACTTTTTCCCGAGAATCATAATATTAATATTAATATCATAAAAAGAAACAAGGGAGTTTTAATAGGGTTCCCGCAACTTTGTTGCTCGGATCCTAATAAAGTAACAGATAATTAAAAGTAAGTAAAGTAATTAAAAGATAAATCCAATAAGGTAAAGTAATAATAAAATTCTGGTGCCAATATTGCATTGAATTTGCCCATTGCACATATAAGTAATACAGTATTAAGTAAAATAAGTAATGTAAAAGGAAAGAGAAATTAAATATATAGTAAATATAGTGATTAAAAGACAAAGATAAAATCCAATAAGGAATAGGAGTAACATTCCAAGTGCATTGCGGTGTAGTCTGGTTCTCACTCAGCTCAGTCCATAATGTTCAGCTCAGCTCCTTCTGTGCATTGTTGTAAAGCTGGATGGCCCTGGGGACAAAGGACCATTGCCGCCTATCAGTCTTGCAGGAGAAGGACCCGAGTCTGTTGCTGATCAGACTCCTCTGTTTGATGAAGATGGAGTGTAGGGGGTGGCGACTATTGTCCATAATGGATTGCAGCCTGCTCAGGGTTCCCCTCACCCTGTTCCTCAGCTGAGGAAGGCACAAACCCTGCCTTCCTCACCAGTCTGTCTAGTCGACCTGTGTCTCTCTTTCTGCTGCCCCCCCCCAGCACACCACAGCATAAAAGAGAACACTAGCCATCACAGACTGGTAGAACATTAGCAGGAGTTTGTTACAGACGTTGAATGATATCAGCCTCCTGATGAAAGTAGAGTAGTGCTCTGTCCTTTCTTATAGAGTGCCTCTACATTGAAAGACCAGTCCAGCTTATTGTCCAGGTGCACCCCCAGGTACTTGTAAGTGCTGACTGTCTCCACCTTCTCCCCATCAATGGTAACAGGCAATATTGACAGCGCTGTTTTTCAAGTCTGTCACCATTTAATTTGTTTTAGTGGTGTTTAGCTGCAGCTGGTTGGCCTTGCACCACACAACAACGTCCTCCACAAGGCACCTGTACTCCTCCTGTCCATCCCTGATACACCCCACAACTGCTGTACCATCCGAGAACTCCTGCATGTGGCAAGTCTCTGAATTGTAGCTGAAGTCAATGGTGTACAGAGTAAACAGTACTGGAGACAGCACCATTCCCTGTGGCGCACCTGTGCTGCTGACCACTGTCTCAGATGTAAAGTCTCCAAGTGTGACAAACTGGGCCACTCAGTGAGATAGTTCATGATCCTGGACATCAGGCCAGGCTCTTCTCCCATCCACAGCAATTTGTCTCTCACCAGTGTCGACTGGATGGTGTTGAAGGCGCTGGAGAAGTAAAAAAATATGATTCTCACAGTACTACCTCCTTTGTCCAAGTGGGAGTGAACTCTATGTAGAAGATACAGGGTAGCATCGCCAATACCCACCCTCTCTTAGTAGGTAAGCTGCACGGGGTCCATTGCATGGCAAACCTGAGAGGTTTTAGCAGATTGAGCAGTAGTACACGCTCCATGGTCCTCTTTATTAGGTGAGGGCAACTGGTCTGTAGTTAAGTTCTTTGTGGTGTGCTTTCTTGGGGACTGGTATCAAACATGATGTCTTCCACAGCGTCAGGACTTTGCCTGTCGGCAGGCTCCTGTTACAGAAGTGACAAAGAAGCTCCGCTAATTCCACTGCACAGGTCTTTGGCAGTCAAGCAGGGATGGCATCAGGGCCTGCCGCCTTGGACTTCAGTCTTTTAAGCACTCCTCTCACCTCTTCAACAGTAACTGTGGGTGGCTGGTGTGGGTCATTTGCAGGCAGGGGTGAGGTGGAGTAAATGTCCGGGTCATTGTCAGGGGCGGGTGTGGGAGATGCCCAGTGGGAGAATTGATGTGTGCCCCATTGTCAGTAGCTGTAGTAATGGCCTCCTCATTACCTGAGTTGCAGAATCGGTAATAATACTCGTTAAGCTCGTTGGCTCTGGACATGGACTCTCAAATCCTCTTTCTTTGTGCTGCTTGTATCCTCCTCCTTATCAGCATTAAAGCCAGGGCTGTTGGTTGAAAAGTTGAAAGATACATCACCAGACAAAGCCTCCCACATCCACCACTCTGAATCACAAGATTGCGCTAAAACAGTGAAATGTTGTTATTGGTTGCTTCGAAACTTCCCTGCTTTGCCGCACGGTACAGCGCCAATGATGCATCCGGCTGCGCCGTACTCAGCGGTGTGCTACACTATTATAGGTAAATCTGGAAGCACTTTAAAACATTGCTGATAGTGAATAGTGAAGAAATAAGAGTTTGGGGGCCACAAAGAAGTGGCGAGTGGGCTGGTTGTGGCCCAGGAACTGCCCAACCCGTTCTCATCCCAACGCGTCAAATACCGACTATTTGTCACGCCCCTAAGCGTTACATATGGACGCCGAAGGTACCCTTCCGCGTCTGTTTATTGACGCTCCGGGTTTTCCATTCACTCTCATGCAAACCCCAACTCGGCTGTCCGGGACGCTGAGAGCAGAGGCTCCAGCCAAAGCCCCTAAACGTCAAATAGAAACGCGGAGGGTAGAAATCCGCGTCCGGATTTGACGCTGCGAGTTCTGCATTGACTCTCATGCAGACCCCGGCTCGGCAGGACGGGACGCTGAGAGCAGAGGCTCCAGCCAAAGCCCCTAAACGTCAAATAGAACCGCGGAGGGTAGAAATCCGCGTCCGGATTTGACGCTGCGAGTTCTGCATTGACTCTCATGCAGACCCCGGCTCGGCAGGACGGGACGCTGAGAGCAGAGGCTCCAGCCGTCCATTCACTCCCATAATAACCCGGTCACGCGAAGCATGACGCCGCTTACTACTGTCTCATTGAAGAACCGAGTATCCTCTGCCCGGAAGTGTTTTTCTCACTATTTTCTCACTATTTGTACATTTTGTCCCGAGAATATATCCACTGACACGTTAAACAAGGCCAAAATGTGAGATACCTGGCTAAATATCTACGTAAATAATGTGAATTTATACTAAAACAACAATGATAACAGTGGATCAATTGGATTTCAACAGACTGTTTACATTTACTTAGGACCCGCCCCCCTCGCGTGTGCGGCGTGTTACCATGGAAACGAAAGGGTTGTTTCGTTTCGCATTTGTGCCGACATAATTCGCTTCCTTATAGTCTCCTTTTATTCCTTCAGTGAGTGGATATGATCGTTTGTTTGTTAGTTCTTACAAATAAACAAAAAAGCACAGGAAGTGGTTTTCAAACGTTGCTGAAGCAATTTTGACTTTGAATGCACCCTCTTCAGTCTGCGACACAAAGTGAGTGTTTACTATTTGCAGACTGAGGCAGGAATCGAAACTAAACTAATGAAGTGTCCGAGGTGTAGGGTTTCTTGAACTGCTCTTATGACTGCCAAAAACTCAGGAACCGAGACTATTGGAGAGGTATCCCAACAACTGTTTATTATGGTTTACTACGTTTTCACTCTGACACAACTCCAACTCCCAGCAGCCACCACGCCGCACTTTTTCATGACGTCATAGCCGCGCCGTACATGACAAGCTGGCTATGCAGTGTCTACTCTTACACTAGTTCTAATAAATGTAAATGTTTATGATTCATAATGTACTGTGTCACATTAAATAAATATATATGTTGTGGTTATATGTATTTCTTAGAAAGAGGTTTTCTGAACCCCCTGAAGCCTTAACCAAAAATGAACTACATTGCAATACACACTCATGTGCTCCGCCATTTTGTTTGTAGTCCTAATGTGTCAAAAGGGAGGAGGGGAGAGAAAAATACCTTCCCGTTGGAATTTCCTCCTGGTTTTTGTTTATGTTACTTGTCAGAAGGTCTTGTATTAGGATCTGCTGCTTCCAAGTTAATAGCACCTTCCTAGAGCAACTTTGCATCCCCAAGGGCCCCCAAGGGTCTATGGAGGCAGGGCTCGGAGGGTCTGTTCCAGGTCCGCTATGGGGTCTGCAGACTGAGTTTCAGGCCATTTGGTGTATTTTTGAGACCGTGGCAAGTCCTCAAAGGTGGGAAATGGCGAACGTTCAAAGCCCCGCCCTTTGAAAAGTATGGCTCCAATCAGGACCAAACCAACACATATCATCCTGTCCAGGGGCCCCCTACAACATACTAAAATGTCAGATTCACAGCACCTTTAGAAAGAGATCTCCTCCAGATTGGCCTTCAGAATCTGATGGTCTAGTTTGCTATAGCTTTTAGACCCTCTCATTGTTCAATCAGCGACTCCACCTCAACACTTTGAGCTAAATGGCTGAAATTTTACTATGTTCAGTAGTAGGTCAAGAGCATCCATCGTGCTGAGTTTCAGGCTCCTACTACCTCAGAAAGTGTCTGAGAGGGCCATACACAATTGAAGGACATGCCAAGGGTGACATGACAGCACCCCTCCAGCAGATGGCGCTCCATGTGACTGCCCATAACACTTATGGCAAGAACCAGCCCTCCATAGATTTTTTGAGCAATGAGGATGACATTTTAGAATGTTTATGGGGAGGTCAGAAGCAACACCGTTCAAGCAGGCCCCAAAATCTATAATAATCTTCCAAGGTTCCTGACCACAATTTCTTCTTCTCATCAATCTTTCAATCTTCTCATCAGAGCTCAGAGATTCTCATATACCAAGTCAATATTCAAAGAAATATGATTAAACATGACATATTTCTCTCTCTCTCTGTCTGTCTCTCTCTCTGTGAGACGGAGAGCGACCAAATAATAATAATAATAATAATCATAATCATAATCAATAATTTAATCCAGTCACTGCTGACAATGCGGATTGCACACAATTCTCTATTTGCATATTTCACTTTGAGTAGCTGCTATTAATTCGGTGACTTTTGTAGGTCTCATGGCATAGACTTTAGATGATAAAAAATCAAATAAAAATAATGTTTAGAAATTCCATTACAGTTTGAAAATTAAATGCATTTTAATTGACGTTTACTTTACAATAATTTAAAGTCTGTATACATTTTTTTGGGGAAACCCTGACTAGACTAACTGAAGCAACGCCGTCCTTTCGTTTCCATGGTAACACGCCGCACACGTGAGGGGGGCGGGTCCTAAGTAAATGTAAACAGTCTGTTGAAATCCAATTGATCCACTGTTATCATTGTTGTTTTAGTATAAATTCACATTATTTACGTAGTTATTTAGCCAGGTATCTCACATTTTGGCCTTGTTTAACGTGTCAGTGGATATATTCTCGGGACAAAGTGTACAAATAGTGAGAAAATAGTGAGAAAAACACTTCCGGGCAGAGGATACTCGGTTCTTCAATGAGACAGTAGTAAGCGGCGTCATGCTTCGCGTGACCGGGTTATTATGGGAGTGAATGGACGGCTGGAGCCTCTGCTCTCAGCGTCCCGTCCTGCCGAGCCGGGGTCTGCATGAGAGTCAATGCAGAACTCGCAGCGTCAAATCCGGACGCGGATTTCTACCCTCCGCGGTTCTATTTGACGTTTAGGGGCTTTGGCTGGAGCCTCTGCTCTCAGCGTCCCGTCCTGCCGAGCCGGGGTCTGCATGAGAGTCAATGCAGAACTCGCAGCGTCAAATCTGGACGCGGATTTCTACCCTCCGCGGTTCTATTTGACGTTTAGGGGCTTTGGCTGGAGCCTCTGCTCTCAGCGTCCCGTCCTGCCGAGCCGGGGTCTGCATGAGAGTCAATGCAGAACTCGCAGCGTCAAATCCGGACGCGGATTTTTACCCTCCGCGTTTCTATTTGACGTTTAGGGGCTTTGGCTGGAGCCTCTGCTCTCAGCGTCCCGTCCTGCCGAGCCGGGGTCTGCATGAGAGTCAATGCAGAACTCGCAGCATCAAATCCGGACGCGGATTTCTACCCTCCGCGTTTCTATTTGACGTTTAGGGGCTTTGGCTGGAGCCTCTGCTCTCAGCGTCCCGGACAGCCGAGTTGGGGTTTGCATGAGAGTGAATGGAAAACCCGGAGCGTCAATAAACAGACGCGGAAGGGTACCCTCGGCGTCCATATGTAACGCTTAGGGGCGTGACAAATAGTCGGTATTTGACGCGTTGGGATGAGAACGGGTTGAACTGCCTATTGAGTAACACTGGGTATGACTTTCTTTTATGGCACTAAATTGGCTCAAATCCTCAAATTCTTTGGCCACTTTTGTTTAATATATACGTTCCCAATGGCCCACCTCGTGGAATACCATGGACATCTCTCACCACTCATGCTGATGATACATAACACTAGATTGTGTCACCATATGACTATAGTTCACTGCAGTCACTGAGAGAGCGTATCCAACAAGTCAATCAGTGAAGGGCTCAGAATTTTGTCCAGCTGAATGCACAAAAGACAGATGTCATTGTTTTTGGTCCCAAAAACGCAAGGCTTGAGGTCAGTGGCCAACTTAACTCAGTGATACCAAAATCAGCCAACCAAGCCAGAAAGCTTGGTGTAGGTATGGACTCAGACCTAAATTTCAACAGCCACATGAAGACTTTCATTAAGTCAGCCACTAAATGAAATCATCTCAGAAACATTGCACAAATTGAAAGACTTTTGTCTAAACAAGATATGGAAAAACTTGTTCATGCATTTATTCTTAATAGGCTAAATTATTGTAATTGTGTGTTAAGGTCTTAGTAAAAAAAAAGAAAAAATCAATAAAAGAGCTGCAGCTCATCTAGAATGCTGCTGCCACAGACCTGACCAGCAAGAAAATGAACCATATTGCACTGGTAAGTCCCTGCATTGGCTTCCTTGCATCAAAGCATTGAGTTCATTGCATCAATGGATTGAGTTCAAAATCCTGTTAGTGGTCTACAAGTCTACAAGAATTGTCTTCGGTGTAAATACACGTCAGAGCTGCTGGTTGGGTATAAAGCATCCAGACCTCTCAGGCCATCAGAGACAGGTCTACTCAGTGTCCCCAGGGTCAGAACCAAGCAGGATGAAGTTGCATTTAGCTCCTATGGTGCTCACCTGTGGAACATACTCCCTGAGCACCCGTGGTGTGTTCAATCAGCTCATTTAAATCAGGGCTGAGAACACTTTTGTGTACTGTAGGATTCTGATGATACACATTAATTTCTACTTTGCAATCTGCTGTTTTAAATGTGCTACTTTGTCAATATTAAATGTGCTTGTTTAAAATGTTTCTACTGTTTCTACACCTGTCTTTATAAGACATTTGTTAAGAAAATATATAAATGGCCATATCTATGTTTTTAAACTGCTTGCTATGCTATGTTTGAAGTAAAGAGAAAGCACTGAAAAAGAAGAGCATGCTTTGCCGGTCGGCCTGACCCTTGATTGCTTGATTGCTGTCGAGCTGGATTGAGCTGGTTTGTGCGTCTTTGAAGTAGGAAGATAAACCCCACGTGACAAGAGGCATTCTTCTTTTGGGATGAAAAGTGTGTATAGATCTGTGAGCACTGAACTCTCCTTCAGTGCAGATTTGAATGTAACCATTCTCTGCACTACTTGCTGCAAGTAAACTTTATAAAAGACAATTTGATTCTGTATTGTTTGTGTGTTAAGGAACTTGCGCACAAACTAACAGCAATATTACAGTCCTATAGAGAAAAGTTTCTTGACAACTTTGCAGCTCACAGTGCATGTCGTAGCAAATAAGAATCATGAGGTCAAAGGAAGTGCCCACAGAACTCAGACAAAGTTGTGGCAAAGCACAGATCTGGTCAAGGTCTGGCCAAACTGAACAACTGTGGTGAGAGAGGTAAAGAAGAACCCAAAGATCACAGTGGCTGAGCTCCAGCTCCAACTATCACTGCAATTTGTCATATTGCCAGACTTGGTAAGAACAATGGGCCTCATTCACCAATATCTTCTTAAGAATCTTCTTAGATTCTTTCGTAAGTTGCTCTTAAGAAGTTCCTTAAGAAAACCCTACGTCAGATCATCAATGCGTTCGTAAGCCTCAGAAATGTTTGCAGCTGTGTTCCTACATTGATGAATGCCATTTCTTCTTAAATTGAGAGGGCGTGCCAGTTTAGTCTAATTATCATAGGATTAGCATTGGTAACCGCCCCATCAATGCCCATAAAAGGGCCTGTTAAAGAGACTGCAAGACCGTGTGGACAGGAGCAGGTAAACTGCAACTAGGAAACAGCAACAAAATGGAGCAAACAGCAACAAAATGCTTAAAGCAAAGCAGAGATCAGTTGGAGCACAGCAGGTGAAGAGAAAAAAAACATAAAGAGAGAAAATTTAAACTTAAATTTAAATTGAACTTAAACTTAAGTTATATTCGGTAACCTTAGTTCCAGCTACACCAGCACAAACAAAAAAGAAGCATGGGAGGCTATCACACGTGCAGTGGATGCATCAGGAGAAGGACACACAGTAGTGGAGGTGAAAAAGAAATGGTTTGATCTGAAATCTGAAACAAAAAACAATTGCAAAATTCAGACGGGAGGTGCAACGGATAGGAGGGGAAACAGCAGACACCAACCTGTCTGAGCTGGACCAGCGCATCAGGGCCATTATTGCAGAGTTTCCAATTTACTCGATTAATGTACAGATTTTATTTAGTTAAAAAATAATATATTTTTTTATTTTATTTGAACAATAAAATTCTCTGTACATTTCCAAAAATATGAATCGGGTAAATAATAAATATGACAGAATTATCACTGTAATATTGAATTTTGTTGAGTTGTACAAGAGACCAACCATGCCAACATGTCAGCATTGATATGTGCGTAAGTATACTCCTGAGTGTTTGTAGGATTTGTTCTTACCTAAGAATAAATCCTGGATAAGAAGAAATTCATGAATGCCACAATCGTCGTAAAATCTTCGTAAGTGGGACTTAAGAACAAATCTGTTCGTAAGAACGGTTCGTGAATGAGGCCCAATGACCTTGCAGCATTTGCAGACATCTGTCTGACTCTTGGTGGACTTCAATATCTAAAATACTGCCAAATTGGTGACATGATATTTCCTCCGTAATACCCAATTCCGGCTGTGTTGTCTCACACCTTTTTGGTCAGCATTAGCAAGATCGCATGGATTGCTCTCGGTTCGGAGTTCTAAACAGCCTGCCTACAGACTGCCTTCCTCTGCCTACATACCCCAGAATGCTCTGCGGTTGTGGATCAGGGTTTTCTTCCTATTTTCTTCTAACAGAGTACACTGAAATCAACTAACATCGATGACATGTCTATTGTAATATGTATTGTTTTTTTTGCCCCACCTTAACTGCACCACACTTTGCAATGAAGTGGAAAGCTGCCATCAATGTAATGGTGTATACCACGACAAACACAGAGTCTTCAGAGTCCCACCCCCCTCCTTCTTTTGCATAGTTTAATGCCAGTAGTCTATACTTGCATGTGATTAGTCGCATGTGTCCAATAAATGAAAGTCCTGATTCTCAGCAGAAGTCCGCAAGAGCGGTTGAAAATTCTGTGTTTCCTGATAGGAGTATCCTCTCTTTTGTTACAAAGAATTGTTTTTTACAGCCAGTTGTTTTAGAATGATGTAAAACTAAGAGCAAAGGTAGTGAGTAATGAGAGAATGTAGTGGAGTTAAAAGTACAATATTGACGCTTGAAATGTATTTGAGTGAAAATCAAAAATATCCTCCAAAAAATACTCAAGTTAAGCACAGATAAGATGTACTTAAAGGGAGAATGTGTAATGTTTTTTGTCTTTTATCTCCCAAGATCAATGTCTGCATTTACATATACTATCATTGGTGTATTATCACTTCCGCTAATAATCTGATACATTCTCATTCTCTCTGTGAGAGGCTTTTTGACGCGTGGCAGCATCCATAGTTGTTATGTGTGTTTGAAACACAGAAGCCCTAGAGTCTAAAATTTGTTTGAATGTAGTACTCCGTTAGATGGAGTTAATTCCTATACAGTGTCCCTAGAGGGATGGGACAGTAATTTTTCTCTGTTGCTGTCCACCACTGGATATGAAAATCTAAACAGATTATTGTACCATCTTATAAACACGCTTTCTTTTCTTCATGTGAAATGTTTTTGCAACATATTGGCTTTCACCATCTTTGTCATGTTAGCATATGCAAACATTTGACAATTTTCTACTTGCTCTCTTGTCCTTGTCTTACTTTTTCTCTGTGACCACTTACAATCTCTTTGGACATTAAAGGCAGCCTGATATGTGGTTGTATGCAAATTTTCATCCATCCATCATGTTACCTGCATTATAACCCAGGCCCAGCAGAAACCTTGAAATCTTTGGACTCTCATAAAATCAGGGCTTTCACAGTTCCTCACCAACTTAAGCCAGAGGACCATATAAAATGCCCTGTGCTATGTATGGACAGTTGGGTTCTCTAGCTACACCTGAAGGAATGGCCTGAAGCATATCATCAAGACTTGACAAAAAATTATTGACTGTGTACTTCTAACACATCAGAATCACATCTACGCAGTCCAGCTGACAAGCAAAGCTGAAAAGATCAGGTCTCACTGTGCTTACCCTGGACAATATCTTTTTGACAGCCTCCCCTCTGGCAGGCTCAGGGTCACAAGAGCAAGGACAGAAAGGCTTTAGAACAGCTTCCTACCCAGAGCTGTGAAGGCTCTGATAAAGAAAAAACTGCCAGTTGTACCCTGCACCCTTATTGAGCAGATCTGTTGTAATTTATTCCTTTCTTATTATTATGATTTTTGTCACTGATACTTATTATTATTATTATTATTGTTATTATTATTATTGTAGTACTATATATTGCCTTATTCCCTGTTTGTTATGCCGCCATTTACAAATGCTGCTGTGAAAAGGGCTGATTTGTGCTCATTGTGCAGAAATGTACGATTCAAATGAAAGCTGGAATAACATGTAAGCCATTGCACAACCCATGTCAGCATCTGTTTTTACTTGGATTGATCTATAGAATTTTCAAAGAGAGTGTAATGTTTTCACTGACAAATAGTATTTACAATGCAGAAACTAAACCTTTCTTCCCTCTCCTCACCGGTATGTCGATCCTTACACAGCGAGAGAGTGGGTGAATGGACGAAGTGAAGTTGCTTTCATACTTACTCTGGAAATTACCCATCAGGAACTCTTTATTCTCACGCATTATATGAGTTTACAGGATTGTCCAAGCACATGTAATATTACATATTATGCACATTACATATAACTAACAAGTTATCATAACAAATGGTTCACCCTCCAAAACACTTCATCATTCGTCATTTGTGCACATCATAGTAACAGTTTCTCTTTTCTGTGAACAAATTGTAAGTAATGTGCCCCTCCCCCACCCCCACTAAGGCCCTGTCCCCCAAGCCCTGTTTTGCACTGTGCTGTAGAATTGACCATATGCAGTAAAAATGTTATGCACACACACACGTACTGTACTCTGTGTATTGTTCTCAGTTACTCCCATGAATACAGCAAGGTTTAGCCAGTTTTCAACTGGCTGCACAGTAGTAGTGGTGCTGTCTTGAGCATTTTCAGGTAGTGTCAGCAGGTTGTTTTGTTATTTTTTGTTTTAAAACACTAACAGAGTAAACTGTGATGTGTGATGATGAAAACATGACTAAGCCATCTGATCATCTTGTTCACAAAGGTGGCGACAAGACCTTTCATTTTGATTACACTGACAGTTTCATTGAAATAAACACTTGATTTTGAAGGATAAACTATCCATTTTGAACAGGTGACATGCTTTTGCAAGTTTGCGCTAATTGTTTTGAGAAATGCGCTGTTATGCAAATTGAATAGTGTGAGAAGCACCAAGGCTGTGTGAAAAGCACCAAAGTGATTGAGAAAAAAATGTAATATCAGTGTATAGAGAGTCATTCCCTCAGACGTGTAGTTAAGAAGACTGCGCACATGTACCCACATCATAAGCTGTCCGACTGCCCTGATAATGCTAGCCTTGGGAGGGATGTAAACAGTAGTCACAAAGGCTATTGTTAGCTCCACTGGCACGAAGAAAGGTCGACATTGGACAGACACGGCCTCACAGACTGGTGAGCAGTAGGCGCTGATTACATTCCTGTCTGAGCACCTGTCTTCAAGCACATAAATACAGTCCCCCTCCAGTGGTCTTACTGGAGGCTTCAGTCCAGTCATGGTAGTGAGGCAGTTCCAGAGAGGACAGCAGGGAATGTTGAATCACTGGTATATGTCATGTTACCAGAAAAGAAGCAAAGACAGTTCCAGGGACATGGGCCAGTCGGGCTGGCCCGATGCCTAATTGTTCGTGCTGGTTGTAGATCCCATGAACATATCAGAAAAGGACTAAATATACATCAAAAACACGAAAAGTACAAGTAAGCCAGGCTGCTGCATATGTGAGGGCCGCCATCCGTTTCCCTACAACAAGATATATCATTAAGTGAAAGAAAACAGTAATAATGACAATGATAGTCATGGTAACAGCAATAATAATGATATTACAATAATACAAAACATCATTGATCATAATAATAAATTTCAGCAACAATGACAAGGAAAAAATAGAAAACACAGGAATAAAGAATAAAGATAGAAGATGTCTGCAGCATTCCAACCACGATGAAGCACAGGGGGAGATCTCCACTGTCCACAACTCTGCACCTGCTACCAGCATGTCTCATCCTGATTCCCGGCTCCATTGTTTCTCGAAATGATACTATTATTATTATTGGACATGGTTAAAAATATCAAATAACTAATGAGTAAAAGCATCAGTTAATAACTTAAAGCAACTATACCTATGCATCCGGCACCGAATGCAATGGATGTATCCCTTAACGCCCCATGACATGATTGAACAATTGTTGCTTCATTTGTATCAAGCCTGACAGCACAAATGTCATTTTTCAACCAAAGTGCTGCCCCCTTGTGGCCAAACGTACAATCTGAAATGTGTGAAAATTGAATCAGTTCTTTCCCTATTATTGATGAATGTGTCTGCCAAATATCAAAATTCAAATCTAAATAGTGTTCAAGTTATAAGCACAAATGTAATTTTTCAACCATAGTGCTGCCCCTTGTGGCCAAATTTATAATCCGAAATGCATGAAAATTGAATCAGTTCTTCCCCTACGAGTGATGCATCTGTCTGCCAAATATCAAAATTCAAATCCAAATCGTGTTTGAGTTATAAGCACAAATATAATTTTTCAACCATAGTGCTACCCCTTGTGGCCAAACATACAATCCGAAATGCATGAAATTGTAATCACCCGTATGAGAGATGAATCTGTCTGCCAAATATTAAAATTCTAATCCAAACGGTGTTTGAGTTATTGTGTTAACATGAAAAACATGCTGGGGATGCGGCAGCAGCGGCGGTCAGGCCAAAACCATAATATCCACAACACTACACGTTCAGGGATGTAAACATATAATATATAATATAATAATAATTCAGCGATCACCGTTGTACATTCTGATGACCCCTGGTAGGAAGGACTTAGTGCTCCATTCATTCCTTCATTGACAGGTATCGCTCTGCAGCTGAGGTGCTTTCTTGAAACATCTGCAGGTGCTGAACAGTGTTCAGCTCAGCCCCGATGGTGAAACTCACTCCCCTGATCAGTTTGTCAAGCTTTTCCCGTCTCTTGAGCAAAATAATCTTCTGCAGTTTCAAGCTCAAGTTGAAGACATTTGTAAAGATTGTACATAGCTGATGGGAGTAAGTCCTATAGAGTATGTGGCTAATGCCATCTGTGACAAAGCGGACTGGTAAACACCACTTGTCAAGCTCATGTTTCTGCCATTGTATGTCTACGTCTTGTTTAGTTTAGTTGTTTAAGTTAGCCAAGAGTCTCACATTTTAGTCTAATACACATAACTATCCCGGGTCTGTTTGTGTTTAACATTGTATTTTATTGAGATGGGTAAACAGTAATGACAATAAACATGGTTGATATTTCAGTTACTTCTATTCATATATTTCCAGTAGTTTTCCTGAATTAAGTTTAAATTATTTCCTTTGTTTTGTTCTCCTTACCTGTGCAGGTAGCCATTGTGGGGGAAAGGGAGCCGTCCCTCGATTCCCAGTCTTTTATGCACTGGATGACATCATCAATGATGTCATGGGTGCTACCATATTGAAGGGGGTCATGTAAAAAAAACCTTACCTTTAAAACTTATATTTTTGAGTCACTTTTTGTCAAGTCATCTTTTTCTCCTTTCTACATCTTTATCCTGTCCATTTTGGAAACTCGCAGTTTTTTAAATCTTGAACTCTGGTGAGTGATGTTACTGATTAAGATCTAATCAATATGATTTTCTGTTTGACTATTGGTCCTAACTTACTCCTGAGTTAGGAGGCTTTGGAATGTTCAGAGATGCTCACACAGGAGCCTGTGTGTGTGTGTGTGAGAACAGCACTTTTCTCTCTTCTTGTGCCAGAGAAATGATGCAGAACTTGTTGAACTGTTGTGAGTAGCTACACTGCTCGCGTATATTAATTTGGGTGTCGCAGTCAAACTGAGCCCTTTATATATTTTAGAATAAACTGATAGATAATTTGATCGAAATGTAATGTTCTTACACTGCTGTGCGCATGTGCAGATTTTTTTTTTTTCTTTGCGGAAAATCGGATGGCGAGCTAGTCCAACTGGATCCTGAACTGATTAAACCCCCTTAAACCCGATCTCCTGGACCAACTTCCTCTGTGAAATTGATACACTCCAACCTGTCTCCCTGGATGCAGCTAAGCCCCACACCTATACAAGGACTATTTCTTTTCTTTAGGTATTTTATTTGAACTTTGCTTTTATTTGATACTTTGTGGTTTTAAGAGCCCTATTTTTCTTTCTATTTGTTTTTATTTCTTTTTATTCATTTGTGTATGTATTTATTATTTATTATTCTTAATATGTGATTCTTCAAATATCTATTGTCTTTTTACAAATTCATAAAATTCTAAATTTACTCCCTGCATTTCGAGGTGAATCTAGTACTGGCCTGAATCAAATTTGAAACCATTTAGAAGCACCTCCTTTTATGTTTATTTAATTGTGAAAGGAAGGCAGAGGGTTGCTACACTAGGAACGATGGTAACAGCACAGAATTTGATGCAATCTGTGTTGCAGTTCATGAGTCCATTGATGTCATCTCCATGTGACTCACAGAAGATATCCCAATATGTGACCTCATGAGAAGTCTGCAAAGATATTTCTGTTTCCCTTGACCAGTATTTCACAGTTCTGGTGATGACACAACTGCAGTGTAAAAAAGAGATAGGTAAACAAGATTATGATCTGAACCACCAATTGGAACTAGTGGATCTACAGTATATGCATCTCTCGCATACTAGAGATCCATAGTCTTATTTCCTATTGTCGCACAGTCCACAAACTTCTTGAAAATTGGCAGAGCACTGGAGAGAGAGAAAAAGATGTGATTGAAATCTTCAGAGAAGTCAATGAAAGAGTCCAGGAATTTTGATTGTAGTCTCATGATAGTCACATACACTAGCAGGAGTTACATTATTTGTGCTTGACAAACAAAGTAATCCCTCCACCTTCATTGCCGCCTACCTTGGTGTCTCAGTCCACTCACACACACTCATCTTGTTCAAGGATTGTGCATTACCCACGATGGCATGTGGAACAGTGGGTTTCTACGTCTCTCCCCAGGCTCTCAAAACCTCTGCAATTCTGCTGGGACATCATGTCTAATGAAAATATATTTGGCGAAAGGAGAAAGATCCAAGGGCTCCTTCTGAAAGTAAACAAACACTGGCTGCGCTGCACCGTCTGCATCTCACGAATTAGCCCAAACATCCATTTAAACATGGAAACACACTGTCAAGAGACAATGGTGATATCCAGTAGAAATCGCAACACTATGACTGGAAGAAGAACTGCACTAGAGACAACTTCTGTGGGTTATTTGTGTAATTTGTTCGAATCAAGTGTATTCAAGTATGAGCACATTTGTGGTGGATCAAAACATTTAGTTTAGTTATTGCATCTGTAACACACCTGTGCAGTAGGTCAGATAATGGTTATTGCATTATTCTTAAATAATCTTCTATGTTTCCACACTTTTAATAGAAACTATAGATTTTCTACCCTAATATTAAACTTATTCAAGGCTGCACTCAATGCAACATTAATATAAACTGCTTCAGTGTTTTTTTTTTTTGTTGGGTTTTTTTTTGCCTTGAACTAAATGTGGATTCAGCTCAATACATAATTTTGTTTCTGGTCTCCCTGAGCTACTTACAATGAGTGTACGGCATCACGCAGCGTCGGAAATGGATGTTTTGCTTTTTCAAAAGGGTATTAAAAGTAAAAAAGAAAATAGACAAGCTGGACCAGCCAGACGTTTAACTCAACTTTATATGTTTTAAGTTCATAACAACCGTTAAGTCAAGGCACTTTACACTTTAATGCGTACATAAATGTAATATGTAAATGTAATATGTACATTTACACTTTAATATTTACATTTTAATATGTACATAGTAAAAAAAAACCTGTCCCTAGACCCTCGCAAAGGCTGAGGAACAACTCCTAAGAAAAAAAACCTGACAGGGAAGAAAAAAGGGGGAGAAACCTCATGGTGAGAGACAGAGGAGTGGATCCTCACGCAGGACAGAGAGACGAGCACAAGCAAGACAGTACAGAGATAAATGAAGAAGGAAGAGCCGAGTTGAGGGACGCAGTCCTGGATCCAGCTTAGCATCTATGGAATCTGGGAGGGAAGAAAGGCACAGACACTCCAGGGGTGAGCAGTCCCCGGATTATATGTTAGTCCTGCATAGTCATGGAATAGGAAAGGAGAGGAAGAAGTGGAGAAGGAGGTGGAGAACAGACGGGGACAGATCAAGAGGAAAGTGAGAAGCTAGAGGGAACGTGAACCCGATACAAACCCACATAAAGAACAGAGAAGATCGAGCTCAATATGCTTGACTCAACCTAAAGCAGCTTATCTAGGATTTATGGTATATCTGTAGGCTCTGTCAAAAGGAGAGTTTTTAACCTATTCTTGAAGCTAGAGAGGGTGTCTACCTACTGGAGTGAGACTGGTAGATGGTTCCACAGGAGAGGGCCGTGATAGCTGAAGGCTCTGGCTCCAAGTCTAGACTTAGTAGAGACCACAAGTAGGCCTGGATTCAGAGAACAGAGTGTCCTAGTGGGGCCACAGGGTTTTATTAGGTCTGAACTACCCAGTGCAAGGAGGCCAGAACTGGAGAGATATGATCTCTCTTTCTAGTTTTAGTCAGGACACGAGCTGTTCTGAATGAGCTGCAGAGTTCTCAGTGATCTATTGGAGCTTCCAGTCAGTAAAGAGTTGCAGTAGTCCAGCCTGGAAGTAACAAAGACATTGACCAGCTTTTTTGCTGCATGAAAGCAGTAACTCTGTTTTTTCAGAGTTCAGAAGGAGGAAATTCATCCAGGCCTTACTGTTATCAAGGCAGGATTGAAGCTGCTGTAGATAATTGTGTTCACCCAGCTTGATAGATAGATATAATTGAGTGTCGTCAGCATAACAGTGGAAATCTATTGTATGACTCCTGATGATGTCGCTTAGAGGGAGCATATATAAAGAGGAAAGAATTGGACCGAGCACAGAACCTTGTGGAACCCCATGGCTAACTTTAGTACGTGGAGATTGGTTGTCACTGACACACACAAACTGATATTGATCTGAAAGATAGGACCAGAACCAGTCTAAAGCAGTGCCTCTGATTCCAAGCTGATATTCCAGTCTCCTTAGCAAGATCTGGTGGTTAACTGTATCAAAAGCAGCACTAAGATCTAACAAGGCAAGCACTGAAACAACACAATGGTCAGACACCATTAAGAGGTCATTAATGACAGTGCAGTCTCAGTGCTATGATTCATTCTAAAAACCAGGCTGGAAGGATTCAAATAAACTATTGTTATTAAGGTGTTCACAGAGCTGGTTGGCAATGATTTTCTCAAGGATTTTTGAGATGAAGATAAGATTGGAGATCGGCCTGTAGTTCGCTGGAGTTCCTGGATCGAGGGACGGTTTCTTAAGGAGGGGTTTGAGTATGGCAACTTTAAACTTAAGAGGAACGTAACCTGTTGTTAGAGACAGATTGATGAGGTCAAGTAAAGAAATGGCGATTAAAGGCAACCCTTCCTTAAACAGCTTAGAGGGAATTGGGTCTTGGAGGCAGGTCAATGATTTAGAGGCTGAGATGATAGTAGTCAGCTGATGCAGGTCAGTGGGGTCAAATGAAGATAGTGACCTGTCTGTATCCCCAGCTGTATCCTGAATAGCAGCAATAGGGGGTAGATTAACTGCATTTGATGCTAGGTGGTTCTTAATTGCTTGTCCGATCTTTCTAATTTTGTCATTGAAGAAATTCATTAAGTCGCCACTGCTGAGATGTGTGGGAACACACTGCTCAATAACTCTGAGTCAGCCTGGCTACAGGGCTGAAAAGAAACCTGGGGTTATGCTTATTTTCCTCAATTAGAGAGGATTAGCATCTGGCTCTGGTATTACACAGAGCCAGCCTGTATGTTTTCAGACTGTCTTGCCAGGTCAGAAAAATATTGTTGTTTTTGGTCATGCGCCATTTCCTCTCTTTTTTATGTGCTAGCTGCTTTAAGTGGCGAGTTTCTGGTGTATACCAGGGGGCCGATCATGTTCAAGACATAATCTTTTTTGTTAGGGGTGCAAACGAGTCGAGAGTTTCATGATGGGAGCTAACAAAACTATCAGCAAGGTGATCAATGAAAGAGGGATTCAAGCTTTCATAGCAGAAAGGTGATGTAACACCGAGAGACAAGGGAACAGCTTCCTTAAA
This sequence comes from Karalla daura, assembly GCA_029224185.1. NCBI lineage: Eukaryota > Metazoa > Chordata > Actinopteri > Chaetodontiformes > Leiognathidae > Karalla > Karalla daura. The sequence continues at coordinate 1,113,834 of CM055204.1, forward strand.
GTTTGCTAAGACACTGTCAGTTAAGTGTCTGGTGTCTTAACAGATAACATTCATGGTTAATGTATGTTATGAGTAGCAGCCCCCAATCTAAACTTAAACTGCACTCAGAGGACAAGCTGCTCTGGAACTCTCACAGTGGAATGGCGGGACTTTTCTGGAAAGCCAGGGACAGCTGCAGAATTCTTGTTATTCCATTTAAAGGTCATTTGTCCTTTTTTATCCAGTGTGGAATTTTAGGCTGTGGTTTACACTTTTCATGTTAATTTTCAGGGCAGGGAATTTCAATTGCAGCCTTGCAGTGTATGTAGACATTGGGTCAGCTGCATTATTTGCTCTGATAGTGTAATTGCAGAATAATAAGCTGTTACACGTAGCAAGGAAAAATGTGACTGCAGGCGGAATCTAGGCCATGTGGAGGAATCATCCTGAATTTGTAGCTGCCCAGGTTGCCTAAGGGGAACAGGGAACAGTGCCTCCTTCGCCCCTATTATGCCCTGGCTTGCAATTAAATGCAAACAAGACTGTAGTTCGCACACTCGGCCTGCATGAAATCCTTCTCCCTCCTGAAAGAAAAACCAGGAAAAGACAGATCTCATATAACTGTATGTGTGTGTGTGTGTGTGTGTGTAGTCTAAATGATTTCTATGTGCACATGCTCATATTTTGTCTGTGAAGACCACCATTGTGTGTTGGGATGTAGCGAGCACTTGCCTGTTCCACAGTGCATTCAAAAAGTTGATGTGTTTTTGCCTCAGACGATATGTTTTTTGCTGACAATGACAAAGTTGTTCTGCTTTGAGAAAATTTGACTAGAAAGCCAATGTATTTGATTTTACTCTGCAGAGAATCTGCCAGTTTTGCTACAAAAGCTAAATAGAGAAAAAGGCTTTTATTGTGCTGCTGGGAAACTTCACAAATAGACATGACATGTAGACAGGAGCTCAGAAAAAAACATATCAGGAATACACTCTCCATTGTTCATAGCTTTTATTTATTTATTTCTCAGACAGTACCATTGAACAATTTAGCCTTGGTTGATGGCCCTGGAGCCTCGAGATGTCAGGATCAAACATGCCAAACATTCTGCTTCTATAAAGAACGGCAGAACAAAAGGGATGATGGGACTTTTCTTTTCAAAACAGCTCTTTGTTTTACAGCCATCTGTAAATCAGCAGCAAAATGAAAAGACTTGCTTGAGATCAAATATGAATGTAATTTTGCACATGATTGCTGCTTCAGTCTGAATGTTATTTGAAACAATAAAACATGATGCTGTCCAATGTCCAATGTCTTAAAACCAAATGTTGAACTGGATGATTATAAATAATGTATGTGTGTTCTATATATATACACATACACGTATATTCTGTATATTTGTTTTTAATGAATATTGGTCCTCATTAGCTTAATTGCAGGTGTCAGCTACACCACTCCAACTATCAGTTAGTTACTAGTACCTATACAGTATTTAAGAGCATCTTTTGTAAGCGCTTACAGTGGCTTTAGTGTGAAAAGTTTGTATGAACTTCTTACAAAGCACCACTTGGTTACCATGTCAACAGTGCTACAGGTTTCAAGGTATCTGGCCTTGTATTGCAGATGCGATAGCAAAGTGCAAGCAATCTGAGAACAAGTGAAGGAGAAGGGAATTTTTTGATTTGATGTGTTTTGCTCATGGTGTTAACACACAATGCTTAATTGCAGCTGGAAGGGCCTGCTTCGCACCGAGATATTCTCGATCTGGACAATGTTTGTTGAGATGTATGCAGAGGTGGTTTTTAAGTATATACTGCATGTGTGTTAAGAAAGAGGGATAATGGCAAACACAGTAAATAGGCTCCTTTAACAACAGCTCACTCAGCAGTTATGCAGCTATATCAGACACAGGTTCTATAAGAACTGATTATACCATGCAATTTGTTTCCCTGCTTTGATAGTTGTATTTCACATTATTTTCCTTTATCTAATCACATATTTTTTTTCTTACATGTATTGTTCAGTGGTTTTGCATTGACTGACATCCCCCAGCCCACCAGACCTTTACAATAAGTCTTCATCATCAAGTTTCTTACATCAAATTTCAATTGAAGGTCAGACTATGGACAAAGAAAACCTGGTGCAGCTTTCTATAATAAGAACTGGAAACATCACTCATCTGAAAACAGCAAAGACCGAAGCTACAAGTCTTTCAGCTTGATGGCAACACCGCCAATTAAATATAAAGATAATTGTACTTTCGCTTTTTTGTAAAATCCAAGTCTTTTGACATCATTCACCAGCTGCCCGTGTCACTCTGTGTGCATGTGGGTGGAAGCCTAATGGGTCAGACTACCAGTTTCCTGGCAATTAGCCTGTCATTCATGGATTGATTTGTCTGCAAAAAGAAGGTCATGTTGTGAGGCTTTAAGATGTCTCATGAACTTGGAGCCCAGAACAGATGTCATGGTCTGTGCTCTGGCAGCCACAGTTATTTTTCTGATGGTTATTAGCTGTCTCCCTCTCATCCCTTGGTGTGTATGTCCCTGCATATGTCCATTTAAATATCTTGTAATATTCCTTTAGCTCTTATTGCCCAAAACAGAAAAACAGCTTGATTAGAGGAGGTACATGCTTCAAATCAAGGAACCGAGGGACAGCCCTGGGCTGTCACATTTTGGAATGAAAAGATGCTTTTTGTGTTAAGTTTGTTTGATTGTATGTTTCAAATATCTTCACTGTGCTAATTCCAAGTTTGAAGCAGAGTAATAGGCAAGCTATTTTGTTCAGACGGAAAAGTGAAAAATGTGTTATAGGGGTATGGTGGGCAGCAGATCATGATGAAACAAGTGTCTAGTGAAACAGTGGGACCTGAAGCAGCACAAAAAGGCAGATGAATCAGACAAGAACCCATCCAAGTTATTGGCAGCCGCTAAAGGCTAAGCAGTGCACACACAGTCTGGAAATCCCAGCCATGTGCTGCCAGCTCTGCTCCCTCTGCGGTTAATTTCACATTAATTACTAATAATCATGGTGTATGGAGATAGACTGTTTTTTCATCATCACCTCTGGTGGTTAACTTCTTTTACTGTTTCAGTGAGACATATAAAGAGTCTCACCTGCTTAATGTTCGGTCATGGCTGCAGTGCACAATAGCAGTGCGTGGGTCGGTGAGAAAAATATCTGTTCACTGGATCTGCTATATAATCTCAGATAGAGCAAGATGAACAGCGACTTACATGCGACACATTGTGGATAACTGGATGTGGGTGACTTCACCTGTGCAGCAAATCACACCCGGGGCCACTTTATCCCAGTGACTGTGGAAATGAAAACCGTAGTGCGAGTCAGGGCCTGGCCTGCTGGCTACCTAGATCCTGTCTGTAGCAATTCAGATTGATGGCAGATAAGGAAAAATGATTCTATGGATGATGGATAGCTGCATCACTGATAAATCTGTCCCATCCATCGCAAACCTGAATTGACAATTGGTAACACAGAACAGACTTCTATTTCATACTCTAGTAGTTATTCTACCTCTGTTACGCTTGTTAGTGAGATGTGATCCTAGTATGTGTGGAATGAAATTTCCAAACCAAATAACAAAAGAAATCTTTATAATTTCTTTATATATATATATATATATATATATATATATATAGGGTTGTATGTATGTGTGTATATATATATATGAGACTTATAATTAATAATTATATATATATATATATATGTATAATTATTAATTTGTTTATTAATTAATTACAATACTATTTTGATTAGAAAACTGAATGTGATGTTCTTTCATGTATTTTTTGGCTGCTGTAGTGAGTTGTAAGTAATTTCGTCGATATAATGATTCAACCAAACCATTAGCGAACAGCAAAGAAAAATGCAGAATATGAGAGGAAGAGAGATCCCATTTATTTTTTCAATCCAAGCATAGTTACAGTTTTTCTCAATTGCTTTGGTGCTATTCTTACAGCAGAATTAAAGTTCTTAGAACTATTAGCTTGTGCACATCATAGTGGCAGTTTCCTTCTGCTGAACAAATTGACAATGCTTTTGTACATGTATCAACTGCTTTCATACAATTCTCCATTTTTTATATTTTCATTTACTTTGTCATTTAAGTAAAAATGAACTATATTCATAAACGATGGATAGTCATTCTCTATGAAACGAATAGTCCTCATGTCATTGTTTGAGTCATTACATGCAATATTGTTGAACTATTTAGCAAAACCAAATATTATTATTCAGTTTTGCCTGGTCTATATAATGCACAACATCTGCTAACGGTCTTAGACACCCTTTAGGGACTTGGTGCCCGACAATGGGAGGGGTGGAGACCATCTCAACAAGTTCTGATTTTTTTTTTAAATTGGAAAACACAGACACAGTAACCTGTCGTAATAACAACATGACTGAGTCTTTTCACTACCCCAAATATTTAAGCATCAAACAATTAAGTTACAATTGAAATAAAATGCTTGTTTTGGTCTGTCCAGATCGGATGGTGAAACGTGACATCAGGTTTTGCAGAAATCTTGTGGAGACCTCATTACCAAGAGAGACTTATAAGTACATTAAATCGCATTGGTTTGTCATGGCTGGACCCATATAGCTGATGCTGTGCTACTTGGCAGAGGTTCAGCATGGACATATGACATCATAACTTTGTAAGGATGTTCTGAAATATGGAATAGCTTGAGCTTGTCCAGTCCTCTCTTCACCTGAAACTGTTGAAATGTTATGGCCAAGGTGGTGAAAGGTGCATGACAAGAATAAACCAGAGAAAAGTGAGAGTGGATTATATTTACTGCTCTCCATTTCTTACTTTCTTACTTACTTGCATTGATAAGGTCAATATAAGCCTAAGAAAAGACAGCTAGTCCTTTTGCATTATATGTGAAATTATTGTTTTTTGTCTCAAAAAACACAAAAAAAAGATCATGTATATAGGTATACTTAGGTACATTCATTTCAAAACAATTGTCCTTTAAAATGTCTGTATAATTGTATATTACAGAAAGATATAATCTCAAATTCAGTCAATAAAGTATTGGCTATAGTTTTGAAATTTTTACCACTTTCTGCCAGATTTCATTACAAATAGTTCAATTTCGGCCTAGCTCAGTCAATAGTGCAGAGTTACAGAGTGATGCAGGCGGATTTGTTTTAGAGGATATTGCTGTTAAAACAAGAAGAGTCCTCAGTTGAAGTGACTACTGGAGAAAACTATATGTTGTTTTTTTTTTTTTTTTTCACTTTTTCTCAAAACTGTTCCCAGCAAGAGGGAAGAGGGGAGGGCTGCAATGTATTCCAATTGAGCCCACCGACAGGAATTTGTTGAAATAAACCCGTAATTCCCTGAACCAGCAAGCAAGAGTGATAGGGCTGAAATTCATTAAACAGCAGGGGAAAGCAGCATGTTCAGGAAGAATATTTTATAATCCATATCGGAGGTTATAACCACAGACATCTATATCTGTAACAAATTATTTCAATTATACAAAATCAGGCAAAATCCCTGAAACGTTTGTGAGAACTGTGTGAATGCTTCTCAGTTTTCATACACCAACAACCATGTCTGCTATGCATTCTGCTTCATATTTACCTTGGACAATAAAAGAAGAGAAATGTTCCAACCTCGATGAATTCTTGATCTGCACATGGATATGAGCTGCTGTTCATACGCATACGTTTTAAAATACTTCTCCTGCCTGCAGCAGCTTATATCACTAAGACGCAATAAAGAATAAAGGCCCCATTGTGCTTCCGCAAAAATGGTGCAGAAATACCTCTGCGCCGTGTGTCTGCGCCACGCCAGTAGGTGGAGTCGAGTGCTCAAAAACCCCGTTGACAAAGTGGGAGAGCTCATTTCTCCCCCACGAAGAAGCAGTTTGTCGTTGGTTGTCATGGATGCGTCAGACGAGTATCGGCCAATATGAACGCTGCTTCATCTGTACTCCTGGTCGTACATTTGATGAAACAAAGTGCTACGGATCCGTGTTTAAATGCTGTGAGCGAACGTCCACTTTTGCCCGGACATGTCCACCTTTAATGATGCTTCAGTTCGTTAAAATGTCTGTTTTTCAACTGACTCGCTTTGGGCAGGCTGTCCCGTGTGTGGTCCTGCGACTTGCACACATGGAGAGAGAGAGAGAGAGAGACCATAGTAGACATCGCTTTTGACCCAGTGGCACCCCACCCCAAATAATCAATTCAAAATATAGTCTCCATAAATATATATGGATCATTTATTAAATATGTTCATGATTGTCAGCCTATTTTAAGACGATCTCTTCTTTGTTTGCCCTGGGGACAGACTTGTACTGCCCCCCTGTGGTCGGGCAGAACATTACAGAGGTGGTGCAGAACCATGCTGGAGGCTCGGTCTGCGCTACGCAGCAGGCGCAGATGTTGGCGCAGAAGTGTACTGGGGCCTTAAGTGTTAGGCTTAGGGATAACGAATAATTCACTATCTCCACAGACCACAATTGACCAGTTCCCCGAGAGGCAAGCCATTTACCGTCAGGAGCATTCAGTTCAACCAGTGATATAATGATACTAGAAAAAATGCCTTTGTAAATGAAATGTTGATGTTAAATATAAAAACAAAATTGTCGACATTCATGACCACAGAATATTATTATTGTGATTGGCTGGAGAACTCATTTTGAACAATTTTTCACAAGTGATTATTGTTACCGTTAATTGATTGAGTTCTTACACAAGTACAGCTTATAAACATGCTGTTTCATTTTTCTAGACCTATGCATTAGGCACTGAATGCGATAGATATGGCATGATTTCAATCGAGGCACGATTGAACAGTCCGTGTTGCTTCATTTGCATCAAGTTATACAGTACCTAAGCACAAAGTAATTTTTCGCCCAAGGTGCTGCCTCTTGTAGCCAAACGTACAATCCAAAATGTGTGAAAATCGAATCAATTCTTCCCCTGTGATTGGTGAATCTGTCTGCCAAATATGAAAATTCAAATCCAAATGGTGTTCAAGTTATTCCGTTAACACGGAAAACATCTGCATCCAAAAAACACAGACGCGGCAGTGGACCCGGCAGCAGACTGGGCAGTGGCGGTTGGGCCAAAATCATAATATCCCCGACACTTCACGTTTGGGGATATAAATATACAGAGTAGATAAAGATTTGGAATCATAAAAGTAAGATTTCCTCTGTTTATCATCCTTGTCTTTCTATTGCCATTTATTCCTTTTGGTGAACTGCAGGTGGAAACTGTGGAAATGACAATTTTAGATGTCTCTTTTTTCTTCAATATTCTCAAAACCTCTAGTATATGGCAACAGTGCAAGTACTCTATGTGCAGATTACACTCTGGGATTGCCCTATGGAGTGCATGCTTATCTCTACTATTATTCCTATCCACCACTCTGAGGAATGTGCTCGGTATTTCATACTGTTTCTGACATACCGTGGCAGCTACTTTCGAAACCTGTTCAATCTAAACTTTTCAGTTTGAACCAGCTTGATGTTTTAAAGTTACCACCACCACTAACGCAGTGCATGCTTCAGAGTTCTTTATGTGTTTAGGCATTACATCTACATCAGCATGCATATTGATAGCACAGTTGGCACACCACACTACTTGCCTGTACTTTGAAATACGTTTCACTATCTATAAGGTTTTTGGATTCATAAATAATGACTTGAGTGGTCATTCAGACTCTGATGAGATAGCTGACGACTGAAAACAACTTACATGTCTATGGGTATAGTGTTTTCACCAATGGAAAGTGGGCCAGTCAGGCACTAAGTGCTTCTCTAGTCAGATACCTCCGGATGATAGATGTGGAATGCTGATATATCAATGGTGTTCTATCACCAAACCAGCATTCCAGATAATGACCTAAAACCAAGCAATCAGCTGAAGAGAAAACAAAGGCTTTTGTGCTCTCTGTGAAACTGGATCAAAAGCATGTGTCATATTCAGTTTTGATTAGACATCTAGAGGCAACATGATGAGCACACTAAAGGCCAGGGCAGCGTCATCCCGACTGATGATACTCAAATACTCCCTTTTTTCATTGCAAACATTCTCTTCCCGGTTTCTGGAAATTATACATGGCTTGAGATTCCCTCCTGAGCTGTACTGCAGCATACCACTCTTTTCACTTTGCCATTGTTATATGCACATATCCACAAACTATATATTAATATATAACATATTATCATCTCCCACTGTCTTCTTTTGACTGGCAGATTTTTGTGAGCCACACACCCGGATCAAATATCTTTCGCTGAGCCTCTATCAAAAGGCTAGGTGTTTCGTGATGTGGTAAATCAACCTGTTCTACAAAGGAAACATTATCATCATTTGTTGACGTGCTTCCATCATTGACAAGAATGAGTGAAAGGGAGCCATGGTATTTTATTGTAATCCTACACCTATCACACGTCAATCATGCACTTTTGTGGTGTCTGGTACTGGGTTGAAATGTCCGAGAGGCTAACATGACAAGTGAGATAAAAATAGTTATTAATGTAGCACTTACATATTTTCGAAATTGTCGGCTGCAAATCAACCAAGGCAAAGCACAGAGACGGGTTAGAATGACTGTAATATTACATACACTCAAAAAAACAGATATACTTAAAAACAAATTGTAAGCATTTGCATGCAAATGATATAAGTAAAATTTAATGCTGCGATGTCAAGTAACACTCACTGGCTAACACTTGTTTTACTTACTGTAAAACATACCAGTTTTAGGGATGAAATTAAGTAACATTTACTTAATTTCGTCCGTTTTAAATTATATTTATTTTGACACGTTAAAGAATGTCTACTTGTTTTTCATAAACAAATATCCAAAATTTGAAATTTGAAGTAAATATATATGTGTGGTATGTATTGAATGAAGCAATGTGAAGAAATTTAATAGATTTTAATTATTTTCTTGTGCTTGACATTTTTATTTATTATTTGTTTCATTACATGACATTAGTCTCTATAATTAGGTCATCATTGCAAGTTTTCTTTTGAATTACGTTACCAAATAAATTTAACCAATACTGTGTGCATTTAATATATATTTATCCCATATCACACAACAAAATTACAATGGAGTTGAACACACATTGTTCACACACAAACATGCTTAAAACAACATCATAGTTCAATTTCTTTTTAAATATGCACAATTTTGTATGTATTTCCAGTCCGCATATGTGAAAGTGAGACAGAGGCAGCTGCAAAATTCTTTTTCATTTTGTTTATGTACAAAATGAAATAAGATGTCCAAAGGGATTTTAGGATATCTGCTGTCATTACGAAGAAAATCAAAATATACTGTCCATTGCCTTAAAAAAAATTTCCATGATTTTTCAATAAAAATGGTACATTAATCTGGCCAGACGTTTTATCCACAAACTGCTTTGGACATATCTTAAGAATACAGTCATGGATATAACTGGAACGTTTGGTGTACCTAGGTGCTACAAACCCTGAGAAATGTGTCCTGGAAAATTACAAAATACTTATTTTGAGAATTTATACAGAAACTATACAGAAACTTTACCAGTGTATTACTTACATTAATATGAGATAAAAATGTATTGCAAGTTCTCTGTAATCTTATGTTAAACAATGGTAATTAGGCCATATCTAATGAAGTACACTAATTTGCATATACATCAAAATCTGTAAATTTGACCATTTCTTTGTAACAGTGTGAAAGATAACATGTTAAGGAGGCAAATTAACCCAAAATCTCCCAAGAAGGTTTCCACCTGCCATGTCTTGCCTTTAGCATTGGTGTAAAGATTCTGTTAGCCCTAATTAAATGAAAAAGGAAAACCGAATGTGCTGTGCTGTGCATTGTAGTGTGCTGTATTAGAAATTGTACTGTAACGACCATGTGCACGACCGTCTCATATCACAAGAGGCCTACTCTTTCTCCCTGATGAATTTCTCCTCAACCTCCTCTCCCAAGACCTCAACTCCAACTGTCCACAACATCCACTGGCTCTTCCAAAGAGCACCCTGAAAATGAAGAGACACAATTTGTGGTATTTAAACAGTGGATACAAATTTCAGTCACTATATCAATAATAGATAATTATGATGACATGAATAAGGTAAAATAGCAATATTACATCATGCAGACATTATTTTCTACTTGCCTGAATTATGAGAATAGTTTAAGTTCTCATATGAAATGCCCTGTTATTCATTTCCATTGGCATTGTACAGACCACATTTGATTCTCACAGTGATACGGGACAAAGTACCCTTTTCATCTCAATACAGGATGTGTACTTTTGCTTCAAAATACAGGATCATTTCATTTTCAAGGAACGGTTGGCAACCCTACCCGTTGCCGACCTGCCTCATTCCTGACCTTTCTTGTCTCCTTCCTTGAAAACCCAACCAGCCCTTTGCTTTCGACCTCGGCCTGTCTTCTTCCTCCAGTAACCTGACCTACCCTCTGTTTTGGGGAGTGAGTTTTTGCCCCAGGTAAACTGGACCTTTGTCCTGGACTTCAATTCCTGCCTCCTGGCAGCAATCCTGCATTGGCCGCATGAGCGTGGGGCTGCGAACCCGGCTCACATAAACTCCTCTTCAGAAACTGCCTTCTCTACTGTTATTGCACTTGGATCCACAAAGCTCATTCCTCACAGCGGGAGATAGTGGCTAGCGGACCTCCACGACACCATTGCATTTAAAGTACGAAAGAAAATGGATGGCCATGACCATGCTGAGACAAATAGAACTGCTTTACACTGATGGAAAAAAAGCATTCACACATTTTAGTCACATTCAGAAATTGTGACACCTGAGTGGCTGTTGAGTTCTTGACTGAATAAAGTGCACATTAGTGACCCTTTTTAAGGGCCCTCTGCTGCATGGCATGGAAGTTAACTTTGTACAAGATACAATTTCCTCCAGTGTACGTGATGAAGTGGGTTAAGATGAGCTTAAGATGAGCTTTTTTGAGATAACAGAATTGTCCCAGAATGGTTCCAGGCTATTTTTATAAACTTACAAGGGGGCTTGCACTTCTGGAGGTTCGCTGGCAGAAATAACAACATACTACAATGATAGAATCATGAGAGATGAGAGATTTTTGTGAAATTTTGTCCTGCAAAATTAAAAAATTATCTGTTGGGGCTTGGTTTTGTACATACTACAGACACAAGTTACTGTTGCCAGGTTCTTGCATCTGCAAATTTCGAGACATGTCAGAGATGATGATTTGATGATGATTTGAAGTTTGAAGTTTGATTTATGAGTCATTGCGATCCAATACTTCTTCAGATCTTATCTGTCCCACCACACAAATCAACTCATTTCCCACATTTCCTCCGCTTTGTGTCAGTGCAGAACATCAATGCAAAAAGAAAGTCTCTTGCAAAAATACACCAGATTTGCAGGTACCATATTTATAAACATTCTTCAAATCGGTCTAACAGAGATGTAATTTTTCCATGTTTGTAGCATCCCCTTAAGTCTGACGTGCCAAATTTTGCTCATTGCCTCACAGCCCTGGAAGGATTTAAAATTTGATGTTACAGTATTAGCCGTTACTCTGAGATATCCAACAGCTTCCGTTTTAATGGCTCCATAGCAAATGACATTCATTAATAATTTTTTAAGCAAACGCAATTAGATATTGTGCCCCCTTCAGGTGATTGTATGTAATTTTTTTGCATACACAGTAAGTGAAGGGGTCTGGCCTAACCCTCCAAATTGTATAATCTCTCTTGCACAGTTTAGCCGGCAGTACCAGTTTTATCGAGTGAAAAATGAAAGTGGAAAAAGAGGAAGAAAAAGAAAAAGATGAAGAAAATAAGAATCCTAACAGAAACAACAGGTTTTCCAGCACTGCTGGTTCTGGGAAATGTGTCTGCTTGCATACGTGTTACACGGGCTCTGTGGGCTTAGCCCCCTGAAGAAGAAGAAGAAGAAGAAGAAAAGGAGGGAAAAAAATCGAACCAAAAAAATAAGGTTCCCAATGCCGCTGGTCCTGGAAAACGCATCTGTTTAAATATGTGTTCCCCAGTTTGGCCCACAAATTAATTACAGGACACAGTGTGTTTAGTTGTAGCTCTGGTCTACAGCTGATTAACATTTAAATGTATGACTGGAACATCTTTGTTGACTACTGAATATAGAAAGAGAAGTTGCAGGTTGAGCCACACATTGTGTGGCTGAGGTCAGATTTTATCATTTTAAAATTTCACCAGTTCTATCAAAAGAATAAACCTTGTTTGAATCAAAACCTGTCAATTACAGGTATTACTATGGAGCTGGAACAGTCTCAAAAGTTATAAATGTGCCAAAAGAAGAATAAATGCACACAAAAGGATTTGCAAATATATTTGGGATTTCTATATGAATGTGATTCACAACACAAAAACATTTTCAATGCACATAAAAAGGTTCATTCCTGAACACCAGCAAGATGTGGACTTCAGGAGATCCAGGAAGAAGGAACACACCCCTCACCTCATTGATGGGGAGGAGGTGGAGTGGGTTGACAGCAAGCTCCTCGGCATCCACATTACATCTGACCTCCATGCAAACATCTCACCTGGTGAAGAAGGCCCAACAAAGGCTCAGAAAGCTCGAAAGGGCAGGAGGACTGTCACGGAGTGAGGCTTGACACTCACTCAGGCAATCGATCATTCTCTCGTTCATTTGTTCACTCACTCAAGCACACCGCACACAGGCATTTCCATTTGCATACTGTTGACCATATCGATGCAGACTCCACCCACCCAAGGCATGAACTATTTGTGCCTCTTCCCGCTAGTAAGATGCACAGGCGCCTCAGAACCCACACAGACAACTGAGACACAGTTTTTTTTCCCCAGAGCTGTGAAATCCATCACCTCATCCCCTCACACATATCTCTTATCTGTAGATGCTGGACAGTTACTCATAGAATTACTGGAATTACTGCAGTATATTATATTTATATTTATACTGGTCACTTTAAAAGTATTCATTTGCATTTGTTTTTCATCTTCAATTTCTATTTATTTGTATTTTATTTTACTTTTCTCATATTTATATCAGCTTGACTCGTATAGAAGCTTGACTCGTGTTAACCCCTTGGTCTTCATTTTTGGCAAACAAAGGAAAAAAGAACACTTTCTCCATTGCATTTCAAAAATTACGTTTGCTTCATTTCATATATGAGAATAAGGCAACAGTGAACACTGGCAATTACATACTGAATGAGTCCACAGTGTCACAACTCATATGACATTATATGTCCTGCAGACATCTATGGTAGAGTTTTGCTGTTTATTTACCCTGTATTACATGTACTTAGAGTCTGAACACAGCTATGTTATGAAAGTTCTGCCGCTTTTTTGTAATATCTTGCTCCACCTAGCTCCATTCAGGCTTGTTAATGAACCTGGAAGTATGAAGTCCTGAAAATTATTGTGGAGTAGCTGATAGAATCTTGAACTGTCATATTAAATGTAGCACATTCATGCATGCATTTATTCAAAATAAGCCCAACAGTTAAAAGAAAACTTCCACATTAGTTTTACACCCACGGTATAAAATAACTCTATAAACACTATAATACACTCACACCAAAATGCTCTTGTGGTGGAAATTTTACATGCATCTAGGAACATTTGATTTATGTCAGCATTCATTCCGTTGTAGCCTGAACTCTGTGTGCTGCAGCTATCAGAGACTCAAGAACTTCACTGTAAAATCACTCCCTGCTGTTAACACCTTCATTGTTGTGCCTATGGAAGTGTCCTGCTCACAGGACACCAGTTGTAAAGACAGCTTCTGACAATTTGTTTATTGTGACCAAATGGTTTTCACACTTAGGGGTGTGTTCCTGAAGGTCACGATAAAATGCATTGTGACCTGTCCTTCAGGGAAGCAGTCCTCTGATCCACAGGCAGTGGTCAGAGTGTGCTGTCCTCCTTCTCTGCAGAGAATAAATGCTTGGTCCCTGTTCCAGTCTTGCTTTTTGATTTTCCCAGACATATGAAGAATTTTTCCACAACACTCTCAAACAAACAAAATACTCTTGCACACTCAATTAAGGGCACTTCACCCAAGCAAACGAACAACATATACAAAGCAGTGATATATTAAACACCCTCTGCCCATAGACCTTTGCATCTGCTGAGGAACCCCCCCCCCCCCCCCAGAATCCCCTGACAGGTTGAGTGACAGGAGGATCCCTCACCCAGGTTAGGGTAACCCCGACGGTCACAATTGCAAGGACCTGCTCACAGCTGCTTGCTGCTTAAATTCCCATTAATATCATATTGGTATGGTATGAGGAGCCAGGAAACACAAAGAAGTGGGAATAATAGAACAAAATGGATACCCTTTTGTGGGCCTCTAAGGTGGATGTCAAGTTGGGCTGTGAAATACACCAGTTCACACATAAAGGTGATCTTTACTTTTGTTGTAACATGAATTTTTCACATACCCGCAATACAAATGAATAGGCCAAACAACACCCGGAAGGAAGGTGTGTCAGATTTCAGCTGGCATTCATTTCATGCTGCTTACCAATGAGAGTTATAGAAAGCACTAGAGTGAGAGATAACTAGAGATCTGCTGGAAAGTAGAGCACACAAGCAAAAGCACATGCTAGAGTGTGACTGGGCACGTGACTAAATGTGGAGCACAGGCACAAGAGGGAACAAGAAAGAAGTGTGACTGCACATGCAGCGCTTTTGTGTGCGTGATAGAGAAAGAGAAACTAAAGTTTCTGTAAAAATACTGTGAAATTCAGTGAAACTGATGTGTTTTTGAAAAAAAGAAAGTCATTTGAAAATGTGGTAATACCATCCAGCTGTTATGTCAGGCAAAAGCAAAACAAAACCCAAGAGCTGAAGGTTTTTATCCTGTGAAATCAGGACTCAAAAGTGAAACAGTTGTGATGCAAATTTACATGCATGTAGAAATATTAAGTCTCTTTCTATTCTTAACTTGCTGTAGCCTGAACTGTGTCTGTACTTACCTGAATTGTGAGTACTGTAAGAATCAAGATGTCCTGCTGTTGGGAGCCTCGTTGTAAACTCTTCCTTTGCTCCTCACTGTCTGTTTTATTGTATTCAAATGGTTTGGGTGGAGTACATGAGGTAAAGTGTAAAATGTGTTGAGACCTCTTCCTGAAGCACACCCCTGATTTGCTCACTGTCGTCACTGTGTGTTGCCTTCCTTCTCCACAGAGAATAAACACTTGGTAGCAGGTTCCAGTCTTGCTCTTTGACTTTTGCGGACAGATCAAGAAAATTTCAACACAATCTTTTCCTATACTAAACCAACAAGTTTTAACGCTGCAACCCAAATATGAATGCTCTATGCATTACTGGGATAAGAATGATAAGGATGACTGGAGCAGCTGCTCTAAGTGTGTAATGTTGACTCAAATGGATTTACATTGGAGCGTCTGGAGTCTCTTACAATTGCTAGAGGACTGTGCATTTGTACGAGAAGAAGGGCAAGGATAAATGGTAGGCTAGTTAGCAAGTACCAAGTTTGCCTCAATAACTTTAATATTTAACTGCTTTTCACCGGACACCTTGACTATCCATGCTAACAAACATCAAAAAAAAAAAAAAAAAAAAGAAATAGAGCAAATAAAGAACAAAAATGCGACACCACTTCACCATATAAACATGACACAAAGCTGTCGAAGTTTTCAGATGTACTTGAATTCCTGTGAGCACCACAGATGAAACTTTGACAAATCAAATAAGTTATATTTGGACAAAAGCTAACCCTTCTGGTAAGTGGGTCGATTTTCACTCTAAAGGGCACTCAGACACTTTAGAAGGTCAGTTGTTTGAATCTCAGTGCCAGATGGGAGTATGTTTTTTTTTTTTTCCACAGGAAGCAGGATTATTAATGGTGTTCTTTCTGGAGTGTGTGCTGACAAGGTGCCCTTGAGAGTTTAACCTTTGGAAGTTCCACAGGCGTGACTCAGTAGCTAGCAGCGAAGATCAGCTGCCTATTGCAGATACTAACTCGTTGGTACCCTAAAGTTAGCAGACAAAATGTAAAAGAAGAGCTCCTTCCTTTTTTTCCTTTTCCCTTTTTCCACAGCTGCCTGATATGCATTCAAGCAAATCCTACAGTATCATGATCACACCTGCTTGGGTACAGTGGAAGAAAGAGATAAACATTTGCATTTGAATTTATATAGTGAAGTTTTTTTTTCCGTTTCTATTGTGTGCCTCTGTGAATAGTATTATGGCATTACAGAAAGAAGCTGCCTATTCAGATCCTGGTCTAGAGCCTTTAAGTGTGGAATTTATATGTTCTCGAATCTCCATGGGTTTACTCTGGGTTCTCCAGTTTCCTCCCATAATCCAGAAATGTGCATTAAGCTTTATTGGACACTCTGACTGTGTGTGTGAATGGTGTGCGTGTAGCTTGATGGATTGGAGAGCTGTCCAGGGTGTCCAGGGATTTACTAAGATCCCAGATAAGGGGCGCTAAATCGCACGCTCCTGGTAAGATTTTGTGCCCTTGGTTTGCGTGTGTTTTGCGGATGATTTACTAAATGAAATTGCCGCAGTGACAACAGGTGCAAACAACAGTATGCAAATGAGTCGTCTGCGCGCTGTCAACCTTTCCATCATAGCGAGTGCAGAGGAAAGAGCAAGAATAGATATGATTCCCTGGAGTTGGAAGTCCTTGTTGCAGAGGCAAACACATCTGGCAGAAGAAAGTAAAAAGTTTGCTTCTGCGATTGCACTAGGGGTGCGAGCAGCGATTGGCTTGTGCGCTCCGGTGGGACACTAAAGGGACATTGCTGTGCACACCGGGCAGCTGGTCAGCCCCGTGTCTGGTCCAACGATGGCCACACAGTGGAAGCTGCAGTGCAGGCAGTGACCGGCTCTTCCATCAGGAAGAACCGGTCACTGAGGGACTGGAGCAGGCAGGAGAGAGAGGCAGATGGAGGACAGGAGGACTGGAGAGCGCAGGATCAGAGCGCACGCTGCGTAATAGTGCTGTTAATTATGTGTTCAGTGCAAAAAAGACAACCGAAAAATAGAGCCACAGAGATGCCATATTGACAGGGGTTATTAATACTTTGTTTGGATTTCAGATTTTCTTCTGTTTGTTCTTGAAAAACATGTTTAATCACGTTCGCCATGCGTGACATCTAATTTCCCTGTATCCTTTCGCTTTTTTTGAAAGAAAATAAAATGCACCATAAACAGTGCACAGGAAATAACTCAGAATTCATTTTCTGCATCTGTGTCCATTGTTCCGATGTCTCCTCCTGGCCTCGGTGACAGCAGCCATCGTGTGTAAGACTGGGAGGATTTACACCTTCCTTTCAGACGTGTCACCACAATCGTTTCCGGGTTTGATAAACTGTTTTGCGTGTGCTAATATTTCCAGTCTGCATATTCTCCTCCCAGGATTTTGCTCACACGATCTGTAACGCCCCATATTACATATACATTAAGGCCAAGGTGCTAAATGGCCAGCGCATGCAGTTTTGCTCACTTTGAAGACGCAATCCACAGTGCGCACTGTTAGTAAATCAGCTTGCACATTTTTTTTTTTTGCAGGTGACAGCGAGTTTGCACACGTTTTTATACATGCAAAGCTTTAGTAAATTAGGCTCACAATATTCAAACTCCACACATATGGTCAAGACCAGGACACTAACCCACAACCCTCTGGATGTGAGACAGCACTAACCACTACGCTGCCATGTCGCCCATCAGCCAGTATTCCAGAGTCTGTAAATATCATAGTATTAGCGTATGGTGTATTTTCTTTTCGTTTTTTCTGTCCTGTACAGCACCTTAAACATACAGTACGCTTTTGTAGTGCCAAGCAGATTTTATTTTATGAGAAATTGTATGAGTTAAATATTCTTCACGTTTCAGGGATGTTTTATTATTTATCTGTGATCTATTACTAACTATTTATTACTGAGTCAACTGACCGTACTGAAGCAGCCTAGGGAACAGAAAGAGGATAGAAAGGAGAGAGAAAGACAGAATCACCAACAGACAGTGACATAACATAACAGTAAACACAATAGCAAAACATCCAAATTTATGGTTCATAGTTGAACAACGTGAGTTCAGCCAATTAGGGGCCAAAATATCAGATCTTTTATCCTAATTTTGTGTTGCATACTGTCTTCTTATCTATTAATAATGCATTGATGATTTGACAATTTTAGGTTAAAAGAGCAAAAGTTGTTTTAGATGATTCAGCTAACTTTTTGTTCTCCTCTTCATACTTATGATGTATAATGTCATACCTGGGATTTGTCTGCTCTTCACATCATCATCATCATGTGACTGATGGTCAAGTGCATTAATCCTTTGAAATACCCTCCCACCATTATCTCTGCATTCAGCAAAACAAACGTAACATCAGTTTTGACTAGTAGGTATTAATCTTAATCATTGATAATTTATATTCATAATATTTTTTTTCAGTTTATCTTAAATGAGTGGGTTTAGCTAAAAAGGCTGGATGACAGGCCATTGTTTACCTTACCTTTATTATAAACTGTAAGTACATGGACTGTGAGTTGTATACTGAAACCTGTAAACACCTATAGGTATATTTTTGTATCATCATCATCATCATCTAAGCAAAATTATGCAGCTCGTTTCCATAATTCATTAAGTAATTTACTGATTTGATATTGTTGCATGAACTGCACTGCACTGTAATTTGACAAGAAAACAAGGTACTTCAAAAAACAATACACTAACAAATACCCCAGTGCATTCTGAATGTCCTTGATGTTATATTTCTATTACCTCATTACTCCTCAGAACTAAAGACTTATATTTGCCAAGCTAATGCTGGTGTAGCTTTAGCCTGTATGTTTTTGCACTGTGGAACAAATCCTGATGTTAAGTTCTGTCGTGTTGAGGTGACTTAAATATAGGGTGTCAAGTGGGTCAGCAATACATTTCTAAGGGAGCGCTATCAGATTTACTCCTTAAAAGAAAGGAGTTAGAATTAGATATAAGGAATATCTGATATTCACTGAATATGATTTACTGCATATGGTATTCAATGGAAATTACATTTTCAACATAGAGATCTGTGCTGAAGATTAAGTGACCAAAAACAAACAAAAAATACAAATTTGCCTATTTTAAATTGCAGCTCTTAAATCTTGACATCTGTGCAAAATAATAGAAGTCACTAATCTGATGGTTCGCATTTTTAAAAAAAATTCTATTAAGTTTTTGTAAAATTTCTGTAAAATTTCTTCTCATCAACATGGTATATTTACAGCTTACAATGTACAGTGATACTGTATGTATACTAGACAAATTCTTTTAGAGATTCTGCATGTTTTTTTTTCATTCATTGTGTTTCTTAGTAATCTTTTTTGTCTTCTCGTTCTTTTCCCAGATGCAATGTGGACAACAGAGTGTCTCGAGTGGCATGGCTCAATCGCACCACCATTCTTTTTGCAGGAAGTGAGAAATGGTCTCTGGACCCTCGTGTCATCCTGATGACAAACACAGCTGCCACAGAGTACAGCATCAAGATTGAAAACATTGATGTCCATGATGAAGGCCCCTATGTCTGCTCAATCCTAACAAACAAGAAACCAAAATCTACTAAAGTGCACCTCATAGTTCAAGGTATGACTCTTGACCACATCTCTGTAATTTTTCTCAGCTACAGTAAGTAGTTTTTTTGCAACATCCTGTTAGATCAAATATCAGCACTGAAATCATTTTCATTTTAAATGGTGAAATCTGTTTCCTTCATTGTGATTTTCCAGAAACACTTAAAGCCATTACCTCTTAAAGCTATTACCTCTTAAACTGCGTTCACACTGGATGCCACATGAATATTCGCTTCACCTTGTGCAAGTTTGGTTACAGAAGCAAAAGTGTGTTAAAAAACTGGACACAATCCAAATGTTTTGCTGTGGGTGTATCTTTTTCAGTGTTGGCATGTCGCTCTATAGTGGGAACCCCTGTAAGAGTAAGAGAGTGGACCATTGTCTTGTACAGAATGGATGTACATATGATATTTTGACTGTTGAGCTAAGGGAATAATCTCATGACGGCAATAATACTTTTTAGCCCTTATGGCATATTGATGCTAATGGCGAGTAAAATCACGGACAGTAAACATGGCTGTGGCCTAAAAGAAAATTTACTGCCACACACGCACACACACACACACATACACATAGTTCACTTCAAGTTCATTTCAGGTGGATATTTTGAACTTGCATGAATGTCACGTGCATCCTGGAAATGTCTACACCATCATCACGATCTGTCTGGACTATGGGTGTCAGCCAGAAAGGGTTTCTGGCTGACCCTTTCATTCGCGGCTGAACTCTGTCACATTAGCTCTGTCACAGAACTAATGTGACAGCTCTCCTGCCACAATGATGTGCAGTGATTTTTCCTCTGTGGTGGGCAAGATCAGACCTTTTTTCCCCAAATTTACACTGCATATTCAGATTCTTCCCCTGAGTCCCGTATTATAAAAGTGCTTTTGGATATGTTTGTCATAGGTTGTTATGATCCTGTCTGCATGTCTGCCTGTCTGTCTTGCCTGTTACCTGTTCCTGTGAGGCTCCAATTGGTTTTTACATATGACTGATCCTTGTTCCTGATTGGTTGGCAGCTGGCTCATCAGCCAGGTATATATACTCATCTGTGAGATGAGCCAGCTGCCAGACCGTGTTTCTACTGTCCGTGCCTTGTTCCTGCTCCTGCCCTTGCCTTGATCCTGTTTCCAGTTTGTCCAGGTTTTTGTTCCTTTGTTGCTTTTTTAGTTCAGTGTTGAGATTTTGTTTTGTTCAGTGGGTTCTTGGTTGTTTCCCTGTAAAACCTTGTTTTTCTGTTGTAGTTCTTAGTTCAGGTTCTTTGTTTTTCTCAGTCACCTGTGGTTACCCCTGGGTTCCAGGTTAGTTTAGTTTTTCTGTATAGTGTGTTTTGTCCAGCGGAGACCTTTGGGGTTCCAGGCTCATTTGTTTTCTAGTGTAGTAAGATTTTGTCCTGTGGAGACTGTAGGGTCCCAGGTACTAATTTGTTTTCAGTGTAGTCAGTGTTTTTGTGTTTTCTTTGTCCTGAGGTG
The DNA here is from genome assembly GCA_029224185.1 of Karalla daura. Taxonomy (NCBI): domain Eukaryota; kingdom Metazoa; phylum Chordata; class Actinopteri; order Chaetodontiformes; family Leiognathidae; genus Karalla; species Karalla daura. Next base: position 1,134,897 of record CM055204.1, read on the forward strand.
ACCGAAGGGGTCCCAGGCATTTTATGTTGTACTTTGAATAAAGCCTTTGTTACTCAATCTTGTTGTTGAGCATGCTTTTGGGTCTTCCAGACGGTTTCTTTGAAGTACGGTCCGGCCATGTCGGACCCAGCGGCTTTTGATAGGGTTGAGCTGCTTGAGCAGCGTGTTAGCACTTTAGCTCAGAGATTTGAAGGCTCTGGACTACTGGGTGATCATGCTAGTGAAGCGGTGGCTAATCCTGTGGTGGCTCCAGGCCCCGCCTGGAGGGTCCTGAGCGCTTTAGCGGTGACCAGGAGTCCGTAGGGCTGTTTCTTACTAACTGTTCATTGTTGTTCGCCCTACAACTGGTCGCGTTTGCATCCAAGGCTACTAAGGTAGCATATGTCATTAGCCATATAGCTGGTCGAGCACAGGCGTGGGGGACTGCAAAGTGGGATCATAAATCCACTAGCTGTGTCTCTTACAAGAGTTTTGCCGCTGAGTTACGAAAGGTTTTCGGATTTGAGACCAGTTCTGGCGGTTTAATCAGTTGTTTGAGACGCTTGAAGCAGGCTAATCGGACTGTGGCAGACTATTCTAATGAGTTCTGTACTAAGGCTGCTCGCTCCAGCTGGAATATGGCCGCTCAGGTTGAGCAGTACTTGGCGGGGATGAGTGATTACATTCTGGACGAGTTGGGTTCTCATGAGGTTCCTCCCTCACTTGATGAGATTATTGAGTTAACGGTCAAAATTGATTCACGGGTACAGACTCACAAGTTAGCTCCCAAAACTAACCAGATACACTTCCGGGCTGTGTCTAGAGTTCCAGAGGAAGCGGAAGTTGGCCATGAACTGGAACTGGAACCGATGGTGTTAGGTCGAGCCACACTCAAACCGGAAGAAAAGGAACATAGATGGAGATTATTGTGGAGGTTCTGGACATTACACTGCCTTGTGCTCTGTAAAGAAACAGGGTTCACTGGCAGTTCAGAGAGAGCCGGTGAGCCAGAATGTCAAAAGAATTTCCTTGTTGAAACGTTTACTGCTTCACAGTATTATAGGGTATATGAACACAAAACTAGAATTAACTTTACTGGTGGACTCTGGTGCTGAAGCTAGTTTCATTGACCGGGATCTGGTGGCTCAATTAAGTGTACCTCTCGAGCGACTTGAGGGTGCTGTCCAGTGCTGAGGGCACTGGACGGTCATTTGTTGGCTGAGGTTTCCGAGATTACTGAGGTGTTGAATCTGACGATCGGGGGTAATCACAGCGAATCGATCAGGTTTCATGTAATCTCCTCACCTGCTGCTCCTCTCATATTTGGCTATCCCTGGCTAAGCGAGCACAATCCTGTTATGGATTGGAAGACAGGGCAGGTCAAGAGTTGGGCAGAGAGTTGTAAGCGAAAGTGTGTCGTGTACACGTGTTACAGCCCGGGACTTGTCGACATGGAGGACGTGAAATTGCTGATTTTCAGCAAGTCCAATGCGACATCACTTCCACCGCACCAGGCTTATGACTGTGCCATCGAATTACGAGAGGGGGCGGCGCCCCCTAGTGCCGGGGTTTTCCCCACTTCGACCATGTATTGATTACCCTGGACTAAATGATATCACCATCAAGAACCGTCATCCTCTCCCGCTGCTGGCTTCTGCCTTCGAGCCTCTTCAGGAGGCTTCAGTATTCACAAAGCTAGACTTATGCAATGCCTATCATCTGGTAACTGGAGTACCTGGAGTACCTGCATATCGCTAAAAGACTAAACTCCAGGCACGCTCTGTGGTCATTATTATTTGACCGCTTCAACTGCTCCCTGTCCTATCGTCCTGGGTCCAAAAACACCAAGCCTGACGCTCTTTCAAGAGCGTTTTCTGGAGAGAAAGACAGAGAATCTTCTGAACAGACTATCCTTCACTGGATGCGGGGGCAGTAACATGGGGAGTGGAGCAGAGAGTTCTCCAGGCACTGGAAGGAGTCGATATCCCTGATTCATGTCCTGAGGGAAGACTTTTTGTGCCCCCGATGCCGGCCTGAGGTTTTGCGTTAGGGGCACAATTGGAAACTGTTCTGCCATCCGGGTCACCAACATTCACTGGCGGCCATTTCTCAGAGGTTCTGGTGGCCGTCCCTAAGAGGACATGTAAAGGACTTTGTGGCTGCACGCAGAGTGTGTAGTCAACATGAGACTTCCCCTCGTGCTCCTGCTGGACTATTGCGCCCATTACCTGTTCCACATCGCCCTTGGTCTCGCATCTCTATGGACTTTATTACCGGCTTACCACCATCTAAGGGCTTAACCACTATCTTAACCATTGTGGATTATTTCAGCAAGACTTTTGTTCCGCTGAAAGGACTTCCTTCGGCCAAGGAGTCGTTCGTCGTTCGGTTGCAGTGATTGTTCCATGGATTGTGTTCTGGAGGGAATTCTGCAAGAGTATCGGGGCCTCGGTCAGACTATCCTCTAGATATCATCCCCAGTCCAACGGGCAGACAGAAAGAATGAACCAGGAGATGGAGAAGCTTCTGCGTTATTTGCGCTCCTCAAACCCATTGTCCTGGTCCCCAATGTTGGACTGGGTGGAGTACTCCCATAATTCTCAGATCTCTTACTCAACTGGCGTCTCCCCGTTCCACTTCTCCATGGGCTTCCAGCCACCTCTGTTCAAGGTCCAAGAACGGGAGGCCGAGTCGGCTCGGTCGTTTATTAAGCACATCAACGCACATCGTTCCCCTGCCCCGGTCTACAAGAAGGAGCAAAGGGTGTGGCTCTCTTCTGAGGACTTACCTCTTAAGGTAGATTTGAACAAATTGGCAACTAGATTTATCGGTCCTTTCCCTGTGGAGAAAGTTGTAAACCCTGCTGCGGTCAGTCTGAGACTTCCCGGTACGCTACGTATCCACCCCACCTTCCAGGTGCCTTGCATCAAACCTGTGAAGTCCTGTTCTTTGGCCACTTTGGCCATTGTGTGTCCACTTTCACAAACATGTCTTGATTCAAATAATTATCAGAGCTTCTTTTTTTTAAATTATTTTTTATTAATTTATGTCAATGTGAACCAGAGAGGGAGAAGGGGTGCGCAGGAAAGAGGATGAAGAAAGGAGAGCAAGTAAGAGGGAGAGAGCAGAGATAAAAAGGAGACAAAAAACACAAGTAAAACAAACAATTACAGACAAAAGACGGCAACACAACAGAATTGACAGCAGCATCAGCAGGAGCAGCTGCAGTCACGTCGGGCAACAGCTGAGTTCCTTTTATAGTAGCAACAGTGGGAGTGAGAGCAACAGTTCCCATTCTCACTGCCGCCAGTTGCTGTGTTGGGTCGGTGGCAACGTCTCAGCAGCTGCAGAGAGGAGAGGGGAAAAGAAAGGTACAGCAGCAACAGACAGCAACCGACAGCAACAAGTGACAGCCATGAGCTGTGACGGCTCCGTACCATACTAGATGGAACCAAAATCAATGACAATGACAATGACAACAATGACAATACTCAACCTATCACAACATTGCGACACAATGTTGTGTTTGCATTTATGTGGGTATGTGTGTGTGTCTGTGTGTGTGCATGAGTGTGTGTAGCAGGTGGGTGAGAGGTCCCTTATGTGCGTAGTTACACCTGTGAGCATGCCTCCTTGAACTGCATCTGTGAGAGGTTTGTCATTAGATTTCAGTGGGAAGGAACAGTAATTAACGATGTCACACCTTGACAAAGGTGGGTGCCATGACCGCCCTGGGCACACAGTCCAAGGCAGCTGTGAGGCCGTAGGCCAGAGCACTGTGGAGCCCACGGCCCCGCAGAACCAGGGGGGCTGCCAGGCGGCCGGGGCACGAGCCTGCCCCCCCCGCACTCAACACCAGAACCCGATGAATTTGAGGGCAGTGGGCCCACAGGTTAGGTCCACCGCTTCCAGCAGCAAATAGAGACTGGGGCCCCATAATTCAACACAACTGTCGCCCGCCCGCCTGTCCCCCCTGTGGCATGCCATGCACCCAATGGGGTGACTTGCCACCCCCCCATCCATACCCCCCTCCCCAAGGAGCACAGGGCAGCACCCATGTCTTTGGGTCCAACCCCAGAAGCACAGCAAAGAGGAGATTCTCAGATCTCCAGGTGTGGATAAGGGAACGTGACCCAGGTTCAGCAGCTGAGGCCGCCTCCCTAGCAGACGTTTTTGTGGCAGTCCGGCGGAAGACTCAACCCTGGACTTATGTCCAATGGAAGGCAGGCAGGGAATCAAGCAAGCCTCTGCCTCCAAAGGACAGTTATATGCAGCCTAAGCGACTCAGTAGCAACCATGAGCCTGTGGCCGCAAGGAGTGGTCCAATTAAGTCTAACCCACCAAGGTCCGATCCTGTTTTTAAGCCTGGTAACCCCAAAGTACCTGTGTGTTATCAGTGTGGGGAGGGAGGGCATATTAAGACCAGATGCCCAAATAATCCGGCCACCCAGTCCAACATTTGCACAGTACCTAGAGCTAGCACACCTGGGAAGTCTGTAGCTCTTAGTTTCTATAGTGTGGTGTAAGATGGGCGGAAGATTGAGGCTCTGGTAGATACGGGTAGCATGCAGTCGCTAGTCAAGGCCGAGCTGGTTCCAACACAGTTTCATAATTACTCGGTCATGACTCGGTTGAGGTGTGTGCATGGTGACGCAAAACTGTATCCTACCGCCAGTGTGTACGTGAAGGTGTTGGGGTAGCCTTATTGGTTGGAGGTCAGTGTGGTCAATAACTTGCCGTATCCCATGATTTTGGGGCAAGATTTTCCCCTCTTGTGTCAACTGGTAATGAGGAGTGCCATGTGGCTTTGACTAGGGCAATGGCTAAGAGCAAGGAGGAAGAGGCTCCACTTTCGGCTTTGCCTTTTTTTGTGTGTATGTGGAGGCTCAGCCGGGTAGTGAGAAGTGGAGTGGGAAATCAAATAGGCAGAGGAGGCAGGAAAAGTTTCAGTTTGGAGTGGCCCAGGAGCAGGAGGATCCGTGCCTGGAACTAGTCGAGGCACAGATGGTCATTCCACAGGACATAGCTAGGATGCAGCAGCAGGACCCAGACATTGGCCCATTATATCAGCAAGCCCAGCTCTCTGGTAGTGGGGAAGAGGTGCCAGGGCAGGGTTTTACAATTAATGATGGAGTCCTGTTTAAGGTAGTAGGGGATGAGGATGGTGGTCCCACAGAAGGCGAGAGGGGTAGTCCTGGACTTGGGCCATTCCATACCTTGGGCAGGTAATTTAGGTAAGAACAAGGCCATCGCTAGGATCAGACATTATTTTTATTGGCCAGGAATGGCAAAAGTCATTGCAGAACTCTGCCAGACGTGTCCCGAGTGCCAGAAGACTGCTGGCAGGTCCCCTCCTAAGGTCTCCCTAGAGCCTCTTCCGGTAGTGGGCACACCCATTGAGCAATTAGGTGTGGATGTGGTAGGCCCCCTTGAGAGGAGTAAAATGGGGAGCAGGTTTATGTTGGTGATAACTGACCATGCTACAAGATACCCAGAGGTTTTTGCTCTGAAAACTGTGAAGGCAAGGACAGTGGCCACGTGTTTGATACAGTTGTTTTCCAGGGTAGGGTTCCCTAGGGCCATAATAACAGATCAGGGGTCCAACTTCATGTCTAAGCTGCACCAAGCTCTAAAGCAGGTATATGGGTTGTTTGGGATCAGGAGCATTCGGACCACCCCATATCACCCACAGATAGACGGCCTGAGCAAGCGCAGCGGTGGCAGAAATCCTACTATGACTGCAGAACTCGCGCCCGCAGTTTTAATGAGGGGGACAAGGTGTTGGTGATGCTGCCCAGTGACTCTATTAAATTGCTGGCTAAATGGCAAGGCCCCTTTGAGGCAACAAGGAGGCTGGGGTCAACAACTTACAAAGGCCTCAGGCCAGGGCAGAAGCGTTCTAGGCAAGTGTTGCATGTTAATCTCCTAAAGGAGTGGAGGGACCGTCCAGGTGGCAGTACTGAGGCATTGATGATCCGTCGGGTGGAGGAACAGGATGAGGCTGATGAGCAGTACCTACCTTTACCAACAGAGGGTGCTTTCAACCTCGACCATCTCTCTCTTGACCAGCAAGCGGCCATCAGGCATCTTTGTGGACCCCACCTCTTCAGAGAGCAACCAGGTCGCACGCATGTGGTGCATCATCATGTATCCTTGTGTGAAGGGGCAGCTCCTCCACCGAATGAGCTACAGGATACCGGAGCGGCTCCTTGATGGGCTGAGGAAGGAAACGGATCGGATGCTCTCCATGGAGATTATCGAACTTTCAAACAGCAAATGGTGTAGTCCTATAGTATTAGTCCCAAAGAAGGACGGCAGTCTTCGTTTTTGTGTGGACTTTAGGTACCTAAACTCCATCCACTCCAAGTTTTACTCATACCCTACCCCAAGAATCGATGACCTCATTGACTCTCTCGGGCTGGCGAACTGCGTGACTACGTTGGACTTGGCCAAGGGATATTGGCAGGTCCCACTGAGTGATGCCACTAGAGAACTAACTGCATTCCTTATCCCTTGGGGGCTCTTTCAGTTCTCAGTTATGCCATTTGGGCTCCATAGCCCTGCTGCTACCTTCTAGAGGTTAATGGATCGGGTGCTGGAGGGCACGCAGGCATACGCAGCAGCCTACCTGCACGATGTGATTATATACAGTACATTGTGGGAGGAGCATCTACGTCACTTCGACTCATCCCTCTTTGGACTTGTCTTCTGCATCTCCCCCCAGCACCCCTGACAGCCAGTGTTCCCCAGTGTTATCATGACCTCTCTGAGGTGTTCAGTAAGCACCAAGCTCTCTCCCCTATGACTGCGGCATAGATCTTTATACAATCTTTCCCGGCCAGAGAGGGACGCTATGGAGAGGTATATTCAGGAGTCTCTAGCTGCCGGGATTATTTGTCCTTCTTCCTCTCCTGTTGGTGCTGGGTTTTTTTTCGTCTCCAAGAAGGATAAGACTTTGCGTCCCTGCATTGACTATCGTGGTCTGAATGCAATAACTGTTAAAAACAAATATCCTCTGCCCCTGCTTAATTCGGCATTCCACTCACTTCACCAGGCCACGGTTTTCTCTAAATTGGATCTCCGTAACGCTTACCACCTCGTTCGGATCCGTGAAGGAGACGAGTGGAAAACCACTTTTAACACGCCACTCGGTCACTTTGAGTATCTGGTCATGCCATTTGGGTTGACGAATGCACCTGCAGTTTTTCAAGCTTTAGTTAATGACGTTCTTCGAGACATGCTCAACCGTTTTGTTTTTGTTTATTTAGACGTCATTTTAGTTTTTTCACGCTCTGTGGATGAGCACATTGAGCATGTCAGGCTAGTGCTACAGTGGCTTTTGGTTAACAAGCTTTTTGTGAAGGTAGAGAAGTGTGACTTCCACGTTCATTCAATTTCATTTCTTGTCTTCATCATTGAACAGGGGCAGATTCGTTCTGACCCAGCCAAGGTTTGGGCGGGCGGTGGTTGAGTGGCCAGTACCTGGGAACCGTAAACAGTTGCAGCGATTCCTAGGGTTCGCTAACTTGTACCGGCGTTTTCTCAGGGGTTTTAGTAAGTTCGCGACTCCTCTAACCACCCTCACTTCCACTGCTCGCCCGTTTGTTTGGACGGCCGAAGCCGCCCCTGCTTTTAACCAGCTCACGTCACTGTTCACCACGGCACCTGTTCTTATTCACCCGGACTCAACTAAACAGTTTGTGGTCGAGGTGGATGCATCTGACTCTGGGGTGGGGGCAGTACTCTCCCAGTACAAGGGGAATAAGTTACATCCCTGTGCTTTTTTTTCTCTTATGATGTTGGCAATCGTGAGCTTTTAGCGGTGGTTTTAGCCTTAGAGGAGTGGAGGCACTGGCTGGAGGGGGCAGAGCTTCCGTTTGTGGTCTGGACTGACCACAAGAACCTGGTGCACCTCCAGAATGCATGACGGCTGAATTCCAGGCAGGCCGGGTGGGCACTTTTTCTGGGCAGGTTTAATTTTTCACTGTGTCAGAGGCCCGGCTTTCGGAACCTTAAACCAGACGTCCTTTCATGCCAAGCAGACTGTAATCCAGAGAACACCCCTCCGGAGACCATTCTTTCTGCCAGCTGCTTTGTGGGTGCAGTTCACTGGGAGGTGGAGCAACAAGTGAAGGAGGCCCTCTCCAGGGACCATGGACCAGGAGGTGGACCAGCAAACCGTCTGTTCATTCCTGAAGGACCCCAGTCTCAAGTGTTGCAGTGGGGACACTCTTCCAACCTTGCCTGCCACCCTGGGGTTACACGCATCCTGGGTTTAATTTGTCAATGGTTTTGGTGGCCGACGATATCCCGGGACACCTGTCAATTTGTGGCTGCCTGCTCTGTCTGTGCCCATGGGAAGACCTCTCGCCAACCTCCAGCTGACCTGCTGAACCCTCTTCCCATTCCCTCTCGACCTTGGTCACATATCGCTGTTGACTTTGTTACTGGCTTACCTCCCTCCGAAGGTAATACCACTGTTTTTACTATTGCTGATTGTTTCTCTAAGGCAGTGCATTTTGTTCCCCTCCCCAAACTCCCCTCAGCCTTGGAAACGGCCCAACTCCTTGTTCTACATGTTTTCCGTCTCCACGGCATCCTGGAGGATATTGTTTCTGATCGCGGGCCTCAGTTTTCTTCCCAAGTCTGGCAATCCGTCTGTGGCTCGCTCGGAACAGGGGTCAGTTTGTCCTCCAGTTTCCACCCTCAAACCCACGGAGAGGGCAAATCAAGATCTGGAAGCCACACTTCGCTGTGTGTGTGCTCGCAATCCATGTCTCCTGGAGCAAGCAGCTGCCATGGGTCGAGTATGCCCACAACTCCCTCACCTCCTCGGCTACGGGTGTGTCACCCTTCATGGCTATGCAGGGTTTTCAACCACCCCTTTTTCCAGCCCAGGAGCACGAAGTTGTGGTCCCATCAATTCAGCACTATTTGCGGAGGGTGTGGAAAGAGGCTCGGGCAGCTTTGCTCCAGTCATCGGCCAGAAATTGGCGGCTGGCTGATCGCTGCCACTCACCATCCCCCAACTACCAGCCTGGCCAGATGGTGTGGCTGTCTACCAAAGACCTTCCCCTTCAAGTCGAGTCCCGCAAGTTGGTCCTTTTTCCCATTGTCAAAGTCATTAATCCCTCTGCTGTTCGTTTGAAGTTGCCCAGGCCACTCAGTGTTCACCTCACTTTTCACGTCTCCTTGCTGAAACCTGTTTCCTCCAGTCCATTGAGCCCTCCGGCCGAACCCCCTCCACCCCCCCTGGTTGTGGATGATCATCCAGCCTTTTCGGTCAACCAGATCCTGGATGTCAGGCAGCGGGGCAGAGGTTTCCAGTTTCTGGTCGACTGGGAGGGTTACGGCCCTGAGAAGCGGTCCTGGGTCCCTCGGCACTTCATCCTAGATCCCACCCTCCTCAACGACTTCTACAGGGCTCATCCAGACAAGCCTGGCAGGCCGCCTGGAGGCGGTCGTCGGAGGGGGGGTACTGTCACAGCCACTGCGGTGACCCCTTGTGGCCCATAGGGCCCATGGTTCTCCTCCCTATCCTTTGCTCCTCCTGTGGCTGATTACCTGGCAGAGGTAGAGCTGTGGCACACATGCCTGGTCACCATTACCTCCAATCATCTGCAGTACTTATTCCTGGTCTACTCGTCCACTCATCGCCAGAGTCCCAAACGCTCTAGTTTTTGTGCTTTTTGTCTTACCAGTTTTTCTTTGTTCCCAGTTCCCTGTGTCCTCTGTCTCTGTCGTCGACCAGCTGTTCGAGATTCATCTCTCTCACCGTCCCTGCATCTCCATTCCTCCATCCAGACCCGGGGAAATAAATCCAGTTGTGAAACTGTGAAACCTCCTGTGTGTGTGTGTGTTAACGCTTTTCGGGGTCCAAGTCCAACTCAGCCGTGACAGCTTTAGTCTTACTGCTTCACAGTAGTGTGAAGTGCGTCTAAGGTACACGTCTGACTCTGCTGTCTCCCAGTTTGAGAAGAAAGCATTTTGGATTTGTCGGCTGACAACTTTGAATTTTGATATTTTGTAAGTCTTTTTTTTCCTTTCTTTTTTTCCCCTTTTTGTCTTGGGAACCGGTTCTTTTTGTAAAGAAAATTATTTTCTAAAAATTATCTAAAAAAAAAAAAGGTGTGTGTCACTAGACACAGTTAAACACATCATTGTGAGAATCAATAAATATTTAGAAGAAAGAAGAAATTTTTGTTGGACAATTTTTTCCCCCGCTGCTATTTCTGCATTTCAGCCTGGCCCACCTGCCCATAGTGGCAGCCTTGCGTCCATCCTTTCACAACCCACCCCTGACACCCAAGGCACTCTGAGGCCCCTGCCAGGCCCGGCCGGCGCACTGGCAAGGGCCAGCACAGGCCGAGCCACCAGGCCCCAGCGACACCCCACACCCAGTAAGGATGGAGCCAGCCCCCCGAGCAGCGAGTCCTGCTGGGTGCCCCCCCCCCCCCCACTGACTCACCCTCCCTGGGTGCATGGCAGTCTGCCTGCCCCCCCCCCCCCCGCACCCGAGAGCGGGCTTCATGGTAGACGGGCCACCCGGGGCCCAAAGGCCAGGGCGAGGGACTACCCAGCCACAGGGCCAGTATTGGAGCCTGAGGCTTTCCCCCCAACCTTCTTACCATCTCCTGGGCCATAGCGGCCCCTCAGCAGCCCTCTTCCCCCATCAGGCCAGGTGAGCAGATTATTAGACCGAGCCACTAGACCCAACTCCCGGGCCGCCTCGCCCCTAAGAACCTGGCCCCCCAAGCCCCGCCCACCCGTCCAGACTCAGTTATCCCAGGAGCGGAGGGCACGGACAGGGGAGCCAGAGCGCGACTCCCACCCCCAGCTCCAGACCCAGTGGGACTGCCAGTGAGGGGGCCGGCGCCACCACCGCTAGGGCATGAGCATAGCTAGGGCCCACCCAGAGCCCCCCGCCCACAAACTCCCAGGGCACAGGCGTCAGCGACAGGAGGGCACCCGACCCCACCCGCCCCCCCAGCAGCCCAGCAGGGGCAGTCCCTTGGTGTCCCGGAGACCCCTGCGCCGGGCCCACCGTGTCAGCTGGGCCGTGTGCATCCATACAGCACTGGACGCCACCCCACCATCGCCCCGAGAGAGCACACAGCCCGGTCACAGGCCCCCACCCCAGTCAATGGTGTTACTGAGAGGGGTCCATATTGTCTCGAATTCAGCCATCTGGTTTCTGATAGAGGCAGATATTCTCTCCATAGAGATATTTCCTTGACTGTAGTTACTGCACTGAGATAGGCTTAATTTCTTTTTGTCTACAGTTCATGAGGCTAGTTTTCTTTGCAATGATTAGGGCAGTGAGCAGAGGCTGGGTTTGGTGGGATTCCAGATCAGTGTTGTTAAAGTCCCCTAGCACACAAAGTGATGGTGAGGCCCATATAGGGTGCCCGAGGTGCACAGAAAGGTCTTCGCAAACCCTCTGCCAGAACTGGCACACTGGTGTGCATTGCCATATGGCATGCAGGTAGTGATCCTGCGTCCCGTGCTATGTGTTCTATGGTGGTTTTATATTGTATGAGCTGCAGATTTGGTTGGGTCACCAAATTTAGGCAAATCTGTTTCCAGAATTCATGGTTTGGGGCAACGGCCATGTCTGCCTCCCATTAAGAGGAGAGCAGGGCGATTGAGCAGTCAGTCTTTGTTAACAGAGCATATATTTTGGATCGCAGCTTTCGGGGTGTTGAGAAAATTTTCCACTACTGGGGAGATAGTTAAATCTACGTGTGTGGATCTAATTTTGAATTCGGTCTGGATTATTATTATTATCATCTGACAGATGTGTTATCCCCTTTGACTCCCATGAGGAGCACTTCAGTAGTTGTGAAACTGCATGGAGTAAGTGAACACCCTGTGAAATTGAGGAATTCCCACCAGGCTGTCAGGGAGGCGGCTATGTTGTGGTTTTCCATGCACCTGTGTCGTTCAAGAGTGTTACTGATGAATGGTAAGTCAGAAATTTGGATATTTCTGCAGTATGTTTGTTCAATATCCAGCCAGGCCTGATCCAATGGACCAGTGCAGTCTGTTGGCTAGGAAATAGTGTTGGAAATTTGGCAGATCTAACCCACCAAATTCTCTGGGTTTTTGTTTTCTTAAAACTAATCCGGGGTGTTTTCTTCCCCCACAAGAACTTCGTAATGCTTGAGTTCAGAGATTTGAACCAGGCAGAGGAGGGTTGCATTGGAGTCATGGAAAACAGGTAGTTCACTTTGGAAGGACCATTGATTTATTGTGGCTATTCTCCCCATTAGTGAAATGGGGAGGTTTACCCACCGTGTAAGATCATCCTCAATTCTCTTCAGCAGTGGAATATACAGTAATTCAGCTGTGAGAGTTCTGACAGCCTGTTGGAGATGCTGACACCCAGATATCTGATATTCCCCGTCTGCAGTGGAAGGGAAAGTGTGTTTTGAATTTTTTTTTTGAAGAGGACAACAGAGTCGTCCGATATGACTGAGAATCCACCTACTCAGTTAACGGATCCTGGGATCCCTCACTACACATTCTGGATCCCGAGTTAGTTCAAGACTTCCACAAAGACAACCCTGTGCAACCAGGCCCTGGCATTGAGGTGGAACAGACTGTGGACAATTCCAGGAGTGTCAGGAGGGGGCGTCGGAGACCTGCTGATGATGAGTTGCTGGGGTCTCCGGTCCATCGTAGAAAGGTGTGGAGATGATCTAACTCTGAAGAGTTTCTGGCCTTGCCTTGATATGTTTCCAGTTTGTCCAGGTTTTTGTTCCTTTGTTACTTTTCTAGTTCAGTGTTGAGATTTTGTTTTGTACCAGTTAGTTTAGTGGGTTCTTGGTTGTTTTGAAAACCTTGTTTTTCTGTTGTAGTTCTTAGTTCTGGTTCTTTGTTTTTCTCAGTTAGATTTCACCTGCGGTTACCCCTGGGTTCCAGGTTAGTTTAGTTTTTCTATATAGTTAGTTTTGTCCAGCGGATACCTTTGGGTTTCCAGGCTCATTTGTTTTCTAGTGTAGTGAGAATTTGTCCTGCGGAGACGTAGGGTCCCAGATAGTTGTTTGTTTTCAGTGTAGTCAGTGTGTTTGTGTTTTCTTTGTCCTGCGGTGACCAAAGGGGTCCCAGGCATTTTATGTCTTTATATATTACTCTGTTTAGCTGTCTGTTAATTTTCTTGTTCATCTGCCATTTGTTTTCCCTTTTTGCTATCTATCTATCTATCTATCTATAGGTAGGGAACATGAAAGACAGGTGGAAACACAGGAAGCACAGGTGAATAGGTTACATAAATAAGACAAGGATGGTGAGCTTACCCTGAGAAGAATACTAGAAATTGGGGGACCATGAAGACATAGTAAAGGGGTCTTGAAAAACATGAAACATGAAAGAAGCGGAGGCAGAAGTCCAAGCGCAAAGCTCACAAAGAGCACACAACGGAGAACCAGCAAACACACTGGCACAAGGCACAGTGGAGATTTTGAGCACCAGTGATGAGGGAAGAACGAGACTCAGTGTGACACACGGGAAAGGGCAAGTGACCTGAAACAAGAGGAGGGTTAGACTTTCAAAATAAAGCAGGAAATGACAAGCCAATAACCCAAGACAAGACAACCTTGACACTGCGTGTTAGAACAGACAGGACAATGATATAGAGTCAGGACTCTGGACTCTGCGGCAGAGATCGGCTGGAAGCGGTTGCAAGTGTCATGGATGGTCAAGATCTTTCCCTGAGCTACATTCTGACATATACTGTGCAATTTTGGGCTGCTGTACAAGATTTTAATAACTTTAAATTTCATAACATTTTAATTTTGAGATTTACTTGAGTCATATTATTTCTAAAGTAAAAATACTCTTACTCGAGTACAATTTTTGACCACTCCACCCATTATTTGTCTGACCCACCTCTGTGTGTATTACATTGGCTACATTGGTTTTGGGGTAAAGGCTGTAATGTATAGAACTTATTGGTTTCATTGTGACTGCTGTTGTTACAACTTTTGTTATTCTCACTGATGATGTTTATTTATGTTTATTTCAATATACATGTAGTTTTTGGTGTCAATACTTGGCCCCAAACTCACTCCCTACATATTTCACAAACCAAGCCACCTTAATTCTGAATGTTTTGTTGAATAAGTCAACACAAATACATCATTAATTTGATGATTTTGACTTCAAAGTGTGCTTCTCTACAAGTGAGCCTCCCATTGCATTGTTTTTGGGAAGTGAGCCATACAGAGATGTTTTGACTACATTTTTCAATATTTAAGATTTGCTTTTAAATTGTAAGAATAGAACAAAGTTTTAGAACAAAGCAAATTAATTTTATCTGTGAATTAAGTGGGTTTTCTCAAAACCAAGTCCACAATTTGGCCTTTATATACTGCATAGTATATCTATTGTGTGAGAACGTTACATACAGTTTGTGCACCGTAATGTGCAACTGAACTCTATTCTTTCATTAAATTACTATTGTGTGTGTGCATTTGTCACTGTTTGAGTGGATTTGTGCTGCTCCCACTGCTATTTTCAAGGGTGCTTACGTTTGCATCCGCGTCACAATCACATTAGGTGCATCTTAAAAATGTAAATGTATTTGCCTTTCAGACAGTGGGTTTCGCTGCAACATGTTCTCTGCTCTTTCTGTCTGACTCGAGCATGAGTGAACGGGTCTGTGTGTGCTGGTGTGAGCTCCACTCTTTGCAAAATAGAGTGGTGAATTGCACATGCACAATCATAAAAATGAAATGTCTTTGCTTAAAGACGGAGGGACGTTGAGTGGCATGTCCATGATAAGGGCTGTGCAGGTACCCTACAAGGGGTGTTCAGGTACCACCAGGGATTTGAGAATCTGAGATTACAGCAGTACTCTAACCGAATTGCCACCCCATAAGGTACAAAAAAAGTGGACTATGGACTATGGTCTTCTTCACGTCTTCTCATTTTCTTTAATACTTGAATAATGGTATAAGTATCATACTGTGGAGCTTTCTACATTATTGTTGACATGCCAAACAATACCTCAATAAATATTGCACTGTGATCTGTTATTGAGATATCAAAATATCTAGCTTTTTTGTCACAGTCAGTCAATCAAATTTATCCTAGCTCAATTAATGATGTGATGTGTAACAATACATGCTCACTAAATTTAAATGCCAATGGAATACAGAGTTGTGAGTCACTGCAACACTGATCCTCTAATACAGCCCACATGTAATGACAATACTATCCTTTGCATTTAATTTTTTTGTGAAAAGGGGAAAACAGTAACACTTATTTATGTAATTACATAAAATGAAATAATTGACAATTAAAAATGATATAGTTACAATTGATTGATTAATTAATTACAAAGTAATTAAATGATTAATTAAGTATGACGTGACCAGTTTACAATAAAACCTAAATGATGTTCATTTATTATTAATTGTGGAAAGGCAGGGTTGTACTAAAGTTAGGTTGATATTTCAGTTTTCGTTTTTAACTTCCTGCCCTTAATGTTGTTGCAAAATCCAGCCCCTTATCTTGTGAAACTGCATATGGATATAAAAAATACAAAACCAAGGACTATAATATGGCTAGCATTACTGTGTGTTCACAGCACTGTAAATATAGTGTATCCACAACTATAAAGGTACCATATGGTACTATACTATAAAATTTGGTTTAACCTAAGTGCCATCTTTCATTACTACAGAATGCCTACAGAAAACAATGAAGTTAATTTTAGCTTTTCTTCCATGAAAGCCAAAAATACAAATATACAAACACACTCAAATGTGCACACCGAAATACACTAACACATATCATGCTGGCTCCGATGAAAGCGTGAAGTAATGTCTTAATGTAAATCAGATGCTTGTCTAATGAGCAATGTGTCAAAAATACACAAAGTAGAAAATCAATCATGTAGAACATCACACTGAGCTAGAGAATTGTCAAATTTGTCAGCTAATTTCATGCTAATTGAGTTCCCAACCCTGGGGTTATTTTTAACCTCACTGCTGCTCTGATCATGTGGAAGAGCAAGCCCTTTACTTACATGTCATTAATTAAGCTAAAAACATCAATCATTCTTTTCTCTCTCTGCTCAGTACCCGCCACGATCACTAACATATCAAAGGACATCATAGTCAACGAGGGCAGCAATGTCAATCTCATGTGCCTGGCAGTTGGTCGACCTGAGGCCAGCATCATATGGAAGCATCACTCACCTAGAGGTAAGAGGCAAGACTTTTTTTCCCTGCTAACTACTTTTAAAGATGGGTTTTGTGTTAATTCCTGGAGATGTTTTGGTGTTTGGGTTCACATAAGAAGAACATTTGATGAGCATATCAAGAATCAGGATTGTAATCAAATTTAGAATCATACCTTGTACGCCATTTACTCTTCTAATCTTTACCTTCCCTCTGTGCTGTGAATTTTTATGAATATTTCTTTCCTTTCGTTGTGTTGGAGCTGTTGAAGGTGATGACACTCGACAAATTTACCATTCAGTGGTGCAACTTAGAAAATTGCCACGCAGAAATTTTGACAGTGCCACTGGAATGTGCTGCCTGGCTTCTGCATATTATTAGGATAATATTTTTTAAATACTTAAAACAACCACGTTACAAATAAATAGAACACCGTCAGCAATTCTCTTTTCATCTGTTCATTTACACAGTCTTTACAGTTTGTACCTCAATAACAAAAACCCTTCTTAATTAAACAAAGCGAAACCTGAAGCAAAAAAAAAATGTTAGTGTGTGTGTGTGTGTCATAATGTGTGAATGAGTTAACTTAAAGTACTTTGTAAGTCTCGCAGAATAATGTGATGCTGTGTTGGTATGAAGCGAGTTCAGGTTTATTTATGGGTTCAGAAGAACTTGTATGAAGTTTGTCAGCCAGAATTATTTTACTTTTGTAATTTTCCACTCTTGATAACCCCATTTTCATGGTACTCAATCAGGTATCTCAATCTGTGTGGATGTAATCAGATTTGTAAATGCTTACTGACATTTGGGTATGGACATGAATTTGTAAACGTGTATTCAGAATATGCGCTTAATGTAAATGTAAAGGAAATCCTTGGCTATATATTCAGATTTGCAAGTGAAGACTAATTTGCAAATGTGTGCAAAGATCTGTAAGTGTACATAAAACTGTAAATATGTAAATCTATAAAGGTGTAAATACTTCTACAAATATGCAGACATACCTGTGTCTTAAATCAGTTACAACATCAGTGGGAGCTCTCTATTGACTGTCATTTTAGATATGAATTTGCTTCTCTTCTGGTGACCAGAATCTGCAAATGCATATGGCGATCTGTGGAAAGTGTGTTTAAAGATTTGTCTAACTTCTCCCTGTGCCCTGAGCTCAGGCTCACAGGCACAGACTGCGAGAATGCTAGGCTACAGTACTATCTAAGTACCACTAGGTGGCGGGTCAGTCAAATAGAGCACCAATAGACTTGAAACATTAGTGCTGGTAGCTTTGTCAACCGTCGAGCTCTGCTCAGCTCCAACAGCATGTTTACTGATGAAATGCCATGCTATTTTTCTTTGATGAATTCAGAACAAGGTTGTGTCTGTTCACTCAATCAACCACTGATTGTAACCACTGATTTTGAACCATATTATATTAATTTATTGTTGATGCGGATCTGTATACTGTCGAATCATCTGTGTATATTGTAATAGTTGCCTTGTGGAGGCAAGTAGAAGGTCGTTGGTAAATATGGTGTTCAGTGACGGTCCAAGATAGTTCCTTTGGGGCACTTCACGTGCCATAGCTTTGATATCTGAAGAACATGTTTTTTTTTCCATTAATAATAATACTGAATTCTGCTGAAAAATCTAGCAGAACAGCATCAACTGTTTTCTTTCATTCAATTTCCTTGAGCCAATCATCAGTCATTTCAGTCAAAGTTTTGGCTGTTGGGTGTCTTTTCTTGTATGCATGTTGGAAATTGGTTTGTAAATTATTCATATACAAATAATGTATGATTTGTTTAACACAAGCAACAGATTAATAGGATGACTATTTGATCCGGAAAATTTCCTTTTTTGGGCAATGATATGATTTTGGCCTTTTTCCATTTTTTTGGACATAAACCATTCCCCAAACGTATGTTTACGAGATGACAAGTACCTGGGCCAACAGAATCTGCAACTCGTTTAACACCAAGGCCATCCACACCTGATGGTTTGCAAGTTCTTTGACTCACTTTGTTAATTTTAAATGTACAGTTTTTATCGTTCATAATTTCATTGTATTCATGTTTCATGTATTATTGTCCGTATGTAGCATATGTTTACATAAGTTGTACTTGATCTATAAAATGATTGACAGAATTATTAGCAATTTCCCTTGAAGTTAACCTCCACCCTGCTATGTTCCACATTTTTTCCTCCTATTTTTAATATAACTGATCTTATTTGTATATGTTGTGACAAAGTTTCTCAGGTTACGATGTTCCTGCCAATCAGATTGACATCCCGTTCGGGTTAGGGTCACAGTTGAGGTTGTAATATATATAATTATAATGTTTTGGCTTTATCTCTTTGTTTCATATATTCCTTGATCTCATTGTACAGCCATGGTTTTCTGGCACTTGTGAAGGTAAACTTTAAATTTAAATGCATATTTTTCTATCAGGTGCATTACGATATCATCAGACTTACTCAGAGCCTCTTCTGGATCGTTTCTTGACAACATCAACTAACATCTTAACTTCAACAGCAAAAATCGTATGATTAAACCTTTCGTAGCATCTTTTGAATATTATTTCTGAATTTCTGACCAACATGACCAAATTATGATTGCTGCAACCAATTGGGTCAGATATTATTGTAGAGCATAGATCCAGTGCACTGGTAAACATATGATCTATGCAGGATGAAGTCATTTTGCCATCTTTCCTTTCACATATCCTATTAGGTTTGTTAAGTACTTGTGATATTTCACAGCTAGCTGACAGTCAGTTTTTTAATTGACAGTTCTCTACCAACCAGTCAATATTCCTATTACCATTGAAGTATGTTTGATACCTGAAACCTACCTATACGCAGAACACGCGCAGCGCGCAGGGCCTCGCGATCCAATAGGGGCCCCGTATTGGCCGAAAGATGCGCATATGCGCAGCCGCGAGCCACGCTGCTAGATCAGCTGTCAGCGCGAGGCAGGAGGAGAGAGAGCCGCGCGCAGCGCAACTGCAATGATTGTCAACAGTCCGTCCGACCATCACTGATCAGATGATCAGTGTGCTACAGAAGCCCCCTCCCCCGACAGCGCTGAGCAGCGGTCCGGAGGGGGATGAGAGAGTTACCCCCCCCCCCACACACACACACACACACACACACACACACACACACGCACACACACACATACACCGGACCGCTGCCTACCTTTTCTCTTTTTTGCGTAGGGCCCCCACTTTGGTTAGAAACGTTGAGTGCGATATTCACGATGTACAGTAGCATTTACAGACCTGACAGAACATTACACAATTAAAACATTAAATGCCAGACTAATGTAAGAATGAAAACTTAAGTTAAAAACTGATGAATCAAATGTATTTAACAGTGAACATACATGTTGGAAGTTATTACAACTAAAGAACTAAAAGAAACATCTTTGACTGTCTTAACTTAAACAGTGCAAAAAATCCTTGCAAGTTGAAAAGTTAAAAAAAAATACAAAACAATTTACAAAAAAGTTTATTGATAAGAAAAACAAAACTCAGCAAATACCAAATGATCTGGCCCAGCTGCCTTACACTGAGGCAGGAATAGGTCAAAGCAAGTCTCAAGGACTCAAATAAGCTATTGTTATTAAGGTATTCTGGTTGGCAATGACTTTTTCTAGGATTTTTGAAATGAAGGTGAGATTAGACATCAGCCTGTAGTTTGCTAAAATTCCTGGATCGAGGGAAGGTTTCTTAAGGAGAGGTTTGATCATGGCAATTTTAAAATCATGGGGATTGTAGCCTGTGGATAAGGACAGGTTGATCAGGTCTAGTAAGGAGGTTGATGATTTCAAGGAAGGAGATCAGGAATTTTCAAGGAATGTGGGGGCCCTAGGTAAAATCAACTTGGAGCGCCCCGCCACCCCCCATCCCCCTAACCAGAAGTAAAGCATAATGCATAGCTACACCTTCTAATTTGACCCACACTTTATATCAATAAAATCTTTCTCAGACATTCAGATACATGTAATTATGTTAGCATTAGCATTTTACAAAAGACCCAGCACCATCCCGACAACCCACATATAAAGAAAGAGCATATTTGCATAGTTACTATAAAATCAACTGCAACATTACTATGAGCATCTATAAAAGTGACACACAGTGAAAATTTGTGCACACAGTGAACACACACACAACCATTTATATGAATTTTCCAGTTAGAAACCATTAGAAACTTATAATATTTACACAGTAATATTTAAATGGGAAAATTGCTAACCAAATATGACACGTCCTTCACAAACAACCTACAGTAGCCTATAGAGTTCAAGTTACATATTAACTGTAAAATCAAACTAATGTAAAGGTAATGTAAGGTGCTCAGTGTATCTGCTGCTAAATTTGTACAACCACCACCATTTGTACAACAAGATACGTACCTAATTTATCAGAGTTAATTGTTAATCATCGCTTAGCGCTGTCTTGATGATGTTTCATACTGGTCTCATGCCGAGACACAGGAATTACACAGAAGTCAAAATTCACGAACCTGGCTGACTTGCTACCATAATGGAAAAGGCCATCTTGAGGAATATTACTATAACAGTGCTATTTTAATTTCTTGCATTGACTGTCACAGAATTTAAAGGGGCGCACACAATTTCTCGTTGCATTCGGTTCATAACTAGTTGTCTGGGGGCCCCAGGCCAGCTCGGAGTCCTGGGCAGTTGCCTTGTTTGCTTGCCTCGTTGCGACGGGCCTGGAGGAAATAATAGTAGAAAATGATGAAAGCTGATGGGGGCAATGGGGACAAATGTAAATAGTGACCTATCTGCATTTCCATCTGTTTCCTGAATAGCTGCAGTAGGAGGTAGATAAATTGCAGCTAATGCTAGGTGGTTGTTAATTGCTTGTCTTTTCGTTATAATGTTGTTATTGAAGAAACTCATAAAGTCAAAGCGACTGAGATGCATGGGAATACACTGCTTGGTGGAGTTATGGCTCTGAGTCAGCCTGACGCAGTGCTGAGAAGGAACCGGGGGTTATCCTTATTTTCCTCAATTAGAGAGGTATAGTATTTGACTGGTATTGAGACAGAGCCACCCTATATGTTTTCAGACTATCTTTCCAGATCCGAAAAATATTGCTGGGTACAACAGAATCGAGTGTTTCAAGAAGAGAGCCTACCAAGCTATCAGGAACATTATCAATGTAGTGACTAGCGGTTTCACAACAGAGAGGTGATATAGCACCGAGAGACAGTGCAACAGCTTCCTTAAAGTTTGCTAAGACACTCTCAGTCAAGTGTCTTGTGTATATACTACTTTTCTGTTTTACATGGCCGGCTAGAAGAACGTCAAAAGTGATTAAAGAGTGGTCAGATGAGACAGGGTTAGGGGTAGGGATGGTCAGGTGTTTGACTTCAACACCATAAGTTAGAACAAGGTTCAGGGTGTGGTTAAAGCAGTGCATGGGTTCATGTACATGCTGACAGAAGTCACTATATTCAACTATTGAGATGAATGCCATACTGCAGCTATCACTTACTACATCAACATGAATATTGAAGTCCCCAACAATGGTGATTGAAGCCATCGCTAACTGGAGCTAATGCTCTCTGTCAGGGCCGGGAAACTGTAGCGGCAACGGGGTCTCGTGTGCACTTATCTGCAGCTCTGACCAGATGAGGAAGGAGAGAGAGAGAGGGATGGAGCTGCGACTGCTGTTGCGTTTAGGGCCCGTAGGAACGTGGGTCTGCCAGCTGAGGAGCGGTGTTGCTCCTCGAGTCTGACTTCTCCCAGATCAGGTGTGGCAGAGAGCTTGAAGTGTGTCCTCTCTGGTGAAGAGGAGCATTGAAAAGAGCGGCGGTGGTGAAAAGAGAGCCAAGAGGGCAAGAGAGTGATCTCTGGTGTGTTTCTTATTTTAAGGGGTTCAGAGGCAGGAACCTGGGCAGGTTGGGTTTTGCGCATGCGCTGTGGCGCAGCTTGTCCTGCCTCCTCGGTCAGGAGCTCAGGTGATTGGCTGGGGCAACTCAAACTGTCCTGGCAAAATGGGGTGCTGTTGCTGGACCCCCAGCTCCAAGGAGGAAGGGGGGAAGGGGTTCATCCCCTTCTTCCATGGAGCTGGTATCCCAGCAGGTAACCCAGCAGGCTTTCCAGGTATCAGCTGGAATGTCTTTGTTTGAAGCTGTGGTTTTCCCTCCAAAAAGCTGACTGATTATTCCTCTGTTAAACCTGAACATGGTCCTGTAGCACAGGGTGACGATATTTTGATCTCCCAAGTCGGGGACACCCGTGCCTGGGGGGGGGGGGGGGGGGGGGGGGGGGGGGGGGGGGTTGTCTCACCCTCTCTCTACACTCCATGCAACTTTTTCACTCTCCTATTCAAAATCGGGGACATTTTTGGGGACTTTCGCTGGGGACAGGGCAGCCAGGGAAAACTGGGACATCTGGTCACCCTACCGTAGCAGTCCCAACAACAGTCAATGCCGCCGTTTCATGGCCCAGGCGAGCCTCTGTCTTATTCATTCATCTCACTATTGGCCTTCTTGCCACAACTTGTTTCTGCACAGCCCGCTTGCTCGCTTCCTACACTAGAAGTCGTGTCGAAAGCGAGTCGGACAGAAAGCAGGACTGAGAGCTCAAGTTGCACTTAGAGTAGAGAGAGTAGCAGCAGTGGAAGTAATGAGGAGAAGACAGAGAGGAGCCAAAAGAACTCTGCTCAACCTACTCAGTAAATTTCAAGTGCTTAGTAACTGATCAATACTGGGAACTAAAGAAAAACAACGTTTTTTAAATATTAATAATTGATCAGTATTCATGAAATAGTAATACTTACTAATGATGTCTAAAGACATAAAAGTATTTACTAACGACCAAATCATGAGAAAAAATTAAGAGGTAATTGTGTACAAATGATTGACCAACGTGAGCCATTTTTGCCATTTTATTGTTTCATTTTTGGTATAATGATATTCTTGTTAAGACCAGGGTTTGAGGACTCAAATGTAGAGACACAGACAGACAGTTTGCAGGGATTTATTAGTACTGAAAGGGACGGATTGGGGCTTACTAGGGCCGGTCAGGACAGAGGCTGGTAGGAAGACAGGCCTGATGAGCAGGAGCAGCCAGGTAGGGTTGCAGGCAGAGTAGCAGGCTAAACTACTAGCAAGGCTGCAGGTTAGCAGACAGGCCAGGAAGCGGGAGAGCAGGCCGGCAGGTAAGCAGGCAGGTAGGCAGGCAGGCAGGCAGGCAGGCAGGCAGGAGCTAGGATGAAGTTTCCTTAGCATAGTCGATCTAGGATCTGACAACCCCTCCTGGGGCGTCAGGGCTCTTATAGTAGTAGCCAAGCTCCACCTCCAACAGCTGCAGGAAGTTACGGAGGGGCGGTCCTGACAATTCTGACATTATCTTGGCAAATAATTCTATTGACATAGCAGTGTCACAGGGAGCTTGGGCTATAATGGGCACACAGGCATAGATTCATGGTTGCTCCTACACTGTCCCACCTCCTTTCATATACACACACATATATATATATATACACACATATACATATATATTATATATATATATATATATATATATATATATATATATATATGGCAAAGCAAGGAAAAGGGAATATAAAAGGATTTATAAGAAAATAAACATTTAAGTTAAGCAACCATCATTATCATCTTTGACCACTCCCATCAAAGAACATCCAAGGAGTTTCAACATTAAGTCAAAAAACTCCTGGACAAAGGACTGTCAGCTTTGAAACTTCAGGACAAAGACAAAGCAGTGGAAGGATCACTGGTTGCATCCTAAGACTCTCTACTCCATGAGTTAAGGTTTATTCCCTGAAAACATTGGATTTACAAGTTTTCCTGTTTAAAAGATTTTAAAGATCAGTCATTGTTTCAATGCTGAAATAATGACTGATCAGATCTTTAAAATGATCTTGATCTTGAATAATGTCTCACATACATAAAGAAAAGGATTAGACTGAATGGTATGAACCTGAAGTGACCGTGTTTGAGAGCTTTTTACACAAAGTTGATTTGTGGAAGACGCCTAAATCTGATCTACAATCAGAGGTAATCCAGAAGACAGTGTATCTAACACTGGGTCAAAATCCTCAGGATCAAGGGTTAGATAAAATAATAATAATAATTATTATTACTATTATTATTTGGTATCGTGCATGCATTCTTTTTTTTTAAAATTATTATTAGAATTTTTTTCTCGCTCTGATTCATCATTGATGAAAGACAGGTAATTGCATGGATTGTGTCCACCTCCACAAACATGTCTTGATTCAAATCATTATCAGAGCTTTTTTTTTTTTCAAATTAAGTCTCGTAAATGTTATTAATATAGAGAAATGTGAACCTGGGAGGGAGAAGGGGTGCGCAGGAAAGAGAGGGAAGAGAGGAGAGCAAGTAAGAGGGAGAGAGAAGAGATAACAGGAGACAAAAGACAAAGATTACAAACACTATTATTGAGTTCAGGTTGTGGGTATTTGATTAATCCATTAAGTTAAAAAGTCTGCGGTGTTGTTTGATGATTGTCTACCCTTGATAAAGACAGTCTGATCCGTATGTATTATGTGGGGAGTATTCTTTTCAAGTCTTATAGCCAAGTCCTTGCAGATCAGTTTAGGATCGGCATTTATGAGTGAGATGTGATGATAGCTTGATGGCAACATGAGATCTTTGTCTGCCTTAAGAAGGAGGCTGATGTTTGCAGATTTCATACTGGTGGGGATTGTGCCTTTTTTATGTCTAGTGCAGTCCCAAAGAAGGTAGGTGTGAGGATTGGCCATAACTCTTTGTAGAATTCTGATGGAAAGCCATCTGGTCCTGGTGCCTTCTGACAAAGAGCTTCATAGAGTTCCTGCAGCAATATGGGCAGGTCTAGAGTGGAGATCTGTTCTTTATTGAGTGAAGAAGGTCTACAGTATATAGAAAGTCTTCTATATCAGGGGTTGGAGTGTCTATTTGAGAGGAGTATAAGTTATAAGGTATAAGTCCTTGAAGGTGAGTTGTTATTCCTGCTGAGTTTCTGATGGAGCTGAGTGTTGTTTTCACTTTGTTACGCTTAAGTTGGTTTGCTAGAAACTTGCTTGATTTGTTGTTGAGTTCAAAGTTTGTCCAGCGCAGCCTCTGCAGTTAGAAATCGAGTCAATCTTCACCAAGTTTTAAAATTCAAGCTCAATTCTATACATGTCTCTCAGAAAATGTTCCTCTTGGGAGGCACAAGCTCGCGCGGCTTTGGCCACGCGGCTCGCATGCACCCTGTCGAACTCGCCACAACAGTAGGCGGAGTCCGGCACACACACTCATTGACAGTGGTTCATCCGCGCGCACTCACCGAGCGGCGGCATCTCCGCGCTGTATTTAGCAGCACATCTACGTACATAGGATACAGAAAAATACACAGAAATACAAACATTCAGGGACGATTCTTCCGGGACATTCAGTGTCCCGAGAGAATTTAATGTTTTCTTTCCCGGGACAGTCCGTGAAAACCGGGACAGGTGACAACACAATACTAGGATCAGAGTTGTTTACATCTCATTCTCCTTTGTGTACTCCAGGGGCAGGACAGGCCTGTTTATAGATTTGTATGCCCCCCTTGTGGTGGCCAAGAACATTACAGAGCTCGGAAGAATGGTTGCAGAAGTATGGTCGAAGCAGGGCGTGCAGCACGCCGCACGGCGAGCCGTGTGGTCGCGGACGCTTGTGCAGGCCTTGATGTTCTAATTTTTTCCTGCAGATCTGTTTCCTGTGCCTGATTCTTTTTCCTCGTGTGATGCATAGGATATTATTATGCCACGCACAACTGTTTTTGCTGCCTCCCAACGGGTACAGGGTGAGACTCCTGGAAGGTCATTAAATTCAAGAAATACCGTCCACTCCCTGTCGAACTACTTGTCTTTCAGCAATGATGTATTAAATCTACAGTTCCTTGTCAGTGATTTGAGTGATTTATTTGAGTCAGTATATGTGGATCTCTTGTAGTAAGACAATATCTGCCTCCCAACTTATTTAGGTGGTTGAAAACTTGGAGCAATTTCTGAAAGGATGCCACCACTACAGGGGGGTCCATCGCTGGCATGTCGGCATGAAACTGCCAAGTAGTGGTGGTCACCTCACTCATGTCCGGCCCTGATCCTGTTTTGGAAGTCCTCAATTCCTGAAATACAAATACACACAATAAACACAACTGTCCAGTGGATGCATGGATCCTTCAGTTGGAAATTATGTTAAACTGTGCATCGCATACCTTGTTTCTCTGTTTTAGGTTCTCCCACTTCTTAGAGAGACTGTTGGCCAGTTACTTTGCCTTCCAAACCCAGCTCTTTCACAAACTGCCTGCATCACAATCAACAGTGCAAACATTCAGTATTCAGAGCGCAACTTAAAAGAGCGCCATTTAAAAAAATGCCTCCATTCTGCTCACACATCTATCTTTTGTTCATGCTGCAGCCAGGCTCGGCCCTATTATTATTTGTAAATTCAGGTCTGTCACCCCTCCTGTGCTCTCACACCTTTTGGCTCTGTCTCACTGCTTGATGTTTGTGCATAAAACCTAGCTTTGCAGCCACTATGTGAGCTTTTGTCTCAGTTGTACAGGAAGCTCATCTGATTGCCTGGTCCTGCCACAACTCTGGACCTGAGGATTCAGTTTTCTTCAACGCAGAGAAGGTGGGGGACACTGATTGGTAGAGGAGGGGGGAAACAGAACTCAAGAAGTTACAGTCAGCTGATGAAATCACAATAACAATCAAGCCAAGCCTGGCTGCATAGACTCTTTGGCACCTCTGTAGTACAACCAAAAGGTACGTGTGAAAAGAATGTTTTCTTCAGGATGCCTTTGGTTTTAGAAGCAGTTGAAGGGTCAAATCTTATGTAATGCATATGATCTATGAAAGATAAACACTTTTTTTCACAACACTGACAAATGTTTGCACCCGTAACTGCGGGAGTTAAATAAAAAAAAAATAGATATGAATTTCTTTGTCATAATTATTTGCATCCAAGCCACACGGACAGCAGCTCGCACTGGCAGCACAACAGTTATGACTGAACAATGCATTAAATACTCACTCCCACTGTTCAAACTGGTCTAACAATAAAAAACCAGTCAAGCACTATCAGGCAAATTTATTTCACATTGATCACACAAATAATTAGCTTGTTAACATGAAAGTTTCGTGACAATGATAACGTCAGCTAAACACAAATAACTACATTTAACCACAACAACAGTTCAAATGTAACGTAAGCATCATTATTGCAAGTCATGATAAACTGTTTAAAATACTTACATTTATGGGACTCCTTTAGCGACTGACGGGCTGCAGCCATCCTGATGCTGGTCTGAGTGCGTACCCCTCGGTTTCAAGTGTGGTTGGGAGCTTACTTGGTTTTAAGTTTAACACCTTCGCCTTCGGTCCAAAGGAGAATTGGGACACCCCTTGCCCTTGCGTGAACGCACAAAACCAAGGGGTAGGGAAAAGACGAAGGGGTAAGGGGAAGTATTGGGACGCACCCTAAGGCGAAGATTAAGGGGGAAGGGGCAGGGCTAAGACAGAAATGGTATACAGCCTTAGACAACTTTATAGATTTTTTAGGGTTGACTCCCTCAGGGAAAAAAAGATGAAGAGAATAGAAGAAGAGAAGAGAAGAGAATAAACAATAAGCAGTAAAAGATCTTAGGATAAAATTAAAAAATAAACAGTATAAACTCAATAAACAGTAAACTCAATAAACAGTAAACTCAATGAACTGCTAACTCTTAATGAACTGCAAACTCTTTAATAAATGTGCAGAACAGATGGAATAAAGTGAGGATGGAGATAGTTTGTCCAGTATCCTCATCTCTGCCACCGTCCCCAGAGAGTCCAGTTCCATGCCGACCACAGAGCCGGCCTGCCTGATCAGTTTTTTCAGTCTGGAAGTGTCCTTTTTGGATATGCTGCCCCCTCAGCATGCCACAGTGTAAAAGAGGACACTGGTAACCGCAGACTGGTAAAACATCCACAACAGTTTGCTGCCTCTATGGGCCTAGATTTATTGCTCTCAGTCACAGTTTTACTTGTTTCCCCATTGCGAACCAACTTTTCAGTTCCTGAACGCTCTGATTTTCAACCTAAACACATTAGTCAATTCGTGATTAGGTACGGGAACTGGCACTGGCACAGTTCTCTGTCAGAGGATACTCTTCACCTTCTCTTCCAACTCAGCCCAGCCCTCTCCAGTTGATTCCAGGATCTTGTCAATGACCAGATTATTTTGCTTCGACTGTCCCTCCAAATATTCAGTATTATCAGTTATTAAACTGTTAGTAAACTGTCACATATCTTCAGGATGTTGGACTATGGCTTTGCAATGATCTGCTTGTTTTGCTTCGTCATCTTTGACACTTCATTCTGGGTGAGCTTGTTGCGATCTCCCGAACTTCCTTTGAAATTGTATCCAAACTTGCGTTAGTGGTGGCTTTTACAAAACCTCCTGTTACTGTTGTAATAGTGCACTGAACATGTATTACTGCTGTTGCAGTAGCTCATTTACTTGTGCAGACGAAACACAGTACTCCTCCCTGCTTTGGTGGCATATTGACTGTTGCTGCAGTTTGGCCCGGCAGGTAGCAGCTAATGCTGCTGGTGGTTGCTGTAGTTAGGCTTGGTGGCAGCTGCTGTTAGGCTGGGTGGTACCTGTCATTGGTCCTGGACATAGCCTCTGGATCTGATGGCAGCAACTATTGGACCTGGTCTTATGAATTAGTACTAATAATAAGAAGATAATCATTGAAAAGCAATAGCCCTAGGACCCTAGGGTTCAGTGGCACTAATAAAGGTGAATGAACCATCCCTCTTACACATTCCCTGATCTCAACATTCCCAAACAATACACACCATTGCTTCACATGAATATTCCCCGAGTGGAGAGCAGCCGTTTACCTGCAGTGTTGTACATGTCTGTACCATTTGTGCAAACAAATTCACTAGATGATTTTACAATCCTTTTAGGATTTTTATTTATGATGAGTAAAGTTTAATCTTTTCTTTCAGCCTTTGTTTTCTTATCAGCATTGTGGATTGGAAGGCTCTATGCACTACAGTCTGTGGCCTGATAGGCAGACCTGGCTGTAGGCCACAGTTTGGTCATTTCTGTTGTGCTGGCATCTCACAGCCTGAAGAAGAGAAAGGGGCTCTGCATGTGTGTGTATGCATGTGTAATATGTGTTCTAATTGTGTCAGTGCAAAGCCTCCCACCAAGGATTCACCAGTGTGACTCATGCTCTGCTCCCCTATAGGATCAAATGTTTAGCCTCCAACATGTCATGAATGCTTTCAAGCCAGCTGTTCCTTTTTTCCTGCCTATTATCCATAGCCAGCAGAATCTGAATTTGCTCTCAGCCTACTGGTCGACAATGTTTTTTGCCCTCCATTTTATTACACCAAATTTAAGCGTACTTTCTTTTGTCTTAATGTGTTCATTTCAATCTCATTCAAACTTTGATGCCTGACACAATTTTTCCAGCCATATAGTTACACTCACACTGTCTGTGTCCTTGCTCCAAATCTAATTTCATGTTTCATTTGTACTGAATAAGCTAATATTTTGAGCTAAAATTGAGCTAATATTATCTCTTGTAATCCACTCATATATCTGTCCTGTAAAATCATCCAGAGGTCACATTGAAATTAGTTTCACCACCACTCCATGGGATCTGCATCTATTTATGTTATCTGGAACAACAAATGATCTAACCTTGCCTTAAAGGCTCCTCTCTTTACTTATATCTGATCTTCTGAGCAAAATCTGTGTGTGATTTTGTTTCAGCACAAGTTTAGCAAGTTTAGCTGGGTTAGCTGTACTCTTCAAGAGATCAAAGTGGGGTCCTACTGGGGCAATAGGGTTTTATCAGGTCTGAAATATAAGAGGGTGCCAGACCATGAAGGGCTTTATTGAAAGGAAAAGGATTTTGAACTGAATCTCGAATGATACAGGAAGCCAGTGCAAAGAGGCCAGAACTGGAGCGATGTGACACGAGCTGCCGCGTTCTTAATGAGCTGCAAAGTTCTTCGCGACCTGTTGGAGCATCCCGCCAATACAGAGTTGCAGTGATGCAACCTGGAAGTAACAAAGGCATGGACCGTCTGCTCTGTTGCGTGAAGCGGGAATATATGCCTAATTTTTACAATATTGCAGAGGTGGAGGTAGGCAGTCCATTAAATATATTACATACATGGGAACTAAATGACAAGTCTTGACAAGTCTAACACCTAGGTTCTTCATGGCAGTGCCAGTAGGAAAGGCAGAACTATTTTGTAGTACTATGACATCAGATACAGTAGTTCAGAAAAAGGAAATTATGGGTCATCAAGGCCTTCATGTCATCAAGGCAGGTTTGAAGCTGCTGTAGACCATTGTGTTCACTCGGCTTGATTGATAGATATAATTGCGTGTTGTCAGCGTAACAGGTGAAATCTATTGAGTGATTCCTGATGATATTGCCAAGAAGGAACATATATAAAGTGAAGAAAATTGGACCGAGCACAAATCCTTGTGGAGCCCCATGACTGATTTGCGTGGAGATTGATTATCATTGACATGCACAAATTGATATCGATCTGAACGATAGGACTGGAACCAGTCTAAAGCAGTGCCTCTGATTCCAAGTCGATATTTCAGTCTCCTTAGCAAGAACTGGTGGTTAACTGTATCAAAGGCAGCACTAAAATCTAACAAGACGAGCACTGAAACAAGTCCTTGGTCGCACGCCATTAAGAGGTCATTAGTGACCTCAGTGCAGTGTGAGTGCTATGATTCATTCTTAAACTGGACTGGAAGGTCTCAAATGAGCTATTGTTATTAAGGTGCTCACAGAGCTGGTGGCAATGATTTTGTCTAAGAGATGGAGATGAGATGAAGATGATAATGGTGCCAGACCATGTAGGGCTTTACAGACAAGGAGAGGGATTTTTTTTTATCCTAAATGAAAGCCAGTGCAAAGAGGCCAGAACTGGAGAGATAAGAGCTTTCTTTCTAGTTTTTGTGAGGACACAAGCTGCTGTCTTCTGAATGAGATGCAAAGTTCTCAGCGACCTGTTGGAGCATCCAGCCAATAACGTACTGAGGTACAGTAATCCTGCCTGGAAGTAATTGTAATATAGTGATATAGAACATAATGGTGTCAGTGGGTAGAACATAACTATTTATAGTATGTAGACCCAAAGACATATTCAGGAAAAGATTGTTAATAAGCCCGATTACTTTTGAGAAGATAAGAGAAAGTGCATAAAGTACAAATCATAGCATGAGCCCAGCCTTGCCTTACAGCAGACCTATGTGTGCTTTTTAATTTTTGTGACATTTAGCTGGGAGTGGGGAATTCCACAAAATTCAATCCATTGTAGACACTACTCCTGTTGTGCTTTTGGCTTTAGGAAGGAAAATAAATTCTTGGAGTACCTACTGTCTACCTCATACATGTCATAGGCGCATTGCTTCACCAGTGTGCTTATTGAAGGAGGTCTGCTGCAAGTTGGACCTTGTTTACATAGTAATGATTACTAGGATGCATTATTGGACAATGGCTGCTTGTAGGCAGGGTCTATACAGGACTTGTGGAGCTTGGTAGTGATGCCACCTGATCCCACAGTAAAAGAAAAAGAAGAAAAATTTTCAAATATAGGGTAACCATAATAATAAATCATATTATATATCTCTATGGTGATCATATTTTCAAGGTACATCAACAGTGATTCTACACTGCAGTTCTTGTGGGGTAAAGGGTGTAGTAGCGGTGTGTGTGTGTGTGTGTGTGTGTGTGTGTGTGTGTGTGTGTGTGTGTGTGTGTGTGTGTGTGTGTGTGTGTGTGTGTGTGTGCGGGGTGGGCTGGGGTGAGGGGGGAGGGTTGTTGTCCTCCCCATGTGGATTGTTAAATTCCTCCTAAATAATTGTTGCAAAAGAGTCCCTCAGAATCATATCCCTCCTTTGTGTTAGCATAAGCAAGGTCCAATGTTTTGTTATCTCTGGTGTGGCAGATATTGTATTAATTTGAGCGGGGAAAGGAACGAGAACTCTCCAGAGATAAGGAAGAGGGGATGCTGTTTTGCAGGATACTCACAGCTGAATGGAGGACTCATCAACAGAGAAGGAAACATATACTACAACTACATGAAAAAATTCCTTTGGCAAATTATATGGTCTCATACCAACAGCTAAGAGTTCAATCTCCACTGAGCAGTTTGGGGTTCAGTATCTTGGCATAAATTACTTCTTTTCTCCCCTCGTCATGAGGCTTTCCAACATAATTGGAACCTGAAAATATAGGACATCAAATCCAGCTGGCTCTTAACACAGATTGCTCAAATAGAGCTGTTATTTGATAAACATGAAATATATTCATGTGAAATAAAGTGGAGTTTTAAAGTTGAGACTAAATAATCTGGCAGGACACTCTGTGTTGTTCACAGACTACAGTTTGTCATCCTGTCAGCATAAGGTAAGGTTGAACAGTTTAGCCACACCTTGCAGAGAGTAAACTGGTCCCAGATGCTGCAGCAGGTGTTTTTAGCAGATTTAATCAATAATTCAGTATTCCTGCAGAGGATCATCTCCATTCCCAGCTTGAGGAGTCATTGTAAATTTAACCTTTAGAAATACAAGAAATGCTGCTTCAAAGGGACGTAGGAATCACCCCCATCTGTGAAATCATGTATTGAATTCAGATAAATAATGCACTGTAGCACCTTCCTGTTTTAAACACGCATTGAAACTATGGTAGCCAGTGTGTATCAGAAAGCTTCTTCCATTGATCTTCTCCAGTGTCTGAGAACTAGCTTGCAGGGAAAACACGTCGGTGGTATTTGTCTATTGCTGGTGTCCGTACTTTTAAGATTTTAAGGTTAAGGTTTAAGGGTTTAAAATTAATAAATCTAAAATTCAGCATAATACACCTACACCAATTGTTATATATACATATATTAGTGCTGTCAAATAAACATATTATTAACGCAATAACACAAAATTCTTTTAATGGCACCATTTTTTTACGCACAATTAGTGCAGGGGGACATTCTCTTGCCAGTCCGTAGTTCAGAAAATTGGGACGCAATGCACCGATGTAGATGCTGCTAAAAAAACTACAATCCCATGAGCAGTAAGCCTATAATGGATAGGGGTTCATTAATTGTTACAATTCCTACAGAGGATACTGGTTCTCATTCCATAACACAATCTCCACAATTTCTAATGAAATAAAATCAACTCAAATAGGGAGAGCTATGAATATATATTTTGTTGCAATCCTATGACATTAGGTCACTATGACAGAAGTCAATATGGCACTCAACAGAAGCAGGTACCAAAAAGTATATCCTGGGGTGTATCACTTTGCCCTGTATTTTTGTCTCTTAGTCTATTGTTTGTCAAAAGCTTCAGTAACTTACGTGCTGACACGGGCTTTTCCCCTTTTAATTAAGCCATCAACTTGCCATAATTAAGGCATTGTGAAGTATGTGTGTAACATTTTTTTCATATAAAATTTGTTATGCTCTGCTGAGAAAGCAGAATTTCATTACTATACATCAAATTAGACTGTCCTCATTCTGTCAAGATGTGAGAGACCAAGCCAAGAAAGTGAAACTAGTTTTTGGCAGAAATGCTTTTTCCCTCTTTTTTCTTTTGCTCAGGAAGAGTATGAGTCGCAAGCAAGAGCCCCTCTGTACGGCTTTATATTAGTTACATGGAGAGTGAGCTGAGACGACATTGTTAATCTCTCTCATTTGTCTGAATGTTAGATCAATTCTCATTCTCAATTTTCAATCAAATGAAAAAAACTCCTGTGTAATCAGACTTGAATTATCAGGCAGGAAGTGGCAGGAATGTTGTCATTTTTAAGTATGGTGACCATCTTTTGATTTCCAAAATCAGGGACACCCACCCTTGAGTGTGTATGTTAGGGACCGACCCCAGAAATCAGGTTTAAAGGGATATATTACACTCCCAAGTTATGCATGATGGCAGTAACATGATTTCAAACAATCGGAAATCAAAGGATTGAGCACAGCTTTTTTACACACCATTTTAAGAGCTCTGTTCGAAACAGCTAGCTTGAGTGAATTACAAACATCTATCTATTTTCTTACCTATTTTGTAGCCAACAGTGTGGCACGGTCTGCTGGTGCGGAGCACACATAAGATGAAAGCAGTGAACACAGCCAGGACAGGTTGCCAATACATCACAGGGCACACCCATTATCATTCTCACACCACTGGCAGTTGAGAGTCTCAAATTGACCTACATGTGCATGTTTTTGGAATGTGGGAAGAAACAGAGTACAGAGAGAAAACGCATCTGACCTGAATTTGAACCAGGAAACTTCATGCTGTGAGGAGACAGCACCACCCCCCAAACTACTGTTTCACTAATTACAATTTAAGTAAAATAGTGGATTCAGTATTGTTTTTACTGACCAAGTAAGAGAGAATATCACATCAAATATACTGATGTTATTTAGAGTAGTATCAGAGATGAACCACTTTCCTAGATAGACATTTCTCTTTGAAACACTGAACACATAATACATACAAATCATACTCCTACTGACAGCTTATTTCACTCATCTCTCTGTCTGTCCAAATCAGCTTCTATATTGTCATGTTCCTGTGTTTATTTGTATTATGATGTGGTCCTCACCTTTCTTTGAAACAGAGAATGATTGAGATATTGTTTAATATTAACAGATTGATAGGAACTTGAAATGTTCGATTTGTTACTTTTGCCTCGAAATAGCACATTCTGGCTCCTATTTAAAGATCAAACCAGTGCCTGTTTAAAACATGCATGTTTCAAATGCTCTTGCAGTTCCAAGCATAGATTATTTTTGTGGGCTCGAGTTCACATTTCAGATTGCTTTAGTTTTTTACCAGTGAGAAGGTCCTCAACTCTGTGTGAATCAGTGAACAGCTGGATATTCCACTCATTTGAAAAATAATCCTGGATTTAGCGTCAAGAAGCTCTACCTCCAACCTGTTTTATTGGTCAAAATCAACAGCTGATGAGAAACATAAATATGAGTTAGAGGAGTGAATCATGGAAAATTTATACCTGCAGCATCAAGTCATCAACATTAGGAGAAAAAATTACAGCATAGGACAGAGGGCAGATGACATCAGAAGGAGCAATGGGTCAAAAATCCATCAAGCAGGGCGCTCACACCTACGAAGAGGAAGTCTTGGCCAATGATCTTTAGTTTTCCACAACACCACAACAACTGCTGGTGGTAAGCCTGGCTTATTTTCCAGGGAATTTGGTTCCTAAAGCAGGCTTCGCTTAGTTCAAACTAAGTTACCACAGCAACTTATGCTGGCAGTCTAGCCTGATCTGGACCAGGCTGAAGGTCAGGCTTAGCCCAAGTTGCTGCTTATTCATGATACTTATCTGAAAGAAAATAAATAAAAACTATATTATATGACTATATTATAATTGCCATCGATAAAATATTAAATACAATGCATAATGAAAAGTCATTTTTAAGACTATGTATTATGTTTAAAATATTAAATATTACAATTAAAATAAAGCCTAAAAAGTAAACTAAGATGTGTTTCCCCTCTTTATTAAGCCTATAAGCAACCCCAGTCTGGTAGTCTTGGCATGCCCCCTAATTGAGGAGGTTCTGGATGAGGGCACTGCTCTAATACACAGGGCACTACAAAGAGGGTGCATTTATAGAGACGGCTGATCCACTGACTTTGCCAGCATGTATTTCTCATTTATATGAGATACAGATTCTCAAGAGACAACATCACCTATATCTGTTGACTGGTCGGTCCTAATCACAACATTAACAGTGGGTGGCGCTTTGTTTTTTTTGTTGTTTTTTTTGTTAGTGGCACTCTTTTGTACATGGTTGAGGATGCTGAATTTAGTGGCAAAGCAACAATGCCACGCTGTGCACATTGTCTACTTGGCTTTGAAAAGTCATCTTAATGCTTTCATAACATTCCCTTCATAGTCATAGAGTTCATTGAGTCCGTTGCCACAGTAACTGACATTGAGTTTAAGTTGTGTATTTGTTTTGCATATAAAATCATGTCAAGGTTGCCCTACTGTGATGAGCCTGCCCATGTTGACGTCGTAGCCCCCCAAACTCTAATAAGATCACAGGTTGTTCTAGACCACTATTTAAAGATAATTTATTTCTGTTCTTTGAAATGTTCAAATCTGTAATAAAAAAAAGTCTGATAAAATAGTCAGTTACGCAGCATGATCTGTTGCCTCCCCGCTTATATTCTATGCCATGCTTCAAATAATGACTTTTTCGAAGGAAGAAAAAGACTCATCTGCAGAGAACGGTCTGATAAAAAAAGTCACTGACCAACACACCATGCCAGTGACATTGTGGCTTCATGTGTCGGAAAGTTGATAGACAGAGGCTTCTACTCATGAACACATAGGAGTCCGCATTTCCTCTGTTGCTGGGTCTCAAGCCCAAGCTGTGTGACAAGTGACGAACCAATAAAGAGAATAGTTTTACTTTTTACGGTACAAAGTGACAGAGATATTAACAGAAACATAAATACAATTAGGAAATTGTCATCTTATTAGTCTCAGCAAGACAGGGACAAGGTCAAGGGGGCACCATTAGATGTTCCCGATGTGTCACTGCATTGTCCATATGTGTATTAAGTTGTGTCGATGACATAGACAAATATCAGTTGTCCCTCAGAGACCTTGTCTAGCTTAGTGCCTTATGCAAATGAGAACATCCAACTCCTGTTGGGGAGTCCCGAATATGCGTTCATGGCTGCTCAGCTCTGCTGAGAATCCATGCAGGCAGAGGAGGGACTTTGTTTGATCGGCACAACACACAGGCATTCACCCGCAAGGACAGACTAGGGTCATACCATTATGTGAAAGAGGGACAGACGCCCTGAAGAGAGTAGGTATTTTTACACTTTTTACACAGCAACTCTTTGTTCAGCAGTTTCATTTACGGCTGCAGAATGTGCCTGTCACTGGTGCTCTATCAGCACTTTCGGGACCCAGTGCTCATGTCATCTGTGCTTCTCCTGCTCCCTGCTCTTCATGCTCCTGCATTGGCGCCTCTCTTTCCCCTACACCCTGAACCCTGCATCCCTCCCAACTATTTTGCTCTGGTTTCCTCTCTCTCTGTTACATCGAAAAGCGGTTTGGAAGGGAAAAGGGAGTTAACATGGCACCAGGTAAATGAAACACAGGAGGCTTATAGGTATGAGATGGAACTTTAATCACCAGAGTGACGAATAGGGCAACCAACTTCAGGGAGATCTAATGCCAAACTAAACAAAACATCCCTAACTCAAACCTGAAGAAATCTCACTTAAGTATGACTCCTTAGCCTTCAAAGAACAACACAGGTTTTCAGTGACCAACAATCAAATGGCAGACACCCCAGGCTGAAGTGGCCAAATAGCCATGATGGCTGACTGCTCAGGCCTTGAGTATGTCACAGGGGACGGGATTGGGGCAGTAATCATGTGCAGGATCCAACCAGTGCAAGAGTGTGGAGAAGGAGGCCATCCAGTGGAGGGGCACAGACACAGTCAACAACTCATCCACCTGATGACAATAGGGGGATGTAACACTCTCCATCAAGATTATTAAACCACTTTCTTCTTAGTCATGACCCTAAGAGGACCCTTTTGTAGCTGTTTTATCCTCAGGAATTAATAATAAATGCATAAAAAATTAAGAAATCGGCTCAGACTCTTGTAGATTGCAGGTTTAAGTTGGAAATGCAAACATAGGGCACACAGTCAGGTCAGTTTTGGCCCAAACAATCAGAATAAGTTTGTACATGGACGCAGTTTGGAAAGAGTATTGGCTTAAACCATGATTACCTCGGTCAGAACACAATTTTTTTCTGATTGCGCTTCATCAGAATCTTCCAACTGACATGTGTACATGATGCAGTTTTATTTTGACAAGCCCTTTATTCTGAATATTTGTGTTCATTTATGAAAATGTAACTAGTGAATTTAATGGTGAATGGTGAGTGCTGAATAAATAAGAGTAAATCAGAAAATTGCCAATTACCAGCACACAAATTAATCACAAGTGAAAAGAGCTGGAACTCCCATCATGAGAGATGATGCAACACAGGCAGTATGTATGTGTCTGGAATCGCTAAGAGGGATTTTCATAAACATGGCAGAAAGTACACTGAGTACTCCAAGCCAACTGACACACTTAAAGCCTGGGTATACTTAGACATAAACATACACACACGCACACACACACACACACGCACACGCACACGCACACGCACACACACACACACATTTTTAACAAATGTGAGTACATTTCAACAACTTAACAAATGCAAGTAAAATAATAGGTGCCAACAAGACTCCTTGCTGATATGTCAAAAAAGACTGAAATGCTTATATATATATATATACATATATATATATATACACATACATACATACATACATACATACATTTATTTATTTATTTATCTATCTATCTATCTATCTATTTATTTATTTATTTATTTATTTATTAATTAATTATATATGTCTATGATGGTCACCCTATTTTAAGATGATGTTTTTCTTTGTCCTACCCGGCCTTACCCAGGCCTTAAGACAGACTCTAGTACATTACCAGAGACAACATAGACCAAGAAAAGTAACCTTGTACATGTAGTTTAATACAGCCAAGAATGCTCTGGTGAAATAATGAAACAACCACTTCTTTGATGACAAAAAAAGTAGACATTGGGCAGGAAGAACAGATGGTTTGAAAAAGGAGCAAAGTAAGTCAAGCATGTCAAGAGAAACCAGCTATGAAAAGAGGGGGGATTCTTAGACACCACCTATCCCCTGCAAACAGTGCTGTCCCATCACCAGGGATTTTTCTAAATCCTCGGTTCCCCTCAAATGGCCACTCCACAAGAAAAGGAACATGTATTGTGGTTTATTAAAACAAAATTGGATAGGTAGAGTGTACAATAGGGTACCTGAAATACACAAATGCAATTTAAATAAAGGTGACTACATACATACATAATAGTGCTGTGGCCTGAGCACAATTTATCATCCTATCTTAGGCTTGCATAAATACATCGTAATAAACGCTTGCACTCCACCTGGCAGTTTTTCTTTAACTGTCCTTTGTTCTAGTCCAATCTACCTGCAAATTAAAACTCCTGGGTATAATTCTCTCCACACTTCCTGTATGTTACAAAGTAGCAAAAAATTATTGAACTGTTCAATAGACTCAATAGGCTCTGTGGTTCCTAAAGAAACAGCTAATGCATTGTGATCTCTCATGAGAGCTTCCCCTGAGACTCCTCTGTTATTACCGGGAGAACCTTACTCGCAGTTTGAGGACAGTCAAGATATATATATTTTTAAGTCTTTTTTCCACATTATAAACCTAGTCACACACCTGATGAAGCTTGAATACAAGGCAAATCCCCAGTTCGTGTCATGTTGGTTTTCATCTCACATGTGCAACCACTGTTTCCACATTGGTTTTGTCAAATGCCACAACAGTGACACTGAGATGGTATGCCTGAGTGCCTCGATGGTGGATTGTTATTAATTACCATCAGTTAGCATTATCAGGTTGATGCAGCATGAGCTTGGGAATTTCACACTCCCCTGTCACACTGAATTTTTTGAGAATTTAGCACTCTGTGCTTACTAGTGCAGGCTGATTCGATGCTCTAGAACTGTAGCATATGGCAATTGGCATGGTCGCACCTTAAATATAGTAGATCAGCTTAAGAGTGTCTATGCACTCATCAAAGTTTGTGTATTTCTTTTCTCTTTGTTTGGCAGATTTGCATTTGAATTTCCTTTTCTGTCATTTGATGAATACAATACAAATGTATGTTAAATATTAATTTAGGGAAATGTGTCATATATCCCCATTCTCTGCAGCTCATTGTATTTCAGTGTGCAACTGTTATGCATTTATTTATCTTATGCAATTTTTTATTTTCCACAGCAGCATGTTTCCATAGCAGTATGAGCTGTAAGAGTTAAAGTGGGAATAGACCTCTCACTTCGCAAATGGGTCAGACTCTCATCAAAACCAGTTTTGTACACTCTATGGCCTAGGAAATGAGAGAAAAAAAGTATCCAGAGTACCAGACTGCTTTTGCATCAGACTTGATGTGGTAATAATAGGAATATTTATGACATTAAACTTCATGCTTTAGTGAATAGCACTCTCACCTCATAGCAAAAAGGTTCAAATCTTGGTCAAACTAACGGACTTTCTGTCTGTGTGGATCTTCTCCAGATTTCCTCCCACAGTCCTTAAGGGTCAATTGGAAACCCTGAATTTGCCCTAAGTTAGGGTGTGACCTTATCACTGAAGAACCTATGAAGCAAAGAAACTGGATGCTTTATTAGAGCAGGGGCCCACTATTAAGGGGTCCTATAGTGGCCCCATAAGGAATGAGTGGGAAAATGACCAAAAGAGCTACTTTCCCATCCAGGGTAAGAACTTAATTCAGACTTTGATACGGTTATGAACTTGTGGTCTGTGTGTGTGTTGCTTGCACCATGGACACCATGCACCATGCATTTACTCAAATGCATTCAAAGCAATTACAAGCTATTTTGCTTGGAAGTGCTCATGTGTGCACAGAGTCTGCTTACAAAATTTCCCCCTGCTCACTTTCAGCACTCTACACTGCTTGCGCACAAGTGAGTATTCTTAGTGGCCGGTTTTTGTCAGTGGGGTGTGGGCCTGGGGACATGCCAATCACCATTGTGTCCCCAACTAGAAAATTCCAGCGCACTGAAATTTCGAGAGTGCTCCGGGATGTGTGCCTGGAGTTGTGTGCCCCAGTTTGCAGCACTTTGTCTGCCTTTGGATTGCTCACAAGACAGTTTCTCTCTCATACATACACATACTCACAGAATGCTGAGTGAGTGTGTGTGTGTGAGTGAGTGTGTGTGTTTGTTTGAGGAGTTCAGTTTTTCCCATTCATTCTTATGGGAAAAAACGAAATTGAAAGTGCTAAACATTTGGCTCTACGGAGACGACACTTGCACCTATCTGGAATATAAGCACACCGTCATGCAGGGGAGAGTCCCAGGAATACCCTTATGTTATTTAGTGTGTGTACTATGAAAACTGAGGCCACAGTCACGAGTAGAAGTGTCAATTTTAATT
This sequence comes from Karalla daura, assembly GCA_029224185.1. Taxonomy (NCBI): domain Eukaryota; kingdom Metazoa; phylum Chordata; class Actinopteri; order Chaetodontiformes; family Leiognathidae; genus Karalla; species Karalla daura. The sequence continues at coordinate 1,176,228 of CM055204.1, forward strand.
TTGATCGCAATGGTCGGAAAATGGATGGAGGCTTAAGGCCCCAGTATATTTCCACGCTAGCGTCTGCGCCTGCTGCGTGGCGCAGACGGAGCCTCCAACATGCTTCCGCACCACCTCTGTAATGTTCTGCCCAACCACAGGGGGGCTCTGCCCCCAGAGCAACATATATAATAACTGATCCATATATTGATTATTTGGGGTGGGGTGCTAGTGATGTCTACTATGGTTCCTCTCTCTCTCTCTCTTTCTCTCTCTCTCTCTCTCTCTCTCTCTCCCCATGTGTGCAAGTGGCAGGATCACAGACAGGACAGCCTGCACAAAGCATAAGTCAATTGAAAAACAGACATTTTAATGAATTAGAAGCGGACATGTCCGGGCAAAAGTGAACATTTAGCCTCCATGTTTAACATGGATCCATAGCACTTCGCTGCTTTAAATGTACGACCAGGAGTACAGCTGAAGCACATTCTTATTGGTTGATGTCTCTCGTGACGCATCCATGACAACCAGCAACAAACTGCTTCTTCATGGGGGAGAAATGAGCTCTCCCGCGCGACTCGTACGTCTGCGCCATTTTCGCGAAAGCATACTGGGGCCTGTAAGGAGATATGAGGCTGCCTTGAGCTGACTCTGAGGCTTGCTGTTTAAATTTTCATAAGGTGCGCAGGTTTATGGCTTGTATCGCATGAAAGAGCATACATTTTCATGCAAAAGTGGAAAATAGAATTTGCCTGAAAAGAGCTTGAAAAGAGAAAAATGAGAGGTGATTTTTTCAACAATCCCACACTCAATCCCACACTGACAGTGGGTCAGCTGCATCAAAAATGCCAAACCCACATGTTTTTGAGAGGGCCTGGATGAATAATGATACAAGGTATCAACATGCTGTCAGGTAGAGGCAGAGAGGAGAAGTTTTCCTGCGTTTTGACGTTTAAATGCAGTTTTGTTGGTGAACAGGGGAAGACTCGGAGAGGACATAAAGGGGATGGGAGTGGCCGGCTCCACTGGGTCGAGATGGTTGATGATGTGATACGTTAGTGCAGCCTCTCCACAAGAAGCCAGCACTTGCACAACCCGATATGGACCCTTCCAGTGCGGCGCCAGCTTCAAACAGCTTTCGTGGGGTTTTTCCAACCACACCAGTGCACCTACACCGTAGGGATGATGGCAGCTTCTCTCCGCAGTTTTGAGTCTTGCTGAGCTGAAAGCTGACTGCAGACAATCTGGAATAACGGATGCATACTCTGTCTGGGAGCCCGTGCTCTGAGCAACTGCTGAAAGAGCTCTGGTACCATGGGAGCAAGAACAACAGCCTGAATCTGTTTCTCCCGTGGGCTCAGGCACCACCTCCCTGCCGAACGTGGACCATCTTTTCTGTGCGTGTGAGGGCGTGTCACGCATTGTGATCTATCATTTGTGTGTGTGCGATGAAGCGTTTTAGAGCTAGCCGACCAAAGTTTTGCGGCAAGAAGTTTATATTTGTGGACGAAGCGCCCACGAGAACAATAGTGCTCCTTCCCGGAGCACTTAATGTAACAGGTTAGGTGAAAAAAACAATGTGCACGTGCATGGATGTTTGACTTAAATTTGATTTGGATACATGATTTGTGTGGGCATTTCATTTTCGTGCGTGTGGATCTCATTTGCGTGCATGAGTTATGTCAGTGTTCTAAACCCATACACCTTCTAGAAGGCTTCCTGTGCTACCCCGTGGTGTCACAAATGTACTTTGTGTATCCAAATGCAACACAGGAGAGGCTATTGTTTATAACGTGGATTTTATTCATTTCGGGGTTTGCAGACCCACACAGACTCACATAGCAGGTAGGGAAGATCGGGGCTGAGACAGAGCTGAGTTTACTGTAGCCCATTGCCTGAGACTGGAACCATGGTCAGAAGCAGTCTAGCTCTTTTTTCATTTTTGGGAGCATGAGTACTGACACATCTGGCAGTGGTCACACTGAAAGGTATGGCATTTTCTTTCTTTGCTTGACTTGTGACTCACTGACATTGCAATGCAGCAGCTGGCTGTTTTGTGAGTCCTTCAACACATTCACTTTACACTGTGGCTGTGGTGGCTATAAAGCGGCTCAAACAGTCCAGTATACCCCCTGGGCTTGTGCTTTAACAATTCTAGCAAGTTGTGGCTTTGTGCTTTAGCTTATGAAAAGTATTTTCAGATATGGCACTCCTAGGAACTGTGCTTGACTCCCTTCTCCGTCCTTGTAGCGTGCTGTCACCTTATTGACTACATGGGAGCAAAGTGCAAAAAGTTTCCTGCACTTGCAGCATTCAGTGTGTCATGCCAGCACTGTCTCCTTTTATGTGCACCTAACCTCACCTGGAGCATTCATGCCTTTGTTTTCCTCTGCCCTCTTTGTCATGTCTGTGTCAAGTGAGGTGCATCTGCTTGTCCCCTGCATGGTGCATGTTTGTCCACTCACATCCAGTGATTCACTTGTTTTGACTGCCTCACAAACGACCGCTTTGTTGAGTGCTGTATGAAATAGTGTCACATCATCCAAGTCTGGGTACCTCTGCTTAATAGTAAATGCAATGTCATCTTCCAAAACAACAAGGAAAGCTGATGTGCCATGAGACTAACCATCCAAGGAGGCTGCAAGGATGGATGTCTTGGTTTTTCGTGCACTTTGTTTTGTCTGTTTTTGTGTATAAACCATGTGTCTTCATGCTCTTACACCAGAGAAGAACACAAGATATATCACCCTCGACTTCCCTGCTGCGGATTTATTCCAGTCAAAAATGTGAGAAGCTGACAGAGGAAAACTAGCTGCTGCACTCATGTGCCTCTGGAAACGTGGACCATGCACACTGTTACTTGGGATCTTCCTCTGCAATGTATGCTCACTTAACAACAAAATGGACAAACTTAACCTGCTAATGAGAAGAAATGAGGAAAGATATTTTGTGTTTTGTTCTTCATGGAGATGTGGCTTTGTGGAATACCAGTGTGATTGTGTTTTCCACGCACTGTTCTCCTGCCCTGGAGTACTTATTCATAAACTGTAAGCCATTTTACTCACCAAGTCAATTTGCTTCATTCATTCTGGCCATAGTTTACATTTTGCCAAGTGCAGATGTGCATAAGGTTCATGGATCAGATACTGTGTGTTGAGCAAACTTACCCATTCTCCTTAAACACTGTCCAAGGTAACAATGATTAAAGTGATAATAAAGGATTTCTGGGGAAATCTGAGACAAGAACTACCCCAAATACAGACAGCAAACCAGGTGACTGACAGGGGAGGAGAACACACTGGATCGTTGCTACATTACAAGACGTGGGTCATATCAGGCAGTGCTCCGCACTGCTCTTGGATCTGTGTCATGGTCTACCTGATTCATGCATTCAGACAGAAGCTCGCCACACATGTGGTGGGCACATTTAAAAAGTGGACCCGCCAGGCTGTTGAGGAGCTTTGTTTCTGTTTGGATCCAATAGTCTGGGATGCTGCAGATATTCTTGATGAGTATACAAACGCTGTGACCTTTTACGTCCAGTGCTGTAAGGACAGTATTGTGCCAACCCCCACCAGGGTGAGTGATAACAATGACAAACAGTTGTTCATGGACAGGGGTGCGCATAACTGGTACGCAGGTACACATGTGCTACCAAAATCAGCAATACATAATGCCACTTGTGTTACTACAGCTCTTTTGCGTACCGACCAACCCTCCGTGACGTCACCCGTTGGTTTGCAATGACCCGTTTATGAATTTAGGAGTTTGACTTTCACAGGGCTGCCTTTGTTCAGACGCAGTCCAGACATCCCAAATTGAATGGGAGAAAAAAGAAAGAGGGTCTATTCCAGGTCCCCCGTGGTGTCTGCAGATTTAGTTTCAGACCATTCGGTCCATTTTGGCCACCTTTGCGAGCCCTCAAAGGTAGGAAATGGCAAATGTTCAAAGCCCCGACCATTGAAAACTATGGCTCCGATCAGGACCAAACCACTAAATATCCATTCACCTAGGTCCTTCTACAACATACTGAAATTTCAGAATTGCACAGAGTCAACCCACACAAGGCTTGTGGCCCCAACAGGCTGAGAGGCAGAGTGCTGAAGGAATGCTCCACTCAGCTAAGTGGGGTTCTCAACAGGCTGTTCCAACATCTCCTTGACTCTGGCTGCACCCCTGACCAATGAATGGAAGCCACCATCGAGTCCCTAGAGAGACACCTGCTAAGGATCTAAAGGACTACAGACCAGTGGCACTAACATCTGTACTGCCCAAATGTATCAAGAGTGCTCAGGCATGGTGTCAGACAAGCTGGATCCACACCAATTTGCCTACAGGGCAAGATGTGGTGTGGAGGATGCAAGCCGCTTGCTTTTGGACACTGTGACTAAAAACTTGGATTCAACACATCCAATTAATAAAGCTCATAGCCACGCAGCAATCGCGAAAGCCAACCTGCAAAAGTCAAATCAGAGAGGACCCCTCTCACCCCCTCCATCACTCCTTCCAAATGCAACCATCAGGCAGGCATGTCAGTCTATCCCTGGCCTTCAAAAACAGCTACAAGAAATCCTTCATCCCCTCTGCAATCTGCAGTCTTACTGAACAGTATAAACCACCAGCTAAATACCTCAACATCCATGTGTTGTCTCGCTTAATGTCTGTGTGAATGTTAAATTGTGACTGGAGCCATGTCAAAGACAATTTTCTGTAACACCTGTGCAACAGATATTTATCTTTTTGTCCTTTCTTTAGATATTATCTTATTTTATTGTGATTGTCTTTCTAGTCTTTCAAGTGGTTAATTTAAATTCAAATTCAAATTATAACATGTAGTTTTCAGCCTGCTCTGTGTATTTTGCCCTGGCTGTGTGATAACTGTTTTAGAATTTATCAGCAGGTTTCTGAGCCACTGCATAATAAAATCACAATAATAAACTAAGTGTGCAATCTAAAAGGTAATAATGTAAAAGTCAGTGACTTAATGAAATTTAAATTTGACAGTAAACCTCATTCCATCTTTTCATCATCATTGAAGTTGTCTCATACTTTAAGCTTGTAACAGTAATCATAGAAGCCGCATTCTGCCTTATATAGTTATCCATGATGGAAATGCTTAGCTACATATTAAATGTTAACTATTCGATATTATGTGCTACAAACTTATTATCCCTAGCCTACAACTCTTTCAGTGAATCCCCAGCAGGCTGCTGCAGTATCTGCAGTTAAGGATTTGGACAACGTAATACATAAGATTATTATGCTAATGTTGAGATATTACTGGATTGATATTTCTGCTGATTGAGTTGGGCGTTTCCATCCATTTTTCCACCCATGCATCAATTGCCAAGGGTCTCTTTGACACTAGAATATGCTTTAAACTTTTGTTATTCATGAACTTTTTTATTCATGTTTTTTACAATGTAATTAGTTTATTTCCTCTCTATAATGACCATGATTTATTTTACTTTAATGATAAAGATCTTTGCAGACCGAAGTAAATAATAATCCTATTTCATTATAACATCTCATGTGTGTTCAGAATGTCTTGCGTTTGGGCCATTCTCTTCTATTCCTATGGTAACTGAATTGGACCATTTTGTTTTTTAGCCGCTAAAATATACCATACAATATTTGCAACTCATACCACTGTTAGTTAATTATCAATCAAGCAGATTAGTTTCAAATTCAATTTGTAGTTCAACAAAATTACAACTTAAACTCCTAAAGGACTGAGAATTAAATATTCCCTGCTGACTATATTTCCATGTATATACTTTTCCATGTTCCAGGATTTTTGGCTCTCGAAATATGCCCATGATGTTTTTATATTACTGATTTCCTTTGCTATTCCCTCAAGGACAAGCTGTCCCATCCACCTTTCTCTTACAATGACAGTTGGAAACTTTTAAAATGTTAAAATGATCACTTAAACTTTGCAAACTTTTGCTTTGCAAACGGATTGTCAATTGCACATACAATATGTTTATGTGAAGAGAGAACAACCACTAGTTATTTTACCAGAAATATTTAAACCAACCTTTTGAAAGCTTGACACCTTTAGGGGCACACCTCAGTTTGAGGTGTCCCAAAACTTTTTTGAGTCTATGTTGGGATATTAAAACTAAAATATGGAAGCGTACTGCTGCCACACTGAGTGATAAAAAAGTTGCTGAGCACCACGTAACTTTGTTAAATGTTTAATGTTATAACATTATCTTTCTCACATTATAACATGATAATTTCACATTATTCCGTGCTACTGTGGATTGTACATAATCAAATAGTATGATTACAACTACAATTAGTAGTCAATTAGTAGTCATTAGTAGTCAGTTACTTATCAAACTATAATGTGAAAAAGATAATTTTATAACAAACTTTTCACATAATTATGTGATGCTGAGCAACTGTTTTTCTCAGTGTGGTAGCAATACACTTCTGTAAAAACACCCATTGAGCACCTGAGTTAATTGAACTATCTGCTACCATCTTTGAATAACTGCAAACAAGATAACACATAACACTGCTATGCTGGTCATAATATTGCATGTTGCCGTAATTTCTGCAAATATATTTATTCTCCCAAGTAGAAAGAAAAATATTCTTTCACTGAGAGTACTTCATTGTTGTCATATATTTTTTACTTTATCTTTTTTCTCTCCACAGGCATTCAAACATTTGTGACAGAGGGGGAATATGTGGAGCTGATGGCCATCACCAAAGAGCAATCGGGATCGTATGAGTGCATTGCTTCTAATGACATCTCAAGTCCAGATGTCCGCAGAGTGCAAGTGACTGTCAATTGTAAGTGTCACATTTATTTCACATTTATTCATTTGCCCAAGGTGTATATCTGATTTGCTAGTTGTTCATCAATTGTTCAATTCAAATTGAAAACAACAAGAGTATGAAACAATGCCAAAAATTTATGTCTAAAGGGTGCCTTTGTAAAACACATCTCCATTTATACTGTTATAGATCCTCCCTTCATTTCGAAAGCAAGGAGTACAGGTACTCCACTGGGACAAAAGGGAGTGCTGCAGTGTGAAGCCTCTGCTGTCCCAATGGCAGATTTTGAGTGGTACAAAGAAGACCGCAGGCAAGTTTGTCCACTGAGCTTTGAGATTCCTTCTGCTTGGAATTTTTTGAAGTATTACTGGCAGATTTTTTTTTTTTAGATTAAACAATCCAGACAGCATCGTCTTTGCCATTAAGTGACAGATTTACATGCATATTATTTAAAACAACCTGTGCCTTCTCATGCCTTTTCTTTCATTCTGACAAAAAAAATCACCTTGTTTTCATCAAAAATCATGTCCAGTAACACCACTACCATTTGTAAGATGTGCATAGGCACCAAAGGTATTATTGTTATTTTTACATTGTAGCATTTTACTCAGTATAGTGTTTGACATGAAAGTATTATCCAGTATATTCCAAGTGCAGGATAAGGGTTGTAAAGCGGTCCGTGTGCAGCCATGAGCTGATAAACTGATGCACAACCTTCAGAATAGTGCACAAGTATATCGTTAATGCCTACTGAAGCATTCTTCATCAGTTCAAGACAATATCAGTCTTCAAGAGGGAAAAATGGCACTCAAATTAAGGAAATAACAGTGTAGATGAGATATAGGAAATTTGAGTTGAGTTAAATACGGGTATGGATGGTGTGCACTGACATATTCCTAATTAAGGCAGAAAAATTAAATTCATGTCCCACGTTTGTCCTTACAATCACAGCCCACGGGTGTGACTGTTTTTCTTATTCCGTACAGACATTTATTCCAATAGTAGGTCGAGAAAAACATATGTCTATTTGCTTTTCACTGCTTGGTAATGCTTTGACAGAAGCTTTCCCTGCTGTCTTACAGGCTCCTTAATGGACTAAATGGGGTTAAGATCGAGAATCAAGGAAAACAATCGATGCTTGTCTTTTTTAATGTCTCAGAAGAGGATTATGGAAACTATACTTGTGTTGCCATGAACACCATGGGAATCACAAATGCCAGCATAATCCTTTACGGTAAGAACATTACATAAAAGCTGCAATATAAAGACACACAGATGTCAATGAAAGTGTTAATTATGTCAAAATTATTGTAATTCATTTTAGCTGCATGTTCCTCGGCAGCTGCGCACATACAGACTGAATGGGCAATGAATGGATGAATTAAAGAAGTCACTACTCACTGACTTGCCCTCATGTAATGCAAAATCTAAAATGTCCCTGTTTCCATGCCAACCCGGCACAGTTATCCATGAATCAGAAAATTGGTGGTTCAATCCCAAGCCACTGCAGCCTGTTTGTTTAAGTATCTTTAGGCTAAATACTGAATCCCAAACTGCCTCTGATCCTGTCATCAGTGAGCAGATGAACTGTGTAGCCTCTGCCACCAGTGTATGAATGGGTAAATGTAAATATATTTGAACTAGTACATTAACCATTTAATATTAAAGGTCCTGTTTGAAGCGTGTCGCTCAAGCAGGCTCCCCATGCACAAAGGCTACAGTAGTCACTGCAGCGGCCATAGTTTGACTCCAGCCCTTCACCTTTTGCTGCATGCCATTCTGTATCTCTCCATTTCCCCTCACTCTACAGATGTCCTGTCAAGTAAAGGTCAAAGAAAGCCCTAAAATTCAATTTCATTTCATTTCACTTTTTTTTTCACTTGATCCAGCCAAGGTAATTTGACAACTGTTACCAATGAACTTACCAACTCACAAGACATTCTTAGTCCTTTGTTGGAAGGGAGCAGGAAGAAGATCATCTTATAAGACCTGTCCCTCAGTACATACATTTTGGATAATCTGTCACTGCACACTACACACTGCCCACTCATAATAGTGGCCAGCGTCTGGCCAGACGCAGATGCCAAGGATCAAAAGGGGTGAGGCTCCGGTATGGAGAAGACCCAGGATCAGAGGAGTACTCATAGGAAGCTGCAGCTGCAGCACAGTTACCGGGATGGAAGGGTGATTGAATTGCTGTGGCAGAGAGGAGATGAGGTCGGGGGACAGAAGGCTGGTCGAGTGGCCAGAGGGGGACAGAGACAGAATATGGTGGTTGGAGTAAAGGAGCGTTCACACCAAAAGCAACAGATATAAAAAAAAACGCTTGACCTGCTTGTGTCATGCTGCTTGACCGTTTTGGGAAAATCACCTCGCGTGCCTGACCCGTTTGACACACTTGATATGCTTGGCGCTCCAGACACCCTTGATACTTGAAAAAAAAGGGCTCATTTCTCCTTCAACTCTGCTGTACTATATCTACTGGACAAGAAGTGTCTGGGTTTATGATGTCTGATGACACAGTGAGTTGGGGGAGTTTTCCAACTGCAGGTGTCACTAGTCACCACAGTCAGTAACGTAGTAACAAACCATAGAGGGACCTCCCTCCTCCTCACTGATTTTGGCTTGAGCCTCTTCATTTTGATCCAGTCCCAATAAAAAACTAGAACAGTGCCAAAGAGGATCAGGTGCCCAGACATAACTACTATTTCCTCCATGCTTCTGTGCAAACTGTGACGTCAGGATAAACTCATGTCACAGTGAAATGCCACCTAAACAGTTAATTTTTTTTCACTTGCTCTACTTGATTTAAATTTGTGAATGGTTGCAATCATTGCACCATTTATATTGATTTTGAGTGTAGAGTTGCCGCTCAATTTGCATCTGTCACTTTTGGTTTGAATACCCCTTAAAATGGCTGGTCAGCTTTTTGGGACAGAGGCACAACAAGATCCAAGATGAAGGGAAGGCAGGTTCACTGGGACAGGGGACAACAGGGCTGGCTGTTGACACAGCAGGTCGGTCAGGTGAGTGTTGGAGAGTCGGGCATGAATGTGAAGACAAGCTGCAACCTGATCAGAACAGAACAAATACAGAGACAACAAGGGTTAGGGTTACAACAAGTACAGAGATGCACACCTGTTTTAAAGGAATTTTCTCATCATTCTTCTTCCTCTGAGCTATAAACAAACACTTTTAGTAGATTTTCTGGTAATAATCTTTTTTTTTGCATTATACATTGCAACCAGTGTCTGTTACACACTACCTAAAATACATCTCTGAATTTCAGCATTTAACTTAAATTCAAAGATAGTAACCCTAACCTTAACCCTAAAAACTTTGACCAGGAATACTTAAGGTGCTTCCACATAGACCGTGGCAAGCGCAGCGTGCAGCACCGGGTACAGGAAGGCAGGAACTGGGGGAATATAGACTGGGTCCGGGAGCTACAGCTCCATAACCCCCGTTTTGGGGTCTACTTCAGGCTGGTCAGGGAGCTACGGCTCCATCACGCCCGTTTTGAGGTCGACTTAGGCTAAGCAGGGAGCAGTTTAACCGCCTGCCCGGTAAACCTTATGTCCCAGAGATCGGGAAACTTGATTAGCTGCCCCTCCATAGTTCTGGAGTCCTCTGGAACTCGTGACCCAATAACCTCTCCTATTGGACGCGCCGCGATGATGTCACAGCGCGCAGCGCCCAAGTTGAACAGCATTATCACCACTGCTGTTCTGTATAAGCCTGAATCCTCTCAGACAGATCATAATGGAGAGTGGCTATGGATACCATTTGTGAAGTTGAGCAACAATCAGCCACCTGTTTTACATGGATAACATCGAACTGTACGCCAGATATGAGGGAGAAAACGAAATCGACTCACTAATCCACACCACCAGGATCTACAGAAAAAACATAAGGATGTCATTCAGATAGGACAAATGTGGCCAGATGGTCTCAAAGAGAAGCAAAAGGGCAAAACAGCTGACATCCAACACAGCTACCAGTTCCTTGGTGTCCCGGAAACCATCAGGAGGCAGCAAGAAAGTCAGCTACAACCAAATACATCCAAGAAAAGTCCTGAAAAGTCAAATGAATGGCAAGAACAAGATCCAAGTCATCAACATGTAAGCACTAACAGTTATCAGATACTCCACTCGAATCATAAGTCCAGGATGACACATCGAAAACCCAAGAGTACATCAAGAATATGGCCTCCAATGATGAACTGCTAAGTGAATGCCTCAGGCAGCAGAAACCAAATGAGAGTGCAGAGTAAGAGGTGCAGGGGCTTGGCCCTCCGTGTTATCCATGGAGGGCCAAGCACACGGTATGTATCACCGACAGATTGAAGAAGTGGCTGATATCAAGAAGACCGACCAGTTGCTGGAGAGGGTTGGACTTATAGACAGCACAGAGGCACTAATCATGGTCGTACAAGAACAGGCCCTAGGTACAAGAGCCATAGAGGCCAAGATCTATCAGAGTAGATCAGACCCAAGGTGCAGATTATGCAAAGATGCCCCTGAGACAGTCCAGTAGGATGTAAAATGCTAGCTGGGTCATCGTACATGAAGAGGCACAACCAAGTGGCTGGAATAGTGTACAGAAACATCTGTGCCCATTATGGAGTAGTAGTACCCAAATACTAATGGGCTGTACCACAGAAGATGACTGAGAACAACAGCTCTCAACAGACTGACAAATAATTCCTGGCTAACCAAATGGACATAGTAGTGGAGGACAAAGGTTGAAAAGTACGAATGGTTGCAAGAATAGCTTGAACAGATGAGGATGGTCAAGGCAAACGTGGTTGGCAGTGACCGCCATGAGTGGGGAGAGTGGTCCCAACAGATCTCAAGAACTTGAGAATGACCAAGATGGTGTGAATATTCATGACATCAATACCATCAGTCAGTAAACTATTTCTCTCTCACTCCTCCCAGAAAAAAAAGACTGTAATACTTTACTTCCACCTTTGCATCCACTATTCCTTTTCTCACAGTTACTATTTTTCCTTTTAATAGATTTTGCATGATTAAGTCCAACATTGAAAAAATGTCAAATACAAAAAGATATAAAAACTGAAAGAAATACCCTGAATAAATAAACTGACTGTGTTGATACTGAGCACTGCTTTGTTCTGCAGGTCCTGGAGCCATGCATGATGTGAACAGGGCAGCTGTGTTGCCCTGCTGCTCTGTATGTCTCCTGCTAACTGGACACTTACTCTACTTGCTAAAGTTCTGATGTGAAATATGGAACCTATCAAGCATCTCAGCACTGAGCAGCAAGAACAGACAATTAGTCCAGTGAGAAGAATGGAAGCCCAAGTGTGCAAGTGGCCCACTCCTAATTTTGTTACATGTCTTTTAGCTTCAAGATTTGCATCTAAGTATGCTCTGTGCTGATTCTCCAAGAGCGAGACATGTCAGTCTGAGGAGCTGAAAAAAAAAAAAGAATCATGCACTAATTTGATGATGGTAGAACTACCAAATGTGTGTCATCCACAATCATTTTTTATGTGAAAATGGATAAAAGAAGAACAAATATCCATGTACCTGTTGATAGTTGACTGTTTCTTGCCCAATATTCAAGTGTACATTCAGATTATTCTTATGATGATGATTATTATTGTTGTTATAATTAATATGATTGTGTCTGGTCCTGTTCAATATCTGTACAATATCATTAAGCTTTTTTAAGGAAATGTCAAAAAAGAAAAAAAAATGCTAGTGATTGTTCAAACTTACTGTATTTTTACAGTTGTATGCAAAACAGAACAACAGATCCTTCATGAAACACAAAATAATAAATAGAACCTTGATTTCTCAGGCAATGTCCTACAGCATACATCCATGTTTTTTAATTTTCATTGTAGTGGGTATAGATATGTGCAAATTTGTCCATTGAGCTCCTGCACTCTTTCAAAATGCAAAGTTGGCATTTTGAAATACCTAATCACAGTGTCATAGCAGCTTCACGTCATATTCATACACGTGTCTGAATTTTACATGAAGTTTCTGTTGAAACAGGACTGAATTGAAATAAAAATTAATTAAATTTATAGGTACTGCAGGCATTACTGAAGAGTTGGAATGGCAATATGGTGCTGATGGGACTTTTCTAAAAACTTTTGGTATATACGACAACTGTTCAACTGTTTCAGGTCCTCAAGTCAATTTTTTTGGCCAGGAGACATTTATGCAATTGAGCCTTTTTATTTCATTGAGACAGACAGGAAGTGAGTTGTTAGAACTGATGTCTTTTTAAATTCATCAGTCAGAAAATAGATGTTCTACCAGAATGATATAAGAAATATATATATATATATATATATATATATATTATATATATACACACACACACACAATGACTGTAAAAAGTAAGAGAGTAAAAAGTATTTGATCCCTGGCTGATTTTGTTGGTTGATGTATTCTAACATGAATAGACAGAATATCAAAAAGAAAATCCGGAAAATAACTATAAAGAATATATATTAATTGATTTGTATTTCATTTAGGGGAATAAGTATTTGATCCCCTAGTATGCATTAGTTCTGGCTTTCACAGAACCACTTAGACGCTGCCAATGAACTTGTTACCCATTCTAACTAATCGCCTGTATAAAAAGACACCTGTTCACAGAATCAGACAATCAGACAGATTCCAAGCTCTCCAAGATGGGTAGGACCAAAGAATCCTCTCAGGACCACAGAGACAGGATTGTTGACCTGCGCGAATCTGGAATGGCTACAAAAACATTAGCAAGATGCTGGGTATTAAAGTAACAAGCACTGGTGCAATTGTAAGAAAATTTAACAAGTATAACATGCCCATCAATAGACCTTGGTCTGGTGCTCCAAAGACGATTTCATCTTGTGGGGTGGCAGTGATCATGAGAACTGTGAGAAATCAGCAACCACACAGGGGGAGTTAGTGAATGACCTCAAGGCAGCTGGGACCACAGTCACCAGAAAAACAATTGGCAACACTATGCGCAATGGATTAAAATCCTGCAGTTCCTGAAAGGTACCCTTGCTTAAGAAGGCACACGTGGAGGTCTGATTAAGTATGCCAATGATCAACTCAAAAATGCACAAATTGATTGGGAAAATGATCTGTGGTCAGGTGAGACCAAAACTGAACTATTAGGCCTAAATGCAACTCGTCATGTGTGGAGAAAGAAAATTGCTGCCTATGAACCCAGGAACACTGTGCCCACCGTCAAGAATGGAGGTGGAAGCTTTATGTTTTGGGGGTGTTTCTTTGCCAAGGGCACAGGGTTACTTCACCGCATCAGTGGGAAGATGGATAGAGCCATGTACCGTGCAGTCCTGAGGGACAACCTCCTCCCCTCTGCCAGGAAGCTGAAAATGGGCCATGGTTGGGTCTTCCAACATGAAAATGATCCGAAGCATACAGCAAAGGAAACAAAAGAGTGGCTCAAGAAGAGCCACATTAAGGTCATGGAGTGGCCCAGCCAGTCTCTGGACCTCAATCCGATCGAAAATCTATGGAGGGAGCTGAAGGTCTGAGTTGCCAAGTGACAGCCCACCAACCTTAATGATTTAGAGAGGATGTGCAAAGAAGAGTGGGCCAAAATTCCCCCGTATATGTGTGCTAACCTTGTGGCTCACTACAACAAACGTCTGATCCCTGGGCTTGCAAACAAAGGCTTTGCCACCAAGTATTAAGTGCTTTTGGCTAGAGGGATCAAATACTAATTCCCCTCAATGAAATACAAATCAAGTAAAATATATTCTTTAAAGTTATTTTCTGGATTTTTGCCCACTTTATTAGTGGGCAAACCAACAAAATCAGCAAGGGATGATATATATATATATATATATATATATATATATATATACAATATTTATTGCAGTATTGTAAGACAACCATCACAACCATAATAATGTGGAAAGCTTCACAGCATGGTACTTAATTATTAAATAGTAATGTGAGGAAAATGCTATATATTAAAAATAAAGAACTTAAACAGAAGCTTCCAATATCTTAAGCTTACAAGTAACAAGGTAGCAAAAAGTCTGTGATGGAATAATCTGGGTGGATGTTAACGTATTGTTTAGTTTAGTATTTAGTATTGTTCATCTTTTTTTTTTACTTTGCATCATCAGCTTAATACGTATTAATACATTTTACAATACATATTAATACACATCTTATCAAATTAATGATTGTAAAAGTCATAATGATAGACATCCATGATTATGATGATGAAACATTGAAGCAGAGGGAGCTGGGACAAGGTGAGGAGGCGGAGCTGAGCTCCAGATGGCTGTGGGCCAATTTAATCTCTGATTATAGGACATCCATGGTCTCACTGCACTCTTGTGTCACTCCTCAGAGTGCAAAGGATCGTGGTCTTTGTAGTTTTTCTGCCCCAGCTTTTCCTAAAGCCCTATCTTTTCATATCACCCCTTACACACACACACACACACACACACACACACACACATATATATATATATATATATATATATATATACTTTAAATCTAAATTAAGTTTAGAGTTTTTAATATTTTTATATTACTTTTTGTTTTTGTTGTAGTAATGTGCATTGTTTTATCTACATTACCTCACACTGATGGCAGTTAAATCCAAGCTAAAATATGAAATTCTTATTTACTTGTGCTTACAAGTTTGGAAGTTTGGTGATGTATTCATATAAATAAACACAATGGTATGTTTGTTGGGTAAGATTTACTCTGAAAATGGCATACACGTCAATAGGAACAAGTTTTGTTTTCCCCATTGTAAATGTTTCATTGTCAAGGGGTGGAGAAAGTAGATAAAGATTTCAAACCTGCTTATTTAAATGTGCTTGGGGAGGGCAGGGTGTTTTGACATCTTCAGCTCCAAAGCTGGAGCACAGCTCCAGGCTACAGCCAAGACACAGATAAAAGCTTGACTACTTCATGAACAGCAAGACAGTGAAGTTATCATGAAGAAATGTTCTGTGTAGCTGCTATGAAGCTCTTTTTCTGTCTTCAGATGTTATTAATGTGTGCTTTTTAACCTGGTTTTCCCCAAGACAAGACACTGCTCTTAAGACTGCAGAAGTGATTGTTGTGTTCTGAGGTCAGTAGATGCATTTTCAAGAGATATTTATCAAGTATTCCATGGACAAAGATCCAGTCAATAGAATATAACTAAAGCACAAGTGATTTGATGGTGTGATGTTCTGCTATTGTCAAGTTCACTGTAGTACATACCTTGGGTAAGAAGTGTTTTGAGGACAAAACAAGAGGGGTGAGATTGATGTATGTAAGAATGCCTCTATTGTGCTCGTGTTAAGTTATTTGCTTGTGATGACGGTGAACCAGTCAGTTGCAGACTATGTCACAGGAAGTGATTTCAGTTTTTATGGATTTACAAAAAACAGGAGTAATTCCAAGGTCTATAAAAGTACAGGGTTATTTTGACGGGTTCCATTGACATATGTCTTGATGTCAATAAGTTTGGATCAAATTGTTTAAGATCCCTATTAAAAGAAAACTGATCATGGAATTATTTAAGGTGTATTTTTACATATGGCACAGTCAACTTTGCATAAACTGCTACTGTTTCACTATTTATGTTTTCATTTTATTTCAGATGGATGCATTATACATGGTATAAATCCCAATTAATGCATAATTCTTTGAGAATTTCAAGACTGCATTATTGATTCTAAAGAACTTTGTTTTTCACTGTGTGGTCGCATTGATGGCTCTATCATTGATGTTTGATATGTTGTATGACCCTAATGGAGATTCTGCACACAGTTGTAAATTATCATCATATGATTTGAATCAGACGCTGTCCATAAACTGGTTGAAAGTTAAGTCAAGTTGCCAGTCCTTTGTTTACACTATGCATTTAGGAAACTTTGGATTAACAAAAATACATAAATATAAAATATTTTGATTATACCCTCCCTTAGTCAGTGTTTGTATATTAAACATATTTTCATGCTCTGTGAAAGGTGTCACTTGTAGTAACAAACTGAGAATCTCCACTAACATATATTCTCTTAGCACTTACGAGGATTTTAGGCACCTCTCATTTGTCAAGAACAGCAGCATTTGTCAAGAACAGCAGCAAAGAGTGTTTGAATTACTATTTTCATCTGTCAACAGGCCAGCAACTACAAAGTCAAACCACGTCAATATATTCAAGACTGTCAAGCATTATAGCGAAATTTAGAATTAACTCATGTTATAACATAAACAGTATCTGTAACAGGAAAAATTCAATCAGCCACATTAATTAGCAACATATAGATGCAGATTTTGGTTCATAGGGTCAGCAGTTTGTTGCCCCTATGCCCCCTGTCTGTCTATTTCTGACTCCTTTTTTCCCTCTTATGTGAACAAGACACTAAAATGAGATTCATGGCCTTACATTTAGAGCTGCTGAGACCCTGCGGTCCGTCCAGCTCCGTGAGTGATTTCATGTTTACCACCTCCTCATAAAAGTTCACGCCTGTTCACACATGCACTGGTAATATCAGAAATACTGGGACTGTTCATCAGATGGTGATAACTAACTTCGATATTCCACAATATACCTAAGCGGCACCTTACAGCAGCAATTATCTTCCATTTAAGTCAAGTCAGACCTCTTCCACATAGATCAGCTCAACATCCAAGATTCGCTCAGCTGCAGCTTACCGCTCCTGAGCTCTCTGGAAAGGCAGCTTTGTATTTTTCGTTGTTACCACTAAAGCTAAACCAATCAGATCTTACCATAAATTATCATTATGGTATCAGAATTAAGAACAGCATGAAAAAATAAATGTAGTTTGAATTGCAATTGCTACATAACGTAAATTCAAATACTGAAAACAAAATACTGATATATTAAAAAAAAAAACTGAAATAGTCAGAAATTAGAAATACAAAAAAATTCAAGAAAATACAATACAAGAAATAAAACAAGTCTCGGGATTTTGTAGGGCTGCCTCTGCAAGGAACAGTGCCCCTGAAGGGCGACCGGAGGGTGTGTTCCAAGTATTGGGGGATCACACTCACCCTCCCAGGGACAGTCTATTCCAGGGTCCAGCTGATAGTTGAACCTCGGATCCAGGAGGAATAATGAAGTTTTCATCCAGAACATGGAACACTGGACCAGTTCTGGACCAGTTCTACACCCAGTCCACATGTGTTTTGTCGACTTGGAAAACGCTTTCAACCGTGTCCCTCATGGCATTATGTGGGAGGTGCTCCGGGAGTACAGGGTTACAGGCCCTTTGCTAAAGGCCGTGCAGTCCCTGTATGACTGGAGCAGCATTGCCAGCAGTAAGTCAGACCTGTTCCTGGTACATGTTGACCTCCATCAAGGCTGTTTCGGTCTGTCGTGGTGAAGAAAGCTGAGCCAAAAGGCGAAGTTCTCGATTTACTGGTCAATCTACGTTCCTACCCTCACCTATGGTCATGAACTTTGGGTCATGACCAAAAGAACGAGATCCTGGATACAAGCGGCTGAAATGAGTTTTCTCTGCAGGCCCACCTGAACCCACCAGGGAGGAGCTCAGAGTAGAGCCGCTGCTCCTCCAGCTTGAGCATGTCACACCGGAGGGAGACCCAGAGGAAAACACTGGAGTGACTATGTCACCCAGCTGGCCTGGGAACACCTTGGGATCCTCCCAGAAGACCTGGAGGAAGTGTCCAGGGAGAGGGAGGTCTGGGTGTCCCTACTCTGACTGCTGTCCCCCGTGACAGAAGAAAAGGCAGAAGAACCACAATTGGTCCTTAAGTAAGAATTGCTGACTACTCCTCGCACTATCATGTACATTTTCTAACAAAGTTCCTCCCAAAGTTGTGTTTATGCTGGATTACACTGGTGGACATTTGTATTGGTTCAGGGAAATTAATTATAAAATTAATAATACTGATTATCCATTATCAGTATTAACCAGTTGTAGGAATTACAAGCCAAAGTTTCTGATTACCTCTCTGACTAAGCACAAATCCTCCCATGCAACCTTATAAGGTTGGCAAAGCTGTGCCATCTGGTAGATATATTCAGCAATCTAAAGCTAATTATGTCTCCACACAGCAAGGACACCACTTCATTTTTTCATTTTAAATCTGTATGATAAGGTAGGTGCCTTCCTGAAAAAAGCAGAGCCATGGAGAAGGGCCTGCACACCTCATGTGGATAATTCATGCTCTGGTGAGGATCTGACTAACTTCATTCAAAATTTCTATTCCTACTTTCCTGACATGGAGCAGTTTCCCAGTTCTCCTTGCTCTTGCCTTCCCAGTTGACAACATAAGCTACTTTGGCTAACTCTGCAAAAAAAACTCGGCTCGCGCGTGAAAAGAAGAGTGCAATTCGTCAGGAATCAGCCAACTGATTTGCGGACTGTAAATCAGTAGGCCAGGAAACATTCTGGTCAATCTGGTCATTGGGCCGGGAAACATTCTGGCCTAGAGGGGTGATGACACTGCCGGAGCAGCAGGAGGAGCTGAATCTGATGGATCTGATGGAGCTGCTTAGTACTGCGTTTGGAGGGTTAGCAGCTACTCGGATACTACTGAGACTACTGTCTCTGCTTTACAGTATTCAGTCGGGCGAGTATAGATGGAGAAGCGCTGTGTGGTGGGTCCGTCATAGCCCTCCTCCTCCACCTGTTCAAACAGTGCAGCTGATCAGTACTATCTGATCACACGTGTGGCAGATTACCTGTGTGAATCACATTTACAAGATTTGCCAACTTAGAAATGTATTGATAGTTCAATCTTAAAAAATAAGTTACACCTAAATGTCAAACGATAAATGTTAAATGTAATTGTAAATATAAAATAAATGTTAAATGTAAATTTGAAATATAAATGTTAAATCTAAACTTAACCTTGGAAAGATACATGGCCAAGTTGGTCACTATGAACAATATCAATCTGTACAAGCATACAACATCTGGAGATCCACAAAGAACTTCATGACACCTCTTGGACAGGAAATCACCGGATGTGCGAGTTTGCTCGCGGCATTTTCACAAAGGTAAGATGTTGATGTATAATTCATGATACTATGTGTTGTAATGTTACTGAAGTTGATGTTATGTCCTTTTCATCAGTACTTTGCTAACGTTTAGCTATTGCTAACCAGTGAGCAACACGAGGGAAAGCAACATAAGAGGGCTAAAAAGCTCAACTCTACTCAACTCAATTTTTAAGTGCCAGTTCATAACAGACGTTATCTCAAGGCACTTAACAAATGTAACGATATGTACAGTGAAGAGACATAGTAAATACCCCTGCCCCTATCCCGATACTCCCTGGACCCTCGCAGGAACAACTCCCAAGAAAAAACCCTGAATAGGGAGAATAGGGAGAAACCTCAAGGTGAGAGAAAGAGGGGAACCTCGCCCAGGATGGACAGGCAGGCAGAAGCAAGACAGTATACAGAGATACATGGATTGATGATAAACAATTTAGATCTTGGTCTAGACGTCAAATGAGTCCATAGTAGGAATAGTGCATGCAGCAGGAAGAGCCGTGCTGAAGGACGCAGTCCTGGATCTAACTCAGCATCTATGGGGTCTGGGAGGGGAGAAAACAGAAAGACTCCAGGAATGTGGGGTCCCTGGTCTAACATGTTAATCCTGCGCAATTAAGGAATAAGAATAGACGAGTGGAAGGAGATGGAGGATAGGTGAGAAGAGACAGAGAGGAGGGTGAGAAAAAAAGAGGGAACATGTGCCCAATCCACACCCACAGAAAGAAAAGAGAAGGTGGAATGTGCTGTGGGGGACCCCCGGCAGCCTTTTTAGTAATATTGCAGAGGTGAAAGTAGGCAGTCTTTGAGATATATCTTAAGTGGGAACTCAATGACAGGTCTTGGTTGAAACAAACACCTAGACAGTGGTGCCAGAAGCAGAAGCAAAGCTATTTTGTCATGCTAGTACATGAGATATAGAATCCCTTAAGTGTTTATAAGTTTATCAAACATCTTCTGATGCACATTCTTGGACATATCATCAGTTGTTCCCTGTTTCCATAAACCCATTGGATCAAGAACTTGATCCTCTGGGAGTTCCACTGCCAGTTGTCCTTCCAGGTGTTCCCACTTCATCCAGGCCCCTTGCTGCCTCATTGCCACCCCTCTACTAGTCTGTTCCTCCTCAATTGAGGCTCGCACCTCCTCCTGCACTTGTCTCCGCCTCTCCCTCCCACTGGCAGATGTGTGCTGGGTTGCTGGCCTTGTGCCTCAGCCGAGCCTCTGCTGCCCTCCACTTCCTCCTCGTCCTCACTATGATTCCTGCCCCAAAAACTTTGTCGTCTCTGGATCCTGAGTACTGCAGGTGTTCCGTGCCCTTGCCACAATAAACTCTTCCCTGATTGTGCTAAAAGGGAGCCTGAGTTGTTGGTGTTCCCATACAGCCCGATGTTGCTGAAGCTGTGTGGCAAACCCAGAGATCTGTGCAGATAGCTGCTCACTCTCTGCTCAAATCCTTCCATCGCAGTCAAAGGAACCTAATAGATGATCAGAGGCCAGAGGATTCTTGGAAGGACACCATGTTGGTATATCCAGGCCTTGTTTTTTCCAGGGAGCCCAGGCTTGCCCACTGTTCTCAGCCAGCCCTCTAAGTCAGCCCTGGTTGCCTTGATAGAATCCCTGTCATTCAGGCTGCAGTTGAAAACCTTCCTTAGGCTCTTCACTGGTTTCTCTGTGACTGATGGGATCTGATGTTCTCCCAGCCTGTAGTGGAATTTGTCTCCGATCTTTCCCTTCTTGATTACCAAGGACCTGGACTGTGTGGGCTTAAAGCATGTTCATTGCCAGCACAATGAGGGTCACCCAGTGATTATACCCATCTTCAGTTGGTATCAGATGTTAATTGGCCAGATGAGACTCTTCTCTTGCCTCCTTGATGAGCTGGATTACCACTCCTGTGTGTGCAAGGCAACCTGGAACTCCCGTAATCCCTCCCTGCACAGATGTGTCACACAGATCCTTGTGGAACTCCATGACTGACTTTAAAGCAGGGAGGTTGGTTATTATTGACACAAACAAACTGATATCGATCTGAAAGACCGGGGGTGGCACCAATCTGAGCAGTGCCTCTGATTCCAAGTAGATTTTTCAGTCTCCTTGATAAAATACAGTGGTCAACTGTATCAAAAGCAGCACTAAGATCTAACAAGACAAATTGAAACAAGACCTCGGTCAGATGCCATTAAGAGGTTATTAGTATCTTTAACCAGTGCAGTCTCAGTGCTACGATTAACTCTGAAACCGGACTGGAAGATCTCAAATGAACTATTTTAGTAGGTAGTCAGAGAGCTGGTTAGCGATGACTCTTTCCAGGATGTTTGAGATGAAGATGAGATTGGAGATGGGTCTGTAATCCCTGGATTCCTGGATCCCTGGATCGAGGGAAGGTTTCTTAAGGAGAGGTTTGATTATGGCAACTTTAAAATTAAGAGGAATGTAACCTATGGATATATGGTATTCGTGACAGTTCACTGCCTGGCGCCATTGTGTGGGCTGATAGGGGTTTTCATATACAGGAAAATGTTGGCATGGTCAAACTTGGCATGTTAGCTGCTAGAAATGTGGAGGAAACAAGAGTCACTACTTTGGACTGGATTGTCACTGTGTTTTGGACTCAGACCGTGTTTCTACACTACATGCCCTGTTCCCGTTCCTCCCTTGTCTTCTATTTGCTTCCAGTTGTTAAGGTTTCTGTTCTTTTGCTAGAACAGTCAACAGTCAACTTTTGCTTTCAGTCAGTGTTGAGTTTTGTTCTAGTTCAGCGGGTTCTTGGTTATTTCCCAGAAAACCTTGTGTTTCCGTCCTAGTTTATTGCTTAGTGTACTGTTGTATTTTCACCTGCGGTTACTGTTGAGTTCCAGGTTGTTCCTTTGATTTCAGTGTAGAGTTTTGTCCTGCGGCGACCGCTACGGTTCCAGGTTCATTTTTGTTTAAGAGTAGTTAGTTTTGTATTTTGTCCTGCGGTGACCGTGTGGCCGACACAGAAAATTTGTCTTATACATAAAGAAACAGACCTATTTTAACAATAAAGTGTGTAACAGTTTCACATTACTGTATCTTTATTTTTCCTCCATTTTGGTGCTGTGTCAGTGGTTTTACACATTTTCAAATGATTTCTTTCAACAGCATCTCTTGCCCTCTGTACTGCAGCTCAGGTGCAGTAGCACCTCACAAGTTCTCGGATGAAGCCAAGGTTTCATAGTGCAACCTCAAAACAATTCAGGGCTGTCAAACTTCTAATCATGTGACAGGTGTAATGATTGTGGGGATGAGAATGGCTGTACTGGATACATCACAAACTTGAGAGAAGAGCAGCTTTTGCTGTCACTTTACTGGACGAAGTCCACTGCTCCTCTGTAGAACATCTGAATGTACATATGTGGGACTGCTAGTGTGTTTCCTCACCATCCAACAGTGTAGAGAGTACAAGCAATGTGCTTTACAACAGTTACTGTAATTACATTGAGCAGCAATGATAGCCATCCCCAGCTCCTACAGTATTTGCCCCCACATTGGCTGAGGAACGACTCCCAAGAAAAACCCTAATCCAGGATGGGCATTGCAGCCATGTGTGTATTTCTCTGAAATTCCCGCCATACATGTGTATTGTCCTGATGCTATCGCCCCGGTGGGTTCTATGATTGCCCAGGGCCTGAGTCATGTATCAGCCAGACACTGGGAATGCCAGACCTGCAGACAAGACAAATGAGAGTGAGGTCAACGATTTACAACGGTGTCAAACCATTTACTAAATTTGGCTTCATACATAAAGTTGCACTTTTTTAAATACAGTGCCGTCAAAACACTTTACATGCAAGTGTTTTTACTACACACCTAAACGATTTTGTCAGTCAACATGTTCATGACTCACATGTGTATCAAGGAAAAGCTCCATAGAAAGCAGCATCTTAAAACATTCCACTGTGGGTGTTATGTTTCTAGATGTGCGGTTCATTTCATTTTCTGTGCTGACACACAGGCTAATTAAGATAGCTTGTTTACAGTGGCCTTACCTTTGCTGTGACTTGTTTTTGTACAGTGTACAGTCTTTTGTTCCAAATGAGTACAGGTCCTGCTCCCAGCAATTTGTACTGCCCATGCGCTTAGAGATTCATAGAGAGTCCGCTTATATGTTTAATTTCTAAAAAAGTATAAACTCATATTCCAAACACAAGGTAGTTTGTTGTGTCCATGGAAGGTGGCTGGAGGCTGATTCAACTTTTGATTTAATTTATATTCTAAACTGTTAGCCATCAGTACTGTTTTGCTTATGCTGCCTGTCCATCCTGGGTGAGGATCCCCTCCTCTGTCTCTCACCCTGAGGTTTCTCCCCTTTTTTTTCCCTGTCAGGGTTTTTCTTGGGAGTTGTTCCTCAGTCTTTGCAAGGGTCTAAGGACAGGGGTTTTTTCACAATGTACATATTGTTGCTCTCTTTGTAAAGTGCCCTGAGATAACAGCTGCTCTGAAATGGCACAAATAAAGTTGAGTTGAGTTGAGTTGAGTTGAGGCAGCAGTTTTTTGTTGATACAGATTGATATTGTTTACAGCGACCAACTTGGCCATGTGCTACTCCCTGGCATCTCTGCTTAGTTTTTCTCTCTATGGTATCTGCTCCTTTTTTGGCCTTCTCCTTATTTCACCATCAGTTGAAAAAAAGTTGGAAAAAAGTTTCCAATCATCTGCCAACACTGTGAATAATCCAAAATGGCGAAATGGGTGGCACTACACATTACAAAAGCAGATCAAGGTCCAAAGCCAAGAGAGTTGAGATGGGCAGGAGACACCAGGGCAGGACGAGGACAAAACTGGTCGCATCTGGGAATCCAAAAACAAGAGAGAAAGCTTGTCCAGGCTGTTTCTGTCTCTAGAGGGAGCCCTCTCCAGAGGGACCCCCCCTCGCCCCTGCACATCACACCAAAAAAGCCACCACAGTCAAAAGCATGCAAAATTAGTCTGCAGATATTGATGATGGTTGATTTCAACCTTATCAAGATGTATAATCAACTCTCTTCTTTTTCTCACTCTTTTGTACACCACCTCCTTGTGGTCGACCAGCTTGTCATACACCTGCTGATGTGTGCATTGTGAAGAGAAAAAAAAGAGTTCCTTGCTACATAGGAGTGTGCTTGAGATGCGATTCTTCAAGCAAGAATCTTGCTTGTAGTCTTGCAATACAATACATGTGCTCTACATCACAGGCAGTATCAGCATGTGCAGAGGGCAGCCTTTAAAATTCCCATGCCAAACTTCAATTTCAATTTCAATTTTTCAATTTCCTTATTATAGATCTGCTCATGGATCGTAGCATGCCTGGGTTGCACCAACCTTTATTAACAAATAAAGCAACCCTTTTACTTTTATTATTTTCTGTGGCTTTGGTGCCTCTGTCCATTTATATCATCACAAAGACGGTGATGCTAAATATGTAATCATATTTATTTTAAAAATTAATCTAAATGAAATGTAGGTGTAAAATTAAATATTCACCCACTCTTTTTATGTCACATATGCCGCTTCAACCTTAAATATAGTCATATCCCACAAATGCACAAATACTACATTGTTTCAAATTAGCAATCAAATTTAAAATGGCCTTATCATACTCATCTTTAAGAATGGCCTTCAATCATGTTGATAGTTGCCTGGGCCTGAATTCACAAATATTCTCAAAGTTCTAACTTAACTGAACAAGCAGGGAACAGAAACTTGTAGTGTTGTCCACCCCCCAGACCAAGACACAGCTGAAAACAGCTCTCCGTTAGTCTCCGTCTCTGCATCTAAACTCTTTGGTTCAAATTTTATACTTTACATTTACAGTTAGAGTACTCATTTGGTAGATGCTTTTATCCAAAGTGACTTGCAGTTGACGGACAGCATTAGTGCTTACAGTGCAACAACAGAACATAGTTTCTAAGAAGAGTTAGAGCAATGTTTAGGAGAGGAGGTGCTCTTGGAAGACAAGGGTCTTTAAAAGATTCTTGCAGATAGACAGTCAGTGGGATAGGGACATTCACACGCTGACAGTGTTTGGAAGTTTCTTCCACCATCTAGGGACAACAAAGGAAAACTGGATTATGATTGGGAGGGATGGCAGTGCCAGATGATATTCTTGGGAGGAATGCAGTGCTCAAAAGGGAGCATAAACCTAAATAACGGAATTCAGGTAGGTGGGAGCAGATCCACAGATCACTCTGTACGATGACACAAGTGATTAGATTTTGATTCAGGCAGCAACCAGTAGCCAGTGGGGGTCTATCAGAAGCAGTGTCACATGTCCTTTTTGGTTGGTTAAAGATGAGGCATGTGGCTGCATTCTGCACCATCTGTAGAGGTTCTGTGATGTAGAAGAGAATGCCTGTCAAAGAGAAGTGCAGTAATTGAGGCAGGAGGATTCTTGACTGAATCTGGAGTTGGATTTCACACTGAGTCAGGCATGGCCTAATTTTTCTTATGTTTTAGAAAGCAAAGATGCATGCCCGAGTGACAGCTGCTATGTACTCTGTGAAGGTAAGCTGGTAATGGATCATGGATTCTTGCAGTTCTTCTGTAACTGTGCAGGGGGAGGAAGAGCTGATTTGTTTTGGAGTAATTGCTTGGCGACTTCAGTCTCGGAGAGTTTGAGTTGGAGATAGTGATCCATCACCCTCTTTGATATGTAAGAGAGCGAGTGGAGATCTGCAAAAGTGCAGGGGACCAGGGACACAAGAAAGGGTGAGGACATACTGTAAGGATACAGGGAGGCAGAAGGATCAGGAGAACAAGAGCTTCAGCGGCAAGAGAAGACATGAGGGTCTGGTGAGCTTACCCTGAGCACCAGGAGC